>OZ023262.1:153959602-154619602 GCA_964006375.1 Tillus elongatus
TTTCCGTAGTTTCACATTTGCTTTAATAAACAGCTTATAGGAATTGGCAATAGATGACTTACCTGGATAATACTAATTTATGCCTAACTTAGATTGTGCACCCCAATAATTGTTAAAATGACGAGATGAAGGCAAACGAATTTGCACGTTGTATTTATTATATTGAACAGGCACATCCACATTCGACTGTGTGCTTATCATGTTATGAATAGCGTACGTCTTTCACAGGTAAATATTTATTTTTAATGCACACACGGCAACACTTGGTCTAATACCGATTCTAAAACACTGAGAAATAACACAGCAAACCATCTTAACACTTAGTGTTATTGTTTACATTTATTTGCCGTATTGTATGGGAGATAAGCTGGAGATAAGGAATGTGCCGTTCGTGAATATATTTGCAGTAGCGGCGCCTGGAAATAAATGAAAATTTAACTTTCAGGAACACATGGAATTCGCATAAGATTAGCAGAGAATCTTAAGCTGTCATCTGCTGCAGGTCACGTATTATCGGTTAACGATAACATGCTGTGCATCAAAACGCCGGGAATTTTGAAATTAATCATACAATTAGATAGGTTGAAACAACACCCTCTGCTGGAGTATTTACTGAATGGTTCAGATGTTTAAAATATATATTCTTTAACATATTTGTGTTGGCAATATGTGACCACTGCCACCTCCACGGGTCGATTTCAATATTTTTCAAAAGTGTCCAGTTCATTAAAAAGCAGTTTCTGTCTTTCATTTCATCCACTTAGGTAACACTTAAATGTGTTATATAGTCAGAGTTCATCATGTCAAGTTTATAGTTTTGCACATCGTAAATGTGCGTATTTTTGATTATTTGAATCTAGAGTTTCCATCTCCCACTCTTCGAAACCCTACTTCGAACGGTTTTTTTTCTATGCTGCTTTTCCCGTTTTCTTACGAGAACTGTCCGTTTGCCATTTTTGATCTGCAGATCTTATTGTGAGCTGTTGTATTTTATTGTGTTTTTTTAGACAACGGTTATGTGTAAAGTCATTGTAGTTTATGGTAATTGGTAATTGTTGTGACTGGATGTTATGTTCTGCAGTTGGTAAGTTATAATGTTTAAGTTTTCTGTTATCGCATATTCCTTACGACCGCGATTGCATTTCCACAGGATTTGCTTGAAGTGGCCCTTTTTGATGTTTGCTTCTGAGTATTAGCGTAAGGACCTTTGGCCCAGAGATCTTCCCGTCCAGCAATTAGCTAGCAGATGCTATTTGAATCCCGTGGCCTCCCCGGCACTGTCCAGGATTGGTTCCTAAGATAAGTACCTCCCAATTTTATATCGACTACGTTGTCCCGGAATTTAATGGGATTAGCAGGAGTAATGAGAATCGTTTTGTGGACTATTATGCTAGTGAATTAAATACACTTCACACCATTCATGTTGACTATTCGGAGATACGTCACGGCTTAAATGTAAACCTCCGCATAAAATTAATTAAATGTTAGGTAGTCTTGTTTATTTAATCTATACGATTTTTTTTAGCTCTTCTGTAATAATTTTTGTGAACGTTCTTGGCAGCCAATTACGGGAAAGATAATATTGTTCGATGCTTACCGTTAACTCATATTTTTATAATAACTATTGATATTCCAAATTTACGAAGTTAATAATTCTCAATACACCGTTAACCTATCAGATATAATACCTTTGTTTTAAATTGACCAGGTTTAAAAATCGATACCTTATCAAAATATTATCATACAAGGTCTATATTTTAATTTTACCCAGTAATTTAAATATTTATACACTTACATGTTAATTTGTGCACGTATTATATTTATATAGGTATATTATCTATTTTATTATTTTCTAATAAAGAAGAACTAAAACTTTAATTTAGTAAGTGAATTGTTTTGGTCAATGTTTTATTACATGTTCTACGGGTCCTATAACTTTTTTGCTCCTCATTTAAAGCTTAGGGTAGTATACTGGACGAGCGCCTCCGTGGCCGTGCGGGAAGGTCGATTCAGACTTTCCAATACGGACTCGGGGGTCGACGGTTCGAGACTCACCGGCAGCGGATGATTTTTCAAAATCACTGTCGTCGTTGAGATCGAGCTCAAGGTGGAGGGTAGGTTAGTTTAGATGAGCAAAAAGGGTCAGCAATGGCCTAATTGCCAGTAAGCATCTTACCTTTACCTTAGTATACTGGACGTGCCTATGACTTTATGCGTCTTGCTTTTCATCCTTCCATTGATGTTATTGTAACAATTACTTTTAGGTCAAGCATTACCTAGCACATTTATATCAATTTTTCTAATTCAGCCGTGTCGTAAATAAACACTGACCATCTATAGTTTGCAGTCGACTGCGGGCATCTAAGACTGCTGGCGCTCTTATAAATTGTTTATTGAATTAATGCTCATTCCATAAATATACAACCCGAGTTGAAAGAAAAACGTTCAACCCGAACCACCCTGAGATAGCCGGAGCATAAGCTTTGCCTGCTGTTTATTCAAGATTCACATTAACTTCATTTTTAGATTGTTTTGTTATTATTTTTTTATTGGGCTATTACAGCAGAACGGAAGATTGGTAACAGTGTGTGTATCACACCGATAACTCGAAAAAGAATGGGCCGATTTTGATCAAATTTTTGTCTCCAAAAATAAAAAAACTATGATAATCAAATTTGGTACACAAGTTTATGACATTAAAATTAATATATACCAAAATTTAGATTTATATGTTACGGGAAAAAATTATAAAAATATTTGGTGCCAGATCATTTCTATGAAAATTCACTACCAAAACGCACTTGCTGCGTCCAGACCTTTTTCGATACCGTTTCGGGATTCTCCAAAAGCTGCGTGTACGTCTGTACGTGTTCTCTAGTAATTGATCGAACTGCGTGTTTTATCTGTTTTTTTAATATTTCTCTATCAAAGGATTTTATTTGTACAAACAAAATTGTGTCCATAACAGTACCAATCTGTCAAACTTAGCAGTCCAACACTACTTTATTAAACCTTAAATACAATGTTAGCATTGGATGAAAAAGTTTTTGATATTTTGTGTGAAAAATAAAATTCTTTGATTTGTGCAATAAACATTTTTAAAATGAAATATCATATTTGGCCGATGATTTTGAAATTTCGCATAGAGGCATAAATGTTGATTGTAGATAACTTTTTTATATAACTTTTTGTCGTATTTGCCATATAAAAGGCACTTTACCCCACAGAAAATGAGGTTTTCAGAAAACTTCCAAGGCATTCTTGATTTTTCAAAACTAAAATTATGTTAAAAATTAGTCTTTAACCAAGCAGGGCTGAACCTCAAAAAATGAAACTTCAAATCCAGAATTTTTTATCTTTTACATCTTTTACAAGAGTGGTTTCACCTATCTAGGGACACAGTATATATATATATATATATATATATATATATATATATATATATATATATATATATATATATATATATATATATATATATATATATATATATATATATATATATATATATATATATATATTGCATGTAAAATACCGGTTTGATTGTTCCTGTCTCAAAGTTATCTCATATTTATGTTATTTTTGCATGTTATCTGTGTCTTTAGTGAAGTTGTTTATATCCGCGTAACATTCTTTGAATGGAGCATTTTGTATTAATCAATCTTATATGGGTACATGATTATATATGCATATATTTCCTTACCTATTTATTAAATAGGCATCATGCATGGAATAAATAAATCGACAAGCCACGTTGTTTATTCCTGGAAGGAGTTAAATTAACATACTCGCTATAAAATCAAATATTTTAACAACTACACAATAATCAAACGTAAACAGGTACGACGAGTGGTCATACAGTGATTAGTTATTAAGTTTAACGAACACGTGAATGTGATAATTGTCTTATTGTTATGATCTGTAAAATTTTGTGCGTATACAAGTATAAAATGTTTCTGCCAAACTCCTGTTCGAAAGTGCTTTTCAAAGACATAAAGTGCAAGTTGAGGAATATTCAATTAATACTGAATGGCTGGCATATAGGTAAGATCTTACATTTTGTATTTATAGCCAATTTCTCAAGTAAATTGCAAACATTTATTAGAGGCTCTATATTTCCAAAACACGGTAAAAAAATTTAAAGGCTATTGTTTTGGTGTAACTCACCTTGCATCAAATATAAGATTCCATTTTATTCACGTATTAATCAATCCTAAAGGTCATTATTTCGGTGTTACTCGCCTTGCGTCAATTATAAGATTCCATTTTGTTAATGTATTGATAAAACTTAAATTTTAAACTCACTTTAGAATGTTCCTACATGTTTATAATTAAACTTGGATAATCACATGTTGTAGAGTGTCGTTTAGTTTTCAAGGTATATATTCTTAAATGCGTCATATGAAACTGTGTTTGTTATATTCAAATTACAAATTTTGTGTATGGGATGTCTTTTAGATCTATTACACTATTACATAATTCTATAATCAACAATCTGGACACAAATCATTTAGATTTCACACCCAATTACCATTGTCCCATTATTATTATTATTATAATTATTATTATAATTAGCTTGGCGTGGAGGAATTTCTCTCTCTCTCTCTCTCTCTCAAAGGGGAACATTGCCTTATTATTACAGGTATCTTAAATCACAAAGGAATTGAGCTCAGATGAAGCCCTTTCCAAGTTGTCGGTCCTTCACACCGACGCGACATTCGATGGTTCCCCAGAAACAGTTGCAAGAAATAGCTTTTTTTAAATAGCCTCATAAAGATGTTTTTCTAGGTCCGGTTTCTTAATGTTCTCAGATTCTGGGGGACCACTCCAAATGACGACATGACTATCGGGGTCACTCAGACCTAAACTACCTTCCAGGGTCCAATTAGTTGCATCTCGAAGTATGTGTACTTTGAGCTCAGATGAAGCCCTTTCCAAGTTGTCGGTCCCTCACACCGACGCCACATTCGATGGTTCCCCAGAAACAGTTGCAAGAAATACCATTTTTTTAAATGGCCTTATAAAGATGCCCTTCTAGGTCCGGTTTCTTAATGTTCTCAGGAAGATTCTTGGGGACCACTCCAAATGGCGACATGACTATCGGGATCATTCAGACCTAAACTGCCTTCCAGGGTCCAATTAGTTGCATCTCGAAGTATGTGTACTTGATGGTCTTTTCGCTGTACTTTGGTTCCAAATTGTTGGTGTTCGAAATTACCATATCAATTAACGACGGCTGTTTAGATGACATAATGAATTTTATTGTATGTGGTCTGTATTGGACAAAATCTTTTAATTTACAAGGATCAGTTATTGTGGTTTCTTATTAACCTTTTTTTATTAACCTTAAAACTGCTGAAGATGTTGAAACTAATTTCGTACAATGCATTTCACTAAATAATTATATTATCGCTATAATTATTTAATGAAATGCATTGTACGTGTGTTTCAAACCTCGAGTCTTTTGCAATCAATCGTTAACTCATAATGGCTCAATGTTTACGGGGATAAGAATGACACAAAACATAAACCTAGCAAATTTTTTTCGATATATTTAAAATTATAACTACGCCTATTAGCTTTCATGTAACCCAATTGCGCGCCAACAAAATCAAAGGATTGGAAATATCACGTATATCTGTAAACAGCTAAAAAAAATTCCCAATACATTTTCTACGAAAATATGTACCGTAGTTAATAAGCAATGTTATTCAAAGAAAAGAGAACCAATGTGGCTCCACCGATGCACCGGCTAACGTGGGTTGTCAACTTTGACACGTCTGTTCCGATGTGAGTACGTGTCTCAAGGCGAACAAAATTAATTTGTTCTGCTTAAGCACTAATTTAAAGGCATATCACCGTTTTATCTACTAAGTCCAACCACCAACAACGCTGATGACTATAGTTCTCGAAGTGGTTCGTCAAATAAAAAATCCAAGACAAGAAAGCTTTTGTTAAAAACGATAATGCATTCTGAAGATTTAAGATGTTTTGCCTAGTTTTTCAAGAAAGCATATATCATGAATTGTGTAATATTTTGTAGGTAAAAAAATTCGTCCTTGACTCTGTACCTTGCAATCACGAAACACTCAATATAAACTATACAATTTAACATGTTCTTAATGTAATTAGGTGCACTTGGTCATGTGATTTGAAGCAACAATCAATAATAAAGTTATTTTTAACGGATAGTACCCAACGATCACGTAACAGGAAAATATATTTTAGAAATTATAATTAAATAAAAAATCGTGGCAACATTGTTACCTAAATAACTAGAACCTAGTCTTTCCTATAATAAATGTATGTATATATTTACATTAATTTGCATATAGGTATGCACTGATACCTAATGTTAAAATAAAAACAGTAAAATCAGAACTAAAAACAATCGGTTAAAAAGTTAAATGTGTTTATAAAATACTTACTTCAAAGCATAAATATATACAAGAAATATTCTAATGCAGCATGTGCCGTACGGTAAAATATTTCCTAAAGCGAAAAAGCAACTCATAAAACATTTACTCTACAATGTTTAAAACTTCTTCTCTGAGATTTGTTGTGGCCTGAGTTTACAGGATATATTTGATCTTTCCTATTTCATTTCATACCTATCAAAATACGATTTTAAGTTATTACATTCTTTTTGATTTTTCATTTAATAAGATTAAAATAGATTTAGATAAAGTTGCCTTTATAATAGCTATGAAACATATCAAATTTCAAGTTTCTAGTTTCATGAAAACTGAAGTTATAAGCATTTAAAGGCGATGATTTTTAACATTAAACAAGAACAGCATAATGATAAAACATTAGGGATAAAAAAACTAACGTATACCTATCGCGTTGTTTTAATAGCAATGCCAGTGGTCCAACATGCTGCTGCTGTACTATTGAATATTCCAGTATTCAATATTATGGTATACAGCATTCACATTGAATTAAAGAAGATTCGTGATTTTTTTTAGCCAATTTACATTTCGCTTCAGTAATTTTTGTGAAAAATATTTTTTTCTAGATTTTCGTACAAACTTTCTTAGCGGATTTTCGCTACAATCTTTTTTGTGTGAATTGAGCAAAAAAGTTTTTTGCGAATTTTTGTAGAAAAGTGTTTTTAGCAAATTTTCGTCAAAAGAATTTTAAAATGTAAGAAATAATTTGTCAATGAAGTTGATTAAATTATCCTTATCTCTTAGTTTCGTCCTGTTTTTTTGGTATGCTTAGGAAATAAAAATAAAATACTTATCACCCAATGTTCCATAAAGTCATAAATTTATAATGTGATATGCACCTACTAGTCTCTCCCGGAATAACTGTCTCGATCGGGCTGGCTAACCAACTTATCCAAACTAATTAGAAAGATAAGGTACCCGTCAAATTTATCAATTTTCTCTTTGTCAATTGCTTGGACGAGTTCGTTAGCCAACCCAATCAAATCCGTTTTAACGAACAAAAATCCCCAAAAAAAAATTTATCGCTGAAACTCATTATGCTATTTTTATGAAATTTGGTGCTCATGCTACTTTTTTAGACGCTTTACTATTTACCGAACTAAATATTCTAGCTGTTTGGAAAGTTAAGTTACGGAAATGTAAAATATTTTTATGAAAATTCGCTAACACAATGCACTTGCTGCGCACAGACTGTTTTACTGAATTTTTGTAGATCAAAATTGCTTAAAACGAGATCACTACTTTAAACTTTAGCGCAAACTAACGATCCAGAGAACCCATATCTACAATCAGTTCCATTTATATATATATATATATATATATATATATATATATATATATATATATATATATATATATATATATATATATATATATATATATATATAGCTATGGTATTTCTAGCACTTTTAATTGTTGAACATGAGAATTTTGATTATTATGGGTTTTCCTCTTTATTTAAAGTATTAACATTGATGAAAAAGAAATTATGCCAATATTTCTTTACTTACCGCTGTATCTGTAAATTTTTCACTTATCTCATGGGTAGAGTTCTAAAATTGGGCTAGCATTTTTGTCTTGATATATCTTATTTGTATTTTTTTTAAATATTTTTGTTAATCCAGAGTGTTAGAAATTTCGTTAAAATATTTTCAACTGAGTTTTTATTAATTTTACTCTTTTAATTGATAATCATTTGAATATAGACTTATTTGGTGATCTTATTTTTTTACATGGGTCAAATTATTCAGACTATATAAATGCAAGCTATAATTTACTATGTGAAAACTGGAACCTGTGATGAGCACTGATAAGTACACTTGGCGAATCCAAATCACCACAACACATATTTTAAGACCTGATGATCGTTTCACTAACCAAGTTAGCGTAATCAGAGGATGAAAAATCCTAAATTAAAATCAACCGCTACTGTGTATTTATATCACACCTAGGTAACGAACTAGTCCGAAGTAAGTTGTAATCGGTGACCATCGTTTGAATATTGTGTAAATACTTAAACGAAACGGGGTCGAAGATGTACTTTAATCTTCTGGTTGACAAATTTATGAGCTTTTATCTAATCTAAGCATAATAGGCTTAAAATGAAAGGTTCCGAGATATTTAAGGAAGCTACACGTTCTTTGATCTAGAAATTTTACTGTGTGAATATTGGATCAACTAAAGAAGGCCGACATTAACATATGGCGAACAGATCACTAAAAGCCGCTTATCTTTTTTAAACAAACCGAGTGTTTGGCTCAAAATGTTAACTTCAACAAAGGATAATTAATTCAACTAAAATTATACATAAAAACAAGTATTTATATTGATTTTTACCTCTACGTAAAACAAACATTTATGTTGACTTCTTAGATACAAAGAAAACGAAAGGGGATCTTTAAGTCGATAACTAAACGTAGGGCTTAGTATCGGTATAGACCGGCCGAGTTATTGACACTAACTTTTTATTCTGCCAGACAAATTAGGAGTGTTTGGCTGTTCAAATGCAAAGTGAAAATAAAGGGCTTGAAATTAAAGGTGCCGCACGAGTTAATGAAGTTTTGTTCTTAACCGACCTTGATATATAAATATTTTCGAGGGAATCTAGCATAGTTTGATGTCTAACATTTTTGACAAGTTTCAAATTTTCTTTGTCAATGTGGTGATTATTATCCTATATATGTTGTGCCACACATGATTTGTTCACCGTACCATATCGTAAATGTGCGAGATGTTCACGAAATCTGGTGGCTATATTTCTCTTGGGTTGACCCACGTATTTAATATTGCAATCCTTGCAACTTATCTCATAAATACCCGACATTTCAGTGGCTTTTTCTTTGTCTTTCGTATTACCCAACAAATTTTTTAAATTACTTTTTGTAGAAAAAGTCAAATGTAAATCGGCTTTCTTAAAAATACTTTCCAAACCGTTCGTGATAGGTGGTTCATAAGGTAGACAAACAAATTTTTTCTCTATTCTATCTTTCTTAAATGTCGTACATTTCGATATCATTTTCTTTGTTCTGTGTTTGTTAACCAATTTGTCCACTGAACTATCCGAATAACCGTTATATCTCGCCACGTTTTTTATGTACTTTAATTCTATATTAAATCTATTTTTACTTAACGGAAAATTTATCAATCTGTTTACTAAGAAATTTAAACTAGCCGTTTCTTGGGCAAAGGTATGATGTGAGTCGTTAGGAATATAACTAATAGTGTCACTTTCCTTCCTATAGACATCGAATTCGAGCGAGCCATTATTTTTATTTTTAATAACTAGTACATCTGTGTGTGTGTGTGTTTTGTTTCTTTAACGTCGGCCTATTTCCGCGACTAAGGCCAATCACCGACGCCAGGGAGCAGTTTCACCTCACCATCCTGGAAATTTTGCCGAACCCCTGCCTTTCTGTAAGGTGGGTAGGAATCTTTAACGTGCCCAACATTGCATGGACACGGGCCCGATGGCTTTACGCCCCCTTTGAAGGGCGGAACGTGCAGACATTCAACTTGCTCAAATACAATGCCAGAACCTCGATTGATGTTAATTTTACAGTTTGTACTGAAAAAGTAAAAGGAGAACCCTGGGATCGAACCCAGTACCCTTCGGTTCAGAGGCACACGTTCTTACCTCTGAACCACCGAGGCTCTTTACTAGTACATCTAGAAAAGAAAGTTTGTTCTTGATTTCTATTTCGTGGGTAAATTTTATTGAATCACATTGCCTATTTAGTTTTTCAGTAAATTCTTCAACCTTGCATATATTTGTGTCAAACACTGCAAAAATATCGTCGACATAACGAAACCAAACTCTAGGGAAATACCCATTTTTATTTTTTAAATCCGTCTCAAATCTACTCATAAAAAGGTCTGCAATAAAAGGAGATAATGGATTGCCCATTGCCGTGCCTTCAGTTTGTTCAAAAAACTCATTGTTAAATTGGAAAATATTTTGTTTTATACAAAGGCTAGTTAGAGTTAAATATTATTTGCAGACGTCTTCACTTATATTGTTCAATTTTAACAATTGTTCCAAATACTCTAGCGTTTGTTTTTTGGGTACACCAAGAAATAATGACGCCACGTCAAATGATATCAAAATCTCACCTTCCAGTAATTTAACATCTTTAATTTTATCAATAAAATCAAGATAATTTAGCACCGAACAACTTTTCTGTTTAATAGGTAGGCTTTTAAACTCGTTTGACAACCACTTTGCCAAATTATATCTTGAAGAATCTATAGCCGAAATAATAGGCCTCATTGATTTTCCCGGTTTATGAATTTTTGGAAGACAATATTTTTGGGGGACTTTAGGATTAGAAACTTGTAAACGTCTTCCTAAATATTTTGTTATGAGATTTGGACATTTTTTTAAACTGTTTTTTACTTCGTTAATCATTTTTGGTAACGGATTTTTATCTAGTTTTCTGACTCTCGTGCATTACTCACTCGCTCTTGATAATCTCTTTTGTCCATTATCACAACTTTATTGCCCTTATCCGCCTTTATATAAAAACAATCGCAATCGTTTAACTGTTTTCATTTGATTATAATTTTTGTTTTTGTAAACTTATATTCTTTCAGATTTTTAGAGATTTTCTTTTTACATGCTTTACGAATAATTTTTTTTGAAGATTCAGGTAATTTTTTTAAATTCCCGTTTCTATACTAGCAATGACATCTAAAAGTTCTTCTTTTTCTGACTTCAATCCGAATTTTAACCCTCTGTTTAAGAGCTCCATCTCATTTTTGTTAAACGACTGTGAAGAAAGATTTTCTACGAGGTCAATTATCCGAGGATCTGATTTTTCAATTTTAATCTGATCATTTAAAAGTTTCTTTAATTTTTTATTCTGAATATTGATTTTCTTAACTAACTTAGCGTTAATGACTACGAACATGTTTCTCTGAAAATTACACCAGCCATTATACTCTACGTTATCTAAATTAAATTTTAACTTTTTAAACAACTATAAGCTTGTATTTCTAAATTACTACGTTTTAAGTACAGATGCTGCCTTTCTAAATCTAACCATTTTTGTTTAGCGAAATTTAGAACTTTTTAACCAACTTTTGTGTTAATAGAAATTTTAACATTGAAATTAATGAAATTAGGAAAAACTTACTTCTGTTTGCATGTTTTTAAAAAGCAATATCAGCACCAAAAAATCTAATCTTAGTACTTAGCTTTCTATATAGATTCAGTTCCTTTGACCTGGAAGCCATAATTCACTATGTGAAAACTGGAACCTGTGATGAGCATTGATAAGTACACTTGGAGAACCCAAATCACCACAACACATATTTCAAAGAACTGATGATCGTTTCACTAACCAAGAGAAAAAGAAAATCTCTAAAAATTTGAAAGAAAATAAGTCTACAAAAAACAAAAATTATAATCAAATGAAAACAGTTAAACTATTGCGAGAAAAGGATTGTTTTTATATAAAGGCGGATAAGGGCAATAAAGTTGTGATAATAGACAAAAGTGATTATAAAGAGCGAGTGAGTTAAATATTGTCTTCCAAAAATTCATAAACTGGGAAAATCAATGAGGTCTATTATTTCGGCTATATATTCTTCAACATATAATTTGGCAAAGTGGTTGTCAAACGAGTTTAAAAGCCTACCTATTAAATATAAAAGTTGTTCGGTACTAAATTCTCTTGATTTAATTGATAACATTAAAGATGTTAAATTACTGGAAGGTGAGATTTTGATATCATTTCACGTGGCATCATTATTTCCTAGTGTACCCAAAAAACAAACGCCAGAGTATTTGGAACAATTGTTAAAATTGAACAATATAAGTGAAGACGTCTGCAAAGACTATTTAACTCTAACTAGCCTTTGTATAAAACAAAATATTTTCCAATTTAACAATGAGTTTTTTTGAACAAACTGAAGGCACGGCAATGGGAAATCTATTATCTCCTTTTATTGCAGACCTTTTTATGAGTAGATTTAAGACGGATTTAAAAAATAAAAATGGGTATTTCCCTAGAGTTTCGTTTCGTTATGTCGACGATATTTTTGCAGTGTTTGACACAAATATATGCAAGGTTGAAGAATTTACTGAAAAACTAAATAGTCAATTTGATTTAATAAAATTTACCGACGAAATAGAAATCAACAATAAACTTTCTTTTCTAGAAGTACTAGTTATTAAAAATAAAAATAATGGCTCGCTCGAATTCGATGTCTGTAGGAAGGAAAGTGGCACTATTAGTTATATTCCTAACGACTCACATCATACATTTGCACAAGAAACGGCTAGTTTAAATTTCTTGGTAAACATATTGATAAATTTTCCCTTAAGTAAAAATAGATTTAATATAGAATTAAAGTACATAAAAAACGTGGCGAGATATAACGGTTATTCGGATAGTTTAGTGGACAAATTGGTTAACAAACACAGAACAAAGAAAATGATATCGGAATGTACGACATTGAAGAAAGATAGAATAGAGAAAAAAATTGTTTGCCTACCTTATGAACCACGTATCAAGACGGGTTTGGAAAGTATTTTTAAGAAAGCCGATTTATATTTGACTTTTTTGACGAAAAGTAATTTAAAAAATTTGTTGGGTAATACGAAAGACCAAGAAAAAGCCACTTAAATGTCGGGTATTTATGAGATAAGTTGCAAGGATTGCAATCTTAAATACGTGGGTCAACCCAAGAGAAATATAGCCACCAGATTTCGTGAACATCTCGCACATTTACGATATGGTACGGTGACAAATTATGTGTGGCACAACATATATGGGATAATAATCACCACATTGACAAAGAAAATTTGAAACTTGTCAAAAATGTTAGACATCAAACTATGCTAGATTCCCTCGAAAGTATTTATATATCAAGGTCGATTAAGAACAAAACTTCACTAAATCGTGCGGCACCTTTAATTTCAAGCCCTTTATTTTCACTTTGAATTTGAACAGCCAAACACTCCTGATTTGTCTGGCAGAATAATAAATTAGTGCCAATAACTCGGCCGGTCTATACCGATACTAAGCTCTACGTTTGGTTATCGACTTAAAGGCCCCCTTTCGTTTTCTTTCTATCTAAGAAATCGATATAAATGTTCGTTTTTACGTAGAGTTAAAAATCAATATAAATACTTGTTTTTATGTATAATTTCAGTTGAATTAATTATCCTTTGTTAAAGTTAACATTTTGAGCCAAACACTCGGTTTGTTTAAAAAAGATAAGCGGCTTTTAGTGATCTGTTCGCCAGATGTTAATGTCGGCCTTCTTTAGTTGATCCAATATTCACACGGTGAAATTTTTAGATCAAAGAACGTGTAGCTTCCTTAAATATTTCGGAACCTTTCATTTTAAGCCTATTATGCTTAGATTAGATAAAAGCTCATAAATTTGTCAACCAGAAGACTAAAGTACTTCATCGACCCCGTTTCGTTTAAGTATTTACACAATATTCAAACGATGGTCACCGACTACAACTTACTTCGGACTAGTTCTTTACCTAGGTGTGATATAAATACACAGTAGCAGGTGATTTTAATTTAGAATTTTTCATCCCCCGATGACGCTAACTTGGTTAGTGAAACGATTGTCAGGTCTTTGAAATATGTGTTGTGGTGATTTGCGTTCTCCAAGTGTACTTAACAAGCTATAATGTTTTATTTCTGGTTATTTAAATTCTTTTGAAAAACATATCTATATCAAAAATTATTATTGATCGCTGTCAATAAATCACACAAATCAACATATTATTTTAACAATGAATTAAATAAACTATGCTCTAATAATTCGGCCTTTATTAGCCTATCCCCCTTACTGTTCTAAACATACACAAAATTCATCAACGTAACAGAAATCCTCAAAACTAAACACAATATAAAAAAATCTGCTCATTTATAATTACAATATTCACAAGATTGACTTACTGCTTAATGTCTCTAATTGGTTCTTCATTGAGATTTGTATTATTCGCCATTGGATCACCTATTTGGATGTTATTACTGCTACCATTTCATTGGGGCAATTAATTAATATCGAGCTAATTTTGGATAGCCCTTTGTGTGGAAAATTTTCTTCTACCTTGACTGCTATTGCTGATTCATATTCAATGCCCTGCCACTTTATATCACGGCAGTTAAAAATCGAATGCTAATTACACTGATACTTTTTACTTTCGCAGTTCCATCATTAATATCTTTTACCTCACATCGCCGCAGTTTATAATCGAGTGTTCCTTAATCTCACATTGCCGCAGTTTATCGTCGAGTGCCTCCTATAGTTCCCTGTTTTGTTTAAATATCTACCCTTCTCCCGAAAAACTCTCCTTTTGGATATAGGCTGTGCAATACAGAGTTCATTAGCCCTGCATCTTGCCATTGTCCAACATCTTATTAGTTACACTTATAGAAAAAACATCCCCGCGTTTCACTGCTAACACTGTGTGTCTTTTTAGAATTTATTGACAATATTTTTTTTACCTTAAATACACTGTGACTATAACTACTTTACATTTACTTATTCACTAGGACCAAATAAAAATTATTTTCTTTAAGCAAAACACTATAAATAAAAATAAAGCATTGTTCTGTGTTCTTTATATTATAACGATCTTTACTAGTCAACCAAAACAATACAAGTAAAAAAACAAAGCACTGTTCTGTATTCTTTCAAATCTCATGATATTTACTATTTAACCCAAATTATTCAACACTCTTTTAAATATACAGGGCATTTAAATATTAGGCTGCATAAATTTAATATACATGGCTCGTTTTTCTCCACAAAAAGGTTTCTATTTTTATGGCATATTTGCTATTTATAGCAATATATATATATATATATATATATATATATATATATATATATATATATATATATATATATATATATATATATATATATATATATATATATATATATATATATATATATATATATATATATATATATATATATATATATCTTCTGTGCGGTACATTTTATTTTTAGCAATATTTTAAAGTATGATGGGTCCTAAAGTAAGAAAGATAATGCACAGAGAAATTTTCTTTTAGAGTAAAGTAACAACTTTCGGTTAGTTCTCTTCACTTTTAAAACATTAAAAGAATATTTTTTACACCATCGTAGGTTCCAGATTATTAAAATACATTTTAATAAAGTTCATATCTTTTAGGAACTTCACTAGGCCTGACACTAATCTTTAAAATTAAACGCGCTTAATATTTGAAATGTATAAATGTTGGGTATGGTAACTACCACTTTTTGTGCTCTCTTGCCAAAGTCAACCATTATTCTGAAAATGCCGCAAATTCAGAAATGGCAACGGAAGTCAAATCTCTATGTTTAAAACTTTTGCTAACTATTACTTAATTAAATTATAAATAATAATTATAAATATAAAATTATAAATAATAATTATGCTTGGTTTTGGTGGCAAAAAGAAAAATAGCACAAAAAACATTTTTAAGCTTCGAATTTTTGAGGCAAATAAAAAAAGTTGCAATCAACTATAATACTATGTATATAAATAGATCAAGGTTATATAGGTTAGCTACTGCAATAAATTTTGATTCGCTTCATTGATAAATATAATAGCAAATGTGTTATAACAAACAAAATCATCAACTAATTAGTTGCACTGAATCATGAAATCAGCTCAAGATCAATGGAAGGATAAACATGCCCATTATTTAAAAATATTTATGCTTCAAGAATAATCTTATGATTAAATTGAAGCATATCACGTATCCTATTGTTTTGTGCCAAATGTTGCTTAATAATTTATTAATCGTTGCTGCTCTTACTTTGTGAAACCGTTCCATACTAAATTAATATATAGAGACCTTTTCTAGATTCCGAAGTGTGGGTTATCTTCTCTGTAACCGGTTTCACCGTTTTACTGCATCATCAGACAGGAGCAAATTGAATTTATTTATAAGAAATATAAATTAAGAAGCCGTTGCTACGTTAGGGTGTTTTGATAAAAAAATAAACATTTGATAAAAATGATAGATGATGTCTTTAAAATGTGTATGTGGTGTATGTCAATATTTAACATGACAATAAAATCAACTTGAAACATAGCAACAATCATCAAATAAAATAACCAATTAACATAACGGCAATAAAGCAGCAGGTTAGAATTAGATAGATTTGACGATAATATCGACATACCTCAACCTATTATATTTTTACAACTAGTTTTAATATAGGTAGAAGTATTCTGTTTGATATATTTAATTTGTAAGAAGAATTTCCAAGAAAGTGGAATCCTTTAGAACAGTTTGTCCCTTTGAAGCAAAGCCATTATTGTCGTCTATGTCATTTTTTCTTTATAAAACTTGCGCTTGTCGTTACAAAAATGTATGCGGTTATTTACTGTTGAGTATCTATAATATGTTTTGCAAATGAAGATTTGTCAGGATGGTTATTTTTAAGTGAAGAACTATGTCCCTTGTATCTGTCATTATTATTAGCAAAATCTTGTAGCATAAATTCGATAAATAGAAGATCTGTATATATATATATATATATATATATATATATATATATATATATATATATATATATATATATATATAGTAGGAAAGCAGGAGACACAAGCCGGTTTTGTTGTTCTTTGCACTCTTCAGCAGACCATATCTACACTCCCACAAGTCGGCATGAAGAGCCATCTCTGGTTTTGTTACGGTTCTAGGGTTCCACAGCAGCTCTCACGTACATAGAGTACGGCAAGGGGAAAGCTGTGAAAGAAAACTACCGAAAAAGACAACTACTCCCCTGGCTAATAGCCACGACTAACCTTGAATTACATCACTTGCTGGCCACCACCAATTTAGTCCTGCCAGAACTAGCAGGAAGATGTCTAGTAGGAGAGCAGTGAGATAAAGACCGGTTTCGTCCTTCTTGGGACTCTTGAGTATGCCACACCTGCACTCCAATAAGTCGGTCTAAAAATAGGCTCACACTAATGCAGTGGAGAATAGCTCGAAGCGCCATCTCTGGTTTTGTGACCGTTCTAGGTTTCCACAGGCACTTGTACGTACACATAGTACAGCGAGAAAAAACTAGCTAGGAAAACAGCTACTCCTCTGGATAATACTACGACGGGCATTGAATTAGATCACCTAGCCACCATCATTCCAGTCGTAAGATGTATAGTAGGAGATCAGGAGACATAGACCGCTTTTTCCTTGTTTGGACTCTCCCGTCTTTAGTATGCCATACCTGTACTCGAACAAGTTGGCCTTAAGGCAGGCACTGCCATCTAAATGCAGTGAACCATAACAGCGCGAAGCGCTGTCTCTGATTTTGTGTTGGTTCTAGGTTTCCACAGCAGCTTCCGTGTACACAGAGTACGGTAGTGAAAGCATTATTGTTTAGCAAATTTTCGTAAAAAATATAGTTTTCGTGTAACCTTACCTAAACAAGTTTTTGTAAAAATGGCGAATTTTCGTGGAAAAACCGTTTGCAAATTTTCGGAAATTACGTCGAATAATTATATCTTGGCAGATGTGTAAATAGCTTAAAGAGGTTCGTTGGCCTAGACAACTGGACAATTTTTTTCGGGAACATATAAAATTTATTTTCGGAAAATGTTTGTACTTTTTCAAACAATAAAGTCATATTGGTGAAATATGATACATTGTGTCTCCTATATGGGTTACACTCTTGACCAAATTTGCTGTTTATTCTTATTCTTAATTTATTTTTTAAACATATTTTAATAAAAAGTATATATATATATATATATATATATATATATATATATATATATATATATATATATATATATATATATATATATATATATATAATGATGACACCTATAAATAAAACATTATTTGCTATGTCAGGGTGTTTTTATATAAATTAAGAAGGTCTGGACGCAGCTAGTGCGTTATGATAACGAATTTTCATAAAAATGTGTTTAACGCAAATGTTTTTTTAATTAAAAACAGCAAATTTCGCAACAGTGTAACCCGTATAGGAGACACAATGTATCATATTTCATATATATATATATATATATATATATATATATATATATATATATATATATATATATATATATATATATATATATATATATATATATGTCAAATTTTAATAAAAGTTTACTACTGTAACGCATTGGCTATAACGGGAGTTTTTTTATCTCGGAGTTTCCTGAACTTTAGATGGTACTACTAAAGTGACAATATAAATATCAGTGATTTTTTCCTTAAAAATTATAAATTTTTCAGTATACTTAGTAAAAATTGGTGGTAAAAAAATTATCTATACCTAACAGCTTACTTCACCTTAGGTCCTTGCATTTAAATGAGCTGCCCCACATCAAGACTCTAATTTGCATTTTTTTAGAAGGTTGAAATTGGAAATCCATATATGGAAAAGTAAGGAAGTCCACGTGAAAACAATAAAGTCGAGTTAGGCCAGAATGTCAAAGCACATAGTCGGTGGCAGACAATTATTTTGGTTACTTATTGTGAGGCGGAAAACACCACAACGATCCAGTATCAATGTAAACATGCGACCTCACAAACATAACCCTAACCTTACAGGGCGTTAATTCATTTCGCACGTCTCAATTTTCTTGATGTATATGTCTAATTTAGCTATGACAATGTCAACACTAACGGACCAATATGTAAACACTGACCTCGGGACAGGAAAATATGCGCGACTGCGTTACAACTTATACAACAGAGAATTCCGCGATCAACTCGCAACTCACCTGTGGACCCGCAAACTTGTAAATGATACCTGCACGCAGCATTCGTTACCTTACCGAACACGAAGGTGGTCACTACCTCACCTGATCATCACAACTTCACTCATTACGAATCATTACGAAGATTTATTAGTAAGTTACCTTCAGTCTGCCGGTAGTCGGTGTCTAAAAACGTGGATCACGTAGACTCGTTTTATTAACAACAGAACAATCTACCAACACAGTGTAGTGACTTTTATTTGTTTATTTACCTTTAATAACTTTAATTATCACTAATTGCACTTCTTTTGGACGTTCCTAATTATTTTAGTGATGGTCCATCATACACCCTCTATTAAAAAACTATTAACTCCCTTCTTGTGAAACGAGCTAAGTAACAGTGTGGATAAGTTCTTGGTTAAAGTGTGTGAATTTGTGGTTTTTGCAAGACTAAACAATATCAAGAGACAGTAATTGTTAATATATATAATTCAAAGTTCAAAATTGTTGGTTATATTTCACTTACAAATGATGAAGTTCAATAACTACTTCCATAACTGTAATGATTTTCTTTCGATCTTTAGGACCTAAAACAAAAAGTGTTAATACAGTGTCTATAGTTTTTAACTAACACATGCTTAAAATATTAATAAACATTATGTGTAGTTCAACTAGTTGTCCACCTTCCTATTACGAATATAATCACGGTGAGTGCCTTAGACCCTGTTGTCTTTCATTCTTATTTTCCAAATAACAAATTGTCTCTTCTGGTTGACAAACTACCTTTTTTTTCTGTTTTTTTGCTTCCTATTATTTTGCAACAATTTTTAGGGCATTTGTAGCTTGCTAGCGTAGTACCGTTTTTTAAGCCCTCAACGTGCAGTTGTATTTTTAATGATATGCAGAGGAAAACTACATTATTTTAGAATGAAACTTAACGCCACTGCAAAGATAATAAAATTATTATTACGACTTATAGCAATATCATTAACTTGGCGTGATTTTATTAACAGCATACAAAAAAAGTGATAAACTAGTCATCGAGGAAATTTTCACCAAAAACCACGTACTATTTTTAAAAAAGCCTGGACAGCAAGTGCGTGATGGTAGTGAATTTTCATAGAAAAGATCTGGCACAAAATATTTTATTTTAACTTTTTTTCTTGCAACATAGAAATCTAAATTTTAGTGTATACTTTACTTTTTATATCGTTAACCTACCTACAAAATTTAGTTATCATAGCTTTTTTATTTTTTTAGAAAAATTTTTTTTTCGAATGAAAACTCAAAAATTTCCCGGAAAACCTCGTCCGATTTTCCTGACTAACGAACTTATCCAAGCCACTTACGAAGAGAAGGTACACGCCAAATTTTATCAAAATCGGCCCATTATTTTTTGAGTTATCGGTGTGACATATATATATATATATATATATATATATATATATATATATATATATATATATATATATATATATATATATAAACTATAAAAGGATTGATGTCACGGCATTTCTGTACTATACAAAGAGAAAGGTTTAAGGGCAAAGCCGCAAGGAGACAACCGCAAACACGTGTTTCATGGCTAATAAGCCTGAAACACGTGTTTGCGGTTGTCTTCTTGCGGCTTTGCCCTTAAACCTTTCTCCTATATATATATATATATATATATATATATATATATATATATATATATATATATATATATATATATATATATATATATATATATATATATATATATATATATATATATATATATATATATATATATATATATATATATATATATATGTATATATATATATAATTTTGTGAATAAAACTGATAATAAAATGCAATGAAAACAATATGCAGGTGTCCATTATAAAAGGCTGCACCAGGGCTTTCCCGAGAACTACGGAGAATTCCGCAAAACCCTAAAACACGTCGATTTTGCAGGCACTTTTTTGAACCCTAACAGACTTTGTAGAATTCAACTCGTAGCTAGGGTGATTTTCATCCCACTAATTTGAATAGGGTAGGTAGGTCTAGTGGCACCTTTTTGGGAAGATCTTTTGACTCTCTATTTAAAGCTGCAATTTTAAAATCTGCTGATTCTTTTTTTAGACATTTGCTTTCGAAAATTAAAGATAAAAAATCTAAGAAGCCATTGGTTAGTTTTTGGAAAATTATAAAATCTTTCGTAGTTACTGGATATTGGAAAATAACTTTTTTTAGTCTTTTGTGTTCGTTGATAAAGTGTACGAGTTAATAGAAAGAAGTAAAAATGATGAACCCGTAGGTAGGCTTTTGCTAATTTTGAAAACATTTCTTTAAATTAGCGCCAACTAGGACCCCTTAAACCCATATCCGTGGTCAGTTTCAATTTTTATATGTTTATATATATATATATATATATATATATATATATATATATATATATATATATATATATATATATATATATATATATATATATATATACATATATATATATATATATATATATATATATATATATATATATATATATATATATATATATATATATATATGTGTGTGTGTGTGTGTGTGTGTGTGTGTGTGTGTGTGTAGGTATCACACCGATAACTCAAAAAATAATGGAATGATTTGATAAACTTTGGCAGCTACCTTCCTGTGGTAGGTGGCTTGGACAAATTCGTTACCCAGGAAAATCGAACCAGGTCGTCCAGGAAAATTTTGGATTTTCTTTAGAAAAAATTTTTTGTCTCCAAAAATAGAAGAGCTATTGTAGCCAAATTTGATACGTATGTTTATGATATAAAGAGTAATCTATGCACGAAAATCTAGATCTCTACATTGCAACAACAAAAAATTATAAGCACTTAATGAAAAAAATATTGGTGCCAGATCATATCTATGAAGATTCACTACTACAACGCACTAGCTGCTTCCAGACTTTTTGTCATGTTTTCTTTTACCTTAAATTCCGATGTGGGTTATTTCAATAAAATGTTTTAACTAAATTTGTTTTAGTTTTGAAAGCAAATATCTAAAAAATTTTACAATTTAAATTTTGTTAAACATCCCATTTCTAATTTTTTTCTGTCCAAATGATTTTAATAAATGTCACTTTTAATTTTTCTTCTTTTACTATGGGCACTCCCACCAACGCTTCCATATTTTAGCTTCGAAATCCAACTTCAAAAGCCAAAATTCTTAAATAACTTTTTCTTGAACAAATGGTTCCGGCGTCGGGGAGAAATAAAGCGGCCACTTCGGCCTCTTGATTTAAACCCGTCCGACTTTTTTCTTATGGGGTCACCCGCAAAAAAGTGAACATAGAACGGTTGTTAGTTGTTAGAACACCTTATTGACCCTTTATTCACCCAAGTACTAAAAGAACACGTAAATCTCCAAGAAAATCAATTTTTTTTCAACAGTATGTAGCGCCTCCCCATTATCATGTACGAGTACGCGGTTTCGTAAATGCTCATTTTCCCAGACAATGGTCGGAGAGGTCTCATCGAACGGCCAGCTAGGTCGCCCGACCTAACACCTTTGGGTTTCTTTTTGTGGGGCCACTTAAAGTCTAAGGTTTATGCTACATCACCTGAATCTCTTCAAATGCTTCGAGAGCGAATCGTCGCAGAGTGCCATTTGATCACGCCAGAAATGTTGAAAAATGTTAAACAAGCGTTTGAAAATCGGTTTTACTATTGTATGGAAGTTGGAGGTGGTCATTTTGATCAATACATTCGTTAAATTGAATTGTTTTTTCATAACCACTTTCCTTACATAATAATCTAGGCAGGGTTCTCAGAAACCAATCGCTCAAAATTGAAAAAAAAACATGATTGGATAGAGAATGAAAGCAGCTTCAAAGTGATGTATCACTTGCCGTTGAAACTTTTTGAAGAGGTGGCTCTGGGCACTAAAGGCATGCAGAAGTAACTTCGAAATCAAGAAAAAATTTGGTCCCCCTTCTAGTTAAAATTGATCTGTTTTAGCATTTTCCACACAATTTGTCGAAATTGGACATTTTAGTGAGTGCAAATTTTAGTTGGGGAACTTTCGTGATTTTCAGAGACCAGTCGCTCAAAATTGAAAAAAAAATAAAAACATTCTTGCAGATAAGATAACATTTCTTGGTCCGTTTCTAACCAAAAAAATATTTACAATTTGAAAGAGAGTGTACCGGCTTAACAATCTTACAATTATGATATTGTGGAGGCCGATACTTGATGTAAATCCATTGTCAACTTAGGTAAATAAACAAATTGATTTACACAATTTTATAATGTATATGTATAACTGCTGCAGTTTTGCTGAATTATTTGACAAATACATAATCTGTATTTGACACATACAGAATCTGTATTTGATAATGCTGAGCACTTCATCGAATCTTCAGCAGTTATACATATACATTATCAAATACAGATTCTGTATTTGATAAAGCTGAGCACTTCAGTGAAACTGCAGCAGTTATACATATGCATTATGTAATAGTAAATCAATTTGTTCATATACCTAAATCTTACAAATTTCCATGAGCCTCACACAATTTGGTGACTTTCAAAAACCAATCGCTTAAAATTGAAAAAAAAAACCACGCATGCATAGAGAGTGAAAGCAGCTGCAATATGATGTGCCACTCGACCCTTCTTGCCATTTAAATTTTTTGAAGGGGTGGCTCTGGGCGCTAGAGGGATGCAAAAATAACTTCCAAACAAAGAAAAAAGTTTGTCCCTCTTCAAGCTAAAATTGACCTGTTTCAGCATTTTTCTCACAATTGGACGAAATCGGACATTCTAGGGGGCGAAAGTTTTAGTTATGACATCCTTTATACATATATAGAGGTGGTTCATTACGTACGGCGCAAATCAAGATTTCATCCTTCTAGAATCCAAAACTAAGACCCGTCAATTTTTTTATATGTTATATATATATATATATATATATATATATATATATATATATATATATATATATATATATATATATATATATATATAGGTATCCGAGCGACAAATCAAAAATAATCAATTAATTTGAACGAAACTTGACACCTACCTTCATCGTATTAAGACCGCGGATGAGTTCGTATATCAGCTATAACGGAAATTTTTTCCCCCAAAAATATACAAAAATATTTTTGAAAACGCTATATTTTTGTAAGTATCTGAGTAACTGGAATGAGACTTTACATGTGGCTAGAATTGGTGTAAATAAACCTATGTTGTGAATTTTAAGTAATCTGGTTTACAATATTTAGAGTTTTTTTTCAAATTAAAAATAAAATCTGACACAGGCGTTGAAAACACTTTGTGGTTAGAGTCCAATAGCTGACAGACAGACTAGTTGACTATCACGCCCAGATTGATTCATACAACAGGTATAAACCATACATTACCGTAACCAAATAAAATAAATAACTGGCATAAAACATACTACCCGAACTAATAATCGTGAAATCTCGGCCACAAATATCGCAAATGACAGACGACGTAAAAAAAAAAATTTGCCAAGTGATTGTTATTTAACAGAGCGATTCCATAAATTTTTAAAATACACTACATTTGTAGCTTGGTGAACGGCCCCAACTAGAGTTTTAGACTGAAAGTTTAGCATATATAGTGGAAATGTGAACAAAATCAAGTCAAGTCTCTATAAAAATGATTTTAAAAAAGTTTATTCTTTTATCTTTAAACTTAAATATAAGACGTTATATAAGATCGAAACAGTCGTTGAATGTATTTCAATTGCGATTCTACTAATTCTGTAATTAATTCCTAGTATACTTTTAATATAATATATCCCGAGCATGAGGCCGGTGTCAACTAAACAAAACGTTAGTTAACGAATCCTTAGACAGCTCAGTGGTAGCTTACTTATCTTCTATGCAAAATGTTGCGTAATCGATTCCAGCTCGATGAATGCATGGGTTTTTTTGTTTTATTTTGAGACAGATTTCATACGTTTTCTACAAGATTTCATTTTTGTTTAAAACGCCTGAATAACTTTGTCACCTTTGAGTCTGCAATTATAATTTTCAGCAGAGATTTTGTTATTTTTGATATTGAAAAAACCGATTTGATTAAGCTGACTAAAACGAAATCATTCTGGCGATTAATAAGGAAAAATAACTGCTACGTTTATAATTTGGCAGATACTGTACTTTTCTAAATATGAATTAAGTTTCCTTCTGGAAATATTTTGTAAATTTAATGAAATTTGCAATACAATTTTTTTAAGAGACGTACACTATCTATAGATACAGCAAAATTTAATTTTTTGGTTTCATAGAAAATTGAGTTTAGGGCATTTTTCTCAAAAGGAGTTAGAACACAAGATTTTTTTTTATATAATAAAGAGATATCGATGGTAACACTTTCGAAAGAATTCTTTAAATGTGCGCGCACCAGGACCTCTGTAATCAATCTTTAAGGTCTGTGTAAGTTTATAATAATTTTAGTAATATGCCGTATAATAATAGTGTACAATTCTTATGAGAATTCACTACTATAACACACTTGCTGCGTCCCGAAATTGAAAAAAATTGTATTCTATAGATAACAATTTAACGTAGCTAACACGCTGTATGTACGTACGGGGCTAAACTCCAGAATGTCCAGTTCTAAGCCGACAAGTTCATCCAGACAGGTTCATAACTCCCTCCTTTCCAGATACAGGATGTTAAAGCTGAAAAAATAAAATTTCTTCCACATGTCCAAAAATCTCAAGCCAGTATTAAACTGAAATCCAGTAATAATTATAACTGCATCACAGGGTACAATTTAAACAAAAAATGCTGTGCGCCACTATTTTCCAGAACAACGAAGAACTTCGTGTACTACTATAGGGATATATTTCTAAATAATAGGCTTCTGAGTGTAATTTAAAAAACTCACTTCATGCAAATTACGTTTCTTAGCATAAATATTTTTGTACATATAATTTGTTTAATAATTAGCTAAACATTTTCTACTCTGCGATAATTTACACTAAAATTAAATGAGTCATAGTAACAAAAGGAACGTTTAATGTACCAGCAATTGAAAATCTATCAAAACTGTAAACGAAATCGGTTCATTTAATCAAAAAAATCCAAAAGACAACTTTTCTAGTTGTGATCTTAAAAACATATAAGGATCTCAGTTTTAGGGAAAACAGTGGCGTTCAGTATTTTTGTCAAACTTAATCCTATAGGTAACCCTCAAACACGGCAGTTATTATATTTGGAAAATAGTCTTTGGCTCTTTGATGCCTTTGGATGCATTTGTAACTCTCACCGGATTTCAGTTTTGTACTAGTTTGGATATTTTCGACCTTGGAAGAAACTGTTTTTTCGAAAAGATTTAACTTTAACCCTGTAACTGGAAAACAAATGGGTTTGCGACCTAGGTTTCTATTAACTTTTAGGCTCAGGATTGAATGAGGAATTAGATCCAGCAGTTTGCCCTGTTTTGCCTCGTCTTAATTAGCACCTTGCATATAAATGAGTAATATATTATGTTTGCACTTTTTTTGGGACTTTTTTAAAGACGGTTTATTTTCTAAAAGTAATCATTTTTAATTTCTGCTTTAACCCCTATACGCTATTGAAACTAGCAGGCTGTAATTAGTTCAGGGCATATGTTAGAAAGTAAACACTTCTGGACGCAGCAAGTGCGTTATGGTAGCGAATATTTTTTAAATGCTTCAAATTTTTATAACTCGATTTTCTATTAACCTAGAAAGTTTAATTTTGGGATGTGGTAAGGTATATACGAGGGAAATATATGAACCAAATTTCATCAAAATAACTTTTTTATTTTTTAAGATGCGATTTTTTTGTAAATATCAATTTTTTTTAGAAAAACTGGAGGGATAAGGCTGGCTAAGGAACTCATCCAAGATATTAATAAAAGAAAGATTCCTGCCAAGTTTCATCAACATTGGTTGATAACTTTTTGAGTTATCGGTTTGATACATACATACATATATATATATATATATATATATATATATATATATATATATATATATATATATATATATATATATATATATATATATATATATATATATCCAAACAGACCTTGGTGTTGGGTTCTAGGGGCCCAATTTCTCGCTCATTTGAAAAAATGTAGGTTCCAATCACTTACTTGTCTTATATCCTAGATAACCTTATTACAGAGCAATATGGGAGTTTTTTTAACACTATCATTTACTAAACGAGAATTGTTACTATCCAGTTACAACCACATTTTGAATTTGAAAGCATAGTAGGTGATAATGATTTGTATGACATGTGTCCTAAAATACACTAGTCAACACTCAAAGCGTCGCTTGCGATAAAATTGCTTTTTTTAAATTTGAGATAATATTCGATTGCCGCGATCAAACTGAACCCTCTTAAAAACCTTTCCAAGCACAATCCTTTCATTATTAGTCCGTTGTTCTATAAAACATTAGGTAACTTACATAAATTTTATATACGGTGTTGAATTAAACATTGGAAACCGTCAAGAAGCTCTTGTTTGAAAAAAAAATATTTCTTGAATTTCAACTAAAGACATGTTGAATTAGGACCAAAGTTACAGGATGGTGTTGGAATTTTTGATTTATTCTTTTTATTTGCAGGATAATTACAAATAAATAGCTTTTTCTCTTTTCGTGTATATCGTTTTTACTCGTCGACCGATTTTTGTAATGAAGGGTTTACATTGAAGCCAGAGCTTTAGCCAGGAACGCTCAGAACAAAATCGACGCAGAATGAACGATTAATATACAGCGCGGCATTCACACTAGATTTTCCAGAACAGAGTAGAACTGTCACTGTAGGATGCCCACCAACTAAATTACACGGCAAAATTGTGGCAAACCCTGCAAAAACCGGCAAAAATTTAACATTTCTTGCATGATCTCGCCACTGCTCGTTGATTACACTACAAACAATTAACAAGATTGGTTTTAAATGATTGACGACCCGCACTAATCTCCGGATTTAGTACCACCAGGCTATTATTTATTTCCAAAACTCACAAAACATTTTAAAGGTAAACAATTTTCGATAAACAAAGTAATATGTGGCGTTGAGGAGTGGTTTGAAGACCAAGGGTTTAGAATTGCTTTATGAACGTTTTGTTAAATGTGTAAGTCTTAGCGGAGATTATGTTGAATAAATATAATTTTGTTTTAAAAAGTTTTTCCATGTTCTATTGTAGGTCAACTACCTTTCAAAACTTCCTTCTATCCTCTTCCCTTATTTCAAAGTCAGCTATTTGAAGTAGTCGATTGAAAATGACTAAATTTTAGTTTTTGCGGTTCTTTGTTTTGTAAGTACTAATTTATATCTCTCTTTTGTTACAGGTAAGTCATGAAGACACAAATCACAGGCCAAAAATGCGTATTTTTTGTGAGTGAAACAAGGTAACTAGATACAGATAGCCTGTTCTGAGCCCTGTGCCACCCCGCTAGGCTAATACGCATGCGTGTGACGTCAGGGTGACGAAACAAGATAACGGGTTTGATAGAGAGAAAGCTAGATAACCCGAGACGACGTAATCCAAGATGGCTACCAAGATGGCCGATCGGAAGTGAAAAATCTAAGCAAACCGAATTTTTAAAAGGTATCTGATCTAATCTATCAAAATAAGAGAGTCCGCCATTTTTATTTCTATGAAAATGACACAAAAAGAATAGTTGGCAGCGCAGGCGCAAACCAACTTTTTTTAGTTTTTGGTTTAGAGCCCATGTGTAATGTAATATAATCATTTTACTCGTATTGATGAGTAGAATTTAAATATGACATATGCGCATGCGTAAACCTAGTTTTTTTAGTAAAAGGATATGTGTGGGGTATCATCGTATTCGTCTCGATGCAGGGAAATGAAATATTTATTTATGTATTTATTTATTCACTTATTTATTTATTTACTTACTTATCTATTCATTTATTTACTTATTAATTTATTAATTTATTTAAAAAAAATATCCTCATTTCGGGGTACTCGGAAGCTTGTGAAGCAAGATGGTGGTAGCAAGATGACAGTGACAAGGGGCTGGCTGCACACATCTGAATTTCTGTCGAGACTCGCATGTGACCTCGCTAGACTGGTGTTTTCAATTCTCATTTCCTGCCAGTGCTAGCGTTGACCTCGTTTCTACCCTTATTTCCTGTCGCACCGAACTCATGAATTTTCATTCACTGTCACTGCCGGTTATCAATTTTCACTTCCGGCTAGTGCTCAAGCTGACCGCGTTTCTACTCTCAATTTCTGTCAGCTCGCACATAAATATGTTTTGTGAGCGAGTTCACTTTTAGTAACAGAAGTCTTTAGTAATATGCAGTATAACAGTGAGTTTCGGTATAGAAGTAAAAATAGAATATATCATAAAGAGAATGGCGCAACACTAAGACAGTTAACATACAAAAACAAGCTTATATGGATGTCCGCGGGTCTGAAGGTGAAGATTATGAAAGCGGACATATAGTTGATGTATATTTAGCTGGTCACTGTTCCACATAGTTATTTTCGTTCGATACGCTCCAGGAGCTGATTTAAGTAAACCATTCTTTAAATATTTACCAGAATAAGCAAATAACCAATACAAACATTTTTACGATAGAGGAGTCTTCAACAACAACAACAACAGAAAAACCTCCAATGACAACAACAATGGAGAAGACTCCAACAACAGGTAATGCTCCAACAATGGATGCAAATGAATTCAAACATGATGCAATCAAAATGGCGATACAAGGTTTCTAAAAAATTTAGAGTTTTCAAGCTGCGATGGTTTCCACAAATTTGGGAAACATCTATATGATATACTACTATACGATTATAAGTTTCACGGTGAACGTACTAAACCCTTTAACTTTCTTACACGAAAACTTGACGGTACAGATGTTATCGATATGTTATATACAATTTGCGGTAAATATTTCGTCAAATATGAGAAAGAAGATTGTGCTGATGTAGAACAGTTTGTTAAAGTTTAGCATGAACACCTTCAATTCTTTGGAGTATATTACGAATCTGACGATGACGAAAACAAAATATTATAAGTGATCGCAATAGATGTTTTCTAAATTATGAAGAGTTTAAAGACCGTGCTCTATTTGTAATCAACTGTCGGCACCAAAATGAGTCAATCAAGTCCTCGACGTTGCACATCAAAGTGGAGTCTATTAGTAAAGCAATTTTCCAAATAGAATCAGAGCTTACTGTTTAGTTATTCGTGCTAGTGTATTCGGATATAAACCCCTAACTGGTATTGTAAGAGCTATTGTGTAATAAGTTAATATGTAAATTTTGTGATTTAATCCTAATACATTGTTTGTATTTAAACAAGTTGTTTTATTTCTATCCTTAAACACTATTTTTATCAACCCAAGGGACGCTGACAGGAAATGAGCGTAAAAACGAGGTCAACGCTAGCACTGGCAGAAAATGAAAATTTATAACGCCAGTCTAGAGAGGTCACATACGAGTCTCGACAGGAATTCAGAAGATGCTGCTGCGTACAGCCAGCCCATTGCCGCTATCCACTTGCTACCACCATCTTGCTTACCAAGCTGCCGAGTTCCCTGTTTTTAAAATAAATATAAATAAATAAATATAAATAAATAAATAAATAAACTAATTAATTAATTAATATTTTATCTCCCCTCATCAAGACGAGTACGATGATACCCCACACATACCCTCTTACTTAAAAACTAACATTTAGGATTTGCGCATGCGCATATGTCATATTTAAATCCTACTTATCAAATCATACCTTAGACATGGGGTAAACCAAAAAGTAGAAAGTTATTTAGATAGGTTAGGTTAGATACTTTTTAAAAATCCAAATTTCACAGATTATTCACTTCCGGTTACTTCCATCTTGGCCGCCACCTTGAATTACGTCATCTCAGGTTAGCTCTCGTTTCTATCTATATCCAACTCGCCATCTTGTTTCGTCCCTTTGGCGTCACACGCATCCCTGTTAGCCTGGCGGAGTGGTGGAGGGCACTTGTTCCATTTTCTTAGATGCAGTAAAATCGTATGTATAAAATCCATAAGAAAACAAGATTTGTTTTAATAATAATATTAATTTGGCAAAATTTACATTGTCGTTTAGTTTTATATAAAGCATAATGTTTTTTAACAGATTGTTGCGGAAGTTTTTTAAGAGACAAAAATCTTGAAAATTAACTTTCATGAATGTCTGTACAAAGGTTGACGAAATATCGAACCGTTTAATAAAAATTTATAAAAAAGGGTTACTAGAATGGCAAAGACATCATTTATAAATAATTTAACCTATTTTTTTGAAGGTATATTTTTGTTTTGTTTTATACATACATACATACATACATATATATATATATATATATATATATATATATATATATATATATATATATATATATATATATATATATATATATATATATATATATATATATATATATATATAGGTGTACCGTTCACTTTGAGTCCAAAAACTTATATTTAACGTTCAGTTTGGGTCCACAGCGGTCAGTTTGGGTCCGGGCTCAAAGTGCCTTATATGTTTACCGTTCCCTTTGAGTCCACCTACCCCTGATTTCTTCCCCCTCCACACTTTAAGATTAAAGCAGTGTTGCAGAGTGAAATAAATCAAATAATGTGGTATTCTTAACCGAGGAAATCTATATACCACGTATTTAACACTGACGTTTCCAGGTACACTTGGCATTTTATTTTTACTTTGACAAATTGTTTTTGTTAACAAATAATTTTTTATATTTATTATATAGCCGTTTTTCTTATCAAAGTATATCATTTTTTCCTGTTGAACAAACTTTATAATTAAAAGCATTCGCTAAAACACACATATGATTAAAGTTGTTTTTTTAACTTTTCACGAATGTTTGAACGAGTGGTACCTAGTAAAGAAAAACTTTAAATGCTATCGAAACACAGGTCCGATTTTCCTGAAAAACGAACCTTTTTAAGTTATTTACACACTTGCCAAGATATAAATATCCACAAAAAGCTTGTTTGCAAAAAATTTTTAAAACATTCACCTGAAAATTCTCATATAACCTCTTTCACAAAAATTCGCTTTTTTTCAAAAATTGTCTTTAGTAGGTCTGTTACACGAAAATTATATTTTTTCCAAAATTTGCTAAAATCTGTGTGTATGTGTGTGTGTGTGTGTTTTGTTTCTTTAACGTCGGGCTATTTTCGCGACTATGGCCAATCACCGACACCAGGGAGCAGTTTCACCTGACTATCCTGGAAATTTTGCCGAACACCTGCCTTTCTGTAAGAAGGATAGGGATCGTTACCGTGCCCAACATCGCATGGACACGGGACCGACGGCTTTACTCCCCCTCCGAAGGGTGGAACGTGCAGACATTTAACTTGCTCAAATACAATTTGCTAAAGAATTTTGTTCACAAATTTATTTATTTTTCTCAATAATTCATAAAACACTTACTATTTATTACCAATATTTCACACACAAAGAATGTACAGAATTAGTTTTACGGAAACAAAAAATATATCCGAAAACTGACCTAATATGTAATTGACATTGAAAAAAAAGGAAAAAAGAATATATAAAAGTTGTTTTTTTTTAACTTTTCTTGAAACACTGAGCCAGTGGAAATAAGGAAAAATATAAACGGAAAATACCCATATATTCGTGTCACAAGCTCTCAAAAATAGGAACGTAATTAAATCTCTCACTTTGAAGTTTCATTTCACATCTTTTTTCTACTATACACCATTTATTCAAAGTATGTTACAAACTTTTATATAAAAATAAAAAATAAATCTAAATTTTCACCACGTATTTACAGAAAAATATTTAAAAAATTAAAAAATAATTAAAAACAAAATATTAAATTACTGAACTCATTTGCTTGATAAGATTGTGTTTTGATATATCGGTCTTTTCTATACATATTCATTAATTTTTCCTGATCCAATTTTACTCTAAAGGTGTTTCAGATGTACAAAAAGCAATAATAACTGTCGAATAAAAAATATTAAATGCCAGATCTGCAAGGAAAGACACGATATTTTCATGTGTGACTCAGGATATAGACAACTAACTAGCTTAGGAAAAACAACCAGTTGTCAAAGCAGTTTGCATGACTGGACAGCCTGTGGGTGTCCTGTACGGCAGGTTTTCTTACAGACCGCCTGTACATTCGTTGCATCTGAGGGCGACCGTGGCTTATCAGACTAGTCATGGATGGTGGTTACTCTAAAAGAAAATATATCTAATAGGCAAACTTAAAAAAAATATCCGGCATCAAAATAGGCACTAGAAAGCGAAAAAAACTGGATTACAGCTTTATTTCAAAAGATGAAGATTAATTTAAATGAAACATTAGAGGCGCTACCTACTTATCTCTTCGAAGTCGGTGCCGAGCCAATTAGGAAGTAGGTAGATAGGGTAGGTCCACTCCCGCCACATCGCAAGGTTCTCCACGCACGCGACCGAGTGCGTGAGCGTGGGTTAGTTTTTGATCATTAACAACACATTTAGGAATTTCGTTAGAATTATAATCCGTTATTAATTAAGCTGTTTATAGCTTTAAGTATTATTGTATTTCGGGCTTGCCACCGACTTCATCTTACAGACCGCCTGTACATTCGTTGCATCTGAGGGCGACCGTGGCTTATCAGACTAGTCATGGATGGTGGTTACTCTAAAAGAAAATATATCTAATAGGCAAACTTAAAAAAAATATCCGGCATCAAAATAGGCACTAGAAAGCGAAAAAAACTGGATTACAGCTTTATTTCAAAAGATGAAGATTAATTTAAATGAAACATTAGAGGCGCTACCTACTTATCTCTTCGAAGTCGGTGCCGAGCCAATTAGGCAGTAGGTAGATAGGGTAGGTCCACTCCCGCCACATCGCAAGGTTCTCCACGCACGCGACCGAGTGCGTGAGCGTGGGTTAGTTTTTGATCATTAACAACACATTTAGGAATTTCGTGAGAATTATAATCCGTTATTAATTAAGCTGTTTATAGCTAAGTATTATTGTATTTAGGGCTTGCCACCGACTTCAAACAGATAAGTAGGTAGCGCATATAATTATATTTCATTTAAAGTATTTTTTACCTTTTGAATTAAACCTCTAATCTAGCTATTATTCGCTTTCTAGTACCAATTTTGAAGTCAGTTTATCTTTTTTAGTTTGTTTATTTTTCTGTTCTCGTATTTACGTACGCAGTGAGTACTGTATTAGAAAACTGCTATAATATAATCGGTGGTCATACATAAAAAAATATTTGTTGAGGATTTTCTTCGATTTTCCTGAGATCTCATCATCAGATCCTGACTTGGTGCAATTGGAAGCACCTTAGAAGTATACTTAAGGTACAAAATGTGTAATAAATTTTTAATTAAATTAGGAAGTCAATACAGCAATGAGATGATAGAAATTCAAGCTGTGGAAATAACAGAAAGATGTCTCGATAATGTACGTGTGTCCTCGGATCAAGAACTGCCTGTAAAGGGCCTCAATTACAAGTGTATGAGTCTGTGGAATACAGCCTATATCAGGAATCAATCTTTGATCATATAATTACTGGCGAATTGTATCCATAGATAATTTACGTATTTTAATTCCTTAACGCGTTCATACACTGGTTTGTTGGACTTTACATGTCACGCAAATCTGGCAACAGTGTTACAACACCAGAAGTAGAGTAATTTCTGGGAACTGGGACTTATAAGTACGAAACAAACAGAAGCAGGTAATTTTTGTGAACAAAGAAAACCAGTTTATAAAAATCAATATCGTTATTAACTGTGAGAGATATGATGCAGTTTAAACATTGGACAATAATTTAAGAATATGTCTCTCTAACTATACTAATAACACTATAGAGTTCAGACATTAACAAAGAAATTATTACAAGCAACTGAGAAACTCCTTAAATATGATGAAGTCATTCCTGAATATAAAAAAAAACAATTATGGAAAAAAGGTAAACAATATTAAAAACGACCTTCCAGAATTTTTTTATCTTCCAGCCGTTTATGGAAAAAACAAAAAAAAAACAACAAAAACAACAATCTGTGGTATATGATGGTAGTGCCGGTGTTCGGCTTACGAGGGTGACGGGTCATTGCACCATGCATTAAACCCTGGTGAAAATATTATTTTTGACCTAATTCTGATGCTATTGAACTATTTGCCAGTGCAATTACCTATAGCAGATAACGAAGAAAGGCTTTCTTACAGATCGCTTTAGCTGAAAAGGAGAGGGCTAATCATAGTTCCTTATTCCTATTAAGAGAAGGTTGGAACCTGTGATGAGCACTTATAAGCATACTTGGAGAAACCCAATCACCACAACACATCTTTTAAAGACCTAACGATCGTTTCGCTAAGAAATTTAGCGCTTCGACTAAAATCTTACCTTCGGTTTCGTTCGTCTACCTAACAATGTATATAAATATAGGTTGTAGCAGAAAATTAGTTTAGAATTTTTTCATCCACTGATGAAGCTAACGTTGTTAGCGAAGCGATCTTTATGTCTTTAAAATATGTTGTGGTGATTGGGTTTCTCCAAGTGTGCTTACATAGTTTGTTATGTAAAATGAACCATGTTACATTTGGAGTACATCCGTTTTAACAAGCAGCAGTTCTAAGAAAACATTCTAACGTTGTAAAAAACAATTAAAAAAATGTTTTCATTGTAAAAATTAATACTATAAAACTGTAAAGAAGTTACACAGGGAAGCTGTTGATATATTAGCGAGGACGAATATGAATTTAAGAAAATGGACAACAAATAACAGTAAATTGCAACCGTAATTTAGCAAATATCTTCAACATTGTGACATGTACGACATGGTAGCCATCTTGGTGCGGAGCCGGGTAATATGTTGTCACGGCAGCTCAAATTAACACAAAATGTTATAAATAGAGGCTGTGTACAACCAACCAACAATTTTTGTAAATTGTCAACCCTGGCCCATTTTCTTCGCTAATACTGGGACAATGTATGTAAGGCTATATGTATACTCACCAAAATTAGAAACGCTCACCGGTTTGGCTCTAAGTATATCCCGTCATTGCGCTATACAAATTACAGCGAGAACACACCTATAAAGTAATACGGCTAAGGCAGCCAGCCTCCTAGAACATTGTGAGATGTACGACAGGGTCGCCATCTCGGTGCGGAACCAGGTAGTATGTTGTCACGACAGCTCCAATTAACACAAATCTTATATAAATAGAGACTGTATACAACCAACCAACATTTTTGAAAATTGTTAGCACTGGCCCATTTTCTTCGCTAATACCGGGACAATGTATGCAAGGCTAGATATATTTTCACTATAATTAGAAACGCAGACCGCTTTCTCTCTAATCAGAGCTAACCAGTATGCTATACGAATTACAGCGAGAACACACCTATAAAGTAATACGGCTAAGGCAGCCAGCCTCCTAGAACATTGTGAGATGTACAACAGGGTCGCCATCTCGGTGTGGAACTAGGTAGTATGTTGCCACGACAGCTCCAATTAACACAGAATTTTATAAATAGAGACTGTGTACAATCAACCAACAATTTTTGTGAATTGTGAGATCTGACCCATTTTCTTCCCTAATACCATGACAATGTATGTGAGGCTAGATATATTCTCAGCATAATTAGAAACGCAGACCGGTTTCGCTCTAATTAGAGCTCATCAGTATGCTATACGGATTACAGCGAGAATATATCTATAAAGTAATACGGCTAAGGCAGCCAGCTTCCTAGAACATTGTAAGATGTACGATAGGGTCGCCATCTCGGTGCGGAACTAAGTAGTATGTTATCACGACAGCTCCAATTAACACAAAATGTTATCAAAATAGAAACTGTGTACAACAAATCAACAATTTTTGTAAATTGTCAGCCTTGGCCCATTTTCTTCGCTAATACCGGGACAATGTATGTAAGGCTAGATATATTCTCACCATAATTAGAGACGCAGACTGGTTCGTTCTAATTATAGCTCGTCAGTGCGCTATATTAATTACAGCGAGAATACATATATAAAGTAATACGGCTAAGGCAGCCAGCCTCATAGAACATTGTAAGATGTACGACAGGATCGTCATATCGGTGCGAAACCAGGTAGTATGTTGTCACGATAGCTCCAATTAACAAAAAATGTTATAAATAGACTGTGTACAACAAAACCAAAAATTTTTGTAAATTGTCCGCCCTGGACCATTTTCTTCCCTAATACTGGGACTAGTAATGCTCGGGGAATTCCCGCATTTTGTTAACGAAGCAAGTACCTTTTTCGTGGCGCTGGCGGGCTAGCGACGCACGATGTAAGGATAATCCAGGATTTCCTTTTTTTTTAAGTACGGAGGGCTCTACTACGCATTCTTTGATTGTTATGACAATTGGTAATTTGTATTTTTGATTTTTCGTAGTTTTTGTTTTATCCAATCTCCAAATATACTAATAGAGGCAAAGCTAAGTTAATTTTGAAAGTTAGATATCAACAATTCAACATGTCTAGTTCTAGAAAAGATCTAAGTGGGAGCGAAGAAAGAAAGAGAAAGAAGGAGCCTGAAGAAAAAAATAAAAAGTTACCTAAAATTAGTCAGCACTTTAAAAATTATGACTTTATTGATGAAAAGGCGACTGAACAGTCCTCCGAAAGTGAAGAATTGGACGTAACAAAAAGTAACAGTATAGCAGATGCAGCACCCGACACCAGTGTATATCCAGATCCAGAACAACCACAACAAGGTACAAGCAAAAATCAAAGTGAATCATATTTTAGTGTGAACAATATTGCATCTTCACCATCTATTATTACTGATAAGGGTAATTTTACAGAACAAAATGATCAAGTGAAACGGTTCGTTATCGAAAACGAGCATTGTAAACCTAAGGGTCCTTTCTTAAAAGACAGTGACAATTAGATATTTCCTAGAAAAAAACATTACTATATTGTTTCCTAGTCTGGCGTGAAACTTGAATGTACCTGTATATCCTATTCCTTAATACTTCAGAAGGCGTGTTGTGAATCATGTTGGTTATTCGCCAATCGGGCATCTAAAAAAAATGTTTGGATGGAAGGCTATGACGACTAAAAACATATTGTAGACGCCATAGAAAGACAAGAGACATCGAAAATTAACCTGGATTTTTGTCTTACGTATCAACAATGGCGGCTAGATGGAACACTAGATGAAGAGCAAGAGTACATGATCAAGGAAGAAAAATCTTTTTGGCTCCAAGTACTCTCTAGACTCCGTGATGTTAATCTGACACTTTCAACGTGTAAGTTAGCCTTCCGCGTGCACAGAGAAAAGGCAGATAGCAATAATACAAGTTCTCTAGGAAACTTTTTGAGTATTGTTGAGTTATTAGCAAAGTACGATCCAATTTTACAAGAATAAACCAAAGGGCCAGATAAAATACTTAAGTCAAAAAATAAAAAATGAGCTCATTTCTGTTCTGGTTCTAAAAATAGAAAATGCACTCATAAATGAAATAAATGCCGCACCATTTTACTCTATCATATTCCTCTAAATAAGTATCGAGTACAAGGATATGATGGTGCTAAACACTGAAAGGCACTTATGGTGGAGTTCAAAAACTCATAAAATATATTGAGCCAAATGCGGAATATGTTTACTGTGCTGCTCATAACTTAAATCTGGTACTTAATAATGCAGTAAGACAAGAATTGATATGCAACATTTTTTTGAAACAGTTCAACAAATGTATAATTTTTTTGGGCATAGTATCAAAAGATGGAATATCTTACCAAATTTTATATCTGATAAAGAAAGGGAGTCTTCAACTTCGATAACATTAAAAGCATTGAACCGTACTAGATGGGTAGGATAGTATGATGCTATTTTTGCTTTAAAAGTTCGGATTGTTCGAGTCCAAAAAGCCCCAACGAAAACAATTCTGTTAAATTGCAAATCAGATGAAAGAAATGAAGCTATTTCACTCAAGAAGATCGAGAACCACAATTTTATTATGTTGTTGGTTTTCCATTGCAGAATTCTACAAACTATCGGTGCAGCCTCTAAAGCACTTCAGTCTAAAGCCACCGATTTTTCAAATGCCTTAAAACCTTTGAACATTTGTCTAGAAGAATTGGAAAGGTATCGACATGAATTTGAAAATTGAAAAAAGGAAGCAAATAGTGTAGGAGAGAAATGGTCCATCAACCCTGAATTTTCTAAAACTCGTCAGAGGAAGACTAACTTTGCGTAGATGAGCGTCTCCAAGACCCGGAAATTTTGCTCAAAGTGAACATATTTTATCGAGTATTGGACATCAATCAACTGAAATTCCGTTTCCTTCCAATGAATGAAATTGTTTCCAATTTCAGTGTTCTGCAACCTGCCACTTTGCAAAATTTAGATGACACTGTACTATTAAAAAAAGCTCCAGAATTTGTTGATATATATAAAAAAGACATATTTGAATCATTTTCCAGGGAAATTCTCTTTTCGGTCTAACTTCAGAGACGAAATAGAAAATTCTTCGTGTATTAGACAACTTGCTGATTTATTATTAATAAAGAATCATTTTATGTCGTGCAGCTTTTCTGAAGTATGTACTGCATTAATGTTGTTTGTTGCAACTCCTATGACTACAGCTAGTGCTGAAAGATCATTTTCGAAACTAAAATGAATAAAAACCTATTTAAGAAACTCTATGGGACAAGACAGGCTACGTAACTTGGCTATTCTGTCTATTGAAAATTCTCTGGACCAATCTTTAAACTTTGATGATGTTATTGATACTTTTGCGGAACAGAAAGCTCGGAGAAAAGAATTTTATTAATAAATATATTGTTAATACAAAATTGTTATTTCATTAAAACTATATAATACCTATGCTTTTGAAAATAAGATTTATTAGATATTTAACTATTTAACTAAAATGCACACAATATTAGTAATACTGTTGAGTAACTAGTTAAGTGATTTATTAAAATTAAATTACAACGTGACAATTATTTGTGAGTATAGTTACGCCACTGGCTAACTCTGTAGTTACTTACAGTAATGTTTATGTATTTACTTAACTGTCAGTTATTTTATATACAATTTTTTAATTTATGTTTCAAATTCAATTTTATATATATTTACTATATAGGTTGAGGAAATAGCAATAATTCAGTATTTTATGAGAATAAGTAACAATTTTAAAAACTTCAAAATGACCTCTCTAAATTGTAAAAAAAATTATCCAAAAATTTACTAAAAACTGATAACGGAAAGTTTGATATAAGTGTAATTTGCACAAAAAGTTAACCTGTAGCACAGAACTTCGAAACTATTGGCCGATTTCACCAGGCGCCAACAGTTCAATAGCTGTGTAATGTGTATGTTTACCAGTCCCTTTGAGTTTCTGATAACACTCTCTGCTGCTCTCAAGACCCCCAGCATTTTAAAGAAAGCTAAATAAATAATAAATAAATAAATAAATAAATAATTTAAAAAATTTGTTAGGTTACACAAAAGACAATGATAAAGTCACTGAAATGCCAGGTATCTATGTAATCTTAAATAGGTTGGGCAAACAAAAAGAACCATTGAAAGCAGATTTAAGGAACATTTGGGACAACTGAGATACGGTAGTATAGACAAATCATGCGTGTTTCAACATATTTGGGATAATAATCACCACAGAGATGAAGAAAACCTGAAGCATATCAAAAATGTTAGACAACCGGTGAAATTAGACGCCTATAAGAGTATTTATAGCTCTAAAGCCACAAACAGCAAAATTTTCCCGAACCAAGCACCGCCACTAATAAATAGTTCGGTGTTCGCAATGCCTCTTTGATATAAAACGTATTCCAAGACTCGGTTAGGAACAGTTATAATGGTATTTTAAAACGTCTTCCGGGAATTAAAATATAAACGCAGAAAGCTGCCTTGATTCTCTCATCTCTAGGGAATCGGTCTTTTACCTGACACGTAACATAAATACAATTATTTGTAGTAGTTAAGTAGTTTAGCATTTTCTATCCTCTGATGACGCTAATTTTGTTAGTGAAACGATAATTAGGTATTTAAAAGATGCGTTCTGGTGATTTCGATTTCTCAAAGTGTGCTGATCTGTGCTCATCACAGGTCCGGATAAATCCCAGCCGGAAAAAATTATAAGAGCGAGTCGAGAGGACATTTAAATGGTATATTTAATTATACTTATTAACAGCAATGTAAGTTGACTATTTTTGGGCTAAATAGGCAATGCAATATTAAATGCTATAAGACATAGTTAACAGTGCCTTTCAAAAATGAAGTGTGTTGTTTAATTAATGTACATAGGGGCTGATGCTATGATGGTAAAAGCGTAAATTTAAATTCTTCTAAAAGATTGTACTTTTCTAGCTTGTTATAACTTTGCGACATATTATTTTTATAAAACTTTGGGCGGTGAAAGCTGGCGCCAGACGCAAGACGTCAGGAGCAAAAATTTACATAGAGCAGAGTGTTTTTAAAAATGAACTCGCCCGATACTGCAGCAATGGGAGATATCATTGTCTAGAAGAAAAAAAATGTGGTTTGTGAAGTCAGCCGCTAATTGCTGGGGGGTGGGGGATTTTTCACGTTGCAGTATCTGTAAAAACCAACTCGTCCAATACTGTTGAAGTAGAACATAATACCTTTCGAAGTAATTTGTCTTTCTATACACTTGTTGGGTGTAAAATCTGCCGCAAAAAGTTGGCGGCGGAAATTTTCACACTACAGTGTTTTTAAAAACTAGGCAATCTGATACTGTAAAAGCAGGAGACAAGATTTTCTAAACAAATTTTTCTTGCTATTCACTCGTTGGAGGTGAAATCTGCCGCTAAAGGTTGGGGGCGAAAATTTTCACACTACAAGTGTTTTTGAAAATCACGTCATCTGATACTCCAGAAACAGCAAATAACATTTTCCTGCAACATTTTTCTTGCTATGCAATCGTTGGCCGTGAAATCTGCCGCCGAAAGTTCAGGGCGGAAATTTTCACACCACAGTGTTTTTAAAAACCATGTCATCTGATACCGTAGTAACAGAATATAACATTTTAGTGAAACATTATTCTTGCTATGCACTCGTTGGTGGTGAAATCTGCCGCTGAAAATTGGGGGCGACATTTTTTTCACTACAGCGTGAAATTTTTGTCCCCAACCATCGGAGGCATATTTCACCACCAATAGTGTGGTAATTTCCGCCCCCAACTTTCGGCGGCATATGTCACCGTCAACGAATGCATAGCAAGAAAAATTTCCCTAGAAAATGTTATCTCCTATTCCTACATATCAGATAACCTGGTTTTAAAAAACACCGTGGTGTGAAAATCTCCGCCCCGAACTTTCGGCTGCAGATTTCACGGCCAACGAGTGCATAGCAAGAAACATTACTTTCGAAAATAATATTTCCTGTTTCTACAGTATTAGCTGACGTAGTTTTTAAAATTCAATTTTGAGCGAGACTCGTCATTTACTGCCTTCGGGAAAATATAAAAAATAGCCAGAAAGTTCTAGGATGGAGGCGTTAATTTACAGTCACAGATCTCAGAACTAGGAAATATTCATAACCTGTTTGTAAAAAATTGTCAAATTGTTAATAGAGTTTTGTGTAAATCACACAGACTAATTAATAGAAATAGTAAAAAAATGTGATATAATACAAATAATTTTTATGTCTCGATGATCATCTCACTTTAAGCCTTTATAAATACAAAGATATTGGGAAACTCTTTTTATTTACATAGGAGATACAAATTTATACCACAAACAATAAAAAGAGACTTTAACACGTGTAGACAACATTTACCGTCGTGCCCATGCAGTCAATTTTCAACCTTGGTACTGAAACCATAAGCCATCTGTAGTTTGGGTTAGTCAATGGTTGGTCATTAAACAACCTTTCACAATGACTTTTATTGTTAGTCAATGCTTGGAAATGCAAGCAATTTTTATAGCATAGTTTTTATTTTCCATAAATCTACAACAACAAAAAATCTACCCAACTACCAATGTGTGTGTGTGTGTTTTTGTTTCTTTAACGTTGGTTTATTTCCGCGACTACTGCCAATCATCAACGCCAGGGGGCAGTTTCACCTCACTATCCTGGAAATTTTGCCGAACCCCTGCCTTTCTGTAAGGAGGGTAACATCTCATGGACGCCGACCAGACGGCTTTACGCCCCCTCCGAAGGGCGAACGTGCAGACATTCAACTTGCTCAAATACAATGCCACAACCTCGTTTGATGTTAATTTTACAGTAGGTATGTGTTGAAACAGTGAAAGGGAAACCCTGGGAATCGAACCCAGTACCCTTCGGAATAATTACCAATAAAAGTTCATTGTGGTTAGTAAAATTACAATAGTGATAGGCAATACCACAAACGTACATACATTGGTTTAATAGAAACATGTACTATTAGTTGCGGAATGAGTAGTAAATAATTTATAGGAAAATGATTTTCAAGTTCCTATCTACTCATCAACTACTTTAACACTATCTGATGTAACTATCTAATAGGTACACCTTTATTGCTTATACTTTCTTCGGGAATTTTATTATATGTGTAGTATCTTGTAGTGGTTATTACATTTCTTTCCTGCGTACCTATAATGGACCAACAAAAGGAATTTATTGTCTAAGGATACTATATGATTTAACGAGAAAAGATATATCAGCGTCTACTGCACCTTACATGTAATACATCTAGTCGGCAAGTTTAATATCCTCTAGACATTCCAGTACAAAATCCCGCCCAACGCTGAAAGTTTCTTGGTTTGGTTTAGACATTCACCGTCAATAAGTGTACATAACCGATGGAAGTCAACTATATCGATTATCATGCAAGCTCGAATCCCGTCCATTGCCATCAACAGTGTAAGTTAATACTCAAGCACTCACACAATAATTATCTAATACAGTAAAAATACTAAATATAATTTATACCATCAAGGCATCTAAAAGAAATACCCATACAATAAAGAAATTTTTTATTCAGTTCTTTTGCAAAATATCATTAAATATACTACCGAGAAATTGTCACTACGTTATAGCTATCAGATGCATTGGGCGCGTTCAGGGTAGCCAACAGTTGAGGCGTTTAGTCCGCTGCACGCTAAAATTTGACGTACATGACCTACAGGACTTTTAACTGTTGGACATTTAGGCACCAAGATTATTTACCTTCACTGAAATAAACTGTAAATTCTAACTCTACTTTCAGTACAAATGACAGCTTATTTGTCGGCTATTGGTTGAGACAACAATATTTTTTTATTGGGGACTTCAACAGTCAAGACCGTCCGTTCAGACACATGTTTTTTTCATAACAGAAACTATTTACGTTGCAAGTCAACGTTAGTGTCGGCTGAACGTGCCCATTAACTTTATCTAATCTAGATTCAAAATATATCGTGGCGATATCGAATCGATAAACACTAACTTCATTTAAGCTGGAGCCAAAATGGATACAAACCCGCATCGTCGCTGTATCAAAAAGATACAGGCAGTTTTCATCGAATAAAGATTTTAATAAAGATCCGATGCAGGTTTTATATACAGTTTAGTTTTACGGATTGCGCATGTGCAAAACTATGGAGGTCGAAGTACTAGCGTTTATCATTTATGCCCATGATATAATGACTTAGAAGAGATGTGATATTGCGCATATGCCCCGCCTCCACCTATGACGTCAGGTTGTGAATAACGTTATAGAAGTCCAACTACACACCTAAAACAAAGTCATTCGCAATCAAAGGTTTCTATACGTCAGTTTAATGCGGTTGAAGTTACATTCCACTTCGTCGCCTATATTGTCTTTTTCAGATAATATAGATCGCAGCACTAAATTTAATCTTTTTCATTTTTATATTACATATATATACGCACAAGACAAGTAAAATACTTCAGGGGAGTCTTTAATTAGCACAAACTTAAAAAAGTAGGGTACACGTTCGCAGACATTTAGAGAGCGTTAACATTCATAAACTTGATTTGATCATCATTCCACATAATCACAGTATAGTATTCTGATCTTAAAAAATTACTTCCAACTGTATGCACTTAAATATTAGTAAAATATGTAATTTGTTAAGAGGTTGTGATGAAATGTCAAACCTCACTGTACGAAAGCATATTATTGTTGCATTGGACTCACCACTTGACGCCATGCGCGTGACAGTTCTAAAAATAGGTAGTCTCATTATCATATCTCTCGTTATTTGTATAATGATTCATACCTACTTATGTTTCGTCAAGGATACGATTATCTGTAAAGACAACAGAAGTCGGGTGCCTATTTAGATACGTACCTAACTAAAAATATCTGGAAATCAATAATTTTGCCTATCGTTTCAAATGCACTCTTTAATTTCTACCACATTTTATTCTTCGTCAACTAAATTTTTCATAGAGATTTACAGTCGGTACGATATGTGTTGAGAATTCCGAGAAGATCCCAACCTCACTTTCTTAAAGTTAACCCCATTCGACATTCGAGGTTATACAAAATACATTGGCGGCGTGGCGTTTACATTAGGGGCTCTAGTAGGTTACTTAAGTACATGTTTATTTATTTATTTATTTATTTTCACCAAAGCGTTTATAAATGTAATATCTTCTTGTTTATTTATGATTTGTACCCTACTGTATTGTAAAAGAAAAAGTACATTTTAATTCATCCCCTGCGACGGTAATTGTTACAGTAGTTCTGATTACAGAACTTTATTGGCTTATTATTTTCTGAGAATTATATCTCAACAGATATGGCACGGACTGTATATGAGTTATTTTTAGAGGTAAATTCAACTGAAATATTAATTCCACGTATTTTGATTTTGTGAAAACCAGTTGCACAGAGTCGTACACATCCAATAAAGCACAATATATTATCAGAATGTTCTCACAATGTGGCAACATTCTTTTTTCAAAATATTTGTTTGGGAATGTTCTAATAACATTTATGGAATTTCAAACTGCATCTTAAATATTCTAAGTACATTCATTCAATCAAATTTTAAGAAAATTCTTCGATATACTGAGAATATTTGAATAGATCATGATTCAGAATATTCACTCAGAATGTGCTTGAGATTCCCTTATATTATATAACTTTTAAATTTAATGAAAAAGATAGGTAATGATTACGATATAGTGGTGAGAATTATAATAGTAACTATTTTGCATGTTAGACCCTGTTACTTGTTATATGTTAAACACATCCGAAAATTGCATATTTAGGCACCTCCCTTCATTAGGCATAGAGCGCATGTCCATGCCGAAGGGAAAATGGCCGATAGCCGATAGTCCGATTATCGGACCGGCCGATAGACGTCATTAATGTCAACATGAATGGTGTGAGGTCAATATTGTATAGGGTTATATTGTAACAGAATTAATTAAAAATAATAATGTGACGTGAACACGAAGAATAGTGTGTAATTGCAAACATAGATACAGAGTGCAGAAGCAACTAAAACATAGGTTCAAGCACAGGTTATGAAAAGCTAAAACGCACTCAGTAAAGAAACATGTTTTAAAGCATCTCTCGTAGTTGACACCGACAAAGGGTTCGCCAATTTTGCTTCAGTTTGGACCATCTTACTAATTAGTTACACATACATTCTATAATATATAATTAAATAATTGTGTTATGTTCAATAGTAAGTCATGCAATATAAACCACCACCACCGTTTGATGTGGATGGACTGGAACTTGGGTCTAAATGAAAATAAAACTTTAATGTATTTCTAAAAGCTTCAGGAAAACACAATTCAAAAGATGATATGAGAATAGCCTTTTTTTTTTTTTTTGTTCCCTCAGGGCTCGTCCGCGGCCTTGCCGCCCCGATAGCACCGCAACCCTTGGTTGATTGTGCATACCCCTAGTCTTACTCCACCCATTCCAAAATCACTGTGCCTTGAACTAGTCTGCACAGCGATTGGTAGGGTGAAGTTTTATATTGCTCTGTCTCCGGTCTAGAGTGACCGTAGATCAGTTGTCTTTTCCGGTCCAGAGCTATACACTCGCACAAGATGTGCTGGGCTGATTCCTCCCCCTCGCCGCAGAGTCTGCATGCGAGGTCCCCTTCGAACCGCCCCATTTTATGTAGGTGTTTCTTGACGGCCATGTGTCCCGTCAAGAGACCTGTTGTGTTTCTGAGCTGTCCTCTGCTAAGGTTTAGCAGCTCCACAGCTCTCTTTGAAATGGGTCCGTCAATTATTGACTTCCCATGTCTGAGCCCTGGACAGTCCGCCCAGTACACCTTGTGTTGGTTTCTGACCCAGGACTTAATGGCTCCCCTGGCAGTGCTCTTTGACACGCCTAGAGCCGGTTCTGGTCCCATAAATGGTTCTGCTGACCCTCTCTTCGCGAGACTGTCAGCTTCTTCATTGCCTTTGACCCCCGAGTGACCCGGCACCCAGATGAGGGTCACCTCATTCTGCCCAGCCAGGTCGCTCGTCTCGTCTCGGCACTCACTCACCAACCAGGAATTTACCCGTGGGCTACTTAGTGCCTTAAGGGCTGCCTGGCTGTCTGTGGCTATGAGGATCCGCTTGTTGGTGTAGCCCCTCCTCTTGTTCTCCCGCACACAGTGCAGGATGGCGTACATCTCGGCCTGAAACACCGTTGCATGGGCTCCGAGGGAAATACTGTGACTTACCCTCGGTCCTTCCGAGTAAACACCTGCCCCCGTCCCACGCTCCCCGCCAGATCCGTCCGTGAACCAGACGAGCGCGTCCCGTGGTATGGCCGGCGTCTCCTCCCGCCATGCCCCGCGATCAGGGATTTCCACTGTGAAGTTGTTTTCCCTGCACATTCGTGGGCTCGCGAAGTCTGACCTCATTTCAAGCATGGGTTCCTTCACGATCTCCTGAATTTTGCAGTGGCCCCTGAAGCCTGGGTTGATCTTCAGTCTACCATTGCAGGCTAGTCTGTATAGTCCTAGCCTGGCCTCTCCCATAATAACGAAGTGTAGGGGGGGTAGATCCAGCAACACCTCCATGGCGGCTGTTGGGGTTGAAGACATGGCCCCTGTGATGCCTAGGCAAGCCATCCTTTGGATCTTGCCTAGTTTTTGTTTGGCACTGGATTGTGTCACCTTAGGCCACCAGACCAGTGCCGCATATGTTAACGATGGTCTGACCACCCTTGTGTACAGCCAGTGGGCCATACTAGGTCTTAGTCCCCACGTTTTTCCATATAGCCGCCTAGTGACGGCTAAGGTCATGACTGCCTTACGCAGTATTTTTCCAATGTGACCATTCCAGGTTAGCTTAGAGTCCAATACGACCCCAAGATATTTTACCTCCCTGGCCATTGGAACGCTCCTACCGTATAGAGTGAGAGTTCTGTGGCTTTCACACTTCCTCCTCCTCGTAAACGGCACGACGGTTGCTTTCTCGGGGCTCACCCCGAGCCCTTGATCAACCGTCCACCCTTCCACCACTTTCAGTGCAGTCTGCATACGCTCCCACACTGCCTGTGTGACCTTTCATCGGACTATGATGACAATGTCGTCCGCATAGCCCTGTACCTCATACCCCCCTCCCGAGAGCCTCCCCAGCAGGCCGTCCACGACTAGACACCAGAGCAAGGGAGACAGAACGCTCCCCTGCGGACACCCCGCCGCGACCCCCGCCAGCAGAGTCCCTCCCGCGAGTGAGGTGAACACCGCCCTGTCCCTGAGCATGGAACCGATCCACCTGCAGCAGGTCTCCTCTATTCCACGCTCCCGGGCAGCTGTCAGAACCGATCCGAACGAGGTGTTGCTAAAGGCCCCCTCTATGTCTAGGAAGGCCCCCAGCGCCACCTCCTTGTTCTCCAGCGTATTCTCCAGTTTCAGCACCAGTTGGTGCAGTGCTGTTTCTGTTGAGAATCCTGCTCTGTATGCATATTGTCCGCAGTGTAGAGGATAAGCTTCCAGTACACCGCCCCTAATGTGCCGGTCGAGCAGTTTTTCCACTGTTTTCAGCAAGAAGGACATGAGACTTATTGGCCTCAGGGACTTTGCCTGGTCTGTTGGACGCCCAGGTTTAGGAATAAATACAACCCTGGCCAGTCTCCATGCCCTCGGAATGTACCCCAGAGCCAGGCTGGCCCTCATAATGAGGGTAAGCACCGGCGCCAGTATATCTATCCCCTGTTGGAGCATGATGGGCATTATTCCATCAAATCCCGGCGATTTGTATGGCTTAAAGCTGTTAATGGCCCATCTGATTTTGCTCCAGGTAACCACCTCTTTAGCGACTGTCCAGTCTACTCTAGATGCCCGCCTATAAGGCGCCTCTATTTCTGAGTGTTCCCAGTCCGGAGGTGATTGGTTTATTATGTTACAGCCGGGGAAGTGCGTCTGGAGTAAAATTTCCAGAGTTTCCTCCCCCGAGCTTGTAAAGCCTCCCGTGGGTGTTCTAAGGGAGCCTATGTTAGTCTGAGGGCCCTTAGACAGGATCTTGTGTAGTCGAGCACTCTCGGACGTGTTTTCCACTTCTTCGCAGTGCCTCCTCCACGACTCCTTCTTGGCGTCCCTCAGTCTTTTGTTATAGGTCGATAGGGCCTGTCTATATTCATCCCATGCTCCCGACCTTTTGGCCGCGTTAAACAGCTTACGAACCTGCGTCCTCCTTTGCCTGAGGTCCTCGTTCCACCATGGGACGTTCCTGGTGGACACCCTCATTTTCAGGGGGCAGTTGGCGTTATAGGCCGAGGTAATTGCGTCTCGCAATTGGACTGCTGCAATCTCGAGGTCTATTGAATCCCTTATGGCACTCTCAACCCCCCGCAGTTCCACAGCTAGGTCTGCCCTGTAGGCTTCCCAGTCCGCCTTGCGGGGGTCCCGGTACCATACCGTTTCTCTTTCGACTTTGGCGATTTCAAACCGGATGTATCTGTGGTCTGAGCTACTCACTTCCCCAGACACAGCCCAGCTTTTAACAAAGTCACCCAGAAACTGGGTGGAAACTGTTAGGTCTAAAACTTCCTCACGCCGTGTTGTGACGAATGTCGGTTTATTACCTCTATTCAATATGTCTAAATTAAATTTCATAAAGAATTGTAAAAGTGCCTCACCCCTAGAGTTTGTGTCCGAGCTACCCCACAACTCATGGTGCGCATTCGCATCCATGCCGATGATGGTCTGCCATCCACCTGCTCTGCTACCCACCATCAGCTGCTCCAATTCGTTGGGTGGAGGAGGGTCCGTGCTGTCCCCTGGCAGATAGGCTGACGCGACAGTAATGTCCCTCAGCCCATCCGCTCCTCCACATCGGATTTTGATCGTTGCCAGGTCCCTGGAACAGAAATTCATTAGAGGGAGAAACTCTATCCCTTCCCTGACAAAAATGCAGGCCCTCGGATTCTCGCTGGACCTGCTGTAGATGAGCTTTCCAGTAGCTCCGCCGAGTCCCTTGATCTCTCCTTTGTAGGAGTACGGTTCCTGGATGAGGGCCACATCCGTGTTCCTCAGAGCCATTAGTAGTCCGGCCGTGGCTGCCCTACTGTGTTGGAGGTTGACCTGAAGGAACCTAAGTCCCATTAACCCTTAGTTGCTTCCCCAGTGGGCGGAAGCTAACCCTTCCCATGCCCCAGAATGCCTTGAAGGAGGTTCCTTCAAGGGCTCTGTAAGATGTCGGGTCGATCGAGAAGGCGAGCGTCTGTCCTTTCTCCTCTGCCTTCCTGCTTAGAACCGACCAGTGTTGCGTCCCCAGTTCAGGGTTCTGGATCTTAAGTCTGCTGATCACCGTCTCCTGCGGGACGGTGTCAGGGATCCGTACGAGGACCTTGCGTCTCTTTGGGAGTTCCTTGGGCTCGACGGCTGTCAAGTCCGCCCCCTCCCAAATCTGACCGATGCCCCCGATCGTTTTCCGCAGCCAGTCCCGCGACTGCGGGCCGGCACAGGTTATCCAGAGGATGCCCCCCGTCAGGCGCGTCCGGTGGAACTGAGGCGGGCTCTCCCCTTCCTGAAGAGAGTCCACTGCAGCTACCACCGCAGCCTGGATCAGGTCCGCCTTCCCCTGGTCTAGCGTGACCTCAGGATGGCGTCTGTCAATCACCGCCATCCCGAGGCCCTCCGCAGCCTCCCTGTAAGAGCCAGTCTGCGCCGGTGTTCCGGCCTTGGTTCCTTTGGGAGGTCTGTCTGTAGTAGGCGTGCTAGAGCCAGAGCGCGGCGTCTTCCGACTCGCACTCTCCTCTTGCGCCTTTACAGGCACCCTGGCCCTTTTGGAACGTCTGTCTGTAGTGGGCGTGCTAGAGTTCGAGCGCGTCCTCTTCTGACCCGCACTCCCCTCTTGCGCCTTTACAGGTTTCTCGACCGTCCATTTTTTGCGCCCTCCGGAGCTTCTTTCTTTGCGCCCCGGAAAGACGCTTGGACTGCCGGGGCAGTCCCTCTACTCTAACAGTAGAGTCCTCACTGGTGGAGGGGCCCCCGGAGTCCGCGGAGCTCGCCGCCCTCCGGTGGGACCCAGCCTCCAGCTTGGGTGTCGGGGACAGGTCTCTGGCCGAAGCTACCCCCTGATCCCCCGTATCTACGCCGGTCGTGGGACCTCCAGAGTCCGCTGCCGCCCCCTGGCTGGTCTCCGTTTCCGGGATAGACTCAAGGCACAAGTCTGTAGCCGGAGCCACTCCTCGAGCCTCATTGGTTTTGGTTTTGTATGTGTTTATTATCTTCATGTTGTTCCCACGAGAATGGGGGAAATACTGTCCACACCATCAGAACCCCCTGTGTGGTGCAAGGCGGGTTACTCTGGAGGGTTGCCTGGTACTCCAGAGGTTCCGTTCACGACACCATCGCCCTGGTGCCATCCATCCATAGGCACGGGTCACGTGACACCGTAGATTGGGGGAGTTTAGTTCGACCTCCTTGTCTAGATCCGTCATGTTTAGTTATTAGCAGGGTCACCTCGTGCAGGATGCGGATTTTTACCGCGCATGACGGTCTTGGGGAAAGCTTCATCGGGAGTTTATGTTGTTATTTCCACTTCCTCAGCTTGCCCCCTGGAGGCCTTTGGCCCGCGACTCCTTAACCCCGAGAATAGCCTTACTTTGACATATTATAAGTGTAGCGGAGTTAGATATCTTTAATACTTTTCTAGTAGATAGTACAAATAAGCTGGAAGATGTTCTCGGTTGTTTTGATGAAGCCGAAGACAAATATTACTATGGACACGTTAAAATTGTATAACTTCTATCAAAAAGAAAACGAGACCATTTACTCTTTTGTAACGCAACTTAAGAAGTAACCTGCTAGTTATGGATATATCTCCACAATTATACAAATCCACATGCAGATTGAACGATCAAATATAAATTAATTCTGGGCCTTTACGACAAGCAAGTACAACAAAGGATTATTAGGGAAACTGATATTACACTATCAAAAGTGCAAGAATACTGCAAATATATAGAATTGTCTAAGCAACATCTCAGGCTTTTTATTCCCGTGGAAGAAGTTAATGCTGTGAGAAGTATCACTATAAAGTGCAGAAAATGTGGACCTGAACATATTGCAGGAGAATGCATTGTGTACAATAAAGCTTTAGAAATCAAAATCAAGTCCGTGAGAGCAGAGCAGAAAGCAACCACCCAAGGGAAGTGTCAAACGGTCTGATCGATGACTTTCAGTTGTAGTTTTTTGTAAGTGCAAGTGAATGTGATTTTGTAACATATTCTGTCCAATTTAGTTGTATTCTATAAAGGTATAAGTACTATTATGTAATGCAATTCTATTAGTGCCACACTGAAAGCCTGTAGGATCAATAGACTAGCCAAATTTCAAGTTATTTCAGTGAGGTAACCTCAAATATTCATCTCGGAAACTTTCCATTTGGTTATTAAAATTTCTGGGAACTCCAAGAACTGTATCTTTATTTATTTTATTCTTATGTTATTGAAGAATTAATTGTTGTATTATAATTTTATTCACAAACATTTCTTTGCATTTGTTATCAGTACATACTTAATCTGAATAAATGTGCAATACGCGAATTATTGACTTATTAAGTATCTGAACGTGAGTTTCAAGTGTGTGTAGCCACTGGGATGATGGTAACCTGTAATTGAAGTTTAAATTATAACATATATGGCGAGTTGGGCTTATACGAAAATATATACAAGGCCAGCTACATGGAGGAAAATTAGTAAACTTTGAAGATAAATAAAATATTTCATAGCTTTGCATTTCCTTAATTTCTGCCATTCAAAAAATGTACATAGGGTGTTTCGCATTGTAACCAACACAGGGCAGGGGCATCTAGGTAAACCTAAAATATGGTAATTTAACGCAACTTACCCCTATTATAAGTCGCACCCCTGAGAAATTATAGGCCTTTAAAATGTGGTTTCTAATTTCGAAAAAAAAAAATCAATATCTGCGAAATACTTTTAGAAAAATCACATTTGGTATACATTTTGAGTATGCGAATAGCATTAATCGATGGTAAGTAGAGTTCAATTGATGAATTTGAAAGGTTTGAATAGGCTGAACACCACTTTAAATGTATGTAACTCGTCAAAGTTGCGTTAAGTGATCATATTTTTGGTTCCCCTAATACATGCCCCTGCTCTGTGTCGGTTCTTATGCGAAACACTCTATATATTTTAAAAAAAGCAATGTTCTCATGACGATGTGCATGATGATTTTGAGAAGATTCATTGAATTGTTCCTGGAACATTTTCAGAATATACTGGGAGCTCGTAGGTATATTATAAATAACATTATAAGAGCCTTATTAGTATGACAGAATCTGCCCAATTGTCATGTTCTATGAATATATGTTTATCCTGTGAGAATGTTCTGGGGATGTTTGAATATTCTTTCGAAACATTCCTGATATATTCTCAGAATTTGTCTGTGCTGTCTGGAATCCCTTCTATACGTTTTGTGAAGATAAGCACATAATCCTTGATTATAAGTATTAGGCAGTTTATGTAGTCGTTTGTTATGTCTGTAATATAATATAAGACTATCTCCGTACTGAACACCCAGTATTATACCAAATAAAAAGTAGGTTACATATGACCTACATATATTGATTTTGACGTTCTTCTTAACAGGTATGAGGTCAAAGTTTCTGTGTCTTTGCTTAAAAATTTTCTTGTTTTTCGACGGATGATAAAATATTGTTATATAATGCTACATGGCATTCACAAATATGGAAAAATCACCCTTGTAAAAGTATTGACAGAAGTTACTGCAGTATGTGCTACTGGATAATAGAAACAGAGTTTCAAATTCACAATATTCGTGCATATTAAAGGCACGTGGTACGTTAAATAATTTTGACGAATTATCCTTTGGAATCCCCTACTACAATTCCATGGGCTATTATATAAATCTTTTACAAAACAAAAATCAACGTTGTAATCGACCAATGTTTAGACATATGCAGTGCCCACTTCAGGTATACGTTTTCAATACGAATTAGCATAGATCGTCCAATTACATCGTACAGAAAAACGATAAAATGGGAAAATAAATGAGTTCATTGAAGAAAAATACATAAATAGAAGGAGTGTAATCAAAGAAGATAATGACAATATTTATTTATATCTCACACATACAGTGTGATGATAAAGTTTGGAACGCAATTCATAAATGCCTTATTTCGTTTTTTCAAGAAAAACACTCTGACAGGTTATTTTTATCTTTTCAGTTGCCAGCTTATAACGTAAAAATTACATTTATTGCGTCACCTATTTCTGAATGATGACCTCATCATATGTAACCATACTTTTTCCTATTTTTCCATATACTTGCTTACTACCTAAATGATGATGAAAAAAAATTGGTACCTGACTTTTTTTTTAATTGTATTATTTACTTTACAAAATGCCAACGCAAATTTAATAAAAAATAAGACATATTTCTACCATTTTTATTTAAGACGAGCTTTCTTTAGGACGAGAATAATGGGGTTTCCTGCACTCTTCTATATTAATGAACACTTGATTTTGTGATTTTTGATACGCTGCCATGTAAGGCTAGATGTATCCTCACCATAATTAGAAACGCAGACCGGTTTGGCTCTTAGAGCTGGTCAGTGCGCTATACTAATTACAACGAGAACACACCCATAAAGTAATACGGCTATGGTAGCCAGCCTACTAGAACGAGAACATTGTGAGATGTACCACAGGGTCGACATCTGGGTGCGGAACCAGGTAATATATTTTCACGAAACTGTTGGTCTTACAGGGCCACTATTTATACCATTTTGTGTTAATTGGACCTGTCGTGACAATATACACTCTGGTGCCGCACCAACATGGCGACCCTGTCGTACATCTCACAATATTCTAGTAGGCTGTATTACTTTATAGGTGTGTTCTCGCTGTAATTAGTATAGCGCACTGACGAACTCTAACTAGAGCAAAACCGGTCTACGTTTCTAATTAAGGTGAGAATACATCTAGCCTTGTATACATTGTCCCAGTATTAGGGCAGAAATGCGCCAGAGCTGACAATTTGCAAAAATTGGTGGTTGGTTGTACACAGTCTCTATTTATATTATTTTGTATTAATTGGAGCTGTCGTGACAAGATACTACCTGGTTCAGCACCAAGATGACGACCCTGTCGTAAATCTTATAATGTACGTTGTCATGCACCTATTTGACAGGTGAAACAAAAAGTAAAGTCAAATCATTTTTTAACAACACTCCTTGTAATAATTTATTGATTATTTTCTGTTATCAGTATTTAGTTATCGGAGTGTTTCGGCAGTATATGGATTTGGAATTCTGTGAAGTAAGACAATAATGTTAAATAGTGAATTAATTGAAAATATTACCTGCCGTTTAAATTAATTAATAGTCTTATTGGTGAAAGTGTAGAAGAGATAGAAATGATCAATTCTAATTCGAATTAACAAAAACGGCACGTTTAGCTGAAAGGCAAAGAATAGAGATATTCATGATAATTGCATGTGGCGACAGACTTGGAAGACATCAGGTGGCATACGAGTTATTTAGCCAACAACATCATGAGAGACCACCACCTACAAGATCTACAGTAAGTAAATTGGTACCCAAATCCCACAGTCAACGTCATGGCAAAGTGAATGTGGATGGGAATAATTGGACGGCATTTTATAGGACTTAACTTTCTTCAAGGAAATCTAACCACAGCACGTTACCTAAATTTCTTGCGATTTGATTTAGCGTCCACTCTGGCAATAATTTTTCCAACTAGTCACGAGACAGATGTGCCCCATCAAGATATTTGGTTTCAGCAAGACGGGGCCCCTCCTCATTTTGGTGTAGACGTGCGTCAATATCTAGATGCCACATTTCCTGAAAGATTGATGGGGCGTCGAGGAGCAATTGAGTGGCCGCCGCGTTCCCCAGATTGTATCCGTTTTTTTTTCTATAGCGTTATTTAAAATCGAAAGTTTATTTCAACAGACCAAATAACTTAGAGGAGCTACAGCAAAGAATTCGCGCTGAAGTGGAGCAAATTAGTACCGATATTTTTTAACGCACTGTACAAAGTGTTTACACTCGTATAGGTCAATGCCAAATGGTAGGTGGGGCACAATTTCAACATTTGCGTAAAATGTTGTTTGTTTTCCTTCGTTAATTTTTATTTTTTAAAGTAAATAATGCAATTTTTCCAAATAAATAATTATGTCGAGTACCAATTTTTTTTTTTCATCATCATTTAATTAGTAAGCAGGTCCGTGAAAAAAACAGCAGAAAACTATGGTTGCCATTTAAAAAAAACTAGTGGTGACGTCACCATTCAGAAATAGGCGACGTCATAAATGTAATTTTTACGTCATAAGTTGGCGATTGAAAACATAAAATTGGCCTGTCTGAGGGTTTTTCTTGAAAAAAATTATATAACGCATTTATGAATTATGTTTCAAACTTTATCATAACACTGTATATCTTTACTGCTAAATTTATACACTCACAGTCATCAATTTTACTGACCACGGAAAATTGTTGACGTAGAATTAGTCAAATAGATAGATGTTACTATTAACCATCGCGTATTATTAAATGCCTATCAAATAGTAAAAGGTATTTTACGTAATATATGTATAATTATTCAACATATCCGTCATATACTAATAATATATTGAAATGGCTAAATGGCAACATTGCATACTCCCCTTATTTCCCTTTGGATCCAAAGTGACCAGGAAACATATACAAATGTAGAGGGAATTAGAGGATCCAATGTGCACACTACACATAGATATATATATATATATATATATATATATATATATATATATATATATATATATATATATATATATATATATATATATAAACCTGGTTGTCTCGTTTCTAGTATATTATTACGTACCTAGAGATATAATACATAATGCATACGTCAATATAATAAATAAATAATTACTAATATACATGCAATTAGAAATAACCAGCTAGATTATAATTGCACAATACCGGTAATCAAGGAATACTATTAGCGTTCTTGCGTTTTGATTAATTCGCAATTAATTTTTGATTAAGACAAGCGAGACCAAATCGATATATTAGGTAAATAATTGAAATGGAAATGTTTTGCAGATTAGTGTACTAAAGTTGTTTGAATGAAGGTCGTTTAAGGATATTTTACGTTGTATCTTAAAACCAAAAACTTTTAGGTTATTTATTTCCCTTCTTGTATTATAAATTTTAAAAGCGTTGTGGTTGTAAATGTTTATAAGTAGAAAGATCTGATACAATAGAGACAATAGTTGTGGTATGGCACCGACTATGCATAAACACGTATGTACAAGTTTTTTGTGTGCGTGAGTGCGTGCGTGCGTGTATCTAACTCACTAGATATAGAAAAAACTGGATTTTTTCTTTCTGCGGTATTTCAAAAAGCAGGTATTCTGAAAATGTGATGACAGAATCAATATGGAATCCATATAAAAAAGTCATAAACCTATTGGCTTCGATGTTTTTCGATATCTTCACGACAATCAGAATGACTAATGATGTCTTTGTATAAAATTTCAGATCCCTAGAATATATGTGTGTGTCCTCGTTTCTTTAACGTCGGCATATTTCCGCGACTATGGCCAATCTCCGACGCCAGGGAGCAGTTTCACCTCACGATCCTGGAAATTTTGCCGAACCCCTGCCTTTCTGTAAGGAGGGTAGGGATCTTTAACGCATGGACACGGGACCGACGGCTTTGCGCTCTAGCCGAAGGGCGAAACGTACAGTCACTCAACCTGCTCAAATACAATGCCACAATCTCGGATGATGTTAATGTTACAGTTTGTACTGAAAAAGTGAAAGGAGAACCCTGGGATCGAACTCAGTACCCTTCGGGTTCTGAGGCACACTTTCTTACCACTGAACCACCGAGGCTCTAATCTCTAGAATACCTGGTTTTGAAATATTGAAATATTAAAGAAATATATATGTATATATATATATATATATATATATATATATATATATATATATATATATATATATATATATATATATATATATATATATACATATACTGATAATGACCCAAGTAGACGCCCCACGATAAATAAGACAACGCCATCAAGTGCTGGTCAGATATTGCACTTGTTAGGTCTAAGGTTTAAAAAATTGAGACTTTAGAGACGATTTCCAGTAAAATCTCAGGCGTAGACAATATGAGGGCTACAAAATAGACGTATAAACACCAATTTATGTTAAATATTAGTGTATTACTCCCACGTAGTAATTGCATTGATGAATTTTGAATAAGGGACAATTTAAATCTCGTTGTTGTAAGTGCAAAGTCTCAGCGTATTTAATTTTTATTACATGATATGTTGACAGCACGTGATCATAATTAAATTTACTTGCTAGGGAATTCGTAAATAAATTTCTCAAATACAAATTACAGGCAAGGTTACCATATCCGTGAAACAGTCGACTTCCTGTCATTTTACATATTTTTTACATGTTTATTATACTTGTGTTACTCCAGTTGAATAATCGCAATAATGTTATTGAAGCAGTATCAATACTCTATATTACAAAACTTATGCTCTACAAAGAAAAAGCGTATTATTTTCGATGCTTGAGTTAACTGACACTGTTATGTTTGCACGAAAATCTTGTATCAGGTTTTGTTTTTGTAAGTGATTCCATCTTTCAAAGACATTTTAATATTTATGAAAAAGCAAATCATACCTGGCCCTACTAAGGCCGTGGCATTATGTCTGGACAAATTCAATCTTAGTTCATTCTGTCCTTGGTAGCGGGGTTACGTCATCGGTCATGTGTATCATGGAGTCTTAGCCACGAAAAATATTCATACACTGCTTATAACAGACAGAAATTTGGCAATATTTCCAGGTTGTAGGGTGAAGCTGTTCCCTGGAGTCGAAGATTGGCCTAGGTCGTGAAAATATGCGATAAACAATAATATACAAAGCAAACTTAAAATGAAATCTACCTGACCGTGGAAAAATTATTTAGAGAAAAAACAAAATTTAGTTTTTCTTCATATGAATCTTTACACAGTTAGACACCTAGTTCAAAGCTTTTCCAATAACAAGATAGCTTCTACAAAATATATTTCAGTGACTCTTGAAAACAGTCGGAACTTGTATGTTTTGGTTCTTCGTCTGACCAAAATCAACGTCATCACAAGTGTTTCTATAGCTTAGGAATAGATAATGGTCCAATGAAGTTAGATCAGACCTGTAACGAAGGCTTTGTAACGCAACAAGTCCACAGTTTTCTTCCAGAACCTTATAATATACGAGTATCTGAACTCAGAAATTGTCGTGCAGCAATGATGTTCTTTGGGCGTCTTTTGGCGTTTAAGTTTCTTTTTTTTATTGTAGAGATATGCAGCAATTGTATCTTTCGTGTTTTGGGTGGTCAAGATTCTTTATTTATCATGACATTAACCGTGGTTTTGTTGAGACATCCCAGTTTTATCGCCTGTAATATTTTTTAAAAAGCGCCACCAAGTTTTCGCCGGAAATTTCTTGCCTGTACAACATTTGTACTACCTAAAGTTCTGATGAATACCTACAAAAATCAGACACCGGAACTAATGGTTTTTTCTGACGCTAATATCAATTTTAGTTCTCAAAAAATATTCCACTTAATTCCGGCTATGCTACCGATTCCAAATTCATTTTTGATTTGGATTTGGAAATTGATATCAGCTTTGGTGGTTTTTATGAATTTCCATTATGATTATATCAAAGTGATATTAAGAGTGGGTAAATTTTACAAAACTGTTTAATTTTGTTGCGTTAAATAAATACATTGTTAGGTCTTGTATGATGACCAACACAAACAATTTAAAAAATAAATTTTGTAATATTCTGCGATACACATTTTTTATGTTTCTACTATATCATTTTCATTAATAATATTATGACCAGTGCTTAAATTAAAACTAAGTAAAGAGACATTGATATGTATTTTATTTAGTTAATAACCTATTGACTCATTGGCTCTGTCGTTTAAAAATTCCCGTTTCTGTTAGTGGTTTCTCTTTATTTTAAGCTTTTATTTACTGTGATTAGGATTTAATCTTGCAGGATCGGGTCTATAACATTTTGTCTTTAAATAAGGTGTATATTAAATGCTGCAAACACCTGTAACTTTCTTTTTTTTTAATAACAAATACTTAACAAAAAGCATATCATGGGAATTGTGATATATGTCTTTTTGAATTCACATAGATAGAAGACATTTGTTTTGTAACCTATTTTTGTATAGTTTTTACGGAAACTTATGAAATATTTCCAAATTTTAGCGGTCCAGTTTCGGTATCTTGGTGGGTAATTACTGCAAGGATTGTTTTTTAAATAAAATAAAAATATCCAACAAATTTTTTGATAATTTGATGAGCTCTTATAGATATCTACATATATTGGAAAACGGATCAAATCTGAATAAGTTTTATAATTACTGAGGCTGTCTATATATCCTTTCAAAAGATTTAAGTGACTAATTGCTTTATAAATTTCATCTTGTTATATAACAAATTTGTACTTAAGGTCTAAAAGTGCTTAAGCTACAATTATTTTCTTCAATTAGTGTTGCTCTCTTGCGTTATACAATTGGCATTGCTAAATTAGTTTCTTTCTTTTTTATGTTGATTTTACACCTAATGTATATGACGTTGACGAGAGCGGTTTCATTTTATACCCTGCGAGCAACATATATACAGCCTCACAAACTTGCAAAATAATGATTGACTTGAAAAAAAAGTCAAAGGTAATCAATATTACTTCCACATCGTCAATACGTATAGAAGTATGGCATCGGCGACAAAAATTTAAAAATTTCTTTGCCGCTTAAGCGTCGTAAACAGTGTCAAAACATATAGAAAACATGATTTGGGAACGATTTTTTTTGTCTCTTTGTATGTGTGTCTGTCGCCACGATAACTTTCGAACGAATTGAGATATGGTCTTCAAATTTGCTATACAGTGAGCACCCGACAAACGAGCGGTTCCGATTATTTTTGCGTAAAATCGCTCCAGGGGTAGATGAATGAGATGAATGGGGGATGAGTTGGTGAAAGTTGACATTTTTTCGTTAAAATATCGAATAGGGTTTGTTTATTAAAAAACTTTCAATTTCATCAAACATATGGTATTCTGTGCTGAAATTAAATTATGGGTTGAATGTGTAGGGGTGGAATGTCGGTGGCAGAAACTTCGATTTTTTTTTACTCAAATGGCGTAAAAGCTTCAAAACATATAGAAAACTTGATTCTGGAAAGACAATTTTGTTGTCTGTCGATCTGTCAGTCGGTCTGTACGTCTGTCTGTTAGTCGGCGCAATAAATTTCGAACGAATTGAGGTATCATTTTTAAATTTGGTATACAGTTAGCACCTCACAAAGAAACGCTTTGAGTTGCTTTTGAATAAGATCACTTTAGGAGGTAGGGGATAAATGAGGGGTGATTTGCTGAAACTTGACATTTTTCGTTAAAACTCGCGTAATATAACGTTTCGGAAGTTGATGAGTACAGGAATACGAATATTTTCTTTGTGGTCAAGTCATGGACCCTAAATTAATTTAATGAGAATGCCTTTCTGAGGAGAGTAGAATATCACAGCTATGTGGAAGTTATGATTCAATTTGCAGCGCTATTTTTTAATAGCGATTCAGGTTCTACCAATGTTAAAAAAGGTTTGGGATCAGTTTCCGGTTGCAACTTGTTTTAAATTACCACCTCAATTTTGATTAATTTTAGTTTCGGCTACAGTCACCGACAAAAGTATATTTCCTTCACTTATTATATCTAATAAAAAAACAGAACACTGCATCTGAAATAATTATTCAATATACTTAAAGAAGTTAGCCAAGTTTTCTGTTGCGTGACTAAAGAAAGGTACCTTCTGGTAAAATCGTAATGTCATAATTAAGCAACCATTCCATTAATATCTGTGACCTAAACATCACCTGTGAACCTTATTATGGCTCGCAAAATATCAAGTATTGAAATACGATAGCGACATTTCTAGATATGCATAGAAACGTTGAATTTTTGACAAATGTTATGAATATAACTGACTTCTAGGCCCTTTTGTGATTTTACTATATTGCAATCAAACCTAAGGCCAATAATGCATTTTTATGCCCATGTCGTATACAGTAATAACTACTATATTGTAAATTGTTTTTAGACTGGTTATGTTTTATTTGTACGCTAGGATGTCTATCTTATTTCTTATATGTAGGTTTTATTTTGTATGCTAAAGTTAAAGAAAATTGTCAAGAAGTTAATTTTAATATTATTCTTGTACAGAAATCATCATGGACCATCATGACACCCTGACCGAGAGCGCCAATCAAATACAGTTTGGATATTAGCACAGTATAAATAATGTGATAATAGTCTGAATTAGCTATTGAACTTATAATTTATAAATGATTTGTAACCTTTTTACTTCATATTAATGTCCGGTAGCTTAATAATACAAAAGATATACTTGCGGGTTTTTCTCATACCTGACGCAAGCAGTTTTAAGAAGAAATATATTTTTTGTATTACTTTCAGTTTAATTATTATGGACACGGTGAACTCTAAATAAGATTCTGGTTTGATACTTGTACTTCGAACCATTCAAACCGGTCCCGTAAATATTCCATTTGCACTATATCGTTAACTTGAACACTAATTCAAATTTAGATGGTTGATAATAATGATCATCAAAATGTATAATCAATATAATTAACAATTATATGAATGTAAATAAAGTTATTAATATGTTGCTTCAAATAGGAAATTTAGAAGGTCAAACTGTAAATTTACATGCACTAGAGAATACCATTTTATGACGTCAAGATATAAACTGTTGCTTTCCACTGATTCCAGTTTTCTTTTTAGTTTTTTGATTATTATGTACTATTTCGACTTCATTGTATATTGTTTCTAATAAATGTCAATGAACTTACAATTTTCTTTGTGTTATAGGGTAATAACATTTCTTAGTAACTTGCTTTATAACATCACAGTGTGTCCAAGATATTAGATAAATCAATACAAATTAATTATGTTAAAATTACTCCGAGATCAACATATTACGTAAACAACACGGAATTGACCTGAACCTTATTATAATAACATTGCCTACAGGAAGGAACAGCACTAGTTTCTACGGTGTCCACAGATTTCCAGGTAGAACACACAAATTGTAACGTTTATATGCCAGATAGTGATATCGGAGGCATTTTCTTTTTCATATTAAACACGCAATTCACTTCACATGAGCGATCAGCCTTAGAGGCTCTCCATGTGTAGATACATGACAAATAAAGGGGTCAGGTGCAACAACCCACGAGACACCATATAGCGTTAGTCTACCTTCACATTGCTTTACATTGACTCCAGGTGAGTGGTCATTCCCGTGGAGGCTTTTAATGTGCGGAGATACGACCAACAACGGCATTTCTTAGTAGTCTCAATAAGCATCTAACCTTAACGGATATGGGGGGATGCCCTATGATAAAACTGAAAATATACCAACTCAAATCTAGACAACTGACTGTAGCAAATATATTGACTTATCTCTACTCTTAAAAAGCATTTGTATACATAATTTATACAGATAAGAAACAAAAGGAACAAATACTCTAAACAGAAGTCACACGATGTACTGTGTCTAACGATATTTCTTTGTTAAATAGAATGTTGACACTTCCTGAAAAAATAAACTTTTGCCAACTTCGCAAACAACGTCAATTTTATTTCCAGCTAGGTGTAAATTTTACTTTGCTGTGGTCATAAAGTTACCTTATAGATATTGACCAATGCTACTAAGCAACATAAAGTAACTCTACTTTTAATTAGTGGATGTCGCACGGATGCAAGTTTGTGGTATGAATTTAAGACTCGTCGCGCAACTAGATAGGAGCGTTAGAATCTGGATACTTGCAGTCTCATATTATTAGGTTCTCCGGAAATCCACATTGGTTCCAGGAATGCAGGATGCTTTTTGGACCACTGTTTCTTGTGTTTAGCCATCTGGGGGTAACACGTGATTTAAAAAAAGTAGAGTTTATAATTAGAACAAAACAAAAAAATAAAATTGATAAAACGATTAATGTAAGTATATATGCGCTCTAACCTGACATGCCCTGGCCATGTGATCACAAGTTTTTAAGTATCCTGTTGTGTTTTGTGTATTCGTTATGCGTAAAATACCCAAAACCTATGAGATGTTTTACTCTCTCTCTCTCTCTCTCTCTCTCTCTCTTCTCTCTCTCTCCCTGTGTATGCTTCTGATCAGATAGTTTTTTCCTACTTTGGTTAGCTTTTGGTAGGTAATTCTAAGATAATTATGAATTGTATATAACAGCTGTAATTTTTTTAGGCTCCTGAGGATCCACCAAAAAAAGTGCGAAATATAGAGCATGTTTTAGCGAAGAACTTGCATTATTCACTGATCTTTGGAGATCGATAGCTTTTACTAAGACGAACGAAAAGCATTTCCTTAGTTACGAGCATTTTCAGATGAAATCTTGAAACTATCTCCTTTGGAAACGAGCCGTTTGTAATCGAGTTTGACGTCAATTTTTGACGTATGCAGACGATAAAAAGATTTCAGTGCCCATATTTGATGATTCTTGATTTCCAGTCCATTCTACTGTCGACACTAAAATTTTAAAACGATTAGGATTTGGATCACTTTTGACCCCGCGCTGTATATCTAGCGGTCATTCTGCTTCGATTCTGTCAACTGAACTTTCTTGTCTGAAGCTTTGGTTTCAATATGAGCCCCCCACTACGAAAATCGGTTGACAAGTAAAAACGTTATGCCCAAAAACAGAAAACACGTTTTCTTTGTAATCATCCTGTAAATAAAAATTCAAACACCACCCTGTATCTTGGGTCCTATTTCAACATGTTTTTATTTGAAATTGAATAAATAAAATTTGTTTTTCAAACGAGAGCCTCTTGGCGGTATAGAAAATTTTCAATATTTTATTCAACACGCTGTATATAATTTATGTAAATACCTGATCTTTGACAAAACAACGCGCTAATAGCGAAAGGATCGTGCTTGCAAACGCTTTTAACAGAGTTGAATTTGAACGCGACTATCGAATGTTACATCAAATTTCAAAGTTTAAAAAGAGTAAAAATTTTCCGAGCGACGCTTTGAGTGTTGAGTAGTTTATATATATATATATATATATATATATATATATATATATATATATATATATATATATATATATATATATATATATATATATATATATATATATATATATATATATATATATCTTATCTTATCCTGCTCTAATGGTTTAGTTACTCGGTTGGAACAAGGCAAGTTGATAAATACGGACGCGGCGATTCAGAACGGCTACTGTTGTAACTTTCTCGGCTCTTAAAACCAAATAATTTGAGACGCGCATTTTCAAGAATTACCTTCATCGGGCTAAAGGATCGACTTTTGTATTTTTTAACCACCACTTACTCTTCTTTCTTGGAGGTTTTGTCTCTGTCTTACTTATAAAAGATGTTAAAAATTTTGACATATAAAACCGGTAGAATTATTGTTCGCATAGATCTTACCAGGCGGTTATAATTTTGGTATAGGTTTTTCTTTAGTTTCCAGTCATGGACCCATGTCTCGTCCGTAGTGACAAGGCGACTCAAAAGAATTGGAGAATATTCTTCAAAACGGTGGCACACCTCCTTCGACATTGTCAACCTAGTGCGCTTCTGATCAGCATTCAAGCATTTCGGTATCCATTTTTCCGAAAGTATTCTCATTCTCATAAATGATGTTGAACACACGTTCAAAAAAATGTAAAATGTTCCTGCCATATGTTTCAGCTAATTCGTCTAAGATTATTTCATCGACAGGATCAATGTTTTCTTAAGTGGTCACAGAAATTGGTCTTCCAGAGCGGTGCCCATCTTTGATATCTCATCGTCCCCTTTTAAATTCTGCAATCCAGTTTTTGATAGCAGCATATCAATAACCCTTTCAAAAATGAATATTTAATAATTGACCCAAACTCCTTTTTATCAAAATCTAGACTTTTCTCAGACATTCTGTTTTCAAAAATTCCACGGTTTTGTCAGTATCGAACTTTTTCACGTCACACTCTGACACCTTGTTTATAAAACATCATAGTTGTTACCATAACAAATAAATACAATTTTGTTTACTGGAAAATTTGTAAGTTAACTAGATATCAATATACCCTCGTATAGTGGAAATATGTTGCTCTGTAATAGATTTACATATATTGGCGAAAGAAATGTTTGTAATTGCTGTTGGTAAAATTTTGTTTGATGCAATTTGCTTAAACGTTTGCTATATCCTCAGGTGTGCCTATGATTTTTACTATTAAAATTCTGTTAAATGAAAACGCATTGTGTTACACAAAAATCTTATTACACATTATTGTTAAAAATTTTTTAAAACAGCAATTATGTTATCGCAGTTACAACGACCTTCTTTAACTATATTCCGATAAGAATGCTTTTAGTTATTAAAAATAAATAGCTGATTAGAATGTGTCCCCTACTGTTTGCTGATTACTGGTTTTAAATGTCAAATACAATTGTTTATGATGCATCGGAAATCGTACTTTAGCATACACTCCCTTATTCTTCGCAAAGATTAATTTTAGAAAAAAATATTTAAAAGCACTAAATATTAAGTCAATTAAACTAAAAAAAAATAAGTTGTTTGATGGGTAACTGAACAAAATTAGAAGTTACTATGTTTTTTTCTTCATCGTTTGGTGTCAAATGTGTTAAAAACCACTCTTTGTAGGAGCTTTTCAATTAATATTGTGCATTAGTAACACTAATATGTATAAAATAATATACCTTATTTATCGTTTTATCAAAAAGTATTAACATAAAAGAATCATATTAAGTTAATCTTTCATTTTATTGAAATAGTCTTAAAAACCAGACAACCAAACTGGTTTAAACCACCACTTAAATAATACCAAAAAAAAATTCGGGAAGCAGCAAGTGCCTTATAATAGTGAATTTTCATTAGAATTTTACACTTAGTACGGCATATTACAAAAAGTAATAATTTTAATTTAAACATACGTTGAAGATGGGGTTCTGATACAAGCTCATTTGAAGAATTTCTCTGTTTCTTTATCATAAAAAATATTCAAATCTTGTGTTCTAACTCCTTATAAGAAAAAAACTTTGAATGACGAAAACTCAATTTTCTATGACGCTAGAAAATTAAAAGAAACTTGTATTACAAATTTCATTAAAGTTACAAAAGCTTGTTAGAATGAAACTTAGATTATACGCAAGAAGTCAATTCATTATTTAAATAACTTACCTACTTTAACAATTAATCAAGAAATATTAACCTTAGTATTCTTATTCTTTGATTTCCATACAATCATTTACTATTTAACCTAAAAACAGAACTGCCAAACCATGATAAATAAACAAAACACTAGAGCCTCGGTGGTTCAGGGCAAGAACGCGTGCCTCTGAACCAAAGGGCACAGGGTTTGATCCAGGGTTCTCCTTTCACTTTTTCAGTACAAACTGTAACATTAACATCAACCGAGGTTCTGGCATTGTATTTGGGCAAGTTGAATGTTTGCGCGTTCTGCCCTTCGGAGGGGGCGTAAAGCCGTCGGTACCGTGTCCATGCGATGTTGGGCACATTAAAGATCCCTACCCTTTTTACAGAAAGGCAGGGGTTTGGCAAAATTTCCAGGACAGTGAGGTGAAATTGCTCCCTGGCGTCGGTGATTGGCCATATTCGCGGAAATAGACACAAAACACACACTCAAAAACAAAACACGTTATTATTCTTCAGTTTCCAATTTTAAAAGCATAATATATGTACAAGTTGTTATATCTATTTCAATGTCAATTATTTACTACTTAACCTCAAAACAGAACTGTCAAATTAAAATAATTAAACAAAACACGTTCTTATTCTTTAGTTTGCAATTTTAAAAGCAATATATAATTATTTACTTAACCTCAAAGCAGAACTGCCAAAGCATAATAAATAAACAAAACACAGTATCCCATCTGGTTTTTACTTTAAGTGGCTTATATAAAACTTCCTTATTTTCCCCTACAAATCCGCGTATCCGAATACATCCGAAAGCTGTCCTTAGGGTGGTATCGCCACAGATCGTTATTGTTGCATTATGATGTATGCATGTGGTATACGTATCAATCTACGCGTGACAGGTGACTACTCTGGCTTTGTCTGGCATCAAACTTTAACCACATAAGTTGTTTCAATTCATGTCTTTTAGATTTTATTCTTAATTTGGGAAAAACTCAAAAGTTTGTGAACCAAATTGCTTAAAACTCACAATAAAGGTTTATTCGCTTCATTTCTAACTACATGTAAATTTCATTCCAATTACTTCAATACTTTCAAAAATATAGCTTATTCAAAAATCTTTTTGTATATTTTTGGGGGAAAATATGCCCGTTATAGCTGATTGACGAACTCGTCCGCGATTATAACGAAATGAAGGCTTGTGCCAAGTTTTGTTCCAATCAGTTGAGCATTTTTTGAGTTACCGCTCAGATACACACACACACAGATATATATATATATATATATATATATATATATATATATATATATATATATATATATATATATATATATATATATATATATATATATAGTGGATGAAATTTAAAGAGAATATGGATGTAACAAAATGTTCAAAAATATTTAGATTATGCAAACCCGCCAATAATATAAATCAGAACTACATTAGCACCTTAAAAACATTGATTAAGAAATGGAATATATATCATTTAAAAATCTGATAATAAATTGTCAAATACAAATTGTATAAGCTTATACTATGTAACAAATTAAGAACTAAAACATGTAAGGATGATCCGATGTTTTAGGAGGCTGGTTATAAATATTGATAAATGAATTCGTAGTCTTGTTTCAAGCTTCCGTTTTTTTTAAGTCACTCTCATTTGTTGAGTTGTTTACCATCTCTGAAAGAAGAATCAATGACATAAGTAATGCGAAGGATGGGTACTAAGTATACAGCAAAAATGTAAATTCTAAAGATTGTTGTTAATTTTTGAAATGAATATCCATATATTAATGCAGAACGCAGTACAGATTATTTCATAGCTACCATTAAATCTAATATAAGTATCTTCTCTTTTGCCATGAAGTTGCTAACTTCATCGGTGAAATCCATTAAAGAAATATTTAGCAACAAATTTAATGAGGGATCTGCAGCTTTTTAATCTGTCCAACGAAGAGTATCTCGACTGCTTTTTGGACACCCAAGAATTTCGTACTAAGAGAGGGGAGAGACTCAGTCTTTCTTACCCGGAGCCAATTGGTGATCGCCAACGTAGAGGAGCTCTTGCATTCACCTATCGAGCGGAAAATCATTTGTTTTTGTGACAAATTTCAAATGCACACTTTTAGTGAGGACTTTCATTTACATGCACATCACCTGAAACTGATTAATAAAATTTTTCGAACAATACTGGAACACATCCTTCTAATAAATACAGTGATTAAAATATGGATATTGTCTGCTAGCAGACATCGTGGAAGCTACATAAATTAACGGATTCAAAAAGAGATAAGATCTGTGGGCAAGTGTGTACAATGGAACTTTATTATTGTATGCGTATTTTCCCTGTTTTATAAATTTTCAGCATATTTGTTGTTTTTCTAATAATTTGTCTGTCGTCTGTATTATTTTCCAGATGAATTATAAACAATCATAATACTTATAACATATTTTATATTTTAATATAATAAAACAACCTTTGGGCAAATGTTGTGTTTGTGTAAATACTTTACAATAATTAAATCTGCTTAGCAAAGATGATTTGAATGGCGGTGTAGAAGTGAATTAACTAGTCCTGTTTACAAATTAATATAAGTATAGAGAGCGACCATAATCAAATATTTTTCTAACAAAGATTTAATGGGAATTGTCTTCGTACCTCCATGAAAACTACGTTCTAAATTTTACACTTTCTATTAGTTGTCTCCCTCTTATTTTGGAATGTGAGAATGTGAGTCAAGGCAAATGTAAAATTTGTCAAAGTCCTTAATATGAGATGTTGATATTTCGATAACATTGAAATCTTGTTTATGTCCGTCTTGAAAGTTCCGTAAAATACAACGGTGCTTTTATTTTTGAACTTGAATTTTTTTTAGATGCTCTTTGAAGTTTGAAGAGAATACTATCCAGCTTCAATGTAGATATGGACATGTAAAAGGAACTTACAACCGATTCGTTTTAATGTGTGGTTTGTGCGTGTGTAAGTAAAAATATGACAATTATATGCAGAGCAAGCAATTGTGGAAATAGCTGATAACGATGGAATTTTTAGAAATTTTGTTACGTAACCCTTAGGCACGACGCCATATTATTTCTACCACTACATGCAAATTGATTCATCGCATATGGTACATTTCCGTTTTTTCAGTACTGCTTAGGTGGTATATGGGGTAGCTAAAGCACCATATCTTTAAACTATAAAAACTTTGGACATTTGTGAGCTGACAATTTTCATAATTTTTCTATCAAAAATATATATATAAAAAACTCAAATACGTACAAATAAATGAAAAATAATAAGATTATATACATTTACATAATTAAGTGTCGGTCATAATCATTTTATTTATAAAATATGTAAAAAAACAGAGAAACAATAAGATTTTTTGTTGATAATAGTTATTGTCGAGATGTACAAACAGAATTATTCCAAGAGTCAAAGCCGTGACTTTTACAGCCTTCGTGATAATCTTTCATGCCAGTCATTGAATAGATTTACTTTATGAAAGAAAGTTTGTGTAAAATCTATTGTTAATATAATGTTCCTATTGAGAAGCTTCTAAGTTTCCATAGACAAAATACAACGTTATGCATATTGTTTGTTTGTTAACTGAAAATTTGTTGCGGTTTAAGTAAAATTAAAAGAACAAGTTCTTTCAATGTCAAGGTCATAATCGGTGAGGTGTAACTAAACCACTCTCTTGCTTTGTGTGTAAATTTAGGTTATGTAATAATAGATTTTCATTAGTTTTTATACACTTTATAACGTGTTAAAATAATTCATCTAGATTTATCTGCGTGACCCTGAAAATATAAAATGTGATTGAATCTCAAATGCACTGTTATGATCAATTACTGTAAATTTCGTAGATTCTTTTCTTTTATTTTAGCAAAAACTCTTTGCAGAGACATTAGTAAAGGTAATGTTGTATGTCATTTACACGTTTTTTGTAGTTTAAATTATCAGCCTTTGTTTTTTAGTTTATTTTAACAAATATTGTGAGAAAAGGAAACAATTTTGTAAATAATGGTTCTTAAAATTAAAAATGAAATAAAAGAATTGTGGAATAAAATTTAAGTTATTTTATATGTCAAAATTTAATGTCTGTGCCCCTCTGGAAACTTTGCTACTACCGTTTGGATCCACATATGAAAATTGCATCTTGAGCCAGCACAAGTTTCAAACTTTTTTGTTAAATGATGTACTGTAAAATAAATATCAATAAACAAGTAATCAACTACTACCAAACAGAAGCAGAGACTTCTTCTTTAAAGAAAACAGACATTTAAAACACCAGAGAAGTCCTGCATCTCTATTTGGTATAGGACGGTTTCACCAATAGTTAGGGTACCAACAGTTAATGACTAAACTAATAATGATAATACACCAATTGATCTTTTAAAACTGGTAATAGGGCATATATATGTCGATTTGTTTATTGATATACACGAAATCCATCATAAACTAAATTTGTACAATGTCTACTCTGGAACTTTGCTTGAATAAAGTGACTGTTACAACAACGCATAATGTTCTATATTTTTGACCTCTATGTACATCAGTGGCGTCTCCTGACCAAAATGTTCGGGTGTGCGGTAACGAGTTGCTGTTAGTGGTGGTTTTAAAAATTATTAACACTAAATATACATATATATATATATATATATATATATATATATATATATATATATATATATATATATATATATATATATATATATATATATATATATATTTGACCTATATGGGAATGATACGTAGATAAATAAATTAATTTCCCACTGCAACACTAACAAATTAAAAAGTCACTTAAAACTTTAAAACACGAAAAGAACATGGAATTATTATCAAGCTCTTCTCTTCACACAAATTTGTGTTAGCGGTAGCACTGTCCGGAACGGGGTGAAAACTGTAAACATTAAAAGTAGTTCAATGTTAATATGGTAGTAAATAATAAAATGTGTAAAAATCCTGGATGCAGCAAGTGCGTTATGGTAGTGAATTTTCATAGAAATGATCTGGCACAAAATATTTTATTATAACTTTTTTATCTTGCAACATAGAAATCTAAATTTTGGTGTATAGTTTAATTTTTATATCGTAAACCTACCTACCAAATTTGGTTATCTTATATTTTTTATTTTTTGAGATACAAATTTTTTTCGAATAGAAACTCAAAATTTTCCCGGAAAAACTCATCCGATTTTCCTGACTAACGAAATTATCCAATACATTTACAGAAGGAAGGTACATGCCAAATTTTATCAAAATCGGCCGATTATATTTTGAGTTATCGGTGTGATACCTATGTATATATATATATATATATATATATATATATATATATATATATATATATATATATATATATATATATATATATATATATATATATATAGTTTATTGTTATATAAATAGTACAAAGCATCTTACAAATAAGTCTAAACTTGTGACTGCAAATGATGCAATTTTGACTAAATTTTAATCTAAATGTCAATTGTTATAAAGTTCTGTCATCTGATTTCTAATCTCCAAAATTACCTCACCTCATTATGTACCATTACAATTTCTAGAAATATGGATGGTACTTGAAATCAGTTTCTTCATTTTAATAAAAAATTTCTATATTTTAAAACTTGACTCAAATTAAATTCTTATATATAAAAATTGAAACTGACCCCGGATATGGGTTCTAGGGGTCCTAGTTCGCGCTCATTTGCAAACAATTTTTCAAAATTCAAAAGTCGAGATCTCCCCATTAGTGAATTTTTTCTACGAAAATTTACTAAAATGTATTATAGTCTTTAATTCTACAATACTGTGGTCCAGGCAAGCGCAGTTGTAATGTTTGTAAATAATGCTATCACAACGTTTGTTAAACCGGCGTTCCATTCATTTGTCTTGAGCGGTATTTTTACCGCTCACTGCAGTGTTAAAAGCAATGGTATTTCCTTACTATTTTAAACACATGGACTGTATTGTATACCAATACAGCTCTGTCGAGTGAAGTTGTTCGGAAATAACAACGCACACCTAACCCGACCCGAATTCATTCCCAGTTGCTATTGACCTACTCATATTTTCTGCATGAAGACGTGGTGCCGACTTCATTCCAAGTCACTATTAACCGACTATTTATGAAATCAAATAAGTAAATTAAATCGATTGTCATAACATATGTAGTGTATTAAGACTAAGGGGAAAAGAAATAAAACATATTTAACTGTGCACATTTCAATTATATTTTAGGGTGTGCGGCGCACACCTAGCTCACTAGGAGAACTCGCCACTGGTGTACATGGCCTTTTCTAAAACCTGAATATCTTAAAATAAAATTTGATTATCAAAATTCGACGGCGAAGGTAAACTATTCTTTGGAAAGGGACACTTATTGATATACTGCAGTTATTGATTGAGTTAGCTCCCCAACACTCAGTCTCAAAATTTGTAAATAATTCAGTTGCATTAATTTATCGAGTTTTAAAGGTTAATAAGGTTTTTCGTATAAAATATAAATCTGTCAAGAATTCAGCGAAGATGGCTGAGACAGGGTAAATGAATTTTTGGTAACTTTGCCAATTATTCCACGGTCAGCTTTCAGAAAAATGTTATCATAGACACGCTTAAAACCACCCCTGTATACATAAACCACAGGGCAAATGTTTTGGTTTCTATATTTAGGAAAGTTATGAGACCCAAAGCGAATAGGAGTGCTGGGCGAATAAAACGATTAGAAGAAAATATAAACGCAAAATCAAAAGAAACAGTACTTAGTTCGACTTTTAAAGGCTTACATATCTAAGTGAAAAGGAAAAAAGGTTAGAGGCATTTGATGGAAAAAAAAACTGGGGGTGACAGAAGGACACAACACTAAAATATACTGAATTTAAAAAAATCCCAGTCATAGGTGATCAAATTTAATAAAACTTATACATAATTTGCGTTTAATCAAACTTACAAATAATAACATTTTCAAACTAAAATATTGAAAATAATAAACTTATTTAATGTGTGGGCTTATTTAAAAATCTCAAATGGTTGTCTTTTACTTTCGTATTCATTGAGTAATTTTTTATGTCAATTAGTATAAACATGTTCAGGTTTTGTAAATTACCAGACTTACCTTTCGGTTCGCACTGATAAACTACATAGTTGTGGTGGTGACCTTTGTTGTTTATTGATCAATACACGCAAGTTAATAAGCATCCAAATAAAAATCACTTGGGTAAGCCTCCAAAGCCAACTGTATATAAAGTTCAAAATACGAATTTGACAGTATTTTAGTCGGCTTTAAGTTTAGGCGCCAACAACTTTATATTGTAATGATCAACAACAAATACGATATCATTTAAAAAAGGATATAGCGTTACTGCTTATAATAAAGTGATGACACAAAACTGCAATCAATGTGATAGTATTCATTTGATCTAAGAAATTTTCGTAAACCATAATTTTATATGACGTCACAGTCGGCTGTTATCGAGCCGTCCGGGACCATTTGACGTGCACTGTATACAGTACATGTCTTTTGAAATTGAACCCCTGCAAAAACTAATTTACATAATTGTGAGAGGAAGTTATAAATAAGTCACCAGTTGAAAAAAAGTTGCCATTGCTCGCCATATATAAATATTATGATGGCACGGCAAGGCCGTACTGCGTTAAATACATCGGTGCGAGACAACAAAGGTTAATAAAGCTTTTCCGTATAAAATATAAATCGGTCAACAACTCAGCGCAGATAACTGAGACAGGGTAATTGAATTTTGAGTAATTTTGCCAATTATTCCACGGTCACTTTTCAGAAAAATATTATCATAAACATGCTTAAAGCCATTTCTGTATACATACACCACGGGGGAAATGTTTTGGTTTCTACATTTAAGAAAATTATGAGATCCGAAGCGAATAGGAGTGCTGGGCGAAGAAAAAGGTTAGAACGAAATATAAATACAAAATGCAAAAAAACAGTACTTAGTCTGACTTTTAAAAGCTGCTTTTCCACATTTTGCAGTTACACTTCCTTTTATTCTTGTTTGCTCCCATAACATTCGCTAAGGGTTTATCCAAATGAAAATCTAGGGGACGGCAAAACCACATCAGAATGCACAGCTGCTGCATAAGTTTAGTGGAAGAAGCAATTCAAGCATGCTTTAAATAAACATTTCACAACACGAAAATAGCGTCACCCGTCCCGTTTTGCCGCAAGAGGTGCCCGGGTTTCCAATTAAAAAGCTAGAGGAGGGAAAACCACATCACAATGCACCGCCTCTGAAGTTTGGGGAAAAGAAACTGCTTGAGAAACGCCTCTACAACTGACCGACCACGTTATTCGCTCTGGAAAACAACCACAAGATAAAAATTATATCAAGGTGTATGTTGGTAATCTTTAACGATCAACGGTCGGTTTATTTAAAACTGACCATGATATAATCAGCAAATTCACTGAATTCTGTAAACTATTGTTTCAAAAACTACACAATGATCAAAAATCGGTAAAGAAACATGTATTTTAGCAAAAAATTGTTTTTTCTAAACGACTCCGTCGGCAGACATACTTATGTGTATTGCGATAACACGAACATTTTTTTAACGTCGGCCTATTTCCGTGACTATGAGCAATCACCGACGCCAGGGAGCAGTTTTACCTCACTATCCTGGAAATTTTACCGAACTCCTGCCTTTCTGTAAGGGGGGTAGAGATCTTTAACGTGTCCAACATCGCATGAACACGGGACCGACGGCTTTACGTCCCCTCCGAAGGGCAGAACGTGCAGACATTCAACTTGCTCAAATATAATGCCAAAACTTTGGTTGATGTTAATTTATTACAGTGGTACTGAGAAAATGAAAGGGGAACCCTGGGAATCGAACCCAGTACCCTTTGATCCTGAGGCACACGTTCTTACCGAGGCTCTGATAATAAGATGCTACAATGCGTTTATAGCATGTGGATTTAAAATAGAAGCGTGGATCAAATTGAAATCTGATACTTGTGATTCCCCAACCAAAAAGTTACGTGCGGTAAACTTCGCCATAAATACAGAATGCAGTCATTCTAAATGGCGGCAATAAATAACCAATTCTGTAGAAGGTTCTATCGTGGAAGTTCAGTGACACTAGATATTTTATTAGTTTCATATTATATGGAATGTTAGTAAACTCCCCTATTTGTAATTTGTTATTATGATGTGTTAAAACTAAGTCGACCAGACTTGAAAATTGCGTCGTCTAATTGCGCCATCTGCCGACGAAAGCATTAATTCAAATACTCTGCACCATTCTAATATCCTGTAAAATATTCAGGAACGGATAGACTAACCTTTTACGTGGAGATTTCTGCAATTACCGCTACATAAATAATTCATTTAGTTTTAATGAATAGGGAGGCAGAGTCAAATTTAGTGTGTCCTAAAAAGTCAGACCTAAATTTATTCTTAAACACTATAATTTTATTGAGTATTAAACGGCTGCTGCTGTATCAAACCCATATGCCCTAACAAGATGAGTTATATGTATTTATCTTTGCTGATTTATTTGCAGTACATTACTAATTTGCTGCACTTCATTAAATGGGTAATTATGTGTGATATAGAACCACTTTTTTGGACAGAAAGATGAACACCCAGTTGTACATTAATTAGATTCTACAACTCTCTGCGTTGCTTTATTTGCCAACAATTTGATGCTTGTAAGATAACGCCAGACTACATAAGTTTACTTTTTGCACCAAGCTAATGTAATCACTGTTAAATGGCCCGTAAAATCATCTGACTTATCGTCTATCGAACATGTTAGATCAATTAGTTTAGAGCAACATATGACAGGGAGACGTTGGTTACCGTATTCGCAATGTGGCTCGAAGTATTAAAGAATGCGAAACTCAGTACTTTCAAATATTCTTTTTAAATGTTGTACCGGCCCATCTTCGTTACGTCAAGGGCCTACCAAAATATTAATAAAATAAATTGACATTTACTGGTCATTTATATACCACGGAGTATATCAATAGTTACTAAACAAAATGTTATAACCGGCATAGTAAATATGCAATTTAATGTGGATCATTTATACAAACTATGTTAGATACTACGATTATATATTTTTGCTCTTTTTTTCTTAATATGCTTTTTACGTAAAACCTTAACAGAAAATAGAACTAAGCACTTCGTAAAGTTCATTCTTTACTAATCTGAATTCTAAATGGATCAACGCTAATGTAAAGAAACAAAACTTTTGAATACCTGGTTTTTGGTCCAGACTCAGACTCCCTTGATGCGCTTGATAAACTATAGGACCTGTTTCGTAACATGTGAGAAGAATTCTGAACTGGCTTTTGAACTGCAGATACCCATACATTAAGAGCATTCCAAGCACTAATGAAACGTTGACCTGCTTTAAACGTGACTGCCACTTAAATTGTACATTTTTATCGCTTTTTAGTGAATTTTTTTATAAAAATTTATATAAGAATTTATTTTAAAAACAGAGAGGTATCGATGGTGAGACTTTGTAAACATTTAAACATTTTTTCAAATGGTTGCGAACTAGGACCCCTAGAACCCATATCCTGGGTGAGTTTCATTTTTTATATGTTTACATTATATATATATATATATATATATATATATATATATAATATATATATATATATATATATATATATATATATATATATATATATATATATATATATATATATAATATATATATATATATATATATATATATATATATATTTATGTGTGTGTGTGTGTGTGTATCCACACGATAACTCAAAAAGTTATCTACCGACTTGATGAAACTCGACAAGAATCTTTCTTACATTAATAGCTTGGAAGAGTTCGTTTGCTAGGAAAATCGGACATGGTTTTCCGAGAAAATTTTGACTTTTCTCTCAAAAAAAATTTTCTCTCCGAAAGTTACAAAGCTATTTTCATTAATTTTTTATCTACTTTACAGAGCGCTAATACTCTAATAAATTCTGAAACTCTTCAAAAACACAATTTGGAAGCATTCATACCACAATTTTTGCCACCTAGATAGGGCGTAATCAGAAAAGTGGACATTAATATTGATGAGGAGGATCTTATAAATCTGATTCTTCCAACAATGGGTAATAAGTTTGAAGTGCTAAATGTGGTCAGACCTAAGCGTAGGGTCTTTAAAGAAAATTGATTTGAATATATTAAAACGTCATCATTGCTTGTTGAATTTAAAGGGTGTATGCTTCCCTCAGAAGTAGAAATTGAGAAAATAAATTTGACGTTGAACCGTACATATATACAGCGTACCATTCAGTGGCTAAATTCTTAAGATATGGACACATAAGCTCCCAATGCAAAGCACAGGAAAGATGCTAATTTTGCGGAGAAAACCACAATAGTGAAGTATGGAGTAGTCTTATATGTGTTTTGTGTGCGGGACCTCATCCAGCAACAGAACGCACTGCTTGTTTACAAATTGAGAAACAAGAAGCATTAAGCACATAATAAGTACAGAAAATATCTCATATAGGGATGCTTTCGAAAAATGGTCCAAAAGCCATTCATCTGCTGCAAAAAAACAAATTCAACCAATGAAACAACAGGTCCCAAATATACAATTCATAAATAGTCAAACAATGGGTCTCTTCAAAGACAAGGTATTGGAAATTCTCAAAAACCAATAACATTCACTCTTAAATTTATTCAATAGAATACTAGATCAATTAAATCAAATAAGGCTCATTTAGAGAAACATGTGTTTGACAATAATATCGACATTGCTCTTATAAGTGAAACTTGGCTTGAGGGTAACAATTTTATTTAATTTAATGGGTATAATTTATTTCAAGAAGAGCGAAAAAAGGCTACAGTGGAGTTGCCATATTTACTAGTAATAAATTCTCTGTTTCTATAATGAGCGAATTCTATGAAATTCAAGGTATGGTGTGTATAGCATTAACTTTAACATTAAACAGACGACAAAAAACTAATTTATGTTCCATTTATGTTCAAATAAATTTTTCGATAGTTTAAAAAAACCATTTCTTGTAGGTGGTGACGTAAATTGTCATCACATTGCTTGAGGCTGCTCAATGATTGATGTTGGTGGAAAAGAATTGCTCACAGCAATAGAGAATAATCAATTAAATTTCTTAAATACCGGGTACGAAACATTAAGGAAAAGACAACATACGACCGTTGCATCGGCGATGGATGTTTCGATATGTTCATCTGATAATTCACACAGATTCGACTGGTTTGTCGAAATGGAAACGCTAGGATCAGATCACCATGTTATTAGGTTAGAATATATATTTGAAAATCCAAGCACAAACGTTAGAAAATAATCATTGTAACAACAATTATACAGTAATCAATAACAAGAAATGGAACCTCTGTAAAACTGATTGGCCGTTGTTTTCATCTTTGATGGAAGTGACCTCGGAACGTGACTTATCAGAAAATAATATTTCATATGACAACTTTATAACAAATATATATAACACGATGTCATTGTTAATTCACGAGAAGACGACACCGTCCAACAATAAATTCCGAAATCCTTGGTGAAACGACAACTGTAAAACTGCGGTGGAAAACGAAAAATTTGCTCTTCAGTTATACAAACAGAACCCTTCTGACAACAATTTTCTCGAGTATCAAAGAATTTCAGCTTTAAAAAAGAACACTATTATCAACAACAAGAGAGAAACTTGGAAAAAATGTTGTACAAATTTAAGTAGAAATGCATCTATCAAGGAGATTTGGGCTCTGTCGAAAAGGCTAAAAAACATTAAAAGAAAACACCACAGGGTTCCAGCCTAATGAGGAGTGGGCCGACGCATTTTTTAAAGAACTTAGCAGCAGATAGCAGTAAAAAAGTAAATTATAGCATACACATACACTAGAAAATGAGTTCACAATGTCTAAAATCGAATTCTGTCTAAAACACACAAAACATCTTCACCAGGAGCTGATGGCATCCAGTACGAGATCCTCGCCCATTTTTGGTATAGGACCAAGATATTATTTTAAAAATATATAAACATAATTTGGACAACAGAAAACGTACCCAACGCCTGGAAGATATACATTATTACCACCTTCGTCAAGCCAAATAAAGACACCTATCTTATAGATTCCCATAGAGAAATATATCTTGCTTCATGCTTTTTAAAGACCTTAGAACATATGATTAGGAATGTTGAACCTGGGTAGAAAGAAAAAGTGTTCTACCAAAGACTCAGTTTGGATTCCGCAGGAATTGGTCTACTAGTGAAAGTTTGGCCAATATTATACTTGATGTAAAGAAGTCTTTTGCCACAAGAAAATCTGTAATTGCTATGTTCATAGACATCAAGGGAGCGTACGATAATGTGAATATTGAAATTTTATGCCACAAAATGACAAAAATCGGCATTGCACCTAACTTTACTAGAAAAATTGTCAAGATATACTAGGGCAGACAACTGTATTTGAAATCCGAAAACATTTACAAAGGCCCTGAGCTGGCCAATGTAGGTTTACCACGGGGTAGTATTTTCAGCCAATTGGCTGAGTAATTACTCTTTACCATTTATACCATGGATTTAGAGAGGTCAGATAAACGAAACTTCTCTTTTGCAATATGCTGATGATATATACATGTACTAATCATTATGTGACATCTAACCAGGCATAAGATTTAAGCCATTAATAAAAGAAAGGCACTTGCCGAGTTTTATCGAAATCAGTTATTTAATTTTTAAGTTATCGGTTGGATATATATATATATATATATATATATATATATATATATATATATATATATATATATATATATATATATATAAAAATTGAAACTGACCGCGAATATGGGTTCTAGGGGTCCTTGTTCGCGCTCATTTGGAAAAATTTTCGCAAAGGCTCACCATCTATATCTCTCTATTAGTTAATTTTAAAAAATCACTAAAAGCAACCTTGAAAAACCACCATGTATAAAATAAATCAATCTTTCTTGATATACATAAAACAAATTTGTTAAATGAGTTACATTTTAACACAAAAGGATATCATAATTTCGTGGGCATATAAATCAGAAATTGTAATACCAGAGTAAAAAATAATATAATATATGAAATAAGGAGTAACTCTATATTATAAACTTTGTACATTACTTACAGTTTCCAAGTATATTTTATTACCATCTTTCACAGTGTATATGCTTCCCTTCAAACTCCACACATTTTCTCTCCCTATAACCTCCCTTGCAGCCCTCAAGATAGTCTGTATTTAGTAAGCTGGTCCACAACTGCAACTTTTGACCCTTTAAATACTTTTTTCGTACTAAATACCTCTTTTTTTGTTGCTACATCACTGACTGTTACCAGTAGCGGTCGATGGGAAATTGTACCGCTCTTATGTTCATAATAATCAGCACTCTTTCCTCCTCTGTAACACCTAACCACATCATCGTCCTTTAAACCCAATTGAAGTTTACTGATAATCAAATCGATGCCAATTTTGTTTTCTTTGCTATCTCTTTGATACCATAGATTCTCAGTTTCACGTTTCTTGTGCTTCTCCCAATCATCCACTACCTTTCTCAAATATCCATTTTCCTGATCTAATTGTCCTACCCTTACCTTTTGTACATCAATGACCTGCTGTTAACATCCAACAATCCGCTCCACAGGTTCGATGACGGTACCCATTACCTAAATAATGACCTGCCTAAGATTATTAACTGGACTTCTGAAAATCTGGTTATGTTTAATACTTCGTAGACAGATATGCATTTACTTAGAAAGAGTGATCCAAACCGTCAGGTGGCTAGTAAAATAAATATTTACATTAGGCATAACTGTTGTAGATGACCGTTGCTGCTATTTACATGTCTCCAATATTCCAAAAGCAGCAGCGCAGAAGCTTGGGTTTCTGTTTTAGGTTAAACTTTGCTTTTATCATATACACCTGATGCTGCATAAAACATAGATATAAACACTGTTCGAATATTAAATTATATTCAGAAATGAGCTGTTTGCCTTTCAGACGATTAATTTATCACAGACAATCTTACTTCTCAGGACCACAAAAATCTGTGAAAATCTGTTGGAAATCGCTGCCTTTTCTATCGATACTACCATCGACATTGCTCCATAAAAATTGCGGCGTTAGTACCTCTGCTTGCAACCGGTAATTGGTAAGCCCGTTTTAGTCAAAAAGCAGTGTGAAGTTACCCACTTGCCAAACGGTTTGTTACAAATATTTGTTCTTTCCTAGAGCGTATAAGCCATGGAATGCGCTCCGAAGATATTTTCAAATTATGTTCTCCAACTATGCCAGAAGTAACTAAACACCCATCCTGTACAACAATGAAGTTCTTAGTGTCTTAGGGAGACACATAGGCTTTTCCTTTGATGAACTATTTCAATAAAAAAAAGGAGAAAACCTAAGTTTCACTATTTGTGAGATATATATTTTAATTTTTTCAACAAAAAATATATAAAAGGCATTGCATCATTCAAAATTTGGCTTAAAAAGGACACAAAACCACAATTACTTCTTTTACGTAATTTAAATGACGACTTCTATATTACTTTCCTCATGTATGTAAAGTAAATTTTAAATGCCAGACTCATAATCTGGCATATCGTTCTCCATGTTTATACATATTAAAATTAGTCAGTTTAAATGATTGTCAGTAACCGAAGTGGATCAGTGGACACATCAAACACAGTTCTCTTGGACGAGCTGTAATTAACTATTTTCTAATGATATTTTCACAGCCATCCTCAAAGAGCTGCACTACATAATATAATCCACATGTGTAGCTAACTTTGAGAAAAACAATAATTATTAATGGATTACTAATAAAAATAGGTATAGGGAACCAGAATACAGATCAAAGGCAAATATAATTCTACATTAAATAGTAAAAAGATATACTGTGTCCCATTCGAAAAATAATATTCATGGAAGCTTGAAAATGACGAAAGTAAGCATTAAATTTGGAGCATCCTGTATAAAATTAGATACCATCCTAAGTATTTTAGTAGGCTTGGGGGTCTATTGGGTAATTAATTAACTAATTTATTAATTACCCCACAAGAACCACTCCTTTCACTTTGATATTATTAAACATACCAAGTTTTGGATGCGACAGCGCTTTGAGAAAAAAATCACTAATAAAATCGCGGTTTTGAATTCTGAAACGCATTTTACAAATTAACGCAAACTAGGACCCCTAGTTGTATATCTCCGAAAGTAACAAAGCTATTGCAACCAAATTTGGTACGCAAGTTTATATTATAAAAACTAACTCGGTACCAAAATTTAGATATCTAAGTTACAAGGAAAAAAAGGTTATAGGCATTTAATAGAAAAAACTGGAGGTGACAGAAGGACACAACACTAAAATATACTGACTTAAAAAAAAACGAAGACCTAGTCAGGGTTGATCAAATTTAATAAAATTTATACATAATGTGTGTTTAATCAAATTTAAAAATGTTAACATTTTCAAACTAAAATATTAAAAAATAACAAAGTTATTTAATAATGAGTGGGATTATTTAGAAAAACTCAAATGGTTGTCTTTTACCTTCGCATTCATTGTTGTAATTTTTTATATCAATTAGTCTAAACATGTTCAGATTTTGTAAATTACCTGTACCTACCATTCGGTTTCCACTGATAACCTAATTAGTTGTGGTGGTCAATTTTGTTGTTTAATGATCGATACATGCAAGTTAATAAGCACTCAAAAAATGACTTGGTAACCCTCCAAAGCCAACTGGATACAAGGTTCAAAATACACATTTGACAGTACTTTAGTTGGCTTTAAGTTTAGACGCCAACAACTTTGTATTTTAATAATCTACAGCAAACACGATATCATTTAAAAAAGGATGCAGCCTTACCACTTATAATAAAGCGATAAAGACACAAAACTATAATGTGTGTGTGTGTGTTTTCTTTCTTTAACGTCGGCCTATTTCCGCGACTATGGCCAATCACCGACGCCAGGGAGCAGTTTCACCTCACCATCCTGGAAATTTTGGCGAACCCCTGCCTTTCTGTAAGGAGGGTAGGGATCGGATCTTTAACGTGCCCAACATCGCATGGACACGGGACCAACGGCTTTACGCCCCCTCCGAAGGGCGGAACGTGCAGACATTGAACTTGCTCAAATACAATGCCAGAACCTCGGTTGATATTAATGTTACAGTTTCTACTGAGAAAGTGAAAGGAGAACCCTGGGATCGAACCCAGTACCCTTCGGTTCAGAGGCACACGTTCTTACCTCTGAACCACCGAGGCTCTACAACTGTAATCAGTGTAATAGTATTCATCTGATCTAAGAAATTTTCGTAAACCATAATTTTATATGACGTCACAGTTGGCTGTTATCGAGACGTCCGGGACTATTTGCCGTGCATTGTATACAATATGTCTTTTGAAATTGAAACCCCTGCAAAAACTAACTTACATAATAATTATGAGATGAAGTTATAAATGTAATAAATAAGTCACCAGTTTAAAAAAAAGTTGCAACGTTCCTTGCCATATATAAATATTATGGCACGTCAAGGTCATACTACGTTAAATACATCGGTGCGAAAGAGAACTGAGGTCAGAGAAATAGTATTCTCTCTCTCTCTCTCTCTATATATATATATATATATATATATATATATATATATATATATATATATATATATATATATATATATATATATATATATATATATATATATGTATATATATATATAACATAATTTTACATGGCGTCACAATTGACTGCAATCGAGCTGTCCTGGAACATTTGTCATACTAAACATATGCAATAATTTTCTTTTCAAATTGAAACCCCTGAAAACACACATTTACATAATAATTTTAAAATGAAGTTACAAAAAGGTACGAATGAACAAAAAATTCGCCACATTTTATCAAAATGGGTTAATTTAAACGTAGCTTTCTTAGCATAAAAATAAGTTGCCATCTATGAACATCGGTGGCATGGCACGGCCGCACAATGTTGAGCACACGGTGGGATCACCAAAGTTAATCAACGTTGCGCACGGTAAGTACTTTGATGGGGGAGAACCTGGGAACAATGTGTGCCGTTAAATGCCGATGGAAAGCAATGGCCAGTCTATTTGTCAGTCGAAACAGCAACACTCACGTTAAGTTAAGAGGATTTTGTTATATAAATATAACGATATCTGTTTCTTTGTCTATAAATTTATTTAAGCTTTGTCTTTTAAAGATAAAAATAGTTTAATTTATCTGAAAACAAAACTCATTTAAAGACATTCTATATAGAAAATAACTTGTTTTAATTCAAGCGGCAGCCTTCGTATCTTGACAAAAATAAAGTAAGAAAATGATAATTTCTAAATTTCGATAGTACAGCTTATACACAAGTTTTTTGAATTGTTACTATTATGTTTAATTGGGTCAATAATAGATTTAATTTATTGGCAAGAGTTAATTTGAATATTGGCAAATTTATTTAAATATCTCGGCCACGTATTTAACTGACCGGAACAACAGACTCTAATTGACTGCAAATCTAACCTTTGTTACAGTATTTATAACCGGTTTTTTTTTCATTAAGATTTAATTTAGAAAAATAATGCCTTTGCAGCTTAATCCCTAAAATATGTTGTTAAGTTAGAGCCAAAAAACATTGTTTCAGAATGAAATGTATATTATCAGTTGAGATATATTACACACGACTAAAATAAAAGAAAATTGCAAAAGGTAGAGACGCAACAAGCGCGGTCTTATAGTATCTGAATTTTAGAAAAGTTTTGATAAAAACAGATGTTAGTTTAACGCTTAAAAAAAATTGAAAGGAAATAATTATAAGATTGTGTCTAGCAACTCCTTTATGCGAATGTGGGGAGGTTGGTGATCCAGAACATATGCTATTTGCTTGCACAATACCCTCCAAATATATTTATATTCAAAATTTTTTGAACGAAATAATTAGGCTTGATATTGTTTCTTCTCCGTTTAACCTGTCATATTTGTTAGAGACAAAAAACGTACATGTATATACAAAAATCTATCTACATGCAAAAAGACTTGAGCTACAACTGTAACGTTAGTTTATACATATATTATAGTCTATAGATTTTATAAACTTGTGTGAGAGTGATTATGTAAATATGCGTGTGGGTGGCACGAAGTATGGATGTAAGTATACGTGAGTTTTCTAGCTTTAAATCTCCTATTGTCTTTCCTTGTGTTTTCCCCTTTTCTCCTGTGGTCTTCTAGTTTATGTACAAAGTTGTCTTGATCGACCCCAAGACATGAAGATATGTGTCCCAGTGACTATCCTTATAGATTCTAATTTTAGCAATATCTAAACAGTTAATTTATTTGTACAAAACTGTGTGATTTATTGTGCAATATAGTGGGCTTATTAACTTGAATATAAAAAAATGTAATATATACACTAAGACAAACATTATAATTAAATTATAGCTAATGGTTATATACAAAGTGATCCGAATAATTCATACAGACGCTATATATCTTTTAGATATTAGCTCACTCGTAATTAATCAGGGACAGATCAAATGAGGAAGAAAGCTATAATCACGGAAAAATGTGCGAATGGCAACAAGCCGCAGCCATGTCATCCTTCAAAATACAATACAATACAATAGCAATATTAGTAAACCTGTGTGGTAGCGAAAAAGTAAATACCTGTAAATAAAATTAAAAAACTAACGGGACGCAGCAAATTGGCTAACTGTTGTTGAATACTAAAATAATTTAAAAACATTGAAAACTGAACAATGTATTAATGCATTAAAAGGTCTATATATATATATATATATATATATATATATATATATATATATATATATATATATATATATATATATATATATATATATATATATATATATATATATATACATGTGCTTGTGCTTGTGCGTGTGTGTGTGTGATGACATTGGAAGGTTGTCCATCATCCACAGGCTAAATTTAAAATAAATAAGTTTAAACGGGTCCAATGATATTTTTACCAGATCCATGTATACAAAACTTATGAAAATTCAATATGTATATATATATATATATATATATATATATATATATATATATATATATATATATATATACGTGCTGACGTGTGCGTGTGTTCGTGTGTGTGCCTGATGACATTGGAAGGTTTAAAAAAATTTAAAATAAATAATAAACGGGTCCAATGATATTTTTACCACATACATGTATACAAAACTTATGAAAGTTCACTACTTTAACGTACTTGCTGCGTGCGACTTATTTTATTTTTATGAACGAACTAAATACGTTCAAAAAGTATTATCAAAGTTCATTACCAAATCGCAAAAGTATTTTAGGTTTTAAGGTGTAATTGTAATGTGACTTAGTTATTTTTCCTGAACACTGTAAAGGCTCTGTTTGTTTTGGTAAAAAAGCTGCGCCACACATCCGAAATACCAGCTGATCACGACCTTTTTCTTTCCTTTTTAACGTCGGTCTCTTTCCGCGACCATGGCCCATCACCGACGCCGGGAGGCCGTTTAACCTCACTATCCTGGAAATTTACCGTGGCCCTACCTATCTGTAAGGTGGGTAGGGATCTTTAATGTGCATGGTACACGGGACCGACGAATTAACTCCCCTTCCGAAGGGCGGAACTTGCAGACATTCAACTTACTCACAACATCGGTTTATGTTAATTTACAGTAGGTACTGAAAAATAATTTGACGTTTATACTGGGAATTGAACCTGGGACTCTTGGGTCCAGAGGCACACGTTGATGCACATGGACTACGGAGGCTGTTCAGATCACGACTAATAAACCAGAAAAAATAAGCTAGTTTGTGGTTTTTTTTTAGCAAAGCTGCGTAGAAAAATGAAATAAATGTTTTACTCTAAGAAGCTTTATTAAAAATAGGTATATGTTTTATAGTAGTTACATTTTAGTTAATTTATTAAAATATAAGAACTCGTTTCTCTAATTGATAACTCACCGGCGAAGCTGATGCGTGTTCTTCATTTGTAAACAAATTTTCCTCCAGCCTTTTTGGTGTCGGCGTATGCATGGCTGCATATCTTTTTCTCAGTATCTGATATATGTCGGTCAGGTCGGGTGTTCGAGGAAGTTTGAGCTTTGAATTTATCGTTGACGGTCTTAATCTAACCTTACCTATCTCAGACAGTGTTATTTGATGAAGTTGATTTCGTGGAGTATTAATTTCGTCGCTGCTTTGCATAGGTGGTAAAGGCGGAGGAGTTGGAATCTTAATGTTACGCATTAACTCACTGTTTGATTTATCTTTGCTGTCGTGGTTTTCCTTCTTATTTCCATTCTTTTCATCTTCTTTGTCATCCATCTTTTCTGGATCGTCATCGCCAATATCTTCTTTTTTTACTTCATTAAAAAATATTCTATGACAACGTTTGCAACATATGAAATCCCCTGAATCATGTTCTTCGCTATCTGAAGACGAAACTTGTAGATTCATAGTACGTCTCCGATTTGCATTAATAACAACTCTGTTTACGAAGCATCGGTAAACTGGAAAAAGATCTTTGGGCAGCTTGCTCAAAAAGTGACCCACACTCTTTCTGCCCGTAGCTTTTCTCAGGTAACATTTTATTTTTAGTATTGTTTTGTATACAATTTTTGTAATCATGTTTGGATTTTTGGCAATATTTAATTGAAAATGATTGACAGATTGTCATCTCTTACTTTTCAAGTAAAGTCAAAATATAATAATTGTGGCATCCTATTACAAACGCCAACTAAGGTTAACATAGCTTTTATTTATTTCCGTGACATCTTGGTTTCCATGTATTACGAAATTATATTCACTTATGAAGAACACGTTTTCGGAAACAAATCGAAGTAGGTAGCAATTATTAAATTAAATACATAGACGTACGGCTTACGTTTGCTTGTGTTACGTTTCCAGGCTTTTTATAAGTGTGGAAATAAATTCTTGAATAAGTGTTAAACTAACATTGCATTTTCATACTCTTGAGGAGTTAAGCCTCCAAACACAAAACTTCTGCATCTGTATTTCTTTAGTATGTGATGAGTGAGATTGTTGTCTTTTTTTTTTGATGGTACATGAACCTTTCAAATTTTTTTAATTATTGTTATGAAATGTCACACACTAGTTGCCTTTGTGAACACACTAGCGTGTATTAACATGAAAAGTAAACGTTTAAGTACAACAAATAGTTACTAGGTTGCTTTTTAGTACTGCTTTAAAGAGTGGTGGGACATTAGCACAGTCCAAAGAAGATGTCGCCTCGTCGTCGCAACCATGAGTATGTCTGTCATTGTTGCTGTTGTGGGAGAGGATGCAATGCGATAAGTTTTTATTACCTTGTGCAAAATTATGTGTAGGTTAGGTTAGGTTAGGTTTTATGGTGAGTGCGCCTTTTCCGTCTCTCTTCTGCAAGCTAAGGCCTATTGCAGTTCAGGACTAATTATTTAAATTGCACCCCTCAAATCTAGTTCCCTACAGAAGTCGATATTTTTTAGGGTGAAAGTTGGTTTGACATGGTCCCTTGAGTGATTTTTTTTTGCCGCTGTTAAAATGTTCTGTCATCTAAGGGTAGTCACTTGCTTGTTTTAAAAATCACAGCGGAGACCTTAATCTTTAGGGATTATTAATTATTTAGGGAAATATCAACCTCTTTCTGAGTTTGTCTAGACTCGACATCCGTCAGTGTTTGACTCTAGGTTGTGTCATGTAGAATTTCGCTTCAGAGCAACATCCAAGCGAAGTCGTTTGCCGATTTCTAAGCTTATAATGAAGGTGTGAATGTCCAGGGTTATTCCACCTTACCAAAAATATCAGCGTCTCCCCGAGCCTGTCTGGACCCGACAGTACTTGACTCAGTGTGGTATCAGATGGAATTTCGCTCCCGAGCAACATCCAAGTAAAGTCGCTTGCCCGTTTCTAAGCTTATAGTGGAGGTCTCAATTATTAAGCGACAAGTAAGTCTGGCAACAGCGCCAAAGCGCCCCCTCTCAGGTGACACAGCAACCAACAAGCAGCATCATCCGACATAAGCAACGACGAAACAAGAACTCTTTGTAAATATCATTCATGTAATGTAGTTTGTAGTTTGTTGAACATTAAAGTAATAAGTAATTGTAGCAGTTAATTCATTCCGAGCACGAACCTAATTCATTAAGTAATAATCAGAGATATTAGAAAGATCTCAACATCAATCTCCAGCGGTTATTTCACCTCTTTAGAGATCTCAGCCTCATCCTGAATTAATCTGGAGAGGACATTAGCCAGTGTTTGACTCAAGGCGATATCACTTGGAACTCCGCCGTTGACTTCAGTTAGTCACGTCTTACGACAAGCAGAACATACCTTGGACATATTCCTCTTATTTCCTCCCTAGACCCGCAGAGGACTTTGCGTGTGTCTACTTTTTTAAGTAGACTTTTTTGTGTTGTTTCCTTTTACAAAATTTCTTCCCACCTTAAAGTTTTTCAAACACCACTTGTACTTGAAAAATTATTTCAATGATAATTTTATTAAAAATATACTGTTATTAAATTGCTGTATAAGTGTTTATATTGTATTGGGATAAAATTAATAAGCCCAACTTTTTGTAACAATGCCACTAAAATTGTTTTCCGGTTAGGTAATAATTTTAATGGAAATAATAAACTAATTGTATAAATTACTCTAGGAAATGCTTGAATATAACTAGTTTCAAATGAATTATTAATTCAATACACAACAAAATAGCAGAAAAACATTCTCAGGCCAATTTTGAGGATTGTGCTTTGAAGCGTCACTTCCTTTAATTTGCAGAGATGTTCACAACCTTGTACTTGTATATTGTTTCTTCTCAATCCTAGTTTACAGCGAGCGGCGTAAAATGTAATGAATGGTTTATAGCTGCTTTTTTGTAATAATTCAAGAATGTATCTGGTAAGCATGTAGTAGTAATTTGTTGATTTATTTTATAATTTCATTTCCACTAATGTAATAGCGCTGGAAATTGAATCATAACTTCCAGATAGCTGCGATAATCTACTCTCCTCAGAAAGACATTATCATGAAATGAATTTAGAGTCCATCACTTGACCATAAAGAAAAGATTCGTATTCCTGTACCCATAAACTTCTTAAACATTATATTACTCAAGTTTTAACGAAAAAATGACAATTTTCACCAAATCACGCTCATTTATCTCCTACCCCCTGATCTTACCCAAAACAATTGCAAGCGTTCCTTTGTCGTTTGCTAACTGGATACCAAATTTGAAGATGATATCTCCGTTCGTTCGAAAGTTATTAACGCTACTAACAGACAGACGTACAGGCAAAAAATATTCGTTCCAGAATCAAGTTTTTCATATGTTTTGAGACTATTTACGCCGTTTTAGCAAAAAAATATTGAAATTTCTGTCACCGATATTCCACCCTCACACATTCAACCCCTAAATTAATTTCAGCACAGAATACCAGATGTTTGGTGAAATTGAAAGTCTTCTAATAAACATACCCTAAAACATTATATTACTCGAATTTTAACGAAAAAATTTCAATTTTCACCAAATTATCCCCCATTCAACCGCTACTTCCTTGGGCGATTTTACCCAAAAACAATTCGAACCGTTCGTTTGTCGGGTACCAACTGCATGCCAAATCTAACGACAATATCTCAATTCGTTTTAAAGTTATTGTGGATACAAACAGACAGACATACAGATAGACATACAGACCTACAGCCCGATGGACACAAAAAAAGTCTGTTTCCAAATAATGTTTTCTATGTTTTGGCACCTTTTAGGACGTTTAAGCGAAAAAAAATTCGTATTTTTTGTCGTTGATTCCATACTTCCACACGTATTAACGATGGGGAAGTATAAAATAATAAAAGAGCTCTTAAGTCACTATACACTTTCAAAATATCGTTCCAGAAGGTAGGGGATGAATGATGGATGATTTGGTGAAAATTGACATCATTTCGTTAAAACTCGAGTAATATAACCCTTTAGGGTTTATTCATTAGAAAACTATTAATTTGATCAGACATCTGGTATTCTGTGAGAAATTAAATTAGGGATTCAATGTATGGGGGTGGTGGGCGGTGTTCACCTCACTCGCGGGAGGGACTCTGCTGGCGGGGGTCGCCGCGGGGTATCCGCAGGGGAGCGTTTTGTCTCCCCTGCTCTGGTGCCTAGTCGTGGACGGCCTGCTAGGGAGGCTCTCGGGAAGGGGGTACGAGGTACAAGGCTATGCGGACGACATTGTCATCATAGTCCGAGGAAAGGTTACACAGTCAGTGTGGAACCGCATGTAGACAGCACTGAAAGTGGTGGAAAGGTGGCCAAGGGCTCGGAGTGAGCCCCGAGAAAGTAACCGTCATACCGTTTACGAGGAGGAGGAAGTGGGAGAGCCACAGAACTCTCACTCTATACGGTAGAAACATCTCAATGGCCAGGGAGCTAAAATATCTTGGGGTCGTATTGCACTCTAAGCTAACCTGGAATGGTCACGTTGAAAAAATACTGCGTAAGGCAGTTATGAATGGGGCCGTCACTAGGTGGCTATATAGAAAAAAACCGTGTGGCCTAACACCTAGTATGACCCACTGGCTGTTCACAAGGATGGTCAGACCATCTTTAACATACGCGGCACTAGTATGGAGGCCTAAGGTGACACAATCCAGTGCCAAAAAAAAAACTAGGCAAGATCCAAAGGGTGGCTTGCTTGGGCATCACAGGGGCTATGACTTCAAACCCAATAGCCGCCATGGAGGTGTTGCTGGATCTGCCCCCTTGCACTTAGTTATCATGGGAGAGGCCAGCCTATGACTATACAGACTAGCCTGCAATGGTAGACTGAAGATCAACCCAGGCTGCAGGGGCCACTGCAAAATTCAGGAGATCGCGAAGGAGCACATGGTTGAAATCAGGTCAGACTTCGGGAGCCCGCGAATCTGCAGGGGAAATAATTTCACAGTGGACATACCCGACCGCAAGGCATGGCGGGAGGAGACGCCGGGCTTACCACGGGACGCGATCGTCTGGTTCACGGACGGATCTGGCGAGGAGCGTGGAACGGGGGCAGGTGTTTATTCGGAAGGACCGAGTAAGTCATAGTATTTCCCTCGGGGCCCATGCAACGGTCTTTCAGGCCGAAATGTACGCCATCTTGCACTGTGTACGAGAGAACAAGAGGAGGGGCTACACCAACAAACGGATCATCCTCATAGCCATAAACATCCAGCCAGCCTTTAAGGCCCTAAGTAGCCCACGGGTAAACTCCGGGCTGGTAAGTGAGTGCCGAGACGAGACGAGGGACCTGGCTGGACCGAATGAGGTCACCCTCATCTGGGTGCCGTGTCACTCAGGGGTCAAAGGCAATGAAGAAGCTGACAGTCTCAGAACCACTGCCAGGTTAGCCATTAAGTCCTGGGTCAGAAACGAACAGAAGGTGTACTGGGCAGACTGTCCAGGGCTCAGACATGAAAGTCAGTAATTGACGAGCCCAGTTCAAAGAGAGCTATGAAGCTGCTAAATCTTAGCAGAGGACAGCTCAGAAACATAACAGGTCTATTGACGGGACACATGGTTGCCAAGAAACACCTGCATAAAATGGGGCGTTTCGAGGGGGACCTCGCATGCAGACTCTGCGGCGACGGGGAGGAATCAGCCCAGCACATTTTGTGCGATTGTAAAGCTCTGGACCGCAAAAGACAACTGATCTACGGTCAGTCTAGACCGGAGACAGAGCAATATAAAACTTCACCCTACCAATCGCTGTGCAGACTAGTTCAAGGCACAGTGATTTTGAAATGGCTGGAGTAGAAAGACTAAGGGAATGCACAATAAGCCAAAGGCTGCAGTGCTATCGGGGCGACAAATACGCAGACGAGCCCTGAGGGAAAAAAAATTTGGGGTGGAATATTGTTGACAAAAATTTCGATTTTGTTTTGCTTAAACGACGTAAAAGGTATCAAAATATATAGAAAACTTGATTCTGGAACGAATTTCTTTTTATCCGTCGGTCTTTCGATCGGTCGGTTTGTCGGCCTCCACGTCTGTATGTTAGTAGGTGCAATAACTTTCGAACGAATTGAGACATCATCCAGTTAGCAACCGACAAAGGAACGCTTCGAATTGTTTTTGGGTAGGATTGCTTTGCGGTAGGGAATAAATGTATAAATAAAAATTCGAGTAATATATCGTTTCAGAAGTTTATGGGTACAGGAATACGAATATTATCTTTGTGGTCGAGTCATCGACCCTAAATTCATTTCATGGGGATGTCTTTCTGAGGAGAGCAGATTATCACAGATATGTGGAAGTTATGATTCAATTTGCAGCACTATTTTACTTCCACATTGTCACAACGTGTGAAGAATCGCATCGGCGACAAAAATTTCAAAAACTTAGACGTCGTAAAAAGGTTCAAAACATATAGCAAACATGGTTTGGGAACGACTTTTTTTGGTCTGTCGGTCTGTATGTCAGTCTGTTTGTAGCCAAGATAGCTTTAGAACGAATTGAGATATCGTCTTCAAATTTGGTACGCAGTTAGCACCCGACAAATTAACGGTTCCGATTGTTTTCGGGTAAAATCGCTCCAAAGGGTAGGGGATGAATGGGAGGAGGGGGTGGCGTCGGTGTGGGGGTGATCTGGTGAAAATTGACTTTTTTTTTAAACTCGAATAATGTAACGTTTTAGGGTCTGTTTATTAGAAAACTTTCGTTTTCATAAACATCAGGTTTTCTGTGCTGAAATTAAATTAGTGGTTGAATTTGTGGCAATATCGGTGACAAAAATGTCAAAAAAAAATTACTAAAACTTGTCAAAAATTCTTAAAACATACAAAAAACTTGATCCTGGAACGAATTTTTTTGTCTGTCGGCCTGTATGTCTGTCTGTTAGTAGAATTGAGATATCATCTTTAAATTTGGTATTCAATTAGCACCCGACAAAGGAACGCTTCGAATTGTTTTTGGGTAAAATCGCTTCAGGGGTCAGGGGCTAAATGAGGGGTGATTTGGTGAAAATTAACATTTTTTTGTTAAAACTCGAGTAATATAACGTTTCAGAAGTTTATGAGTACAGGAATATCAATATTTTCTTTACAGTGAAGTCATGGACCCTAAGTTCGTTTTATGAAATGTCTTTCTGGGAAGAGTAGATTATCACAGCTATGTGAAACTTATGATTAAATTTGCAGCGCTATTTTTATGTTTCGTTTCAGTTTTATTACTTGGCATTGCCTGAACTAATCTAAATGGTTTTGCCTCCATTACGTATCTTGCAGGTAATCATTTTTTTGTGTATTTGTTTTTCTCAGATTTTTTAGTTAAGTGTCCTTCTTCGACCTCGTAAAGAAGACGCTTTTTAAATATCCATAAAAATTAACCTAATTAACAAAGGGAAAGTGAAAATAAAACGAGAAGTGAGCGCAAGCTATTGCTTACTGGGCGCACCAGTGCCCAACCTGAATAGTAATAAGATTAATAAGCCTATTACTAAATGTAAAGGTGTAATTAACGAGAACACAATATAAAAAACAATGGGAAGTAACCAAGTACCCACACACCCGCTAAGTACCAGACCAAATGAAAATGACGATAGTGAAAATATGGTTGACTTATGTGAGTTTATAACAGTCTCCAAAAAAAAAGACGTCGTACGAGCAAAAATTAAAAGGAAATAGAAAAGGTTATAAAGTTTCTTACCTCTTTCAAACAGTTTTCAGCCACTAATAACGCGGCAATCAGAAGACATGTATTGAGCTGATCGGCGTGACGAAACTCTCAAGCCAGTCAGCTCGACAAAATAAACAATAAAAAAGAAAAACCACCACCCTGGGTCACACATGGCACAATACGTGATCATAGAAAATTTGTAGACGGTCTAAATAGAAACTTGATGAAAGATTTATATCTTAAATACACTAAAAGCACAATTAACGTGCCCACTACGTGTAAAAAAGATTTTCAACTTCTGATGAAGCAGATGGAAAATAGTAAAATGGATTTTCACAGTTTTAGTGAAAAAGGAAACAAAACACATGATTTTGTAATGCGAGGTCTACAGGAGGAACACAACACAGAGCAAATTAAAAATGATCTGCTTTAGTCAAAAGGTCAGTGTCTTGCGTGTAAGCAAAATGAAAACCAAAGAATTGTTTCTCATTGTGACATCACAAAGTGAAAAACTGAATAGGCTAACAGGGCAAATGATGTACGTGGACCACACTAAAACAAAATGGGAAATTTATATAAATAAAGAGATTATAACGCAATGGCACAGATCCCACCTATGGCAAACTACCATGCCTCCCCTAAGTGCCGAACAATATATAACCTATGAATATGAAAAACATAAAACAACAGCCGAAACTTGCGTTAATTGTGCAGAAGACCATTCAGCCAACCCCACCCAGTGTGTTGTGTCCTAATATTATTTAGTCCTCACCCTCAATCTCCTCGAGTCCTCCTTGTCCATGCTTAGTCGGCAAACCTCCCCTGATGCCCCCCACAACAACTGGAGGCGCAGAGACGATATTTACACACCTGTAACAGTTTGCAACAACAGCCACCGAAGGCGCAAGTACAACACTAGTATCCCTATTACAGATGTCATCCAGCGTCAGCAGCTACGAGATAACTCAACACTGCTTCACTTCCATATTATCCAGCGTCCAGTAAGGTCATCCCAACCGGCTGAACCGTGAGCGGTAGTCAAGACACAGCATAATGCCTGATTAAGCTGTGGTCACATCACAGTTAACTCCGTGGCCGTTCCAGCGGTCAGGTCAGGTCAGGTCAGTGCTAATTTTATTGAGTATTTTCTTCTGTTGTGTGTGTGTGTGCCATTTCGTAGTAGTACGTGTATTTATGATAAGACACATGGACTGTGTTCTTTGTTTTGTCGAATACTTTCTGCATATGGCTGCAGTCTCCAATCAGTTGAAAGAATTAGTTCTATTAATATAACGTTGCCATGTGTTACAAATAATACCGTTATTATCAACCACTTGCTTTTTGGAAGTTAATTTTTAATTTATTCCGTGAATAATTGAATTTAACTATTTCTCTAATTTTATTGAGTATCTCCTTTGGGTGGGCCATTTCATACTTATTTTATTACGATAAGACACGTGACCGTGTCTTTGTTATATCTTTTACGTATTGCACGTGGCTTACACGCTATCGAATTAATTGGTTGTCATATTATGGTGATGATATATGCTAATTCGATTATTTAAAGTTTTCTTTTAATGTCAATTTTTAATTTACGCTTGAAATTGAATCATACTGTTTTTTGTTGTATTGCTTTGTGTCTCATTATATTCGTGTTGCAAACACGTAATTGTGTTTTGTTATGCTTCGTACCTTGAACACGTGGCTCAGACGCTATCAAATTAATTGAATGTAGTCATATTATACCGAGATATATGCCAGTTCGATTATTTAAAGTTTTCCTTTAATGTCAGTTTTTAATTTACGCTTAAAAAATTAAAAATTATTAGCTTATTTAATACGCTCCTGGTGACAATTTAAATCTCTTGGTTATTGTTTAGGCAAGCAGGTATAATACGCATCCTAACAACTTATAGCCGATATTGTTCACCCGTAGATACACTTCTTTTGCGGTGTCAGTACAGCTTATCTAAGGATCTTCAAGGTTTCCGTTCTCAATACGAAAATTCGCGTGATTACCATTTTATTTTGTATAGTTCCTTCACACCTTTTTTTCGATGTTATTTGTGTCTTGCTCTTGAGATGGAGTATGCAGTGGAAGAGGCGATCGCACACTGTAAAAGATCTATTCTTCGTTTAAATGCTGCTCTAGAGCTTGATAAACAGGCTTCTCTAAATCAAGAAAGAGTATTTGAATTCCTTACGGTTTATCCCAGGGCAAGAGAAATTTACACGTATGTTGAAAATGTACAAAGGCATGCATTGGTAGAGAATTCAACCGAAGAAATAATTAACACGTTGTTCGAGGCAAGCGTTAAAGTTGACGGTCTTGTCATCAAAATCGATACAATAAAGCGCCAGCTTTCTGATAAGGGTGACCAATCACACCCGCTTACTCCTACAGTTATTTCGTTCGGCCCCCCGTCCGAAGTAGGAAGTTCTGATTCACAAGAGGTTTCAGGCAGTAAAAAGTTCGGATTCACAGGAGGGTGCGGCTGTTGTTAAGAAGATTAACGTTAGGCTTCTTGAAATTGATCTTCTTATTTATTCTGGTGCGTTAGACATCTGCGCAAATCGGTTTCAACTTTTAATATTCAAGTTCACACCGAGCACTTCGCCGTGTGATAAACGACCTATTTCAGCGGAGGTGGCTCGCATCTACGACCCTCTAGGTTTCCCCTGTCAAGTCATATGGTTTGCTAAAAGCCTTACTCAGCGACTGTGGTATGGGGCATCCATTGGAAGCAATCCACCCCCGACGAACTTAACCGGCAACAGCTTAAGTCCCAGGCACAGATAATATGCCTATCATTTATTCGGTCTTGTGAATTACACGCCTTGTGTGATGCATCCGACACCGGATACGACTCAGTCATACAGGTTCGAGTTATTGACGCAAGAGGAGGCGTGTCTGCCAAACTTATTATCGCCGACTCCCCAGTGGCACACGTTACGGTCGCTTCCATCCCTAGATCAAAACTGTGAACTGTCCCTCTGCTGTCAAACCTCAGGTCTTTGTTCTCCGCATTCATGCAAAATCGGACTTTCGATCAAATCGTAGCTTGGAGCGACTCCACTGTCGCACTCAGCTGGATATTATCGTCACCCTGCGGGTTTAAAGTGGCTGCTCTCACGCTTTACATGGTGGGCGGGGCTTTTCTTCGCTAAACTCATGTTATTGCTGGTCCGGAAACATATCAACCTATGTCCGGTGCCCCAGCAGTAATCACCATGAGTTTAAGTTGCTCAAATAAGTTAAGTCTGAGGTTAACAGTTTAGCCTATGTATGTTACCTCGCAGGTTTAAAATTGCTGTCCTCATGCTCCACATGGTGGGCGGGGCCTTCCTTCGTTAAGCCTATGTTACTGTTGGTTTGGTCACCCCTCAAACTATGTCCGTTGCCCCAGCAGTAAACATCGTTAGTTTTAGTTTCTCAAGTAGGTTTAGTCTTAGGGTAACAGTTTAGCCTATCTATGCCACCTCACAGGTTTTAGTTTCTCAAGTAGGTTTAGTCTTAGGGTAACAGTTTAGCCTATTTATGCCACCTCACAGGTTTTAAGTCGCTGTCCCCATGCTGCAAACTGTTACAAACTTGGTGAAATTTTATTAAAAGATGCATGATCACTTTTTCAAACTAATTTAATTTGATAGCTTCTTATGGTTAAATATTTCTTGATTTGTAACAGGTACACATATATGTTTAGAGTTTTATCCATATAATAGCCATGCAAAATATGACGTCTAGCCAAATTATATAATGTACTCCTTGAGAGTCACATCCTCTAAAGAAATGAATTTACGCATGATGGTAAATATGGCTAAAACTACTAGACAGGATTATAATGCACCAAAAAGCATTCAGTAAACAAAATACATAGATATGTATAAATGTATGGGGCTGGAAGCTTGCCTTTTGATAAGCAGAACATGAAGCTGAAAAGTGGCGCGACGACAAGGGAATATTACCTTTGGGCTATGATGATTTATCTAAAAAATGCAAGTCAATCTTGGATTCTACAAAACTTGTATTAAAAATTTAAAAAGGCAAGCCAAAGAAAACAAAGAAATATAACAATATTAAATACAAAGCCTGTTTACTAAAATTCAGGAAATTTCAGTAACCGAATTGCATCGACAAATAATAGTAGTAAATAATATATATATATATATATATATATATATATATATATATATATATATATATATATATATATATATATATATATATATATATATATATATATATATATATATATATATATATATATATATATATATATATATATAAAGCCTGGATGGTTAAGTGGCAAAAACGTGTGCCACTGAATCGGAGGGTACTGGGTTCGATTCCCAATGTCCCCTTTCACTTTTTCAGTACATACTGTCCAAATTACATCAACGGAGGTTGTGGAATTGTATTTGAGTAAGTTGTCTGTACGTTCCTCCCTTCGGAGGGGGCTTAAAGGCATCGGTCCCGCGATGTTGGGCACATGAAAGATCCCTACCCTCACAGAAATGCAGGGGTTCGGCAAAAAATTCAGGATAGTGGGGTGAAACTGCTACCTGGCGACAGTGAATGGCCATAGTCGCGGAAATAGGCTGACGTTAAAGAAACAATACAGACTATATATATATATATATATATATATATATATATATATATTATATATATATATATATATATATATATATATATATATATATATATATATATATATATATATATATATCTGTGTGTGTATGTGTACCTAAATTTATCAATCATTTGTATAAAAATAAATTGAATTTGAACAAAAAAAGGAAATTCGTAATTCACGACCCAAAACATTCAGATATCGCCTTAAGCCAAAAAAAATATATGAATCACTAATTAGGTCGCTATATTGAATTTCTATTACTTGTATAAAATTGTTACCTATCACCAAACAGTTGCTCATGATAAGCACACTTGGAGGTCCCAAATCACCACAACCCATTTTTACAAACCTGCCGATCGTTTCACTAACCAAGTTAGCTTCATCAGAGGATGAATAATTATTCAGAATTATTCATGCTCTGATAAAGTTAACTTGGTTAGTGAAACGATCGTCAGATTTTTTTAATGTGTATTTTGGTTCTCCAAGTGTGATTATCAGTGCTCATCGCAGGTTCCAATATTCACTTAGTCAATTGCTCATGGCAATTTTCAAATGTATAAAATATATGTGTAAGAATTATTATTTTCTTAGCAAAGGGATAAAAGTATGACATTGTAATATTTTAATTTTTGATCACATAAAAAAAGGTTAGTATGCAAAAAGTGTAGAATTGCGAAAAAGCCTTATAAAAACATGTCGTCCTGTTGCAATTTTGTTATTTCATTTCCAACCGTTCCTAGTTGTCTAATTTTTTGCATTTTATGTAATTAAATACTACTAATAATAAATATATACATATACTGTTATCACAGCATAATAGCTTATTATGATGTGCTGTTAGGTGCATGCTTTATCAGGGTAAATAGTCAAACGTCTTTCAACAGGTGCGACCTTGACCATAAACAAATGCAAAGGACTATAAATATATTTCTTGTTCTTGTAGGTTTCTGCTGTATTCTGTACTATTGTATCTTTACAAACCATGTACCGTTATTATATTGGATGGCAAAACGAAATGAATATTTTGAACTCTTGCCAGTTTATAAAGATGTTGTAGCGATTTTTCGTAGACAAATTAATCGATTTTGGTAAAACTTGACAGGTGTGTTAGTTGCCACTTACCAGATGTGACGGACATCTCAATTTATTCAGCCTGTGACAATCGTTTTGCAGACAAAGTCACGCCTTTGTCATAGGAGGAACGAATTTGCTTAGAAACGATTAGTCAGGTATGAAAATGTACCTGACGGGCTTTTCCAATGTGGGTGGTCAGTGTTTATCGCAGGTATATGATTCAAATCCAAAATTCATAGATACCTAGAAGTGACAGTTTTGTTTATACGTAGTGCTTTACAAAACGAGTTTTATATAAATATACTAATATATTTTTTATGTAAGTCTTATTTATTATCTATTCTATTATTATTTATTACGACCCAAGTTTCGGTGTAAATAAATTAATACATATCATAATTCAGACTCGATGGAATGTTAACTATTTTCAATGAACAATTACTGATGATGCAAATCTGTATTTAATTTTTTTAGTGTAGTCTAAACAAGCGAAGATATCGTATTTCTCAAAATGTTCCTAAGTTTGTTTTATAGTCAAAACTTCACGCAATAAATAAATACAAAAAACAGCCAAATTTGAAAATGAAACACTTATATAACAGAGACACGGCATAGAACAAATTTTGGGAACTGCCACTTGCTGCCAAGTAAACGATAGACAGCGGCATTTTTTGTATAGCATTCTGCAGAATTTTGATTGCGAATTATGAAAATTAGGATCTTTTTCGTTTTATTATTATTATTATTATTATTATTATTATTATTATTATTATTATTATTATTATTATTATTAGTTTATTGATGGACAAAATATACAATGCATATTACGTAAAAGTTATTCACTTGTGGCTATAATAAATGCAATTTACTTTAAACAAAATTCAAAAAATGAAGCATCTTGAAATCCTCTTGACGTTGATAAGTATTATCGTTAAAATTTTAAATTCCAAACTCAGATTTTCTTAAACATCCAGAATATTCTTATGAGACCAATAGTTCCTATACACCCCTAAAAGATCTTTATCACTTTATAAACAAAAAATAACTTAATTTAGCCTTTAATTTGGAAGTATTTTGAGGTAAGTTCTCTCGACCTAAATTTTCAAATTGTTTATTAAAATAGACCCATACTGTATTTTTAAAAAGCTTGTGAAAATGCAAATTAATTTCCTGTATAAACGTGCCCCATTAAAAAAAGGCAGTGGTCAATATTTCAAAAACAGTAATATTTAGAAAACTTTAACTAAATTCTACGTAAAAAGTTCTAAAAAATTCATTTTTACCTTTTTGACAATTTTTACCTTTTTGACAAGCTGCCACGCAATTGACAATAGTGTACCTGAAAACGCAATATTTTCAATATCGTCATAGCTTGGAAACTAAAAGGGCTATGCCAATTTTTGTTTGCGGCATCTTTTGTTTTACAAATAAGTAGCTCTTGAAAACCGCAAGGTTTTATCTTTCCTAATAACCGAGATACACAGCAAAGGCAACCAAAATGGCACACCAGTACAAGCGCATAACAATGAACCCAAATAACTAATCATACACCATACACAAACACACACATGCATATATATATATATATATATATATATATATATATATATATATATATATATATATATATATATATATATATATATATATATATATATATATATAGTCATGACAAAGTTTAGAACCTCATTCATAAATGCGTTATTCAAATTTTTCAATACAACATACAATAGCCTTACATTACAAGTCTTAATTACCGACAAAAAATCAACAGTTCATTATATTAACGCAAGGGTCCCGCAAGGTTAGTTAATTGGCCCCAAACGTTTCAATATCTTTATAAACGACATACCACAGTTCCAGAAAACAAGCACAGAATTATACGCCGTTGACACGTCAATTTATTCACATTCCTTTAGCGTCATTGTGACTTCAAAGCAAGTGCAAGTACACTTAGCTACGATAGAAACATTGTTCAACAAGTGTAAAATAAAAATTAATGCACAAAAATCGGAAGTCATTATCTTTACAAAGAACGACATAATTTTCCAACTTATTAAAATAAATAATCAGAACATAAAAATTGGTAAACACAAAATATTTGAGAGTTACCCTCGACAGCCGACTTACATACACAAAACACATAGAGACACCATACAGAAACTATATGGCCAACTTAGAATACTGTACCGCTTGTTAAACCCAAACAGTAACCTGACTATTGAAAACAAAATAATTATCTATAATACATACAGGCTAGGAGACTACTTCTCTGGCTTCACTGTTGGGTTTGGTTTCTGTAAGTGGAGGACGTAGCCAGCGCGTAAGCTAACTGGAACATGAGGCCCTTCTCAATTCAAGATGTTCTAGGATGTTCTTCAACGTTTCTGTAACCGGTTTCGCTGCTCTTGACAGCATCCTCAGACAGACAAATTGAATTAAAGCGAAATCATAGCCACAACAAATAAAGATATGTTGCTATATTATGATGTTTTGATCAAAAAATTCATAAAAATTTACAATTAAAATGAAAGAGAAATGACGGATAAGGTCTTCAAAATGCCTACGTGACGTATGTCAATATTTAACATAAATATAAAACTAACCTATAACAGTAGTAACTGTAATAACAGTTACAACAATAAAACAACTAAACAATAACAGTGTAAAAGCAGTCTCTATACAACGAAAATATCTACATACATCAACTCATTATCCTATTACAACTTTTTTGAAATAATAGTTAAATTTATTTTCTTTGACTTATTTAATTAGAAAGAAGAATATCCAAGAAAGGGGTATTCATTAAATCAGCTTGCTCGTTCAAAACAAGGTAGTTATTGTCGTGTGTGTACTTTTTGACTTCCAAAGCTTCAAAAAAGTCTAGTTTACGCTTGCCATTATAAAAATGTTGTGGTTGTATGCGGTTTTTTACTGTAGGTCTATGTTCGATATCAATAATATGTTTTGCAAATGTAGATTTGTCAGCGTGGTTATTTCTAAATGCAGAAATATGTTCTTTGTATCGGCTGTTAAAATTTCTAGAAGTTTGACCTATGTAGATTGCATTACAATGTGTACAAGCTAATTTATAAACTCCAGCTTTTGTCAGGAAACAAGATTTTTCTTTCGCGTTAAATAGCAAATCACGTGTCGTGTTGTAAGATTTAAAAGCTACCTTTGTATTTGTATAGGTATTTAACATTTTTATTAAGATATCTAATTATATGTATATATCAACATGTTTCATGGATTCCTTTATTCTTTGGGTTACCTAGAAAAAATTTTATTGTGTTTGTGTAGAAAATTTTAGTTGTAAATTGGCTTTTTAAAAATGCTATTAACATATCGCGTAATTCGCGGTTCAAATAGTAAACAGACAACGGTTTTGTCTGGTTTATCTTTTCCGAAAGTCGTAGATTCCGCTAACATTTTCTTTGTTTTATGTTTATTGACCAGTTTTTCCACAAAGAAGACACATTAACCGTTATACTTAGCTACATTTTTAAACTTTTCAAGTTCTCTGTTGCATCTTTCTTTATTTGAGGGTAATTTTATTAATCGACGAACCAGAAAATTCAAACTTGCTGTTTTTTTTTTGTCGAAAACTTTGGTGTGAGTCAATCGAAATGTAACGCACAGTAGCGGTTTCCTTTCTGTGTATGTGAAATTCTAAAGTGTCCCTATTTTTAATGACTACATCAAGAAAAGGTAATTTCTTATTTATTTCTGTTGTTGTTTGTTTGTTTTTTTTTCTTTAACGTCGGCCTATTTCCGCGACTATGGCCAATCACCGACGCCAGGGAGCAGTTTCACCTCACTATCCTGGAAATTTTGCCGAACCCCTGTCTTTCTGTAAGGAGGGTAGGGATCTTTAACGTGCCCAACATCGCATGGACACGGGACCGACGGCTTTACGCCCCCTCCGAAGGGCGGAACGTGCAGACATTCAACTTGCTCAAATACAATGCCAGAACCTCGGTTGATATTAATTTTACAGTTTGTACTGAAAAAGTGAAAGGAGTACGCCGGGATCGAACCCAGTACCCTTCGGTTCAAAGGCACACGTTCTTACCTCTGAACCACCGAGGTCCTTTATTTATTTCTATTTCATGCGTCAATTTAATGTAGGCAACATGTCAGGCAGTCGCGTCAGTTAGATGCTTTCGAAAGTTATATATATATATATATATATATATATATATATATATATATATATATATATATATATATATATATATATATATATATATAAATATATATATATCGTTAGAAATCTGAACACAAATGTTTCGGTGAAGAGAATAGGTCCGATTCTATATAGTCCGTTAATTGAACTGTTATCCTTATTATCAGTATGTCTTTCTTAGAGGGAATATTTGATAACGACAGAGTATTACAAAAGCAGGTATACAAGTTTAATTACAGATATTTAAGACACAACAGTGGGGGTCTGTCTGTATACCTTCGTAGAGGACGCTGTTCGCAACTGCTAACATATAAATAGTAGTTCTAGTTTTTACACACTTAGTTTATTCATCCCCCCGATGAACTTCGTTAGCAAAACGATCGTCAGGTTTAAAAACTGTATTGTGATAAACTTGGTTCTCCAAATTGTACTTATCAGTGCTCATCACAGAGTCCAATCTTCACTCATTATATTTCGTTTTTGAGTTGACTTCAACAGAAATCCACACATACCCATTGCCTTTGGAATACCCATATTATCTATATTTTTTTCATTGAATTGTATTATTATAAAAAGCGATTTGCTAGTATGAGCTAATAAAATATTTGCAGTATTATCACCATAAAAAACTATTGTATGATGTGTTTCCCATAAAATATAACGTTATGTAACTTCTGCTGACAGCAAATAAAGCAACAGCTAAATCACTGAAGCTTATTGTCCATTAAGACAATAAATATTAGCTTTTCATAAATTACTTACAGCATGCAAACAAGTACCGCCTAGTTAGCCATGAATTTTTAAGATAGAGCGACTTCCTCAGAAAGTATTGTGTTAAGAAATTCCATACGTTTTAATAAAAAAATAATAAAAGAGCTCTAAAGTAACTATACTCTTCGGAAATGAATATATAATTAAGCTTCGTGACGCATGTGTCATGGTAGCGAATTTTCATAAAATTGTATCCTTATTTACAAAACGGATTTTTTTCAATGCATCCTTCAAAAGAGAAATAAAAAGATCATATGGTAAGCCTATGATCAAAACGGCCTGGAAAAGAACAGTAATGGTAAGTGCCGAACATTTTCCAGTGGTTTTATCAAGCTTTTAATTTGATGTTTCTAAGAGAACCTTAATTAAGTAGGTATATAAAATATTTACTTGCTCCATACTTCGTTCAAATTTTGTTTTCTATTTTACACTCTTTGACGTCGATGTTTTTGCCCCAGATAACTTAATTTTTGTTCATGAAACTCAATAAACAAACTTTAATGCTCTTCTTTAGCCTTCTATGGAACCACAATATTTTCTTTATATGCTTATAACTAGTTCTTACCTGCAAATCCCAATTCCTTTAGTGTCTTAGAAGCAACTTCTATGTCAGGTCTCATTAATAATAAACAAACTGGTTTTATTTTGTTGAAATTCGAAGTTAGTCAAGTCAGGAAACACAGCTGCAAAATTTCGTAATAAAATTATTCGAATAAAGTTTTTTGTGCCTTACACACACAAATATATATATATATATATATATATATATATATATATATATATATATATATATATATATATATATATGTGTGTGTGTGTGTGTGTGTGTGTGTATGTGTAAGGTACAAAAAACTTGTGTATATGTATTCGAATAATTGTATTACGAAATTTTGCACTCGCCCCGCTCTTCTACAAATCTTAGATATAGGTTTAAAAAGACACACACGCACACACACACACACACACCACACACACCACACACACACATATTTTTTTTTCGCTTAAACGCTGTAAAAAGTGTCTAAGCATATAAAAAACATGATTTGGGAACGATTATTTTGTCTTGAGGTCTGTATGTCTGTTTGCAGCCACAATAACTTTAAAACAAATTCAGATATCGCCTTCAAATTTGGTTTGTTTTTGGGTAAAATCGATCCAGAGGTTAGGGCACGAATGGGGGGCTGATTTGGTGAAAGTTGACATTTATTCGTTAGAACTTGAGTAATATAACGTAGGGTTTGTTTAATAGAAAACTTTCAATTTCATTAAACATCTGGTATTCTGTACTGAAATTAAATTTGGGGTTGAATGTGTGGGGCTAGAATATCGGTGACAGAAATTTCGAATTCTTGTTGTGCTAAAACGGCGTAACAAGTCTCGAAACATAGAGAAAACTTGATTCCGGAACGAAAATTTCTTTGTCTGCCGGTCGGTCTGTCGGCCTAAACGTCTGTTTGTTGTCAAAGGCAAGAACTTTTGAACGAATTGAGATATCATCTTCAAATTGTGTATCCAGTTAGCACTCGACAAAGGAACGCTTTGAATTGTTTTTGTATTAGATCGCTTCAGGGGGTAGTGAATAAATGAGGGGTGATTTGGTGAAAATTGACATTTTTTCGTTAAAACTCGAGCAATATAATGTTTCAGAAGTTTATGTGCACAGAAATACGAATATTTTCGTTGTGGTCAAGTCATGGATCCTAAATTCATTTTATGAGCATCTCTTTTTGAGGATGGTAGATTACCACAGCTATGTGAAAGTTATGATTCAATTTGCAGTACTATTTTTAAAGGTTAAAATACCATAGGTATGTCATTTAGTTGAAAACATGTGGTACTCAATTAGCATTGAAATTCTATTTATTGTGGACATGTATATATATAAATACATGACATGATTTTATATTTTGTTGAGCAAGTTTTGTTTGTGATAACATCTGGTATAGATATTATATATTATATTGCTTAATTATTGTCATTACAAGTAATAAGTAAGTAATAAGATCGTTCATTTCAAGGATTACTTTATCAACATGTAGTTATATTAAAAGGTATTTCGAATGTTAAATAATGCAGTTTCGTAATAAGCTTGGGTTATACGTTACCATTTATTTAACCGCAAAATAAACAATGTTCATTTACCTTATTCGCCGAATCAATGTTTACCGTTCCTTTTGGCAGATATTGAGGACGTTTTAAAGGAACCGTGAAAAAAATGAAAAAGTCCTAACGTCGTAAATCCGTTATGGTATGGAATTTTTATTATAATCCTTCAAATTCTAATAAATTTATTTCCGAGTAACCCAAAAATTCCATTTCAATGATCAGATATATATATATATATATATATATATATATATATATATATATATATATATATATATATATATATATATATATATAGTTACATCATCAGCTGATTCAGTTATCTAGAGACAGTGACCCTGTGACATGCAAAGTTATTCTATAGTTGCATTTCTCACGGTTTTCGTTATAATTTGCATGTAAGCATAATTATTGTAAACGCTACAGCAAGTAGAACGACACACCAGTTCGTGTTTGGAGCTCTTGCTGTAACGTCTTATTGTTCATAGTAATGGTTTTATATTGTACTCTATTAAACTTGTATTTAAGGGAAGTAAGGTTATATTTTTATAAGCCCTTAATAATAGTGAAATTTCTGGCGCTGCGAACAGGATATTACAACGGCCCTTTTTGCAGATATTTTCAAAGTTATTTAGCATTTTGGTCCGGTCTTCTTCAGAAGTTTGTGCAATATAACGAACAAACCTGATATTTAGTGCAATGTGTAACATAAGCAAAGTCCATTGGCAGAAGTACAAGCAAAAGAATATGAACTTCCTGTAAGTACCCTTCCTTCTTTCTTTATACTGCAGTTGTATCCCTTTTTGTGTTCACAAAACTTTGTTTTCGTAAACATTTTTATTATTAAATTTGCACAAGAAATTAAATTAAATTTCTATTGTTTTTATATTAGGTCGAGATCTCCGATAGGCCTTAGTCAAATCGTCGAAAACGAAAAAATAAGTAGTTTAACAGAATTCTTAATAACCCCTAACTTACAATAAAAAATTCTTCTAATTTATTCATCGTGGCTCAGCAAGATCCTATTACCTTGATTTCTCAAGCCTCGATGATAATCCCATAATATTCAGGTGGACAAAAACACCTTACTTACTTTATTAATCAGTGTGATTTGTCTATACTTAATTATAGAAAATATGAAAATACACCCGAAAACATACATACCGATCGTATGATACGAGTACTAGAATTCATTAAAGCAGAAATTACGGGCGAAGGTCGAGGCGTATTGCTCACCTCAGAAACACTAATATGGGATAATATTAAATTATCCCTCAAAGCACAATACTCAGATCCCAGATCAGAAAATTTTCTACTAACAGATTTAACCACAAGCTACATGACAAAATCACAATAAATTCTTGATTTGAATTTGAAAAATTTAAATGAATATGTTGAATTACAGGATTTAGAAGCTTCCATTAAAATGTACAAAAAAGAATACTTTAAATCTATAGCTATTACTGCCTTTGAATCAGGAGCATTAGAACCTTACTTTAATCACCTTAGATAAGTTAACATAGATAGCAAAGCTGCTTTATGAGAATGCCATCATATAGATAACGAAAATATGCTATCAAACTTTATTAACACCTTGCAGAATAAAAACAATTCTCATAATGATAACCAAAGAAAACCTCACAAAAATTTTACGCCTAATAATAATTATAATTTTAAACCGCAAACTAGTCCTCAGTTTATGAGCCCGCTACTAGGCCACCCTCAACAAACTACTCGACCCGTACAATAAAGCCACGTAAGTGGGCAATTTCTTAGTAGACCCATTTCAAATTTCAGACCTATTTATCAGCCCCGAAATTACCTTACAAATTCCCAGGTATTTGGTAGAAGGAATTATTATCAGCTGACACCTATGTGGACTACGTCGGCACATATTACAAGTACAAATAATATCGGCCACAAATTCAAAGAAATAGCAATTTCTTTACACCACGCTCTAAAGTTTTAACTTGCGTAGAAGAGCTACATAATAACCATGTTCTCGAAGACCATGGCACTAGCAATTTTCCTGAGGAAAGTCTACAAATGAATTATTACGATCACGAAGAGGTTTTACCTCAGGAATACGATGACGAACAAGTTCAGGATTTTAACATTCTAGCTTCGGAAAATTAATTACTATTGACCTAAATAATATAAATTATCAACCACAATTACCTTTTATTAGTGTATCATCTTTAGGTTTGAAAATAATTCTGGATACGGGTTCCACAGATAGTATTATAAATTCAAAAATAGGTGATGAACTTTTTTCAGACTATTTCTTTCTAGAATATTTCGTAATGAAACCAGTCAATCAAATTACTAAGGGTACCGCTAATATAACATATCCTGTGTTACAGAAATATGGCATTAAGTTTCTGTTCTCTTTTAGAGTAATGGACTGGCATGATAGATTCGATGCACTGATAGGCACATCACATATGCAACAATTAAAAACTCACATTCATTATAAAAATCATACTATAAAATTCGGAAAAATAGAAATGCCATTTTTCTAGAACTAAATCCCTCCAATTTTAAACCATTTTGACAAATAGTTAAAGACTATGTAAAAATACCACTAAGGATAGATAAAGGCTCGGTTATAATTCCACGAATGGCCAGTGAGCTTTTTACATGTAGAATAATGTATTGCGGAAGCAAGAAACGGAATCTATAGTTCCGTGTGAAATAAAAGATAACGCAGAATTAGCTGAAGTTTATTTTAATGAACAAATAAATGTACCTCCCTTACTTAAAAAGTTAGAAAAACAATGATTCACAAGATAAGATTTTAAATCAACTGAGAGTAAACCATCTTAATTCAGAAGAAAAACAAGAAACATTCAATTATGTCATAAGTATAAATGCATTTTTTATCACGAAGACTCTGATTTTACATTTACTAACGCCGTTAAGCAAATAAGCACCAAAGACGAAGATTCTGTTTATGTAAAATCGTATCGCTATCCATACCATTTGAAAACCGAAATACAAAATCAAATACGAAAATTACTAGATAACAAGATTATACGTCCATCCGTATCGCCGTAATCGCGCCCGTGTGGATTGTTTCCAAAGAGGAAGATTCCTCTGGTAAACATAAATGGAGACTCGTAGTTGATTATCTAAAACTAAACGAGAAAACAATAAACGACAAATATTCCCTACCACGCATTGAAGAAATTTTAGACAGGCTTGGTAAATGTACATATTCCACAACTTTAGATTAAGCTCAAGCGTTCCATCAGATCGAAATGCATCAAAATAGTATTGAAAAAACAGCCTCCTCTGTACACAATGGGTACTATGAATTCGTGCCCACGCCCTTTGGAATTAAAGGGGGGCCAAGCTCATCTCAACAGGTAATGGATCATGTTTTACGTGAATTTTTGTATACATCTTGTTACGTCGATATGCATGACATAGTTATCTTTTCAAAATCAATACAATAACACATGATTCACTTAAAACAAATATTCGATAAACTATTAGAATGTAATTTAAAGGTACAGTTTGACAAGTCAGAATTTTTAAGAAAGGATGTCGAGATTTTGGGACTCGTCATAGTTGTTGGCGGGAACAAACCTAACCCTAATAAAATCTCTGCAATCCAAAAATACCCTTTACCTAGGACCAAAAGAAATTAAGTCAAATCTAGGATACTATAGACGCTCCATAAAAAGTTTTGCAAAAATAGTTTTACCCTTAACAAAATGCTTGAAAAAAGACAGTAACTTAGACACAAATAATTCATAATATAGAGAAGCCTTCGAAAAGTCAAAAGAATTAATTTAAAATTCACCAATACTAACGTACGCGACCTTAACAAAACAGTTCATCTTACGACAGATGCAAGTAACGTAGCTATTGGCGGAGTTCTTTCTCAGAACGACAAACCTATTGCATTTTATTCAAGAACTCTAAAATCTACCGAGAAAAATTACTCGACAATAGAAAAAGAATTGCTCTCAATTATAGAAAATTCGAAACACTTTAGGCTATATTACTCGAGTTTTAACGAAAAAATATCAGTTTTTACCAAATCACCCCTCATTTATTCCCTACCCCCTGAAGCGATCTTGTCGTTTGTCGGGTGCTAACTGTGTACCAAATTTAAAGACGATAATTCAATTCGCTCTAAAGTTATCGTGGTTACAGACCGACAGACAAAATAAAGATCGTTCCCAAATCATCATTTCTATATGTTTCCACACCTTTTGCGACGTTTAAGCGAAAAAAGTTGTTTAAAATTTTTGTCGCGGATGCCACATACTGCCACACGTATTGATGATGTAGAAGTAAAATATATAAATAGTGGTTTCTATGATATACTAATTAAATATCAAGACGTGATTCACCCTAAACTGTTCACGAAGCATCAGTATTTAGGGGCAATAATTGACTAAACAACTTCTGATACACTTCTGGTGTTTATCTTCTGGTCACTGCCACTTTGTACAGTGCTTATGCCAATGCTTTACTCAGGTAAATTGTCTAAAATGGTAAATAATGGCACATTACGCTGATAGATGTTTATATTACACTAACTACCAAACAAACTAACTTAAAAAAATCTACAAATGAAAGTCGCAGAGAGAAAAGAGTTAGTTGATGAATTTCCACTGTCAATTACAAAACGTATGAGAGAACTGGACTCAAAACTTCATTTTGAAATAGGGCCGAAGGGATTTCTAACATTATTTTGGCAGATATATATTCTCCATAACACAAGTCTCGGTTGTTTCAATTCTCGGATTCACGACACTAATATCAACTTGTGGCGAGACATTTTCAAGCAAAACCACAGCCATACATTTTAGCCAGAGATAATGACTATGCACGCTTCCAAAAAATTCTTAAAGGGAATCATGGTTTTAGCAGAATGTACATAAAATATTCTCATTTTATTTCCATTAATTAGAAGCTGAGGTCTAAACCAGACAAAGCTAATTTCTTGAGTTGATTTATGTGTTTATATATATATATATATATATATATATATATATATATAATTTGTAGTAAATCTCATATTAACGATACAATTCAATCATGGGAATCATGGTTTTAGCAGAATGTACATAAAATATTCTCATTTTATTTCCATTAATTAGAAGCGGAGGTCTAAAACACAAATAGCTAATTTCTTGAGTTGATTTATGTGTATATATATATATATATATATATATATATATATATATATATATATATATATATATATATATATATATATATATATATATATATATATATATATATATAATTTGTAGTAAATCTCATATTAACGATACAATTCAATATTCAATTTATATTCATTGTAGACGTCAAAAGGCTGGATTGAACAACCCCTACATTTTCACCACACATATACTTTACTAAGCAATAGCTACAGTTTACAATTCCGAGGCATTCTGTGTACCCAATGACAAAATAGTAGCGTTTTTAACAGCCGAGTTATTTTTGTATGAGTAATAATCTAACGCAGAACAGACGTTACGTCAGTTTTTTCTTGTTATCTCTGAAGTATAATATGAACTTTTGGTAGGTACTGTCTTCTTCAATTTACCGCCCATGCATATTTTTTGGTGTTGCTCATTTTTAACCTAGTAATGAATATAAAAGTATGAAGCCATGTTGTGTCACAGCTGTTGTTTGTATGTGGTAACGAAAATATTCATTGTTAGTAGAGCCTTATGATTATGTAAATCAGTTGATTCACATTTGCCTAATTGGGAGGAATGTTTTTATGTTTAATTTAGAAAGAATCCCCGATGAATATTAGTTTATACCTATGCAAAATTGAAGATACCTATTTATCGCTTAGAAAGAGATTTCAAATTAAAGGTCTTAATAAACTGCCCTTACCCCCCCCCCCCCCCCCACATATATATATATATATATATATATATATATATATATATATATATATATATATATATATGTGTGTGTGTGTGTAATAAAAAATATATGTTAAAACAATCACTGATAATTAAATCATAATGTAGGATTTTAAACCTGCGCTGAGCACATATATCAGCTTTTAGAGGCCCCATTAACCATTAGAATATTTCACTTAGTAAAGGATCAAAGAATAGTTTACCAAATTGTATTCCCATGTAAATCTAATTTGTCAAGTGTAAAACATTGTTAGAGTAAATTAACTTTTCCAAAGTATGGTTTTCTTATGAGTCCTGTGTGTCTTTTTGTTTCCTTAACGTCTTTATATTTTGCGTCTATGGCCAATCACCGACGCCAGCGAGCAGTTTCACCTCACTATCCAGGAAATTTGGCCGAACCCCTGCCTTTCTGTAAGAAGGGTAGGGATTTTTAACGTGCCCAACATCGCATGGACACGGGACCGACGACTTTACGGCCTCTCCGAAGAGAGGAACATTCAACTTGCTCAAATATAATGCCATGTTATTTTTATAGTATGTACTAAAAAGTAAAAGGGAAACCCTGGGAATCGAACCCAGTACCCTTCGGTTCAGAGGCACACGTTCTTACCACTGAAACACCGAAGCTCAATGAGTCCTAGTATTTTCAATATTAGACCTGGCCACATGTGCATAAATAATGATAAAGTACACATGTCTGATTATTTTTATATAATTAATTATTATATTTTTGTTGTGGCTGGCAGCTGAGAGTCGAAAAGAATCAACCATGGCGTACAGGCTGGTCATAGACCTAAGGTTAGCGTAAACAACTGATATCTACATTCAAAGGAAGGTGTCCGTCGAAGATACTATTAATCCTTGCGTGATGCGTAATTTTATCTTACCCTTTTATCGTTTTTTCACTCTGAAAAGAAATAAAACATAAATGTTTTTTTGTACCAATTTTCGTTCAATGTCTAACTATAGTTCCTTCTTATCTCTGTACGTTTTAGTTTTAAAAGGAAGTTTCATGATTTTTTTCCACCACAATACACCCGCTTGGTCACAACTTTTTATACATTCTCTTTCTGCTTTCGCTAAGCGTTTACTATTGAAGTTTTTTGAATCGTATTTTTTTATTCGGGCATATACGTAGAAAAAAATCGTCTTGATGCCACCATACGTCGTCCAAACCACTTGTATCAAATTTGACCACGAAAAATCTGCCAGTGAACCTCTTGTTAATTGTTTTCACATCAGGAACGAGAATGTTGTTTGTTGACATATGCACTTAACCAGAATTGAGCTTCATCTGAGAAAATATTTTTTTGTCATTTTCAAGTTGCTATTGAGTTGAAACAGCAAAGTCAGGGCGCTTATGAATAGTCCAGTTGCTTCAGTTGTTGGGTCAACGCAATCTTATACGATTGTCATTCTTTTAAGCTTTAATTCATGAGCACGATGGTAAATTTGGAACAGCTGTAATTATATTTCATACAGCAGCAATGTTCTCTACACTTTTTGCGTTTCTACGTCTTGTTCGTATTATCGCATTGTGAGGTAAAATCCCATTTCAAAAATTTCAACAATTCGAAGAATAGTTAGCACAGCGATTATGTAGACCACAGTTATCGCGAAGTGCACCTTGATTATTCGCAAAAGAAATGAACGTGTGTTTTAATAATTTTTTTGGATAATAACCAAACATTCTTCAAGCGTGTTTGAATGATTTTTCAGAGTACACTGAACACAAATGACAACTAGAGACAGTTATAACATTTTAAGCGTGGTTGCCATTTTATTTCAAAATCATGTCGTTCTTATTGGAACTAGCAAATTTTTGTGGCAACATTTTTGTTTATAGTTTTCGTAGAAATTTTTTTAGCAAATTTTCAGCGAAGTTTGCAGAGACGAATTTTTGTAAACATATTTTATGTGAAAATAATGTTTTAATTCAAGTGTTTAAGAATAGGTACTCAGTGGTGTTTTTATTCCCTTAGGTCTATGGTTCGATTCCCGTGCAGACCAGTGAGAAGTTGATGAATTTAACTAAAAATATTTTTTCCATAAAAAATATTTAAAAAATATTTTTTCCGTCAAAATAATATTGAAACATTTTTAAGAATAGGTGCTCAGTGAGATGAATAACAAATAGTGATATATTTTTACTGAATTTTCGTTAAAAAATTCACTGAGATCGCGACTTTTGACTTTTGAAAAAATTTTCTTCAAACGAGCGCGAACTAGGCCCCCTAGAACCCAGATCAGGGATCAGTTTCAAATTATATATAATATATATATATATATATATATATATATATATATATATATATATATATATATATATATATATATATATATATATATATATATATATATATATATATATATATATATATATATATATATATATGTATATGTATGTATGTATCACACCGATAACACTAAATATATAAATAAGGGGCAATTTTAATCAAATTTGCTGAGTACCTTCCTTTTGCAAGTGGCTTGGATAAGTTCGTTAGACAGGAAAATCGTTTCAGGTTTTCCCGAAAATTTTTTCGTTTTCTTCAGGAAAATTTTTATATCTCCGAAAATAACAAAGTTAGGGCAACCGAATTTGGTACGCGTCTTTGAATCATAAAAAGTAAATCATGTACCAAAATTTAGGACTGTAAGTTAAAAGAAAAAATAGTTATATATATTTAAAGAAAAAAAATTGGGGTTTTCCTCGGAAGTCAAAATCGCGATTTGAAACGTCAAAATTGGTAACATTTAGGCAAAGAACCTAAAACGAATACGGCTTATGTAGAGAAAATTTGCAAGAAGAGTGTTTTACAAACCCTTAAGTTTCAGTTTCAGCCGTCATTGTCCTTCATGTTACTAAAATATTTCCAGAAAATTAATTTAAAATAGATCCTTTCTCTGATGCGTTGGCAGTAGTTTAAGTTAAGTTTATGGTTTAATGGTCTATAGTTATAAAAATTCGTTAAGGGGGAGATCGCGACTTTTGAATTTAGAAAATATTTCTTCAAATCTGTGCAAACTAGACCCCCTAGAATCCATATCCGGTTACATTCAGTTTTTATCTGTCTAGAGGGTGACGCATTTCTACGGTAAAGCTCAATTTATTCGTTATTATAAAAGAAAAAAATTGTATACCTTAATTATGGAGCGTCTTGAGCTGCATCTTATAAAATTATTTTGACAATCACAGGTGTCCCATAAGTAGTTGGTAATACGATTTTTTGGAAGTTCCCTTATATTATTACATTTTTGCATTTTTTATTGAAATATAATCCATGTTTGTAAGAACAAATTCTAGACGCAGTAAGTGCGTTTTGGTAGCGAATTTTCATGAAATGCTTCAAATTTCAATAACTCAAGTTTCTATTAACCTAAGGTTCGTTGGCTATGAAACCAGTTTTCTCCGAATCATTTTAGGTTTATTTTCGGAAAATTTGTGTAAATTTTCAAACAATAAAGTTATTTTGATAAAATATGGTACATTATTGTTTATACTATATAGGTTATACCGGTAACCAAATTTGATGTCTGCTTGCATTTAAAAAGGCATATTTGCTATTAAAAACATTTTTATGAAAATTTGCTTCCATAACGCACTTTTGCTGCGTCCAATCTTTTTAGTGACTTTTCTTAAAAAAAATTCACTAATGAGGAGATCCCGACTTTTGAATTTTGAAAAAATTTCTTCAAATGAGCGCTAATTAGGCCCCCCAGAACACATATCCGGGGTCAGTTTCAATTTTTATATGTATATATATATATATATATATATATATATATATATATATATATATATATATATATATATATATATATATATATATATATATATATATATATATATATATATATATATATATATATATGTATCACACCGATAACTCAAAAAATAATGGGCCGATTTCGATTAAATTTTGTGAATACCTTCCTTTTGCAAATGGCTTGGATAAGTTCGTTAGCCAGGAAAATCCGCCCAGGTTTTCCCGGAAAATTTTGTGTTTTCTTTCAAAAAAAATTTATATCTCCAAAACTAACAAAGTAAGGGCAACCAAATTTAGTACGCTGGTTTATATTATTATAGGTGAGCTACCTACCAAAATTTAGCTCTGTAGGTCAAAAGACAAAAAAGTTATTTGCTATTAAAAACATTTTAATGAAAATTCACTACCATAACGCACTTGCTGCGTCCCGAATTTTTTTAATTTCCTTAAGGTATCTGATTCGTTTTCAGTGCGAGACAGTGAGAAATTGACCCTGTTTAGAAAATTGGAACGTTAATAATCAAATTTAGAGAGATTGCGCTAATCACCTGAAAAGCTACACCCGTTAAAAAAAATATTATGAATTTTCGTTAAAAAAAATTACCTTTTGTGGGAAAGCTCTTCCAGCGAATTTTTTTAGGAAAAAGCTTTAATGAATCTTCCAAAAAAGTGGGAAAAAAAATCACCGATGCCGAAAACCAGTTGCATTGCACTAACCTAAAATTTATGTCTAATTCTTGTATTTCATAAGCAGGTTAGAAATATTTGACCTTCTCAGCAGCGCATGCAGCAGTGTACCTGGGACCTACGGCTTAATGCCCTCTCCGACAGATGGAACGTGCAGGCGCTAAACTTAGACACAATGCGACGTCCTAAATAATAATTTTTCAGTGATTACTGAATTTATGATTTACTAATATTGTTTAAAGAAGATTCCAAATTGCGATATGATACGAACCTGGAATCTTCTACACACTGTGCCAGTTCGACTTGTTGTGCATAAATGCTGCATCTTTGAGTATAACCTATACTGCTGATAAATAAATAAACTCCTAAATGATAATTTTTTAAGTAATTACTGAATTTATTGCTTACTAATATTGTTTAAAGAAGATTCCAAACTGTGATATGATACGAACCTGGAATATTCAGCACACTGTGCCAATTCGACTAAAAAACTTTATTATTTCAGTATACAACAGTTTACAATTATGTACAAAACGTATTATTCATAAATACAATGCTGCAGCTTTGAGTATAACCTATACTACTGATATATAATAATACTTACGTCTAAGGTAATATGTGTATATGTGTGGTAATTACTTCTAACCTCGCAGATTTACATGCAGAAGGGAGTAGCACTAAGACTATTTTACAGACAAATTTAAACCAGGAGACTTGGTTGGCCACTTGAAGACCTGGAAATTATTCCATTGGAATCACTCGCCAAACCAACATATCAAATACCAGCTACTGGACTTCATAGTTCCATTTAACGCGGGCATAAGTGACCGCCAAGCATGGGACAGAGGCAATGAAATGCTGACGAACAACTCTGTATAGTATACAGACGGGTCTAACCAAATGAAGGAAGCAGGACTGGAAATAAGATGACCTCAATTTATACTCGCTAAGTCCCTAGGAGAAACTTCGACCATTTTCCAAGCAGAAATGCTTGCTGTAAATCTCTGTGCACAGAAGTGTTTACAAAGAAGACTTAGAAATAGAGAGATGTACACCCTCTCAGACAGTCAGGCAATGCTAAAGAGTCTTTCAAAACCAAGTCTAGACTGACCTACTACTGCAAAAAATCCTTGAAGCATCTGGCTACGAATAACAAAGTTACTGTGATCTGCGTACCGGGGCATCAAGGCATTGAAGGAAATGAAAAAGCAGATAGCCTTGCAAAAAAAAGGCAGCAAGAACATCACTCTATGGTCCAGGGCCCTATTGTCGTCTAACAAAAAGACATGTAAGAAAATCCTTTAGATTGTGATGACAACTCAATATTTTACATACATGTTCGATCAGGTCAAGTCAGTTGATTTTGCGGGTTCTGGAAAAATGATTATATCAGCCTTTTGCCAGAAGCCTCTAATGATTGCAGCTGTATGTGGTCTGACATTGAAGGTGAGGACGTAATTGGTTACGAACAGTTATTAATGTATAACTGGGAATATATTAGCTCAGAGAAACTAGAGGTGACCTGCTTCTAATTGCATTGGCACCTTAAACCATAACGCCTCTGGTAAGTGCAGTCGCAAGGTCCATGCAGAATTATACCTGATGAGTTCTTTTACACCTTCGGCGGAATATTGTGCGGTCATCATTGACTCACAAAAAGATCGTGACTCGTCACTAAAAATGATGGGGTTTATCCAGTTTTTTTAGCTTGTTTTTAGTACCATTCCAAAAGTAACAACCTATGCCTATTTGCCAATGAAAAAATGAGCATGGACGGTACATTCTAATTCTGCAGCCCACAACATCTTGTCCAATTGCCCTGGTTGTGCTGAAATGATATACAATGGCTCAAAGCGATTTTGCAATTTTTAGTTTTTCCTACACTTTCTGTACCTCCGCAACGCATACGACGACAATATATAGATCGCAGATCCCAATCTCCACCATTGTGGTAAATTCCGACCAACCATATTTGCAATTTCTTAAAAGGACCGCCTAGCCTCCCAAGGGCCACGTTATTCTAATTATATTAATTAGCGATAAATGACACATCATCTTGGCTAAACGATTTTCTGAATACTATAAAGATAAGAAAACCTAATACCTTTCAGTGAATTCTCAAAGAAAAATTATCTTGTCTGTTGAAATTTATTGATAATTTTGAAACAGTTGCAATGCGATTGGGACAGAAACGTTATCGTTTGATACACTTGACATAATAGACCAACAACATATTGTTGTTACAATTGTACACATGAACTTGGAACATTTATTTTCGCACTTTTGATTAAAATGTGTACTGTGATACACACACACACACACACACACACACACAGATATATATATATATATATATATATATATATATATATATATATATATATATATATATATATATATATATATATATATGTCAAGCGGTACACATCATAAACAAAGTTGCAAAAATAAATCTTTCAAGTTCATATGTGCTGTAACAACAAGGAGGTATTAAAATAAAGTTAACTTACCCATGAAACAAACTCCCAAAAATTGTTCAATGTTAAGTTGCTGCTATGTTACTCGCTTGTTAATAATTTTGCAAAAAGATTTGGTAACGAACCAATTTTCAGTGCTCCTAAGAAATTTGAAAGTCCTCACCTAGTGTAACCGTTTAAGAGATTTGGTTGTTATTCGTGAGTGATATCTCGCGATTGACCTCAAGTGGATCCAAATCTGTACGATAGTGAGGTCACCATCACCTACAAAACCCTAACCTAAATGTACCTATTTCTCAGATTTATTATTTACAAGATAAAGAACACCTTGTAAGGTTTGAAGATGTTAACATAGTCAAATACTTACTCAGCTTTTATGTTGTTCTGCCCAAAGTCATATATTTGTGAGATCTTCAAGTCGGAACACTGTTACTGGGATACTTACTTAATTTATCGAGATCTAGATAGTAGATATGAAGCATTTTCACTCATGTCGTCAACAGGATTGAGAAGTTTTAAGGAGGAATTGTTGTTCAATTATACAGATATTAAAAAAAGTAAATACTTAAATTTATTGATGAGTTGTTGTGGGAGCATTTTAATTTAGTACTCCTGGTAAATTAAAATAAACATTGCATTTCACTGGAATGAAAACAAATATTAAAGGTTACAGGAAAGAAATCAAATGTTGCATATAACAAGCACGAAAATAAACATTAAATGTTAGAGTAATTGTTTCTCTATCAGATCTACTGATGTTGTTAAATTTTTAACAGGCTTAGGCAGAATTCCTAGATATTTTCCCTGGCCAGGTTAGGTCTTATTCTTTAAAGAAAGACTCTGAGAGAAGCTCAGACCATACAAAGCTATATTGCTATTTACTAATTATTAATGAAAAGTTTAAGACATTTGAAGGTTAGGAAATTCATAGACAAAATGTTGATCAATTTTAAATTTAGACAGTGATGTTTCTCATTTTACATAAGTGAGCAAATATTAGGACAAATACAAAATATAGTTATTATAAATGACAATTTCAAACATTTGAAGATTTAGAGAATTTATGAATAGAGAATGTTACCTAATTAAAACATACAAAGTTTTACTGTTTTACTTCATTAACAAAATGGTGAAATAAAATACAAAATATGTTTATCGTAGTCCGGCAATCTCACTGATAAGAATTCAACTTTATTTCGCTGGATCAAAGTTTAATTTGCAAGTTGAGAAAAATTTTAGATGACGTATGAATGTTTGTAAAATCACACACGGAAAACTCAAAACGACTTACTTGGGGTGCTCGACCTCGAAGGGGGCTCAGCGTGATCTCTAGGGTCCCAATTGGATACGGATGTTGCACATGTGAACTTCAACTATCAGTGCCAACCACAGGCTCTTAATTTCGCTCCAGGAGAGAAGTCAGGAAGTGGTGAAATACATTTTCTTAGGTGTCGACCGGACAAATTGTTATGTACCATGTGTTATGAGAAGGCATGGTAATCCTGCAGTTGAAACCTACTACTCTTTAAATGATATCGCAGGCAGGTAATTTAACTGAAACTTCTGCGGCCAGAATATACCTGAAAGTATGCGGAATTGACTGACATTGAAGGCTAATTTGCTTCAGAAATCGGAAACTTAGGTTATGCACTCCAGATCACGTTAGAAACTTTCACTGTACCGGGAAAGCAAAGGTTCACTGTTTGACTCACGTTTTATCCAAAACGGGCTATTAATTTCTAATTAAATAGAGATCAAACCACTTGTAGCACCCACCGACAGTTATATTAGCGATATGAGTTGTAAAAGATAGGACTTTAAACCCTTTTTGGCCGATAAAGAGCTCCGACAGTTCCAGCGATGTTGACTGTCTGTTTGCCGAAGACCGACTCCCTCACGACGCTAGCATCTACGTCATGATCTCTCTGACTTTGGCGCCATTTTTCTGTGACCGTTGCAACTTAAACCCATATGTGTGAGAAAGACAGATAGTATCGAACTCCCCTTAATACCCAATGGACGCGTCCGATTTTAGCCAGTCTGGCGCATTTTTCAACGGCCGTTGATTATGTCACCATGACATCAGTTTGGGATTTTACTGGAAGCTTCTAGAACGATCTCGGTATTTCTTACTTAAGGAAACATTCCGTCTCTTGATATTTGAATTTCAACGTACATAAAAGAAACGCAGCACGGGCATTACGATTGTAATAGTTATTAGCAAATTTTCAATACATAATTTTGAAACCAAAATTTGAATTGCTTTTCAAAAACAAAGTTACCTGCTTCTTGGAGTTTTCTTTACGTTAGTAAGGCAGTAATTATGGTGAATAAAAACACAATCGTTACATGTCCTGAATAATCGGCCTCCTGAAAAAAGTTGTGCAAGCAATAAATTTGAGAATATAACTTGACGGCTGTAGCTCCTAAAGTTAATATATCAAAAAAATTATTTTTTTCTTTCAACCGTTTTCTTTCCTGGTTAGGTAATTGTTTTTAATCTGCGCTTGTATCAAGAAATACGCTTGTTTAAGGAAGCAACTTTGCCGTAATATTAATAAGCTTAATTTCAGGAAAAAGAATATATTGCCCTTGGTGTCTAATTAATTATATTCAGCAACTAACAATTTAATTATAGTTATTAGTTTGTTTTATATGCAGGTCATAATAAACGCATGCTATTCTTGTTGCGCGACTTTGTTCTTTCTTATGATATTATAATATTTAGTGTTGTCGCCTAATTACTTACCAAGTCTACTTTGATCTCACATCTCACCAAGAGCTGTTAATAATCTTTTAGGTTGAAGCAGGATATTTTCTTAAAAAAAAGAAAAGACTTGTTTTATTAAAGTTTCTTAAATCACAGGCAAGTGGGGGTTTATTTTTAAATAATTTTGTGGCTTTATAAGCGCGGAGTAAGAAGCAAGTTACATTTTCTTTGTAATGTAGAATTTTTTAAAATCAGAATATATACTGTTTTAACGATATATAATTAGATCTAAAGTTATACATACACAATTTGTCATATATTCTCAATTTTGACCAGATTCTTGTAATAAATCTTGTTTCAGTTGAATACATTAGTTTATTTGTATAATTTTGAACGGTTAAACGCTTTTAGGTAGATCAAATAAGTTGATTAGCATCTGGGTATATAAATAAATCTTTGAAAAAGGTTGATTTTTATTGAAAAAATGAACACCTGGTGAGATAATTTATGGACTGGTGAATTAAACAAAATTCTGTGCTATATCTAGTTTGTTACGTAAAGCCAATATCGGAGCCTTATCGTCTGGAAGTACATTAAAACGTTGACTTTAGATGGAGAAACATGTGATTTCCTGTGTTCAAGTTGTGTGTGTTGTATACATTCTCAGGTAAAACAATATAGTAACAAATTAGTGTCACGTCATATTTAGTAAAGTTATTTTATCTCAAGTGAATCGAGATACTCATTTGTACTGAAATGCTAAAGATTAAGACAAATATTACCTAAAACACGAATACTTATAGACAAATTACATTTTTTAACCTGTTTCAAATATCTCAGCAGAAGTAGAGTATATAAAACTATTAATAACCGCTAAAATATGGAGTGCATCGCAATAATCAAAAGCATTTATTTTTCACACTGTCTGAAAAGCCGTCGGCGGTACTCTTGATCAGCGGAGGAAAAACCGCCGTCGGCCGATTTTTTACATTTATTCATATGAATGCCACCGAAATAAAACAATAATTTTCGTTTTCAGCGGCTGTTTGATTTAGGAAGCTATGAAACCGCCAACTGGTGGTTTTACTTTATTTGACCCAGCAATACCGCCGTTTAGTTAGGCAGAACATATTACAATTTTCTTTAATGCATAATGGGTATCGATCAGCACTAATATAGTGACTAAAAGTCGTTCTTTGTACGTTTGGATTTATTATAATTCTAAGCCATTTTTAGCGATTTTGTTTTTATATAAAATATATAAACCGTGACTAAACGAACACGTTCAAAGCCAACATAACATCGAAAAAAATATACATAATTACCTATTATTTAACCTAATGGAGGTTTGCCTGTAGTTTTGAAATCTTAAAGAGTTTCAAGATGGTTCAGAACTATAATAAGCCAAATCGTACAAAAAATAAGGACTTGGTTACTATATTAGTGCTGACCGATACCCATTATATAAAGAAAATATACATTGGCGCTCATAAAACAAACTTTACCAGAATGCATTTAAAATAGCTTTCGCTGCTATTTTGCAGATCAATTTTAGTTAGTAGGTATTTCATTATTATTTGGCGTATGTCGAGATGTGAAATAAGTGGACTATTATACTAAAACAAACTAAACATTTATTCCGATGAAAATAAGTGGTTACAAAAATAAATATCTGATTAAAAATAAATATTTTTTTACCAAATTTGGGTGTAGCCAATTGCAAGATAAACTTAATTTTAAAAATGTTTTTCTGCATCCGAGATATGCCAAAATCTGTGACGAACAAAACATACATTAGCTATAATTTTGTCTGAGATATGCATAGTTTTATACCATATCAAAGATGCAAAAGGGCCGATTTTTCCATCTCTGACATGGTATAAAATCGAAACTGTTAAGATAGAGAAAAACGGTTTGTGTTTTTGTTTTCATTTTGCTTTCAGTCCGATGACGGTATTAGTTCGACTTTTCGGTCTACCTCTTTTCTTCATGGCCACTGGTAGTTTAGTTTCACCCTGTCTATTTATGCGTTGCTTGTAGAAGGTTTCATAATGCAATTTTCGTCTATTAGAGTTTCGTTAACTATTTCACTCGCAAGATCAGGGACGATATTTTGAGCATCATGGTTAGGTGTTTGTACAACTTATAAATCAGGGACGATATCTAGATCATCTTAGTTAAAAATAATCGTTATTTCTTCTCGTATTGATTTTAATATCTGATTTACAGGGGTTTGTATAACTTCTGCATCAAGGACGATACTCAGATATTTATAGTTTAAAATAATTGGTATTTCTTCTTGTGTTGATTTTAATATCTGATTTACAGGGGTTTGTATCACTTCTGAATCAGAGGCAATATTTAGATCATCACAGTTAAAATAAGTGGTATTTTTTCTTGTGCTGATTAATTCTCGGTTTCGCAGGGGTTTTCACTACTTCTGAATTGTATCTAGTATTAGTATTTTTGTTTTATTTATTGATTTGTTTAAAAAGTTTACAATATGGCCTACAAAAAGCCAAACGAAGGCTTTTTACGTGCTTTTTCTCTCAACTCATCTCCAAGTGCATCGCAAATTAGCTGTTAACTAAATACGATAAAATTATTTAACAGAATGGAATTTTACAGAAAACTCTTACTTTTTTAAATTCTAGTTACTATTTATCTGGCTACAAATTGTACGATATGTCGTACAAAAAGGTCTGCACGCAGCAAATGCGTTATGGTAACGAATTTTTATACGTTTTGTACTACATTACGTAACTTAGCTTCCAAGAATATTAGTAGACCTGCTTAAACGTATTTATGTTAAATTTGGTCTGTGGATTATAGATAACTTTCCAACGTTATCCCTTTCTCTAACCACGCACTCACCCACACGTGTTAAAGTTAGGTAGCTACATTTCAGAAACAATTTACTCCAAAGCATCTGAATTTTTCTCTTAATTAATGTAACTCGTTCGACGTTCTATTGTCAGCGATTAACTATTCAATATATCCATATTTGTTTATTCTATTTGACCTTTAGTAGACAGTAATATCCTTTTCCAAAAACAATTACTATTATCAGGGACATTCTGAAAATTATGTCAACTTTAATTCCGAAAAATTAATTTTGGAACATTGTATCTGTAGCTTAATGACAATACATAATTTCAATTTTGCAAAAACAAATTGAAAAGATATATTTATGTATTTATTTATATTAGCAATGTTCCATGAAAAACTTGTCAATTGGTCAACGAACTTAAAATCCGGAAAACAATTTCTAGTGTAACGAAAACATCAAAGCGTCTAAATGGCATAGAAGCTTCGCAAACCATGTTTCAAACACACACACACATACACGCATATATATATATATATATATATATATATATATATATATATATATATATATATATATATATGTATGTGTATATATATATATATATATATATATATATATATATATATATATATATATATATATATATATATATATATATATATATATATATATATATAACCATAACCTCTGGGCATGTAAAATTTCGGGGACGTTTGGATAGCATGCCGGGTCTGCTGTACCCAGGCCGCGCTACCTTAGGCCCAAAGTAAATGCGGGGGCAAACCAGGGCCCTTTTGCAGTAATGCTGACATGATATACTTTGTTTATGAGTTATTGCAATTATAGACATATAAAGACAGTTGCTTTAGTACCATATTCAAGGGATATTTAGGATATTGAACATGTCTTGACTAAATTGGGAATTATGTTAGTCAAGGTTGAACTGGACACTTCCAGTGGTTTCTCTTTTATTGCACAGGTTTAGAGACTACAAGCACGTGCAAATTTCTAGTGATATCTGTCTAGTATTTGGGCTTTGAAATAAGCGATAGTAAGGTAACGTTCAACGTTTAATTACAAGCACGTCCTTCTCTTCTGCCAACTAAAGCAGTGTGTATGTGGATTAATATCTGTTTTGGTTACTTGAAAAATAAATAATATCCAGCGACCCTCTATCTGTGACTGGTCGTGTGTTACAGATTTTTCAGAACTTGGATAGACCACTACAAAATTTCCTTGTATGATCTCTGATTTGGACTTGTTTTTATTGACTTTTGCTATATTAAGTATATATATATATAAACATGTTTCCTACTAAGACTTTTCGCGTAAAGGCTGGGAGTTCAGCATATCGACTGCAAATACTAATAAAGATAACATGGACAATAATCCGCTCACACTAGGGAACGCAGGTAACCCAGTTTCACAACATTGAGATGCAAGAATTCATAAAGATAATCGTACCTTACAGCGTTTTAAGAAACTGCCTAGTAGCGATGTCGTATGTGAAGATGTAAGTAAAGTCGTTCTGTGGCCAACACAGGCAACAACGATTCTTTCTTGTTTTTGGGCAAATGTGCCAGTTAAGGCAACTGGTAACTTTAAAGGGGATCTTTATGTTGAAGCGCGAATTCATTCTGCAGAAGGGCAAGCGTATTGTATACCTCATACAATACCGTATATAGCCAAGAATTCCAACGCTCTAATGCCCATAACAAATTTGTCAGACACAGAAATCCAGTTAGGAAGTAAAAACGCAGTGGCTCGGGTATGGCCTTGTACTGAAATAAAGCCAAAGACAGTGAGCGTGTCCTTTGCAGTGAATTAAGGCTACTAAAATCGTTAAGTAAGGAGGATCTTACTATAGGACATATAAAAAACAGAATTGTCTTAATTAATGGGAGTCTTAGATAAATATAGAACTTGTTTTGCTCAAAATATGGATGAGCTTGGCTGTGCAAAATCAAGTGAATTCAACATACAACTAGATAATGATATTCCGTATCCATATCGACCACACCAGATGTCTAAAAATGAAAAAGAAACCATTCGCACCATGATAGAGAACATGTTGAGAAACGATATCATCAGAGATTCAGATTCATCTTATTCTTCGCCTATACTGCGGAAAAAGAACGGAGAGCAGAGAATGTGTTTCGATTATCGACGGCTTAATCGAAATACTATTAAATATAAATACCCACTTCCTCGCAGAGATGACGGATTAAACCAATTACACAAGTATTATACTTGAGATCTGGGTATCACCAAATACCGATAGCAGAGGACTCGAAGAAATATACAGCTTTTGTAACACCTGAGTCACAACATGAGTTTAATAGGTTGCTTTTTGGTTGCAAATGCTCCTAGTGCGTTCATGAGGCTGATGAACCAGATTTTAGAACCAGCCAAAGGCGTGGCAGCAGTTTATCTTGACAATATATTGATTTGCAGTAAAACTGTTGACGAAGATTTACAAAATTTAGAAAGAGTACTGATTTTACTAAACAAGAAAGGACTAACACTCAACCCTGACAAATGCAAATTTCTAGTGATATCTGTCTAGTATTTGGGCTTTGAAATAAGCGATAGTAAGGTAAAAGTCGTACAGGAGAAATACGAACAAAAACCGAAGAATGGACGAACAAAAGGACGGTACCAAAGAAGAGGATGTCTGCAATAATCAATTCGTAAAATATCTGTTGAGTTCGAGGTCATTTACGTCTGGTTAAATACCAAACTTATCTGCATGTTAATTGTAAAAACAAAAGATAATTGGTAATATTGAATTATATGAGAAAATTTCTACAAGCCACTATGAAAACAAGACAGCAACTATGTATTAAACAGAGCCGCTTATGAAAGCAAATTCATTATAAAACAAGCGAGCGCTACATTTTCATCTTACCTCATAATGGCGTGCCACCTTCTTATTGCTTATCTGGATATTATCGACATCTTATTCTTTATTTAAAGGCTTGTTAACAAGAGAACGTTTTAAGTCGTTGCAGGATCTTATAATGGTTTTCTTATATGACAAATAAATCTGACCTACGAAGTGTGAAATTTGGGCAAAGCAGTAACCCTCACTGACTAACAAGACGATGTGATCATTGACTACGACCCTGGTAAATCATTTCGATGGTTAGATGACGATCTTATGTGGGCAGATTCCCTTGACTGGGTAAATATTATAAAGATACTTTAATGAACTTTATAGCGTGGGGAAAAGGTTGTAAAACGTCTAACATGTTACAAATTGTGTTTTAATAAACATTCACTAATAAACACAAAAAAGTTACTCACGTAAGCCACAGCAAGGAGATTTTTTCCCTGGCTAGTTTGATTAAATTTAATATGTCACAACTGTCTAAACATACATATACAAGTCTGAAGGCAGCAAATGCATTATGGTTAGGGAATTTTCAAAAACAAAAACTCCTAAATATGAAACATCCTCTAAAAGTAAAAAAAAAGTATCTCCGAAAATAATTAATTTGGTTCGATGAAATTTCGTACACATCTTGCCTTACAAAGTTTCTGCTACATACCAAAGTTGGATTCTATTGATTGAGAGAAAAAAATAGTTTATTAAAATTTGAAAAAACTTGACGCAAATACGCTTACGTAACGCACTTGTTGCGTCCGAACTATTACTGTCAGATGTATATGCTTTGTCCACTTATTGATTTACTGACTAAACATTTTATATTTATTTTGTTAAATAAAAAAACAACACATTTAAATCACAAATGTTATAATTTAAACCTGTAGTCTCTATTTTATAACATTTTGTGTTATTTGGAGCTGTCATGACAACATACTACTTGGTTCCGCAACGAGATGGCGACTCATGTCTTACATCAGACTATGTGCTGTGAGGTTGGCTACCATAGCCGTATTACTTGATAGGTGTTTTCTCGCTACAATTAGTATACTGTACTGACGAGCTCTAATTAGAGCGAAACTGGTCTGCGGTTCTGATTGTGGTGAAAATACATCTGGCCTTACATACATTGTCCCTATATTATGGAAGGAATGGGCCAGAGCTGAAAATTTACAAAATTGGTAGTGGGTTGTACATAGCCTCTATTTTATAACATGTTTGGAGCTGTCGTAACAACATACAACTTGGTTCCGCAATGAGATGGCGACTCATGTCTTACATCTCACTATGTGCTGCGAGGTTGGCTACCATAGCCGTATTACTTTATAGGTGTTTTCACGCTGCAATTAGTATACTGTACTAACGAGCTCTAATTAGAGCGAAACCGGTATGTGGTTCTGATTATGGTGAAAACACATTTAGCCTTACATACAGTGTCCCTATATTAGGGAAGAAATGGGTCAGGGTTGACAATTTACAAAATTGTTAGTTAGTTGTACATAGTCTTTATTTTATAGCGTTTTGTGTTATTTGGAACTGTCGTGACAACATACTACTTGGTTCCGCAACGAGATGGCGGCTCATGTCTTACATCTCACTATGTAATGATATATGTTATATATGAGCAACTTGCGTACCAAATTTGGTTCAAATATCTTTGCCATTTTCGAAGAACCAAAAATTGTCGAAAACAAACCCACAATTTTCCTGAAAATTCGCTAAAAGATACACTTAAAAGTTTTTACCAAAGCACATTTTGTGTTGTACGATTTTAATGTTTGGGGAGCTAAGGCATGGTTGTTTATAATTCTGTTCACTTAAACCACAAAATCTACCTTTTTAATATTGCAGTGCCATTTCGCATTCCAGTTTGTTAAAAATAAATAAAAGTAATTGCTAAATTGATTTGTTCAAACACAATTAAATGACGTTCTTAAATTAGTCCTAAAATTGATATATTTTTGAAATTATCGGTTTTTTCTTATTATATTAGTAGCGTACTATATAAGTTGTATAATGCATATTTTCGAAGCCGGAAACTAAACTTTGACTCACCAGGTAAAAGAGGAATCTTGCACCTATATTAAAATCAAAGTGCCATACTAAGGATAGGTAATGAACTTACCACTTTATACTACCATAGATATATCAAAAGGTGTCTGCCAAGGTTGTATTGTATCTCCTAACTTTTGAAACTGTGTGGTGAAACTGTCACATTTCAGGAACCTATGTTGAATCATACGGAAGTGGTGACTATGAACAAAGTGTTAATTACTTGCACTCTGCGATACAATACTATGCTTAAGCAATCCTAATAAGTTACGCAGCTTACTGCAACGGCTAAAGAGTTGATGTAAAGAGTATGCACTTAAAATAGTATTGAATAAAGCAAACGTATTGGCAATAACTTAAGCCGACAATAGAGGGTATATATCTGAAAGTTGACAATTTGTATATGAAATCCGTTGACGCATATGAATACTTACGAACTGTATTACAGCCAAAAGAGATTAAACCTTAGAAATATAAATACATGCTGAAAAAGCAGGTTCTTTATTTGCTTGAATAAGAAATCCTCTGTCGTTGTGACACAGCATAGTATAACTATGTTGTGATTGTGATTTGGAAATTTGGCTTTGGTTTTAATCTGACAATGTTCGGTGTTAGATCTCCTCCACTCTCTTTTATGATATGAAAAACTTGGACTTTTTAACAGTTTTGTTTGAAAAAGTTGTCTTTATTTGAGTTCCGATGGAACAAAACCATATACCGTTTATTTTAATACAAGGCAAACGAAACGTCAAAGTTAAAAATACAAAGGGCAACAACGGTACTGTTAATAAACGAAAGAAAAAATTTATGGGACACTCGATGAGAGAACAGATATGTGTACCTATTGCGACTAATTATACAAGCCACGATCCTAAGAAAACGTAGTGTGGGAAAAAGAGAGGCATCTTGTCTGAGAGTTCAGCAACACAAAATTATTTATCTAATAGGGTTGGTATCGCCGCTATAATTCGAAGCGAATTGGAAGAGAATGTAAGCTAAAAATAGTATTTATATTTTATATATAAAAATGCAAATGGGCATGTCAATTTAGCTCTGTATATGCATTAAGATGATTTTAGAACTAATTTAATATAGGTAAAGATTAACATGGCAAAAGGAATCTTTAAGGTCTACTCTAACAGTCATCATTTAGTTCACATAGGAATGTGTTAATGAACGACATGCTAAAATAAGTGGCCCTGTGTTTTTGAAACTTTATAAAGCCATTGATTTTTTGCCTGATATTAGTTACATAATTTATATTCACTTAATAATTCGGACATAAATAACTTAATTGGCCTTGAGTGTCGATAATTTTGTAATAATAATAATAATAATAATAAGGCAAAGATTTATTAATAAGAAATGAACTTTTTTAAATATGTACTAATTTCTGCTTCCCTGATTTTTAGAGGAAAATGCATTTACCAGCAAAATGGAATAAACAACACATTGGATATAAACCAAGTAGGTCGTGGCTTAATCGGTGAGCCCATTAATAATTGTTACAGGTTACGCGGGTTGAAATCATAAACTTTAACGTAAACGTAAACGTGAACGTGAACGTGAACGTGAACGTGAACGTGAACGTAAACGTAAATGTAAACACAGACACAGACATAGACATAGACATAGACATCGACATAAACAAAACATAAATAATAAACTATATATATATATATATATATATATATATATATATATATATATATATATATATATATATATATATATATATATATATATATATATAAAACGGCAAATTATATTAGTTTTATAACTCTATACACAGCCTGTTAGATTTTACATTGTCACCAATATCGTCAATGCCTTATTACTATTTATTTAATCAGCTAGTAAGACATTTGGGAATTTGTTTTATTAAACACAGGTAAATTAGTAAATAAAATATGCATACTATTTTATTTGTGTATAGTCAACCAAGTAACCAATCACTTACGATGAACTCCAAATTAGTCTAGATTATAAGGTTTAAATGTGATATGGTTGTATCAGGATTACTTGTTTTTTAATATTCTAATTACAAAGAACTAGGTACATGGGTGTAAGTAACCAAGCACTTACGATGAACTCCAAATGAGTCTAGATTAGAATGTTTAAATATGATATGGTTTTATCAGGATTACCTGTTTTTTTCGTCATATTCTAATTACAAAGAATTTTGCTCCATACCGAAATAAGATGTAAAAGACGTTCTCACTCAGTTTACAATATTCCATTGGGACATGGAGTCGATGGCGTAATACACATATAGGTACCTAGGTACCTAGATACCTATATCGGTATTACGCCTGTTACGTACCTAGGTACCTATATGTGTATTACGCAATCAAATCCATGTCCCGATGGAATATTGTAAACTGAGTGAGAACGTCTTTTACATCTTATTTCGGTATGGAGCAAAATGGTTTGTTTAAAATAAGCAAAAATTCCCCAGAGTCGTCTTTGGAGTATATGCATACGCATTTTCAATATTTCTAAACCAGACAATACCGTCAGGCTGCACCAGTTGCAAAGAGAAATGCCGAATGAGAGGGAGCGAAGAAGTGCTATCAGGCAGGTATAGAATAAATAAAGAATGGTGGCTCTTGGCGTTATATTTTCTTGTACCTTCAATTTGTAATATATAAGTACCTATTTCTCATACCCATAATTGGCTTCGCTGGTTATTAGAGCTGTTACGATGTACGTCGGAATGTACTGAATTGAGTTTTCAAATAATGTAAAAGATTGTTTGTCTATTTAACTTTAACCTATGTTTACACCTAAGTATAGCCAATTACTAACGCCAGTGAGCAATTTCACCTCATCAATTCAGTTAATTAATTTTTGATGAATTCTTAAGAAGCGACTGGCTGTGGTGACAAGCAAGATCGACAGACTGCACAGTAATCCACAGTTCTACCCGCTAAGCTATTGAGAACGGATTTACACTTTATTGTCTTCATTTTAGCATCAGCAACACTAGTAAGGTTCAAAAATAAATAGAAACTAAATTTTATTCCCTGATTATGTCAACTTCGCTGAGAAAACAAAAAATTATTTTACTAGGTTAGGTACGTCTAGAACACTCGATCTGAAATGACCTTATTCATGGTAAATGTCTAACGTACATTGACAGTAGGAACCATTTAGACAAGCTTCTTAGTTTCGTAATAAAGTCAAAGTAATAGGTATGTGTTGGAGGTTTCGTTGACTAATAATGGAACTCACACACTCATTGCATATGTAAATTGCTTTTAGCAATTATTAACAAAAATCTTAACATTACTAAGCATATTTTGACAGGCATAGTTACAATCATTATTATTCCTTTATGTTATCTTTTTTCTTTACACTTCTTGTAATAGAATATTACATAATAAAAATTTAAAAAACACATATACATATGTAGATCACAGATTGCGCAATAAATGTTTAGCGAGAATATGAATTAAATGGATTATAACTTTAGCAAATATCATTTTATATCAAATTATATTTTAACCTAGAAGTGCCTCTTATAATCTTATTTTCTTTTATACGAGTGTTCTAGAACAAATGGGCAATATATCGATTTTAAATATGTAATAAGTTCACAATTTTTTTTCTCTCCTCCATACCTTTTGCGGGGAAATTGGCCTATGAAGTCTTACCCTGCATCGGTGATTTTTCTGTTAATGAAACCAAGTTGACAGATTTGATAATTAGCCTATAAATTAATAATAACAGATTTCTATCTCGGGACTGGGATACCCGTGTTGCTCTTGCCGATGTTTCACATAGAAAGCTCCGAGTTAAAGCTTTCAAAGAGAATATTCGACAAACGAATAACGAAAGCTCTCATGCGTTTACAATTTAAAAAGAATTTAGAGGTGGTATGCAGGAAATTCCATATAATATGGTGCTCCGATGATACACTGTTGATACGAGAAACGGAAAAGTAATCACAAAGAATGCTCAGTTTTTATGGTGCCATAAAAAGAAACAAAATGATAATGAGTAGACGAAATTAAAAGTGATGAAGGTAAGTAAGAAGACGACTACGAAAATGGATATAAATATTGTACAAGTAGTATTCAGTTATTATTATATGTAGTGGTAAATGTAGCAAAGGGCTGAGGAGGAATATTCCGATGGCAAAACATGTGTGTATTTGATGGACAAATAACAATGTATTATTTAACATTTCAACCTAGACTTAGAAAAGAGGTTTATCAAGTTATGCGTATATAGTTTAAATATATATGGGTTGGAAAGTTGGAATACAAATAAGCATAACATAAAGTACATATGTTGCGGACTTAAAAAATAACAAAAACAAATTACACCAATACATAAAATAACAAAAGGGTACTCGGACGAGTGAAATAAGAAATATACCTACTGAAAGACACGGAAAGAAGAACAGCAAGGTACTTAATATATGCAGCTTTAAGAGATGCGAATAAAAGTCAGTAAAAACTATCAATTTTTATTGTAAACAAATAAAACTTATTGGTTCGATTTTGTGGAGGGCACAGCAATAGTTATTTGAGTAAGCTCAAGTGTGTTTTAAAAGATTCTGAGGCTTGTTGAGAAGGCTGTAATTGTATTAATTTCTTTTTTTTTTATTATATTAAATTTATATTTGCAATGTCGTAATGAAAATTAATGTTTATTTGACATTTTTTTAGAAACGCGACAAGATTCTGGTTTATCTCTGGCCACGCCAAAGAACTACAGATTTTTTATTATGAGTGGTCCTTTGCGAATATTACATTTAAATTTTGTTTAATTGCATAGGGTGATTTTAAAGTTATTAATTAGAAACTGATTTCTCCAGTGGTACAATATCTGCACAAAAAGTCGTCGTAAGGAAAACAATTCATTATTTAATCTTGTGACTGTTTGGCTTGGCATATCCAGCTTTAAGAAAGGCCACCAAAAGTGCTAAAAACAATAAATTTTTACTGTAAACAAAGAAAAAATATTAATGCAGTTTTGTGTAGGGCGCCGTAATGGTTATTTGGATGTGCTCAATTGTGTTTTTAACAATTTTAATGCTTGTTAAGAAGTTTGTAATTATATTAATCTTTTTTAAATTGAATTTATAGATACAATTTGAAAATAAAATTTAATGTTCATTTGAAAATTAGTTTGTTCTTAAAAAATTAGATAGATACCTGACAAAATGTGTAATTAGTCTCTGTCCACGCTAAAGAACAACACATTTTGTAATATTCTTATGCAATGCTTATGAATTGCTACTTTACGTATTTTATTTAACTTGAATAGTATAAAATGATTTTAAAATTATTAATTAAAAACTGATTTCTGCGCTTGCACTTTAAGAGTCCATATCTCAATAAAGTGACTATAGAAAAACTATTTTTAAGGCAAGCTGGCAACATACTGGTGTCACAGAATAGGTAGACAATCTCAAAGTCAGGTAGATCACATAAGAATAACTTAACAGTTTATATAATTTTTACGACCCCCCACCCCCCTTGTGGAGACAATGGTCGTCAAAATCTTACCCTGGAACCATTTTTAGTAAATCTACCAATAAGGAGATCACAACTTCTGAATTTAAAGAAAATTTATTTAAATAAGTTTAAATTCTTATGTCGTACAAAAGGAAGGTACCTGCCAAATTTCGTCAAAACAACTCATTATTTTTTGATTTATCGGTGTGATACACACACACACTATATATATATATATATATATATATATATATATATATATATATATATATATATATATATATATATATATATATATCTGTGTGTGTGTATAAATTTTTTCTACTAAGATTCACTAAAAAGAAAACCATATACCAAAAAATATATCTAAAAATTAAGGGGAAAAAGTTATAAACGTTTCAATAAAAAAAACGTTTGGTGCCACTAACAGAAGGACAGAAGACCAAAATGTTTGTGTGTTAAACAAAATATATTATATACTACAGACTAACTTTGTTTTGACCCATTTATAGTTTTCAAAAAAAAAGCGTAGATCATTTCTATGAAACTTCGCTGCCATAATGCAGTTGCTGTCTAGACCATTTGATTGGTAATTTCAAAATATCATGTAAAATTTAATAACCCTTTAATATATGATATACACTAAAGAAATGTTCATAAGACGGTCCTATAATAAAACTCAAAGTTCAGCATGATCAACAGAGACGGACTAGCTTCATAACCTCTAGATTTGGGCAGGTGTTATGTTATCTTGTTTCTGACATGGTTTTTAAACAGCGCAAATATTTTAACGCAAAAGGTACTATTTATTAACTTTGTTAATCCTAACGATTTTCGAGAAAAATTCAATTTTGCAATAAATGTTAACAGGAATTTTGAGCTGCCAAACATTAGAAAAACCTACTTTTAAATTGTATCTATCGCGTAATCACAAGGTTAAGTTTTTTTGCATAGTACATTGTGCAATAATTATTGTATTCCTAATTAAATAAATAAAAATAATAATAAATAAAATCAAAATTGCGCAAAAATGGAAAATTAAATAAAAATAATGTTAACAAAAAATTTAACCAGACTCCACACAAGTTTCTTAAAATTTAGCAAAATCTCGGGCGAGATTAATTTATTTCTTCGCAATAAACTGTATTTATTTCCAGTAATACTTATCTAATTCTGTCCTATTTTACTAAACTCGATTTTGAGACAACGGCATCAATTTGTATCAGTTAATTCTAATCATGATCACAGGCTAAAGGCCCTGTCACCTTGTCGTCGCAACCATGATTGTGTCTGTCCTGTCTTGGTTTGAGAGATAATAATAGGAAATCATTTAACAAGTTCATTCTATCACATTTCCGAATGAACGATAATCTTTATTTAGAGTTTTTTATTTCTCTAGATGTTTCATTAGCATCTGTTTTCAGCATGGTGCTCCGTTTCGCATTAGCAGTCCTCTGCGAAAGCACTTTTATAATACGTAACAAACCAGTGGATTGGTTCAGGTGGGGCAGCTGATTTGAATCACTGAGATTTTTATTTTTGAGAATAACAAAAAGAATATTTTTTAATTCCAGTAGAAGCCAGAAAAGTTATTGAGAAGGATACATCTTACTGAGAACAAATAAGAAGTAATGCATGCGTATTATGGAGAGTGGAGCAATCCGTAATTCGTCGCGCTCGTGACTGTGCTAGAGTTGAGGGAGCTTTTGTTAAGCGTTGTTTTAAAATTGTGATCTAAAGCGTTTTCATGAATTTTATCCTTTCGTGTAAATAATTAATAGTAGGTTAATGTTAACGTAATGTTAAAATAAACGTTAATATTTTTAATAATTGGCATTTTAATACTAATTTTCCTTGTTCAAAATTGGCATGGGTTTGATTTTTGTATCGTACTGTTCAATAAAACTTTAATTCATTTAATCTTGAAGACCTCATTTGCACTCAGATTGCTGAGCTTGGGTCTCTAGCTTTGTTTTTCTAACAACTTTTTCCTCAATTGACTTGTATAAATATAAACTGAGACTTCTCTTTGGTACATTTTACATGTCACATCAAAATTGTGTAACTTTGACTTACTTAAATTACAAGAAAACTTATAGTAGCTAATACAACAACCCTCTTACAATCTGACTTACATCTTTACTTAACCTATATTTCACTGTGGCCAACAAATTTCCAGTCCTTTTATTTGTTATTGTCCAACGTTTGTGACCACATATAGTTCACTCTTACAATTTTTACACCGTATTCTAGACATTTATTTCACCACTTGTGCATCTATATCATCTGTGTATTTGGGACTACCGTTGTTTTTGACCCATTAAATAAATTCAAAGACTGTTCTTCGATTATACGAGTCTTTTCGGTATATGATATGTTTACCCCACAAAATGCATTGTAATTTACCCTTTTCGACCCTGTGATTATCTAGCATTGTTTTATTTTCTTAGCTTAAAGTTACTTTATGATCATTTGATGTTTGTTGGTTTGGTTTTTGTGTAGTGCATGTTACTTCGATTTACTCATATAATATTTTAGTTTGTTTTCAATTTGGATTTAGCTATAATAACATAGCAATAAATAAATAAATAAATACATACATACATACATATATATATATATATATATATATATATATATATATATATATATATATATATATATATATATATATATATATATATATATATATATATATATATATATATATATACATAACTTATATTAATTTTACATAAGATACCTGAATCCGGAAAGTTTGAAAACGTTTTAGAAGACTTGTATAGTATAATAAATTTATGGTCAGTTATTAAACGCTTTTAAGAAATAATTGTTAAGTAAGCAAAACACATCAGCATACAGTTTGTAAGGAATGGCAAACAGTGGGTGTTGAGTAATGTTAAACACATTCTTGCTAGTTATCAACCTTGTACCTCTGCGTTGCACTTGATCTGATTTCTAAAAATTATTTCCTTCCGTATTATTGTCGATGACCTTAAATTTTTATTCTTTCACTAGCTAGTCGGCTTCTTTCACTTTAATTAATATAAAAGCTAATGAATAGAATTAGTAATTTAATTGCTGGTTTCTGGTAGTATTATAGTATTTCTTTAACACGATGCTTATTACGTACTTAGTTACCTATAGTCTATAAGGCAGAGCACAAGTGGTAGCAATCACTAAATTAACTAGATCTACCAGCATTTACTTTACAAAATGATTTAATTGCACGGTTAAGTTGCACACACATGGTTTAATTTTTTCCAAAAAAAATATATTTTATTTTAGGATGATTTATCACACCTTAACTAAAAACACAGTTCTTTAATGTAGAGAACCACTAAAATAACAAAAAAAAAACGCAACCAAGTGCTTTGTAGTTGCGAGTTTTCATAAAATTATAACTGCCGGACGATGCCGTAAAAGCCTGAACCGGTTACAGAAATGAAAACGAGCACCTGTAAAGCCAGAGAGGGAGTCTCTACATCTGTATCTTTTCTAGGTATTTTAATTCAGTATTTGATGTTAGTTAGTCAGTCAGTTTTTACTTAAAAATGCCTTTCACATTTAGCAAGCAGGAGTGTACAGGCATGCATTTTTATATATGGCTTCGCAAGTGAAAATTGGAGCTCGGGAGTTATCTTAAAGATGTTCAAACTGTGGCCAGCCCAATACAAGCTTTTTTTTAAATGCATCAACGTTTTGTTCTTAATAGTCTTCGAAAAAATTTGGACGTCACAACCAAGATAATAATGCGGCGAAGTATATTACAATAGTTTGACGGAAATGCGCCCACAAATATTTGAAGAGTGTCAAAAATGTTACCGCTCCCCGAAAGCAAAATATAAAGAACGTTAAAAATGGTTCGTATGTATCCAAATCATCTTCAGCCTGTTCAGGTTTTATCTCCGGGTGACAGTGAACGTCTTCTTAATTTTTGCAAATTTTTGGAGATAAAACACGATTACAGATAGAAGTTCCTCACCTATTTTAAGAAAATTTTCTTGGTTTTCCGCCTATATCCCAAGGGACAATTAGTAAAATAGAAAAGCAATTTCGCGAGCTTGGACATGTATGTGAGATAGAAAAAAACCTTCTAAGGCACTGAGTAGTGATACCAAATTAGATGTAATGCTTGGGTTCGAGGAAAACTCAGATACAAGCAGCCACAGCATTGGATGTTAGCCATTCATTAATTATTCGTACACTAAAAAAAACAGCCCTATAAATTGATGCAAATTCAGGAGCTCTTGTAAGACGATTTTGATATAAGAACGTCTTTTTGTGAACAAATTATGGAAAGGATAGATAACGATGTATGGTCCCAGCAGGATAGAGCAACATCATCCTACAAAATCAATGTCCGGCAGTATATTGACTTAATATTTTTAAATCGGTGGATAAAGAGGCAAGGATTGCTAAAATAGCCAGCACGATCACCTGATCTTACGCTATTAGACTACTTCTTATGGGGATATGTGAAAATAACGATATACAAAACTAAATCACGTAATTTAGCTGACTTAAGAAGAAGAAGAATAAACGCTATTAGGTCTGTCACGCCTGGGATGTTGATTAAGGTTAGAAGGCATTTTTATTTACGATTACAATGCTGCCAAGACATTCAAGGCATGCATTTTGAACATCTCCTACATTAAGATTAATGTGTTTTTATTTTTTCTTATTATAAAGAATGAAACGCGGTTGGTTATTCATTTTTCAGTGTGTTTGGATAGAGAATCAAGAAGTCTTTCAAATGAGGTATCACAAGCCTCTACTTCGTATTTAGGGGTTGCAACCGTCACTCGAAGGGGGTTAAATGTAAAAATAAAATATGCACAATAATTGTGATGCTGAATTAATTCCATTGAGCTGTTCTACACTGTATGTGTATGTGTCTATTAAAACAACCTCTTTAATGAAAACACAATTGGAATTTCTTGAGGTATCCTGTAGGTATGTAGAGATTTGATATTTTAAGGTGATTGCAGCCCAGAATTACTACATATTATTAATTATTCTCTGCCCATGTATCATATTTCTATCACCAAAAAGTACATTTTTAATTGAAACAGTGCTATTACGTAATTCGTGACAAATTTTATTACAAGTAAATAAAAACTTTATCGCAACGCAACAGGACTATAAAATAAAATACGATTCGATGATATTTACCATATTTCTTATTGAATTTAGAAATAATTTATGGCAACTATATATATATATATATATATATATATATATATATATATATATATATATATATATATATATATATATATATATATATATATATATATAAGCGTGTTAATGCGTACACACACACACACACACGCACGCACGAAACTGCTTTCTGGCTTCGATATTTGGCCATAGTCGCGGAAATAGACCGACGCTAAGAAAATAACAAAAAAAAAACCTAAAAATTAACTAAAACAAAGAGTTTTCTTCTATAAAATTTGGGCATTTTAATTATTGTTTCTGGGTATCCCCAATATACTTTTGACTAAGAGGTTCTAAACTGTAACTTACTGTGCAGAGATACAACACGAAAGCAATTTAAGGTCTTATCAACCATATTACTATGTATTTGTTTCTTATCAAAATATGTTATCACGTGGCCTTGTGTATAAACAACATTCCTTGGAATACTTGTGTAAGTGATAAGTAATTATTCATTTTTTAAACAGAAACAAATACTTTATAATTATTCTTTTTGTATACTAATATCATATTAAAGTAGAACAAGGCATGTATTGATCAAAATATTTTAGCTATACCAGTAGATAATAAGATATGTGGAAATAGCATTCTATTCGTGAAAACTCCAAATAGTCCAAGCAAGTTACCACTTTACCAGGGAATCGGAGTGGAAAACCCGATAATTGTGGGTGTTTTGGGTACATCGTGGAAGGTGTAAATTTGAGTTTTCGACCTCATCCACCGCAAGACTTTTTCAGCCGTTTTGGATGTAGGGGTCAGTACCTTTTCGGCAATATGAGGCTGCTCTATGAAATATTTTAGCAAAGATCATACCAAGAATCTATTTTTCATAAAAAAATTACCTATTGAACAGCATATATATATATATATATATATATATATATATATATATATATATATATATATATATATATATATATATATATAGCATCGTCAAAATATATATTATTCAAGCAATTACAAGCGATTTAGGGCAAGAAAGGGGTGGAAAGAGGAATGGTCATTTTAGGATGATCAGTTTTCTAGCGGCCACAAATAAAACTAGCTTGCTTTGATATTACCTCATACAACATATGTGCTAGAAAACATTTCTAAAATGCATCGTAGCCGAGATATACAGGGTGATTCATTAGATAAGCGACATTCATATCTCGGTAACTATGGCAGCGAGATCTTCGAAAAAACCATTCGAAAGGTTTTGTCAGTTATAAATCAGGAACTATTTTCTTATTCTCGCTACCAGATGCCGCACTTTTGGGTGAAACTTTTTGAAGGCTGTTATCTCCATATTCCTAATACTATGTTTTTATCTTATTTTTACTTTTCCTAAAGCCCCTAATCTGTTCTAAATGTTTTGTTTGAGTTACGACTCTCTTATATTAAAGGGCCATTAAGTGGTTGAATTTAATCATAAGTTGATGTAAGTCGGCAATATTTTGCTTCATGTGATAGATACATCGATGAAATTGTTTAATCCAACGTAATTACATTCAAATTCAATATGATTCCCATTTGAAAAATCAAAGCCGATAATGATTTCGAGAAAACGAAACGCCGGAACTAGGTTTTGAAAACATTTTCAAATACTACTGATAAAAGTGAAGACCGAATTTGCATAATTTCAAAAATGAAGAGGTGGTTCCGAAAATAAAAAAATTATAAGAATAAGTCTTTTCAGCATATTTCTGAAAGCGTAAGAACTAGGTCAAATAGTTTTTTCAACAGAATGTGCAACTCCCATCTTATATAATCAATTTCGTATTTTTTACCCTCTAGAGATTCTAATGTTTAGTCTCTTAAAGGAAAACACACTGAATACAGGCGGTCTTTGGTGATGACTTTCAACTTGGCATCTTTTTAAACTTGTTTCGCCGAAACAAATCAATTTTAATTTTTTACATGGGAGCCATATTGAATATAAATGTCATTGTGTTGAACTTGTCGAAACATCTTCATTGATGTATCACATGATGAATCTGAAGTAAGAGATTTCCGACTTACAACAACTTTTGATTAAATTCAATCATTTATTAACCTTTAATGTGAGAGGGTCGTAACTCAGACAACAAATATAGTTATGGGTTTTAGGAAAAGTATAAAAAAATAACATTGTTGTAGGAATATTTTGAGATAACAGCCTTCAAAAAGTTTCATTGGAAAAGCGCCATCTATTGGCAAGAATAATGAAATTAAAAAATTATATATGAATTATACCTGAAAAAACCTTTCGAATAGTTTTTCGAAGCTCTGGTTGCCATAATTACGAGCTATCAATGTCGCTCACTTGATGAATCAGTCTGCATATCTCAGCTCCGTTGCATTTTTGGAATGTCTTTTAGCACTATTACATATGTTGTGTAAGATGCTATCAAAATATGCTAGTTTTATTTGTGGTCACTGAAAAAATCAATCATCCCAGAACCCAATGTCAAATGACCATACCCGTTTAGTTTTACTGCTATATTTCAATTGCAGTATTTTTTTTAAATATGCATATATAAATTAAAAGACCTATTTGTGCAATTTTAATACAATCAATTTCTGTATGTAACCTGTAATTTTTTTCGAGGCTTATTCAACAAGTTTACTTAATATTTTATTCATTTTATAAATTCGTTCGTGTGTGCGTATGTTTGTGTGTGTGTCATTATGTATCACCTGTATTAAGTAACCAAATTTTATGACTGTTTAATGAAGCATCACAATAAAATTATTTGAAAACTCATAACATCAAGTTTAAATTAAAGCCACACGGTTTTCAGGCTTGGCTGTTTTATGGTGGGCATTGCTCACCGCAGGCTCTAAGCTTTTGTTTCAGCCTTTTTTATTTCCGTCTCTCGATTTTAATTTATTTGGCTACGACATGTCATAACTTTTATTAAATTAATATTGGAACTCGTGGCGAGCACATAAAGTACACTCGGCGAAACCCAATTCACCACAACACATGTTTTAGAGCTAACTAGTTTCCCTAACATAGTAACTTTTATCGGGGAATGAATAAGCTATCGTTATCTAATTCTTCTTATTTCGGAGACTTTCGGCTGGTGTAAAAATGTGTTGTGGGTTCTGCAAAGTGTATTTTATTTGTATTTTCGCAGTTACTATTTACAATTAAGGCTTCTTATCACACCGATAACGCAAAAATAACGAATCAATTTTGATAATATTTGACGGGTTCCTTCATTTTGTAAGTGGTTTGAATAAGTTCGTCGGATCACTTTTTCCGGAGAAATTTTGAAATTTCTTTCAGAAAATTTATATATCTCCGAAAATAACAAAGCTATAGGAACTAAACTTGACACGCTGCTTTACATTATAAAAAGTGAACTACATATGAAGATTTATATATCTTAAGTTAAAAGCGAAAAAAGTTATAAGCATATAGGAAAAAAAATTGCGCCACTGGAGGTCAGCGGAGCGCACAAGATAAAAATACTTGTGAGTTAAACAAAATCAATTAAATATTATATACAATTATTATTTTTCTTGGCGCATATACAATTTTTGTAAAAAAATTGAAAAGTTAATTTTTATGAAAATTCACTACCATAACGCACTTGCTGCATCCAGACTTTTTCTCTTTAGCCGTAATAAACTTTTTAGGCAGCATTGAATCTGGAGTAATACTGCAGACGGATCCATAGGATAAAACAGTTTTTCTCTAAATAGAATAATGGTAATAGTGTTTATTCAACAAAAAGGAGTATGCAACCGTTATCTGTAAGTATGGATGCCTGGAATAAACAAAGAAAACCTAATCCCTACGTAATTTGCTGTAAAATTTTAAACGAAATACATTGATTCCTATGCAAAAAGACAAGCAGAGCAACTTGTGTGTTTCCAGCGATTGTTGCCCACCACCTAAGGTATACAAGCATCCAATAGCATTGCTTTAGAGCTATCTGTAATTTTCAACGGAAAAACTCCTGAAGTGTACCCCGACCGCCTTTTCAAAGTAGTTCCCAACTTCAATCACTTTAAAGAAAACCTGCTAATGATTAAGTTAATAATTTAAAATTGAAGATAAAATTGTATAATTTTAAATAAACATTTTGTAGAGGTTTTTTCTGATGTTGTTCTGGTTACTCAACTAGTTAAAACAATGATGTTGACCAACAGGGAATGTCAAAAGTTTAATTAAAGTGGATACTGACTTTTTCTGGTTCTGATTTTGACCAAAAGCTCAATTTTTTTGGACTTTTAGTACAAAATTCTGACACCCTAGGTCGATAACGATATTAGATCAGTATCTCGATATTCATAATAACAATATATTTTTTATGCTGCTGATGAGCTTAGTAAAACCAGGTAGGGAAGTTTATCTCAATAACAAACAAGAATAAAACACAATGAGAGTTTTTGTTAATTGTTTAAAATATAACCAATGAGAAAAATGTTAGTTGTCAAAGTTGACAATAAATCAGTTACTATTAACTGAATATCAAAATGAGTCTTATATTAAAAGGTTCATAAATATATTAATACATATATATCTGCTAGTACTGAAAGTAATTTCAGATCATACCTTAAGTAAAAACACCGTTAAATTATTATTATGAAATTCTATTCCAGCAATATCATTTCAAAAGAACAATTTTAAAAACGAGTGGTTTCTAAAAGGGTTTTGTTTGACTCCTTTTTGTCAAAAAAAATTTGAGTAAGGTGAAAAAATATTAGGAGATTCATTCAGTTCAAGAGACAGGCTCACTTCGATCCTTCTTAGTTACCCATTTATTACCAAAAGTGAAACTCGAGATTGAATATTCAGAAGCTATATATTTAGCTGTACTTAATACCAACATTTCAAATACAATATAATGTCCAGAAATTGTTAAACTTAAAACGAGAAATTGGAACTCAAAATTCCAAAGTTAAAATCTCATGGCGAACGGCTAGCAATTTAATTTGGCAGCTAATGCCCAACATCTAACATCAGTAATTTAGTTCGGCAACCAATGCCCGACGTCTCTGTAATTGACGAAATAATACTGTAAAGTTTTTTTAATTCATAAAAATGAACGTTTTATGACTTACCATAGTCTCCGATTAGGTCTTATATAAAGTTCGCAAACACAAATTTGTCAGCTTTTATTGCGACACTTACAGGATATAATGATTGCTTTAACCATATAGGAGTTTGAAATGGCTGAGCTAAGGAAGCACCGTACCACTTGATGCTCATCAGCTAAATGAAGATCTCTCGACCTTCTTTACCTGTTTGAACACACATAACAGCGCCTGACTTTTACAGCGCCTGACTTTTAAAATACGCAGTTTTCATTGGTGGTGTTAAGCTAGAGATTACGTGGTAGTTTTAACGACATTCTCAGTATTGTAAACAGACGTTTGAACTCTCATATCTCGAGGCCATATATTTTCCACTCTTGAAACTGCGTGATATTTTCAAACTTATAACAATGGGACCCTTCTTTGAATTCCAACATAAAAAAATCCAGAAATCTTTCCTTATTTAAAACTTTGTCGTAGAGAAATCTATTTGCCTCGCTTATTATTTGTTCTTCAAAAAATTTAAATGTGTTTCTTGTATGATTTTTTAGTTCACAATCAATGGTTCTTTGTATTGAAATAGTTAGCAGTTAAATCCTTTTACTGTCAGCTAGTAATATTCCTCTTAAAAATATCTAGTTAGAAGGCAGAACGGTGTTTACCAAGTAGCGAATAAATAACTCTGTATGACGCTATTTTGTTCGCTCATTTCAAATTAAAAAAATAGTAGCCATTAAAAAGTTTTTAAACAGTAGATAAGGCATTTGCTTATATTATTAAAATGTAAGCCGACTTAACAAGTCGAGAGTAACAAGTGCCTTGAGGTAGCAACTTTCATCAATATTCGTTAAATGCTGGGCACTTTAACTTTGGTACATCGCTATGAAGGCCAACAGTATGCCAACTTTCTTCAAACTAACATTTTTAGAGAATCGAAATTATTTTTAAAAAATACAGATATTTTTGGTGAGAAAAACTGATCCGATCTGGCTGGCAAATAAACTTACAAAGTTACTTACAAGAGAAAGGCACCTGCTATATTTTAGTTATACTTTATCATTATAGATTATTTATCTCTATCCTAAGCCGATTAAAAAAAACCTGCATCAGACAGGTATTAAACAATGGCGCAGTACATTACGTATGTGTAGTCGCATCATAGATATTGAATGAGAATTTAGTTAAATGATAGCCTTAATCATCTTGACCGACATGACAGACAATAACGTGGCTTTTATAACGGTTTCAGTAGCGCAAAGGGTTCAGCATAAGCTCGCTGTGCTAAGGGTCTGGGTTAGGTTCTTACGGATCTGTATGTATCATGCGATATTGGACATTTCAAAAGATCCTACTAGTCTTACAAGAAAAGAGGTTCCGACCTATTTACGGTTTGTAATAGTCGTGAAAACGGGTCGACGTTTAATAAATAAACAATATAGAAAGTGACAGAGCAAAATAATTCGACTTTAGACGTTTAGGAAGAGGATGTTCAAAATCAGTGCAAACACAAGCATAGCTTTTTTGTACGACATATTGTATAATTTGAATTCATAATAGATAATTTATGATAATAATAAATTATATATATATATATATATATATATATATATATATATATATATATATATATATATATATATATATATATATATATATATATATATATAATTTTTTCTGCGAAAATTCACTAAAATGTAAACTTATCTTTAAATACAGTGTGATGATAAAGTTCGGAATATAATTCATTAATGCGTTATTTCATTTTTCCAAGAAAAACGCTCGGACATGTCAATTTTATCTTTTCAATTGCCACCTTATGACGTATAAAATGCATTTGCATCACCTATTTTCGAATGGCGACGTCATCATTTTTTTTTTCTAATGAAAACCAAATTTGTTCCATAGACCTGCTTACTACTTAAATGACAATGGAAAAAAATTGGTACCTTATATATTTTTTAAAATAGCATTATTTACATTAAAAAATAGAAACGTAAGTTAATGGAAAAAAATTGTGATCCAAAGAAACAAACAAAATTTAGCGCAAATGTTTCAATTATTTTCTACCTACCATTTCGCAATGACCGATACGAATGTAAAGACTGCGCTCAAATATGTCAGGACTAATGTGCTACACTTTAGCGCGAATTCTTTGCTATAGCTGCTCTAAATTATTTGGTGTGTTAAAATAAACTTTCGATCTTATATAACCCCACAGAAAAAAGCCAAGGGAGTCAACTCTGGAGCACGCAGTGGCTACTCAATAACTCCTCGGCGACTATATCCATCCTTCAGGAAATGTGGCATCTAGATATTGACTACGAGTGTTGCCAAAATTGATTTTGACTCTACTTTTTGTTCCATTTGTCAAATAGTTAGATGTCAACGTATCAAAAATCACAAAATAAAGTGTTCGTTACTTTAGAAAAGTGAACAAAAACCTCATCATTCTAAAGAAAACTCGACCTAAATGAAAAGGGCCAGAATATTTCTTATTTCTAATTAAATTTACGTTTCCATCTTTTAAAGTAAATAATTCAATTTAAAACAAAATTGTTGTCAGATACTACTTTTTTTCATCATCATTCAAGTAGTAAGCAGGTCTATTGAAAGACAGCAAAAAAATATGGTTGTCATTTAAAAACTTATGGTGACGTGATCATTCAGAAATAGGTGACGTCATAAATGTACTTTTTGCGTCCTAAGTTGGCAATTGAGAAGATAAAATTGACCTGTCCGAGCGTTTTCCTTGAAAAAATTAAATAACGCAATAACATTGAAGTCAGCATTTATCAGTAAAATATGGGTATTAGGATAATACTACATATTTGATTTAAGTTCTGTTAATTGTAATGAAGTAACGATATTCTACAAAGTGAAATTATAAAATTTAACTCATGCTTGTGCTAACTGTTTAGGTTTTCTCTCGCAGGTCAAATGGATTCGTTACTAAACTACCACAAAATCTGCATACACTTTCTTCAGTTTAACAACTGGTATACTGACCTTTAATGTCGGCATCGTTGTATTCGTAATTTAAATTTGTATAGACGAAGACGTATACGAATACGTTTTATAAACACATAAGAACAATTTGTTTTATTAACAATTCTTTCCACGTTTTACTTTCTTTGGTTGTAAAGAAAGTGAAACTTTTTGCCGTATTTTATTACTTCATATAATTATTACTATGAAGCCTGTTTGTTCTGTAGGTACAATGAGTTACTCCAGCATAGTTCTGTACTAACTCATACGGAAAATAATCGTAACTTTGACCAATATATTTTACTTATAGAGTTCTTAAAAAATTATGGGATAGCCGTTAGTTGCAAGATAAAAAACTTTGTGTTACACTGCTGAGCTTGCGGAATTCTTTATTCCTTTATCAACGCTACAACATGGACCAAAAAAAGATAATATGCAATAAAAAAATGTTTTAAATACTTCAAAGCGAGTTTAAACTAAATAATAATAAACAATTTCAAAATTTTGATACTAAAAAATAATTCATGTTGATAACATCAATCTGACGTAAGTGTATTTAAATTTGTTTCTTTTTTGTTTCGGTCAAGGAAATATGCATAGGAGTACTATTTTAAAATGTTATTATCTGTCTTTATATTTAAATTTAATTTTTGTTAAACGTAATTTCAAAGTCTTCTAAACAGACTCTTACTATGTAAAATAGAAACATTACTGAAATTTATATTATGGCCAGTATCAAGATTATGTTCAGACAAAGCACAACTTTTTTTGTAGATTTCTGCTATATTAATATATCTGTAAGGACTCTGCTTGTTTGGCCAATCTATTTTAAATTACAATTACTACATGAAATACAATATACCACCCCACATTACGAATTTTATCTTTACTTTTTCGTTTACTGAAAATATTATTAACTGATTTGGAATATCGAAGTGTTATTTTAAAATTCGTTTTATTTTTAAATGTAAACTTTAATCTATTGGAAATATTTGCAATGAAAGGAATCGATATGTAAAAATTGTTAGATGTTTCCGAACTCGAAATTATATTGGTGTTGTGTCTATCAGATGAATTTGATAGTATTGGTAAAGAGTGTCTTGTATTGTAATGATAATTGTTTAAGAATTGTATAATTTTAGGAGGATACGAGTTGTTTACAAAAATATGATAAAGCATTCTTAAATTGTTTTCAAGGCAAGAAGAATGGCATATTCTTAGTGTGTACTCTAGTCTTTAAACCTAATAAAATGGTACTTTTAGTTTTAAATAAACGATCTGGATGAAAATTAAGATACCTTTGAGAATCGGTTGATTTTATTTGCCGATCTTATATAATGGCGTTTTTGTTTGTTCTAATTAATTTTGTATCTAGGAATGGTACACTGTTATCTGATTTTACACACGCAAGCCCCCCCACATACACACACACGCACGCACATACTCGTACACGTACGTGTACACCTCTGTGGTGTAGTGGAACGAGTGTTTAGCTGCTACACGAAGTGTCCGGTTTCGATTCCTGGTGGTAACAGTTTCTGTAACTGTGTGTTGGGTGGGTGTCCGCTGTCTTTTCTATGTAAACTCTTCCCGCACAAGCTGCTCAAAGCTTCTGGACGGGAGGGAGTCATTTATGTTCTGTCAAAGTAAAGTGTATATATATATATATATATATATATATATATATATATATATATATATATATATATATATATATATATATAATCACCACGATAGCTCAAAAATAATGGGCGGATTTTCATAAAACTTCGCACGTGTGTTACTTGGATAAATTTGTTAGTTAGGAAGATCAGACCAGGGATTTCGTGTAAACTTTGAGTTTCTGTTTGGAAATGTTTGCATCTTCGGAGATAACAAACCTATTATAACTAAATTCAGAGGGCGAGCAAAGATTTTAAAACGAATATATGGATGACAAATATTGCCAGAAGTGTGTTTAAGGAAATCTTACGGGCGTTAAATTCTGCTAATTTAATGGCTGGTTTGGAAAAATCTTGATCTCAATCTTGTTAGAAAATTTTCTCTACAAAAATTGGCTGAAGTTTCCAAAAATTACATTGTTGTATTTTTATCACAGTGTGAGTTGGTATAAGCGGCCAAATGTCCGTAGTACAGCGGCGTTGCGAGGACATTTTTCATTGCGAGGACTTGTGTTAGGTCCTCATTTCGTTTTCTCCATTTTAGTGGGCAATAATCATAAAACCACTTTGTCCGCGCACAAACCGTCTAGTACGGGTGTATATCAAAACAGCGAAAATCTAATAAATTTGATTGAGACACTAACTTCTCCTTTTTTTCTGTTGTAATTCAGACATGTAATTTTTTATTTACATTTTTTGCGGTTTTGGATAGAAATATTAATTATGCAGAGAGTGTTTGTTTTAATTTTCATGAAATTACTAGGCGTTTTGCCAAAACTTAATCTTCTTGAGTTAAAAATGTGAGCTAAAATGTGTGCAAGTATGAAGTCTATTAAATTATTTAAATAATAGTATTTATCACATTATACAAAGTAATAAATGCGAACAAAGTAATGTTATTCACATTTTTTCGCAAAAATTTTGCTCAAATCAAGAAGTATATGCTAGTATAAAATTTATAAATTATTTAAATAATAATATTTATGACTACCTATTAAATTCGGAAAACCCTGGAGGCAGCAAGTGCCTTATAGTAGCGAATTTTCATTTCAACATCTTTCAAATACAAAAAATTATCTAAAAGTAAGAAAATCTATACAAAAACAATAAATTTGGTCTCATAAAATTCCGTACAAGGTAAAGTTTCTGTTACATATTAAAGTTGGATTCTATTGATTGAGATAAAATTAGTTTATTAAAATTTGAACAAAAATACACTTGCTGTATGAAAACTATTACTACCAGTTGTATACAATTGTTCGTTTCCCAATTTATTGAATAAAGAGAGGAATTGTTTAACATTTATTTTGTTAAATAAAAAATTATAACACATTTAAATCAGAAACTTTATAATTTAAACTGCTGCTATAGATATACAAAAAAACCTGGACGCAAAAAGTGCGTTATGGTAGTAAATTTTCATAGAAATGATCTGGCACAAAATATTTTATTATAACTTTTTTTTCTTGTAACATATAAATCTAAATTTTGGATTATAGTTTACCTTTTATATCGTAAATCTACCTACCAAACTTGGTTATCATAGCTTTTTATTTTTTGAGATAAATTTTTTTTGGAATTAAAACCCAAAATATCCCCGGAAAACCTTGTCCGATTTTCCTGACTAACGAACTTGTCCAAGTCATTTACAAAAGGAAGGTACATGCCAAATTTTATGAAAATAGGTGCATTATTTTTTGAGTCATCGGTGTGACACACACACACACACACACACACACACACACACACACACACACACACATATATATATATATATATATATATATATATATATATATATATATATATATATATATATATATATATATATATATATATATATATATATATATATATATATATATATATATATATATATATATATATATATATAAACATATAAAAATTGAAACTGACCTCGGATAAGGGTTCTAGAGGTCCTAGTCCGCGCTCATTTGTAAAAATGTTTTCAAAATTCAAAAGTCGGGATCTCCCCATTAGTGAATTTTTTCTACGAAAAGTCACTAAAAGGGCGTATTTTAAATAAATTTTCTGCAAACATTTTAGTCAAATAAGGAACAGCAGCTATTGAAACAGAAATTTAAGACCCTATTAGGCATATTTCTTGCAATGCTTATTCTCCGAAACCCACCTTTGATTTAGCATATTTGTGTAAAAGTTACCAATTTTGACGTTTCAAATCGCAAGATATTTCTAGAAGAAAAATCATAAACTTTTAGAAACAGATTTATTGTACTTTTTGACTTTTCTGTGCCAAAACAACTTTGTCTGTAATATGCAACATTTTGTTAATCACATATATTATTTTGGTACTGCGACTGTTTTTTTTTCTTTAAAGCTAGGGAGCTAAATTTCAGTACATGCTTATACACTATATATGAGCGACTTGCATACCAAATTTGGGTGAAATATCTTTAGCATTAAAAACAAAAGAATTCTGGAAGAAAACCCAAAATTTAAAAAAAAAAACTATTCGGATTTTCCTGGTTATCGAACCTCTCCAAGCAAATTACCAAAGAAACACGTTTGGGAGTTTAACTGAAAAATTTAAATCAGTTAATTCATATATATATATATATATATATATATATATATATATATATATATATATATATATATATATATATATATATATATATATATAGATACATATTTTATGAAACAGTTCATGAGAGGCAGGGCCTATGTCCCTCTAAGACATCCTAAAATTGATTGTTGTGTCAAGATGGGTGTTTACTTGCTTCTTGAATAGTTGGAGAATTTATATGTGTTCGAAAATATATCTGCAGGAAGGGCATTCCAAAGCGTCCGTGGTTTAGCAAAGAACGAATATTTGTAACGAACCGTTCGACAGGTGAATCGTTTGATACTAAATGCATGTGCTTTTCGACTAAAACAGATTGGCCGATTAAAGGTCGCAAGATAGAAGAGGCAGAAATCTACGACCTTTCTTCTGTGGCCGAGAAAGTGAGATTGACTGTGATAGATCAATTTCCTATAAGGCGAACTGCTGGTTTCTAAATAGAATGTAGGAGGGCAAGGTTGTCTTTGGGGCAGCACCCCAGACATGAGACCAATATTCCAATTGTTGACGTATCTGTCCTTTATGCAGTGTTAAAAGCTGCCGTGACGAAAACAATATTTTAAGACGAAACGCAAACCAGAGCTTCTTCGCTGCTGCTTTAACAATATTGGAAACATGTAAGTGCCAGCAATATCGTTTGCAATAGTTATAGGTACCCAATGTATAATTCTGAATTTTTCTGGCAGTAATTTGCCAGCCTGTGTCCTGCATGACACGCTTCCTAGAGAAGAGGCAATTATCTGTTTTTGATGCATAACCAGAAGCATAACCAGAATTTCAGACCACCAGCTGAGAATCTTAGACAGGTCGTCATTTATGAAGTTGGTTACTTAAACTCTCGTTATAACGGGCTAGAAGTAGATATTGGCAGAGTCGATGATAACATGCTGCAAAGAGTAATATCATCAGCCAAGCTCTGGATCGGATGGTTGTTTGTTGACGTTTGTTGTCATTTATATACAAAGGAAAAGTGTGGAAGTCCAAATGGAACTCTGTGGAACACGCATTAATTTTTAATTCATCTGATGAACCACCATCGATAACAACATGCAAGCACCGCCCCTTCAGAAAACTAGATAACCATAGGCATAGTTTATTGGGGAGTGCCAGATCCGATCGAATTCTTTAGAAACATCGAATGAAATGCATGAGCTCCAATTTTTTTAGAGCAGAACACCAAAGAAAGATGACGAATGTGAGAATATCACCAGTAGACTGGTTTTGACGAAAGCCGTATTGGCGATCACAAAAGTAATAAGATCGAAATTTAACGACAGTTTCATACATCGGATTTGTCTCCCTTTTTAGGGACAGACTGAACTCGAGCTTGTTTTCAGTAAGATAGGAATTTCCCATTTTACAGGACAACGAAATGGGGCGACATAAAATTGGAGTCAGTTCAGGAGCACAGATTTTAAGAACTATTGCTGGGATTCCATCGGGTCCTGATGCCTTTTTGATGTCTGAATTTTCCAATATTTGCTTAACAGTACGATGCCTAAAAAATATTTCTCCCATTTTTGACTTTACAGCTGGAATCGTTGGTGGGCTTTTTTCCTACGAAAAAAGCGTGGAAGCGTGGTTACTTCAACTGTCATTGATATGAAGCAGATTGAGAAGCAGATAATGGTCGAGTCGATCACTTCTGGCCACCTACTAAAATAAATTTTGACTACAAGCATGTAGAGATTTTTCGTCTATGTTGTTGAAAAAATATGTACATTATTTGCCTCCTCAGCACCATCTCCACAAAAGAGTTTTCCGATATTTCCCAAAATTTTCTTTACACCCAAACAACTTTAAATGATGTTCTTTAAAGAAATATGGTAAGTTATTAGTATTATAACTGCACACTAAATAAGTAACTATAATATTGTGTTTAATAAAGTACCCACCCATTATCTAATGGCTTAGGTTCCTCGCAACCGTACTACGTAAGTATAGCAACACAAAAAATCATTATCAGACAATGAAGTAATTTCGGAGAAGTCCTCGCAGCGAAAGATCACTGGCATAGGTTCTCACAACAGAAAGTCCTCGTAACTCCTGTTAAAATTATAGTCCTCGGAAGATAAGCATACAGTGGAACAGATTTTTTACTTTAAGATTTTCTTGTACGCATTAGTGTGTATCACACTCGTAGAAGTATGAACCCGACCCTACTTTATTGATACACCCTCTATTTCAAGGAGTCCTCGTAACGCTTTTAAAAAACCTTAGCCCTCGTTTGACCACACATGCACATATAGGTGTTTGTGTGCGCGCGTGCGTACGTACGTACGAGCGTGCGTGAGTGCTTGCGTGCGTGCGTGCATGCGCGCGTGAGCGCGTGTGTATGTGTGTGTTTGTGTCGATTACTGGCTTCAGTGATGTGACCCATTAGCCACAGACTTTTATATTTATTTATTTATATTTAAAAGTAATTATTCATTCGTAAAAACATTATTTGTAAACAATCCAAACAGAAGTTTCCTTTAAAACAAATTGTTATTAAACTTTGTGCCGCTCATTTAACTTAAACGCGATCCTCTTACTTCTTTCTTCAAACCCTACTAACCTCAGCATAACTTTGACTTTGTAAAATCATAAAATTAATTTCTTACATTATATGTAGGGAGACAGGAAAAATTTTAACTTTTAATTACCAATATAGTGTGACTCGTGTATATATTGTATATGTATTATTAGTATTCTAATATATATATATATATATATATATATATATATATATATATATATATATATATATATATATATATATATATATCCATACATACATAGATAGATACCCTCGGTTGTCATTTGAAACGCGACAAAGACAATATATGTGTATGACGTATTAATCAGTAGTGTGAGATACTCGTATTTTTTTCACCCATACCGCACAATGATCAAGATAACAGGTGTAAAGTAAGATTATGAAATATTTGCGGTTCACTTTGCCTTAACAATAATAATTATAATAATAAACGACTCTTCAAATAATAGTAATTATAATTATAATAACAAAGATCCAAATAGTGATCTTATTATACGATGCAGCCTGCAGTTTTTCTTCATATAGACATGCCACATATGTTATAATAATTGTAATCTTATAATTTACACCTTAATGATTCTAAATTCTATACAGGATTAATAATTAACAATACGTTTTTATAACAGTGTAGATCTTAAGACATTTCAGGTTTTTTTACTTCATTACTCATATAAAGTCTGTTATTTGTTAAAATAAAGTTACAATAGATTCTTTACTAACATAAAATACAGGCATTTAAGGCAAAGTAATTACGTTGAAGATGATCTAACAATAATCTAATTGATTTTAAATCTACGTATCAGTGGCGGATGGAAGGAGCCAAGATCATGGAAGATCAAAAAGTTATACGTGACTATAATAGACCCATGAAATGTGATTCACAAGTCCTATAAATCAGTAATGATGATTTCGGCTCCGGTTCGTCTAACTACTTTATCAAATGACGATCTGGCGATTTGGAGATTCAGGCGATTTCGGTTCATTAAAAAGTATACGATGATCGAATTTCGAGAAACGTGCTACACGCACCGCTTAAGGGGGTAGCAGATAGGATGGTAGGTAATTCAAAACTCATGAAACCCCCCACCTGTGGTATACGTAGAATAGCCTAGAATTTTTCATGTGGCCAGTGCTTACACCCAGTACTAAATCCACTTATCTTGTGGGACACTGTTTCTATAAGATTCCAAGCACACTAAGCAGAATGGTCACCATCTTTGTTCTTAGTGCTATTGCAATAACCCTGTGTTACAATTGCCTTTTCTTCTTTTACCTTTTTTCTCTTTTTGTCATAATTTTTTTCGAAGATATTATTTCGCACATCGTAATTCTTGCTTTTGTACTTTTCATTTTCAAAGTCTTTTTCCCTTCTAACACATCTTTAATAGGGTTATCTGTAAATTGCCCATTTTCTTTTCTTTCTTCTAAGGTTTTCGTGGTTCGGCTTTCGGCACTGGTTTTACAACTTCCTAACAACTTTCGGCTGTTGAGGTTGCCTCACAGTGAAGTTGACAGACTGGTCACTGTGAAACGAGTGGTAAGTCGAACGCTCTGTGAATTTTTTATTAATGATATTAAAAGTGGTGGAATTTTAAGGAATTTAGATACTTGGTTCTGGTCTGACAATCACGTATGCTGCCATAAACTTATTAGCTAGGAAAAAATCTTAACATCTGCGAGTCCGCTCTTGAGACGTTTCTATCCAGCTTTTAGATTGTCAAAAAATGGACCTATATTCTGAACTTTTCAAAGCATCCAACTTGCGATAACCCGTGGCTACTTTCGTTGACTTAATATTATAATTGCCCATCCTATTGGATCTGAAATGAGCCTTGTACAATTTGAATATTTATGTTATTGATCTCCGCGCTGGATCGATATAGACTTTCTCGCAATTAATTTGACTATCGACAAAATCGGGCATTTATTAAATATCTTGAAATAAAGTATATATTTGGCAAGCGCTGAGATCAATAACAACAAGATCTAAAAAGCGCATCGCTCACTTCAGATTCAATAGAGCAAAGAAATCTAGCGATGTCCAACATAATTGACTAGGGATATACGATAGGCACTAGCTATCTTAATTTATTGATTATTACTTTAGAAATCTTAGAAATTTGCAAAGTGTACTCACCAAATCTAATGAATTCACCTATGGTTCAGGCAATTCACTATTTTTTGATATGGCCACTTTCAATATCCACACAGCAGCCGGTTAGGTACACTGATTCAACTCTAGTCACCAGGTTGTGTCATCCAGTTATGCATTATCCGTTACGGCATCATATATATATATATATATATATATATATATATATATATATATATATATATATATATATATATATATATATATATATATATATGGCCACTTTAAATATTCACACAGCAGCCGGTTAGGTACACTGATTCAACTCTAGTCACCAGGTTGTGTCATCCAGTTATGTATTATCCATTAGGGCATTATATATATATATATATATATATATATATATATATATATATATATATATATATATATATATATATATATATATATATATATATATCTGTTATTGTTTTCGTGGTTTTTGGGCCGATTGTTCTTTATTTTCTGTTTGTTCTATGAATCGTCTTTTCTATTTCTTTCAGCCACTTCTAGGTGTTTCATTGGAGGATCGTGTATTGCAGGTTTTTAGTTTAACGCTGTGTGCCTCAGTTTTTCTATCAATGATTTGGAAGAGATTAGATATTAATTAGTGAGGTTGAATATATCTAATATATGGGACTAAACTGAATTATTCATAAGCAATAGCCCTAGTGTTGAATATTAGCCACATATATATTCTATGTTTATTCATTACAATTAAAAAAACTAATACTAAAATGCGTAATGTATTAAACTAGTTCTAGGTATTATTTTGTCTATAGTATTTGTGTCAATTAAGAAGTTTTAAATATTTAATGTTAAACCAGTTTCTTGAATATTTTTCCCTCTTTTATGAGTTATAAATTAATAAACAAGCCGCTTGAAATGTTGTCTCCAGCAGCAAATTAATATTGAAATGACTGAGTAATGTCGTGCGGTTTAATATGATAATTAGAGTATTTTCTTAATAAAACCAATTGTATATGAATTACTCATCCAAAATACTTATTTTTAGAGAAATTTCGTGACCATTTTATTCATATTTTCGTTGGCTGTGACACATAATGTTACTAAATACATATAATGATGTTACGAATGTTACAAGACTGCTATTGTTATTGTTATTAGAATTATTTGATTAACTGACATCAAAGGCCGTTTTGACACGTATGTATGTAAAATTTTGTAAATGTTATAATATTTATGCATACCTCACGCTTTCAAATAACTACAACAATTTTCATAAATGTATTTTTGTAATGTATGTTGTCCCCAAATATCTTAGAAACACGTTGAACCAGTTTTAGCGAACCTTTCTGAATTGGGTCAGATATTGTTTAACATAAGTCACAGGGTAGGAATTATCAGTCAATTTAATAATCCTAAAGTTATGGTAACATAACCGTTACAAAAGACTTATTGAGTGTTAATAATACCTCAGCCGATTTGATAAACGTTTTGCTTCTGATTGCCGATTCATTCAATAAAGTCACAGTTAAGGCATGGCCAAAAATTTTTTAGTGGTTCAAATTACATAGTAAACTAATGTTTGCAAGTGAAGTGGTTTTAACACAACTATCAAATTCGAGACGACCTTAGTTGCGAGTAGGGTAGTATTATGTATGAAGTCATATAATGAGGAGGTTCTCTGAATACTACTGAAACAACTTATAACATTCGCCACTGTAAATGACAGTCACATTAGTTATATCTTTGTTACAAGCTTCTAAAAGTCTCCAGTAACATAACAGCTTTCAGTGTATATTAAACAGCACTTTTCTTAAATGTCCGAGCAATAAAGTGTTTTCTGTTTCTCTGTATCTCTATAGCCAACAACACCACAAAAGAGGCCATCTTTTAGGGTTTCAACACTTATCCGCAGTTTATGTAGAATTTAATCCATCATTGTCTATTGGATTTCCAGTATAAAATACCTACTAGGTGATAGTTGAGAATTCTTACTATTTTTTTTACAAAATCGTTATCCTAAAGTGCTTACAAATTACCTACCACTTTGTACAAATCCGATTATGCTACCATACATTTTTTAACATTAACCAGAAACTTGTTTATTAAGTCAAAATTTTACAACCAAACAGAGCAATGCTGTGTGCAAAAGTTATCCCGGCAAGTATATTTTCCATTTTGTTATAGCTTGCTCAATATTTATGGCCTTAGTAAGGGTAGTAAAGGGGTTAAGGAGTCGCGGGCCAAAGGACTCCAGGGGGCAAGCTGAGGAAGTGGAAATAACAACATAAACTCCCGATGAAGCTTTCCCCAAGACCGTCATGCGCGGTAAAAATCCGCATCCTGCACGAGGTGACCCTGCTAATAACTAAACATGACGGATCTAGACAAGGAGGTCGAACTAAACTCCCCCAATCTACGGTGTCACGTGACCCGTGCCTATGGATGGATGGCACCAGGGCGATGGTGTCGTGAACGGAACCTCTGGAGTACCAGGCAACCCTCCAGAGTAACCCGCCTTGCACCACACAGGGGGTTCTGATGGTGTGGACAGTATTTCCCCCATTCTCGTGGGAACAACATGAAGATTATAAATACATATAAAACCAAAACCAATGAGGCTCGAGGAGTGGCTCCGGCTACAGACTTGAGCCTTGAGTCTATCCCGGAAACGGAGACGAGCCAGGGTGCGGCAGCGGACTCTGGAGGTCCCACGACCGGCGTAGATACGGGGGATCAGGCTTCGGCCAGAGACCTGTCCCCGACACCCAAGCTGGAGGCTGGGTCCCACCGGAGGGCGGCGGACTCCGGGGGCCCCTCCACCAGTGAGGACTCTACTGTTAGAGTAGAGGGACTGCCCCGGCAGTCCAAGCGTCTTTCCGGGGCGCAAAGAAAGAAGCTCCGGAGGGCGCAAAAAATGGCGGCCGGGACCTGGACGGTCGAGAAACCTGTAAAGGCGCAAGAGGGGAGTGCGGGTCAGAAGAGGACGCGCTCGAACTCTAGCACGCCCACTACAGACAGACGTTCCAAAAGGGCCAGGGTGCCTGTAAAGGCGCAAGAGGAGAGTGCGAGTCGGAAGACGCCGCGCTCTGGCTCTAGCACGCCTACTACAGACAGACCTCCCAAAGGAACTAAGGCCGGAACACCGGCGCAGACTGGCTCTTACAGGGAGGCTGCGGAGGGCCTCGGGATGGCGGTGATTGACAGACGCCATCCTGAGGTCACGCTAGACCAGGGGAAGGCGGACCTGATCCAGGCTGCGGTGGTAGCTGCAGTGGACTCTCTTCAGGAAGGGGAGAGCCCGCCTCAGTTCCACCGGACGCGCCTGACGGGGGGCATCCTCTGGATAACCTGTGCCGGCCCGCAGTCGCGGGACTGGCTGCGGAAAACGATCGGGGGCCTCGGTCAGATTTGGGAGGGGGCGGACTTGACAGCCGTCGAGCCCAAGGAACTCCCAAAGAGACGCAAGGTCCTCGTACGGATCCCTGACACCGTCCCGCAGGAGACGGTGATCAGCAGACTTAAGATCCAGAACCCTGAACTGGGGACGCAACACTGGTCGGTTCTAAGCAGGAAGGCAGAGGAGAAAGGACAGACGCTCGCCTTCTCGATCGACCCGACATCTTACAGAGCCCTTGAAGGAACCTCCTTCAAGGCATTCTGGGGCATGGGAAGGGTTAGCTTCCGCCCACTGGGGAAGCAATTAAGGGTTAATGGGACTTAGGTTCCTTCAGGTCAACCTCCAACACAGTAGGGCAGCCACGGCCGGACTACTAATGGCTCTGAGGAACACGGATGTGGCCCTCATCCAGGAACCGTACTCCTACAAAGGAGAGATCAAGGGACTCGGCGGAGCTAATGGAAAGCTCATCTACAGCAGGTCCAGCGAGAATCCGAGGGCCTGCATTTTTGTCAGGGAAGGGATAGAGTTTCTCCCTCTAATGAATTTCTGTTCCAGGGACCTGGCAACGATCAAAATCCGATGTGGAGGAGCGGATGGGCTGAGGGACATTACTGTCGCGTCAGCCTATCTGCCAGGGGACAGCACGGACCCTCCTCCACCCAACGAATTGGAGCAGCTGATGGTGGGTAGCAGAGCAGGTGGATGGCAGACCATCATCGGCATGGATGCGAATGCGCACCATGAGTTGTGGGGTAGCTCGGACACAAACTCTAGGGGTGAGGCACTTTTACAATTCTTTATGAAATTTAATTTAGACATATTGAATAGAGGTAATAAACCGACATTCGTCACAACACGGCGTGAGGAAGTTTTAGACCTAACAGTTTCCACCCAGTTTCTGGGTGACTTTGTTAAAAGCTGGGCTGTGTCTGGGGAAGTGAGTAGCTCAGACCACAGATACATCCGGTTTGAAATCGCCAAAGTCGAAAGAGAAACGGTATGGTACCGGGACCCCCGCAAGGCGGACTGGGAAGCCTACAGGGCAGACCTAGCTGTGGAACTGCGGGGGGTTGAGAGTGCCATAAGGGATTCAATAGACCTCGAGATTGCAGCAGTCCAATTGCGAGACGCAATTACCTCGGCCTATAACGCCAACTGCCCCCTGAAAATGAGGGTGTCCACCAGGAACGTCCCATGGTGGAACGAGGACCTCAGGCAAAGGAGGACGCAGGTTCGTAAGCTGTTTAACGCGGCCAAAAGGTCGGGAGCATGGGATGAATATAGACAGGCCCTATCGACCTATAACAAAAGACTGAGGGACGCCAAGAAGGAGTCGTGGAGGAGGCACTGCGAAGAAGTGGAAAACACGTCCGAGAGTGCTCGACTACACAAGATCCTGTCTAAGGGCCCTCAGACTAACATAGGCTCCCTTAGAACACCCACGGGAGGCTTTACAAGCTCGGGGGAGGAAACTATGGAAATTTTACTCCAGACGCACTTCCCCGGCTGTAACATAATAAACCAATCACCTCCGGACTGGGAACACTCAGAAATAGAGGCGCCTTATAGGCGGGCATCTAGAGTAGACTGGACAGTCGCTAAAGAGGTGGTTACCTGGAGCAAAATCAGATGGGCCATTAACAGCTTTAAGCCATACAAATCGCCGGGATTTGATGGAATAATGCCCACCATGCTCCAACAGGGGATAGATATACTGGCGCCGGTGCTTACCCTCATTATGAGGGCCAGCCTGGCTCTGGGGTACATTCCGAGGGCATGGAGACTGGCCAGGGTTGTATTTATTCCTAAACCTGGGCGTCCAACAGACCAGGCAAAGTCCCTGAGGCCAATAAGTCTCATGTCCTTCTTGCTGAAAACAGTGGAAAAACTGCTCGACCGGCACATTAGGGGCGGTGTACTGGAAGCATATCCTCTACACTGCGGACAATATGCATACAGAGCAGGATTCTCAACAGAAACAGCACTGCACCAACTGGTGCTGAAACTGGAGAATACGCTGGAGAACAAGGAGGTGGCGCTGGGGGCCTTCCTAGACATAGAGGGGGCCTTTAGCAACACCTCGTTCGGATCGGTTCTGGCAGCTGCCCGGGAGCGTGGAATAGAGGAGACCTGCTGCAGGTGGATCGGTTCCATGCTCAGGGACAGGGCGGTGTTCACCTCACTCGCGGGAGGGACTCTGCTGGCGGGGGTCGCGGCGGGGTGTCCGCAGGGGAGCGTTCTGTCTCCCTTGCTCTGGTGTCTAGTCGTGGACGGCCTGCTGGGGAGGCTCTCGGGAGGGGGGTATGAGGTACAGGGCTATGCGGACGACATTGTCATCATAGTCCGAGGAAAGGTCACACAGGCAGTGTGGGAGCGTATGCAGACTGCACTGAAAGTGGTGGAAGGGTGGACGGTTGATCAAGGGCTCGGGGTGAGCCCCGAGAAAGCAACCGTCGTGCCGTTTACGAGGAGGAGGAAGTGTGAAAGCCACAGAACTCTCACTCTATACGGTAGGAGCGTTCCAATGGCCAGGGAGGTAAAATATCTTGGGGTCGTATTGGACTCTAAGCTAACCTGGAATGGTCACATTGGAAAAATACTGCGTAAGGCAGTCATGACCTTAGCCGTCACTAGGCGGCTATATGGAAAAACGTGGGGACTAAGACCTAGTATGGCCCACTGGCTGTACACAAGGGTGGTCAGACCATCGTTAACATATGCGGCACTGGTCTGGTGGCCTAAGGTGACACAATCCAGTGCCAAACAAAAACTAGGCAAGATCCAAAGGATGGCTTGCCTAGGCATCACAGGGGCCATGTCTTCAACCCCAACAGCCGCCATGGAGGTGTTGCTGGATCTACCCCCCCTACACTTCGTTATTATGGGAGAGGCCAGGCTAGGACTATACAGACTAGCCTGCAATGGTAGACTGAAGATCAACCCAGGCTTCAGGGGCCACTGCAAAATTCAGGAGATCGTGAAGGAACCCATGCTTGAAATGAGGTCAGACTTCGCGAGCCCGCGAATGTGCAGGGAAAACAACTTCACAGTGGAAATCCCTGATCGCGGGGCATGGCGGGAGGAGACACCGGGCATACCACGGGACGCGCTCGTCTGGTTCACGGACGGATCTGGCGGGGAGCGTGGGACGGGGGCAGGGGTTTACTCGGAAGGACCGAGGGTAAGTCACAGTATTTCCCTCGGAGCCCATGCAACGGTGTTTCAGGCCGAGATGTACGCCATCCTGCACTGTGTGCGGGAGAACAAGAGGAGGGGCTACACCAACAAGCGGATCCTCATAGCCACAGACAGCCAGGCAGCCCTTAAGGCACTAAGTAGCCCACGGGTAAATTCCTGGCTGGTGAGTGAGTGCCGAGACGAGACGAGCGACCTGGCTGGGCAGAATGAGGTGACCCTCATCTGGGTGCCGGGTCACTCGGGGGTCAAAGGCAATGAAGAAGCTGACAGTCTCGCAAAGAGGGGGTCAGCAGAACCATTTATGGGACCAGAACCGGCTCTGGGCGTGTCAAAGAGCACTGCCAGGGGAGTCATTAAGTCCTGGGTCAGAAACCAACACAAGGTGTACTGGGCGGACTGTCCAGGGCTCAGACATGGGAAGTCAATAATTGACGGACCCAGTTCAAAGAGAGCTGTGGAGCTGCTAAACCTTAGCAGAGGACAGCTCAGAAACACAACAGGTCTCTTGACGGGACACATGGCCGTCAAGAAACACCTACATAAAATGGGGCGGTTCGAAGGGGACCTCGCATGCAGACTCTGCGGCGAGGGGGAGGAATCAGCCCAGCACATCTTGTGCGAGTGTATAGCTCTGGACCGGAAAAGACAACTGATCTACGGTCACTCTAGACCGGAGACAGAGCAATATAAAACTTCACCCTACCAATCGCTGTGCAGACTAGTTCAAGGCACAGTGATTTTGGAATGGGTGGAGTAAGACTAGGGGTATGCACAATCAACCAAGGGTTGCGGTGCTATCGGGGCGGCAAGGCCGCGGACGAGCCCTGAGGGAACAAAAAAAAAAAAAAAAAAAAAAAAAAAAAAGGGTAGTAAACGTGCTTGCCCCATGCGATGCAAGAGACTACTACTACACTACAGATATGTGCAAAAGAAAAAGATTAAGTACCAATCATTATAAGACGTAGTCCATTTGGAATAGGTAAATGTAGTTACTAATGGACTCCTAATGACGTTAAAAAGAAACAGAGATTACTTAAATGTATTACAAGGAAACCATTGACACAGGAGCTTCATTGAAAAGGACCAAACCTATGGCCATACGGCAAACCTTGAAATCTAAGATGATCAAATCACTACATCAAAGCAATCACGACACTATGATATTAGTAATAAGAACACACTTAAATGGGCCCCTGATGAGATTTACAATACATAATATAACTCACATAAAGAGCGCCACGAGCGGCTGTGGACCGTGCGACACAAAAGCAGAAACTGAATATTATTATTATCTTGGATGCTCTAAATAAGAGGATAAGTTTGTTTATCTTAGAGCCTCGGTGGTTCAGTGGTACGAACGTGTGCCTCTGGGTACTGGGTTCGATTCCCAGGGCTCCCCTTTTACTTTTCAGTACATACTATAAAATTAACATCAACCGAGGTTGTGGCATTGTATTTGAGAAGCCGTCGGTCCCATTTCCATGCGATGTTAGGCACGTTTAAGATCCTTACCCCCATACAGAAAGACAGGGGTCGGTAAAATTTCCAGGATGGTGAGAGGTGAAACTGCTCGCTGACGTCGGTGATTGGCCATAGTCGCGGAAATAGACCGACGTTAAAGAAACAACAAACACACACACACACACACACATGTTTGTCTTTATAAATGTGTGGATCGTAACCAGAATCAGAAGTACTACAAAACTTATTTACGAGACAGAGCTCAAACATAATAGTATTATAATATGTAATAAGTATATCCACGCATTTGGTTACGCCGTTGAGACCTTAACTATTTAGTTTCTACTATACGGGCCTTCGTGTTCTTGAGAAAATTATCTTAAAAAATGATTATGAGATAAAATAATATACTATGTGACATAGAAATTGAAACACCGTTTATACGCTAAAGTATGTTTATATTTTTTAATTAATACGTGGTATTAAGTATGGCAAGTATGACATGCAGTTTATCATCAATAAAAACATTTGACCGAGGCGGAATAGTAGACCTTCAGGAGGCTGTGATTTCCTTTCGGAAACTTCCAAATTAGTTTGATCGAAATGCTACTACGGTCGAGATCTATGGTCTACACAACCTTACACGTTGTTAGGGCACTGGAGCTGTAAGAGGAACCACAAAGCAGCGCGGCTACTAAGAACTTTTTAGACTTTTGTATCACAACGTGGGCAATTGGACAAGAGTGGCTGACGGCTACGCGTTGACAGCTAACCATAAGATTGATTTACCGTAGAATTAGGAATTATGAGCTATGGACAACTCGCCCTCGCTGCCTTTGTCACCTACAGATAGGCTGCTGCATCTGAAACGGTGCTAAGAACGATATCAATAGAAACCTAAAGTGGAATCGCGTCATTTTCAGTACCTGCTGAAGACTTGCAGAAACGCATCAAATTAAGATTTTTATGAAGCGTGAGACTGGACTAAACAAGGGCATTATGTGATGCCATTAAAACTAAAAGCGGGCTAGAATTATTTATTTATTTTACAGAATAATGAATACCCAGTACTACACTAATAACGTTATACAATCTGTTGTGTGCCTACCTTCAACAGCAAGAAAATACATTACAATAGAGACTTTTTGCAAGAAACTGATGTAACCATTAAACCAATAAAATAGACAAATGTAAGATTTACTCCTAACACCATAATATATTATTATTAGATGGCAGCTGTTTTACCACGATGTATCTTCTTTTGATACAAAAGAAGAAACATTCATAATCAGATGAGAACTTTTAAGACGCATTTTAATAGCAAATCAGGTTGTTGTTTTTGTTACTCTAACTTGGTTAAACCGTTTCATACTTAATACAGCCGTATATACTTTTGCCGTGGCTTCACAAGTGTTTGCTTTCTTCCCTGCAGCCGGTTTCGCTTTTTACTACATCAGCAGGCAAAAGAGAATATTCTTTGTGGACCCGCAAAAGAGTTTTTACGTCTGTATTTAGATCAGAGTGTATAAATTTTAATATATTTTATTAACGAATTTTCATGTACAAAATGTTCTTGTAATAGCAAATTTTCCTAAAAACATTTTAGCGAATTTCCTTTAAAAAAAAATAATTTGCATAAAAGAAATTAGCTTTTGGCGTGGTCACTACTTTGAGACATTTGAAAATTTCTTCAAGTAGTAATCATAAAATAGTGAATTATATATAGCACACTGTCATAAAATAAAACATAAAACACGGAAATATTTCTGCCGGGAGGGCATAACAAAGCCAAGATGCTCTATAAAAGAACAAGTACTCGTAACGAGCTGTCCGATAAGTCTGCAAAATATTGCGTTTTTCGACGTCAACGGGTTAGCCAATTAAAGATCACAAGCGGAGATGCTAACTTCTGGTAAGCAACGTTGTTAGCATTTATAGAAGAGACAGAGATCTACAACGTTCCTCCTATAGTCTATAGAAATAAACCTAACTGTGATAGGTAAATATTCTATAAGCCGAAGAGTTTGTTTCTGAATAGTACCTAAGAGTGAGATGGTTATCTTTAAAGGAGCACCACAGAACAAAACAAACAATGTGGATGTGTGTGGATTTTATGCAGCATAGGAAGCTGCTGCGACAAAAATACACTTTTAACTCAAAACAAAAACGTAAGTCTCTTTGTTGTTACGTTTTCAATATTGTAAACAGGTAAATTCCAGCCCTTTTGCAACAGTTATACCCAATGTACTGAGTGTGAGCATGTGAACGTTTTTACCCCTGGACCACCGAGGCCCCTAAACCGCAGTAGTTTCTGACATATCAAATAAAACAGCATTAACAACAACATGCAGGCCGCGCTTCTTCAGATAACTAGACATACACAGAATTTCTAATGGAATCCGCGTGATGGAAGTTTATTGAGCAGTCGTGTGCCAAACCTGATGGAATGCTTTAGAAATATAGAAGCAAATTAGATGACCGTCTCTATATTTTTGGAGACCAGAACTCTAAAGATGAGTGACGTTGGTCTAAATAGCAGTAGTAGATCGGTTATGACGAAATCCGTATTGGCGATCACTAAGGATGTTTGATTTGTTGAGGTATTTTAGAAGCTCTACGTTGATAACGTTTTCCATAACTTCAGACGAAACTGTTGTTCACTTAGTAGCTAATATTACCTGCAATAAGTTGTAAGTTTTAATTCTTCTAAAGTGTCTAATCACATTTTGTAATAAAAAATTAAACACAATGTGTTAGTTTGATATGAATATACATAATGCTTAACAAAAAACTATATGTAGGTAATAATGTTTATTTTTCTGCAACATTTTCCTTTTTATTAAGATATGAAACTAAGAGGAAAAAAATACAGAAATATGTCATTTTATTATCATTGGTACCTAAGCATTTACAAAATGATTACGCAGCATGTTTAATAGTTATTGATTGCACTTTAACAAAGAACGTACACGGTGATTCATGTAAGGTTTTACCCCCTAAACTTTTAAAGTTTTTCATTTAGGAAAACGTAAAGGACTGTTTAACTGAGTCATTTTTAAAAGAAAAAAAAATTAAATATGACGTGTTAAGCAGAAACTAAACATTTTTTTCAGGTGAACGTCTATGCATTATCGTTGTATTGTAATCTGCGCTTTTTTCTGATTGCATGTTACATTCTTGGCTTAAAGAACTTAACTCTGCGTACTTATCAGAGATGGCTTCTCTGTGTATATCTACCTGTTTCGTTGCATTGCTGTCCCTGATATAACAAACTAATGAAACCTATTAATTTTGTTAATCAGCAAGAGCGCACAATTAGTTTAACATAATATATATTTAATATTATTGTTACAAAATATTTATACACAAAGAAAGGTTAGTCTGAGCTGTTTTACGTTTAACAAACGATTTTATAATGGAACATGTTAGCACAGAAAAAAGCTCACAAAAAAACATTAAAGCTCACAAAGAAAACATTAAGCTCACAACCTCTGCCAAAAAACACGTTTTAGTTATATTCAGTAAACCGACGAAGGTTAGGTCGATTGTGATCTAATTCTTAAATTCACAGTTCTATGACTTGTGAATGACTAAGGCAAAATATTTTAATAGAACCCCAGTTGAATTTCTTCAGCTCTAAGAGACCATCGAATATTAAAGGTGTTAGAACTGAATGCCACTACTAAGCTCTAAATAGTTAACAAATAAAACATACCTACATACACTGTGTTTTTATTTTCACTTGGATCAAGCTAGCATCCACAAAGTTTGTTTTAGTTAAGAATCGACTAGAATGAATTAATTTGCATTTATTAAAAGTATTAAAATAAATAAATACAAGTCACCAGGTGCATATCGTTATTAAGATTTAAGATATCTAAGGAAATAAAAAATAAATAATATTAATGGACATTGTGTAAAAATTTAAATAACAAATAAAAAGTAAGTAGTTATTCATGTAGCGGTCTCAGGTAGCGCGGCAAGTAGAGCGTCGGTTCACTGTACTGAGGGTTTTGGAATCAATTCTAAAAGCGTCCTCTCTTATTGAGAAACCATAGTATAATCCCCAACTTATTATATACTATAAAAAATTAGGTTGTGAAATTTTGTTTAAAGAAGTTGCGCAGGGCCTTCCTGTGTACCGTGGGATGTTAGACACGTCAAGTAGCACACATTTTTCTTGCAAAGAGATGAAGTTTTCAGTTTAGGGAAGTGCAGCTACTCCACGGCGACAATAATTGGCTATAATCTAAGTAGTAGCCGACGTTAAATAAAGAAGAGGGAAAAGAGTAAAACAGGTCTTAATAGGTTTTCAGGCATAGACAATCGCTGGTTGTAGTTAAGGCACATCATAACCGACTTATTATGCTGTGGTTAAGGAGTGGTGATAAACAGGTAACATTGTCTGATTTAAATAGGTTTTATATTTAAAGATGGATTTTGAGTTTTGAGCACTGGTACATACAATTTAAAAAGATACAATTCACTATCACACAAGGTTAATAAACAATCGTTTCGTTAAAAAAATATCAGAAAATTATTTACGTTAGGAAATGATGAACTAACCTCGATTAATTATTTTCTGATCAGAACACAAAATAAAATTTGTTGGTGAAACCATTCTTAGGTTTAAAAATCTGTTGTCGTGTGTGTATTTATGTAATAAGAGTCTTACCTTTGCTACAGAGGAAACACGAGTATGAGTATTTCTATTAAAACATATTTTTTTCTACTAAGGCTTCCCCTTGTGCGATCCTCAAAAGATTATTAATAATATGATTTCTTTCTTAGATTATGTCAAGATATTAGCGATCCCAGTGTACTCAATTCGTTTGATTATTATCTGCGTTATCTCCACCTGATCTTAAGTAAATTGTCTATTATATTCGCATCGACTTCGAGAACAACAGTTCTAAGGTTTCGTTTAGCCTTCAGAATGCTTGATAAATTTGTGAGTTTTTTTGTGTTGCCAAACAATCTTTTTTTTAATTGTAAGTTTTTGTTTTATTGCCTATTACCATTTTAGAGATTATTAGTTCAATATTAAATGGATTTTTATTCATATGACCTAAGTCTATCTTCAAACAATTAATTTTTAGCTTGCAAATGACAGGACAAACATAATAGATTTGTTAGTATATATATATATATATATATATATATATATATATATATATATATATATATATATATATATATATATATATATATATATATGTATATAATTGACACTAACCATTTATTTTTAAATAGATTTAAAGATACACGTTTATTAGTGAAGTGCTTCAACTGTTAAAATTATGACGACTCCGACCTTAAAAGAGAATGTCTGACAGTGCGCGAATTTGATCCTGCAAATTCTGATTGGACTATATGCAAACGGTGAGTTGAAAATTATTTTAGTACTAATGAAAGTACCGATAAAAAAAATAAGGACCTCAGTGGTTCAGAGGTAAGAACGTGTGCCTTTGAACCGAAGGGTACTGGATTCGATCCCGGCGTACAAATTAACATCAACCGAGGTTCTGGCATTGAGCAAGTTGAATGCCTGCACGTTCCGCCCTTCGGAGGGGGCGTAAAGCCGTCGGTCCCAGAGTCCATGCAATGTTGGGCACGTTAAAGATCCCTACCCTCCCTACAGAAAGACAGGGGTTCAGCAAAATTTCCAGGATAGTGAGGTAAAACTGCTCCCTGGCGTCGGTGATTGGCCATAGTCGCGGAAATAGGCCGACGTTAAAGAAAAAAGAAAAAAAATACCAATAAAAATAGAAAAAGATCAATTTTATTAAATTTGTTCAGTGAAGATGCTTATAAATTGGTGTTTGATTTGTGTTTACCAGAGGAATCCGACGAAAAGATTACGATTCGTTAGATAAGTTAACCACCGAACCCTTTAAAATTCACTGAAAAGATGGATATGTTAAATGATGATCCATCCGTTGTCAATGTTTCTAACCTACAAAATGTCACACCATTTGAGTGACTTTTTATATTAAATTGAGAGATAAAATCAGATGCTTTGTAGTTAAAATTGTTTGTAAAAATCAGGTACTTAAATTTAACATAAATAAATTTAAACAGGTCCAATGATATACTTAGGAGATAAGTCAAATTCCGTTAGGTATTACAAAACTTGTTAATAGTCGTTACTATAAGGCAGTTGCTCGTCCAGACTGTTTTAATTTGCTTTCGGCTTTGAGAGAATAATCTTATTTTAAGTAAACACAGTTCTAAAATCGTGTCCATGAGTTTTCTGGCTGAAAGGCCGTCTCTGCCTTCTTTGGAGCAGATTCATCTGGAAAAATCCATTGTTTTGGCTGTCGATTGGTCTCTGACGTATAATCATGCATCCAGGTTTCATTAACGGTGACGACTCGACGCAAAAACTCCTACGAATTTTGCTTAAAGAGGCCAAACAATGCTTCGGCATTAATAGCCGTATCCGCTTTTTATCCACCATGGGCAATCGCGGCACCCATCGGGTCGACATCTTTCTCATACTTAACTTATCATGTAAAATATTGATTGCAGTTCCGTACGACACGCTTACGGCGTCTGCCACTTCGCGCACGCTGATTGGGCAATCAGCGTGAATCATGTCGTGGACCTTTTAACCGATTTCCTTGGTAACCACGTCTGCTGGGCGGCCTGGTCGTCGCTTTTCATTAAAACAGATATACGACCACGTTTAAATTCGTTGAACCAATATATCACGGTTGTCATAGATGGTAAAGGGTCCCCACAGCTAGCATACAACTTTGCTTTTATTTCTTTGCAGGTTTTTCCATCCAAAAATAAAAAGCGATTTACGATTCGATATTGCGCTTTTTCCATTCTCTCGAGAAACACGAAACACGTGTGATACAGATGACTGCCAAATGAAAAATAACCAATGAATGAGTATGAAATTCAGTACGTTGTCGTTTGAGTATATATATATATATATATATATATATATATATATATATATATATATATATATATATATATATATATATATATATATATATAAACTATAACAGGATTGATAACGCGGCATTTCTGTACTATACAAGGAGAAGGGTTAAGGGCAAAGCCGCAAAGAGACAACCGCAAACACGTGTTTTAGGATTATTAGCCATCATCAGTACGGTATAGCCAGGTGAAGATGGGAACACTCTGGATAAAGATGCAAAAATACACGGAGTCACTGGTTGCCTGTTGTGACACCGTGTATTTTTGCATCTTCATCCAGAGTGTTCCCATCTTCACTTGGCTATACCGTAGTGATGATGGCTAATAAGCCTGAAACACGTGTTTGCGGTTGTCTCTTTGCGGCTTTACCCTTAACCCTTCTCCTTATATATATATATATATATATATATATATATATATATATATATATATATATATATATATATATATATATATATATATATATGAAACTGACCCTGAAAATATGTTCTAGGGGGCGTTCTTCGCGCTCATTTGTGAATTTTTTCTACAAAAATTCACCGAAAACTGAGATATTTTCTGTTGACGCCCACGCGGCGCGGGTTGCTAGGTGTAAGCCTGGAAAACGAATGGTTTCGATTTCGAATGTAAGGCGTGCCAGTTGACTTTGCCTCGCCAATTGGAAAATTTTTATAAAGATTGGAGAAATGGGGCTAATGGCCAAAGATGCCACAGCGATTAATGATAATAAACTTTTCTGTTTGTTAACGCGTTTCATATTTTAAATTTTCAAATGTGCCCTTCTGGCATAGGTCCTATATCCTCCTGTATATAATGTCCTAGTTAAACTATCCAGTTGTAAAATATTTGACTAATGACTTAAAAGAACCCAAAAGAGAACGATAGTAAAATGATAAAAGTCATTTTGTAACCATGTGAACCGAGAAAATGCCACCTCCTGTCGTGGCCAAGCGGCGTTCAAAATATAAAGTCCATAAAGACAGAGTCACGTTTTCATTGGTTTGGGAACACAATGGCTGCAAATGAAATAAAAAGAAAATAACTAAATAGGATCAACAAATTCAAAAATATTCTGCAGCTCCATTTATATCAAAGCATCAGTTATTAAATGGGTCTAGTTGTGAATAGTGTAAAACTTCATGGTAAATGCTAGCAAGGTATGTTGACAAACGACCAACTAGATGAAGAGTTATCTTATTAGTATAATAGTTCATTTACCTACAGAACGCTGTCAGCTCAAATATATCAAATCAGTTTGTAAGATACAGTACTCTTTAAACTGAACATTACATTAAGTGCTAGTGGTGCAAAAAACCAAATATGAATAGCTACTTTACGGGTTTTCTATCTATTTGCTTATTGATATAATGATTTATTTAAATAAGCAGCAAATATAAGCATTAATTTGACAACACAACCCTCTTTTCACACAAAATGAAAGTTATTAACAACGACTGAATTTCAACAAAAAGATAGTGGATATCTGTGTGTTATCGTTTTATGTGTGGCATGATAATACTTAGAAATTGTAAATATTTTCCTTTACTTGGATGTGTATATCATATATGATTTTGTTGTTAAATGTTATGTATTAAGTACACAACGAAAACGCATTTAGTAACAAGCGTTTGGTTTGATTGTTACACAAACAAACAACTATTGAAACGCTATTTTTATTTTGAGACCGCACAAACAAAATAAATTGTATTGAAATTTTACATTATACATTTAAATAAAAATCATCTATAGAAAACCAAACTTTACAATATATGGGTTAACAAGTATTTTCAGAATCCTCCAGTAATAAGCATTATTTACTGGTTTTATAAATGTCTTCCTTTTCAAATTGTAGCTTCTAAACATTACCGAATTTCTTAAAGCTATTTGAGGCCTCTTTCATCTAATTTTCAATTTTGCATTGTTTTAGCCATGTCTACGGAAACGGAAGGAGTCAACGACGATATTCAAAACCTTTTAAATGACACTGGTAAGTTAAAGTTTTGTGATATTAAACATGAATGAACTGTATTTTAACTAGTCTCCCTTCCTTATCTGATATTTGTCATGGTGTAATTTATAATTAATCGTTAGATAGCCACTTTTTTCAGGGGTCACACACACACACACACACACACACACACACACACACACACACACACATATATATATATATATATATATATATATATATATATATATATATATATATATATATATATATATATATATATATATATATATATATATATAGTGATTACTGTAAAATTAGTTGGATAAACATGATTTGTGACTTCACAGAACGTTGATAACATTTCGGCAAACAAAAATTACCTCGCAAAAATCTTTATGTTATTTAATAGATGACTGTGTTTTCTACTTTTTTACTTTAAATCAGTCTGGAAATTTTGTCTGTTAGTAAAAACAATTGAAAATATTTGGTTCAAATATTTCAACCCTGGTGAAAGGTATTAAAATCACTAGCGTTTTAAAATCTCTAGCGATATATATATATATATATATATATATATATATATATATATATATATATATATATATATATATATATATATAAAGGTATTTCTGGAATAGTTTGTTGTACACATCCTCTATTTATAACATTCTGTGTTAAGTGGAGCTGTGGTGACAACATACTACCCAGTTTCGCACTGAGATGACGACCCTGTCGTACATCTCACAATGTTCTAGTAGGCTGGCTGCCATACCCATATTACTGCTATAACGAAAATTGCATTTCGTAACGTAATTCCAACTCATATTTTATAATTAAATTGTGCAAATATTTATTTCCAAAGAATTCTGCCGTATACCTATTTTTAACCACCTGTATATAAATAAAAAGCTGCACAAAACACCGGCCCATCAAGATTAAATCAACATTGGAATGTTATCTACTGATAAATAATACTAAAAATTCGTAAATTCACAAAATTTTCAATTTATTTCGCCCATAAGAGAAACAGAGACACCAAAGCTTCTAGAAGTAGCAAGAGATGCATATATTTCCCAATATAAAAGGCGATTCGCCTGGCTGGTAGAGTGAGTTCAGTTCCGCCGTTTAAATCTCTTGTTAAAGTTGTCCTCCCAGTACAAAATAAAAGTCACCGTCAACAAAACACCCGAATTTTTACACCTCAGCAAAACAACCTGTAGTCTGGAACCTATGGTGAGAAATAGTTTACTGATAATATTTTTTTGCCGATTTTTAAATATTTTTGCTATTTTTACCTTTACATTTGAATTTCACCTGTTCTGTTGTTCTCAAAGCTCATCTGCTTTCGAAACAGAATTGCCTATTCCCTGATTTTCTTGCCCGGCCATTTTCGCTATACAGGTGTTCATCCCTGTACTCTACCGGTAACCCGAGCTATTTTTTTGAAATATTTGGAGAATTATCTCTTTATTTTGACCGGTGTGCTTGTAACTTACCCAAGCTCAATTAACCGAAACATTTATTCTGATTTATGTATATTATATCTCGTTCCAGCATTTAACTAAACTGTGTTTTATTTTGACCGAGTGACTTCAAGCTCCCGAACCTCTTATGCCCGCTAAGTGGCTATTCCAGAGGATTGAATTTGGGGCTTGAAGGTCTACATATAGCTTACGATATTTCACCTCCCAACTTGACTCTCTAGGTGGTCAGTGAGGGGCGGGATATCGTACGGTATCGCCGTTTTTATTAAATAAATGAACCTTCGCCCATTAGGGTACGAAGCTGCTGGAACCAGAATAATTCCGTGACAAATCATTCCCTACTTGGGCAAGGGCGGAAACGAGAGGGGTAAACACTCAGTTATATTTACTTTGTTTTCAATCTTACAACCCTGGCGAGAATATTCGTTTAATTTTGTAATTATTTCTATATATTTTTTTTATATTTCATATTTTAATAAATCTGTATTTTTGTACCTTCAGTTTTTACTCACTAGTATAAGTTTCCTCTTAAACTAAAACAATTCCGACCCCTGGACAGCAACCTTCTTCACTGAATACTACCAGGGTATCCTGCATTCACAAGGTGGTTTGTCTCAGTAATTCTGCCGTTCTTTCTTTAGGGCTTCCACTTTCTCCCTAACCCGTCTATTTAGAAAGTGGTGCCGCTCGAGACTTTTGTATTGGCATTTTGTCGACCGGCCACTCCACCCTTCGGACGGCAGGTCACACTGTATAGGTGTGTTCTCGCTCTAATTAGTATACCGCACTGATGAGCTCAAATTAGAGCGAAACCGGTTTGCGTTTCTAATTATAGTGAAAATACAGCTAGCCTGCATTTTGATTAAAAGAATTTTGAGAATTTGGGTAGAGGGACTTTCCGGTTAACAACCAGTAAAAGTTTGTTTGTGTGAATCAGCCTCATGCGTAAGGCCGAGTACCTGTACAAATTATAAATACAGTCGTAGTCGTCAAACGTTTTGTATTTTCCATCCTCTGATGACGCTAACTTGGTTAGTGAAGGACCACCAGGTCTTTTTAGAAATGTTTTGCGGTGAGTAGGGTTCACCAAGTCTCCTTGTTTAACATTTTATTTGTCATGATTTACTCTGTACTCTTATAAGTACAAACCAGTAACTATAGTTTAAAGTTTCCTATTGATATTGTTTAAAGAATCATGAATATTGCCTCATTTTTTGCAAAAATTATGTTTCAATGTATTATACTTATAAAAAACATTAACATTTAGGTTTATTGCGATTGAAAATTCTAATTTTTCCAATTAAAAGTGTCGCTTTTGCTTGTAATGTCTTATTATATCACTTGAAAAAAGTTTGTTACCTAAATATTTGAAAGTTGCAGGTTATTGTACAATACTTTTAAGATTTATGGCATTCAATATTTTCTTTAGATAGATATCTTAGTATTCAATTGATCCTGATAGGAAGAGTGTATTCTTTAAAACGAGGGTAATAGTATCAACCACGGACTGGTTTGTTAAATGTTTTAAATACTACAGCCAACCAACACTGATTAGTAGAGCAGAATCTATGTCAATGTTATAACGAATGCGAAAGGCGTTCATGCGCCTCAAAATGGTCTACAGGCACAGATGAAACTATTAGTTGCTAAGTTGATTATTTCACGTTTTATAGCAGGTTTCCCATCTCGATGTTAAGTAAATAAGCTAATGACTTTTAAAATAATTTGAACTTCCACAAATGTAGTTTTCTATCAATTTATATAAAACATGATTTCAGTTTGTCAAGAATCAATGATAGAGTAGAACGCAATATTTGTTCATCAATACCTTAGACAAATTCTTTACCCATCCCAATCGGAGAAGTTTCTCCAGAATTGAGTATACTTTTGTACCATTTTTAATTCTACGAAAAGGTTGAAATTAATTTGATGAAATTTTGAACCCTAACTGTCTTTATAAAAACTGCGGCATGACCAAATTTAAAGTTCTTACTATAGACAATTGATTTATACGCATTTTAAACATTTTTAGGTATTTTTCAGGTGACAGGGCACAAGACTTTAACTTCCTGAATAAAAAATAGAGGTTACTCAGTTTTATAAATTAAATCAAAGTTGTTTCTGGTTAAGAGGCCGAAAAGTAGATAGACATTAAAATTAAGTCTATTCAATAGGTGTAACTAAATTACTTGTCAATTTTAATTGTAGATTAAACAAAATCAAGTTAACGTATCTCAAACAAACGGCAAGGGGAGGGGTTTAAATTAGTACAGAATTTAAACCCATCCCCGTTTGTTTGAGATATGTTAACTTGATTTTGTTTAATCTAAATTAGTACCGGAACGTTTTTTTCAGATTTGTGTCGGTTATCAGTTACCTAGTAAAAATAATAACTGTTGTCGAAAAAAACGGTTTTCATTTATCTTCAGACCAACCGGTCGACTTATCAGTCGTTTGTCGGTTAAATATCAGATCGATTAAGAGGTTGCACAACCGACAGTGTTTAAAACACCGACCGAATAAACGGTTAAGAATCCGATGTGTAACTGGTTCAATATCCAATTCTCTATAAACAGTTATCTAGAATATTCCTAATCTGTTGAATAAGCAAATGACCATAGTATATGGTTACACGCAGATATTTACACATTTTTGATTGTTTTCATGTCTTATGTCCATTTCCAGTCTAGTGTTCGTTTTAACTTTTAACACTATAATATACTACGACTGCAAATGATCATTGTGTCCTTAACCTAACTATGTTAAGAATTCGAATTGAGGTTAGCGTTATATTGTATAATTGCATACAAAAATACATGAGCGCTATTAATTTCAGGGTGTTTCCCTATATTACCAGACTTCTAAACGCTATCATTGTCAGTGTCCCACTAAGAAGGCATTAAAGAGGTAATTCATAAATTTCGCTTGTATGTTCACAGATACTTTATGCATTTATAATATATAGCGTCCTTGATTATTGATATTGTATAGACTCTATATGTTTTATTGGTACTCCAAATATAATATAAATGACTGGAAGACCGGGTTGACATATCAATAACTGTGGTTGTACTTTTAGATCATAACCGGTCGACCGGTTTTCGTTCAACTTTCAAGTCTAAATAACTTACCAGTTGACCGGTTTTTAAAAACGATGGTAGTAGTCTAAATGATTAGTCGACCAGTTTTTGGTTATTCAAAACCGCGGTTTTTGCATCAGGTTATCACCAGTAGGTTAACCAGTCTTCGTCCCCAGCACTAGTTTAAACTAATAAATAAAAAGATATGTTCGTTTTGGTATAATTAAGTAACTTGCTGCGCCAGAACTTTCTATAATTTTCTTAGCCTTTTAACTGTAGATTTTTGTACTAAATGCTAGTTTTTACTAAAGTAAATCCAAATTATCAGCGTATAAGTATATTTTGGAATTACCCGATTCAACGAAACATATTTAAAATCCAAACTACCAATAACCTTAAAATTCAATTGTGATAAATCGGATTTCTCCATAGTGTATCTAAAAAGGTTCACCACGGGTTTAAAGCTTTAAATCGAATCTCAAGGACATGGTTTATATATAGATATATACTTTGCTGTGGTTTAAGTGTGATGTCTGAAAATATCCTTCTGCCTGCTTCTCCATTATTTGCATTTATAAATTCTATGGGAGTCAGGTTATTTTCATTCGACATGGCCTACAAGTATCATCTCTTAGACATAGTCCTATATCTTATTAACGTTTTTAAGACGCAGCCCAGCAAAATCACCCCGGTAATCAATTTTACGTTTAGTCTCAGAGATGGCCAATATAATATTTTGTTAACGGAATTTGCTTCACGTTTAAATACTTACACTATTTCCAACTTTCTTTCCCAAAGAAGCGCTATATCTTAAAAGCAAAATAAAAGAAATATGATCCATGTCCTTTTTTAACGAATGTTTGTCAGAAAACATCATGCTGCTGCTCTGTGTACCCTTATTTTTGAGATATCTGTATATATATATATATATATATATATATATATATATATATATATATATATATATATATATATATATATATACATATATGAGACATACTTGGTTCTCGGGTTGAACCATGTCCAGAATTTATTAAAATTTGAAGTTTTAGAGCCATTTCAAGAGGTAAAGGAATGATGTAGGGTCATGAACTCTAAGGCCTCAATCTGTCCACTCTTTAGAGCGGTGGACAAAGGTGGGTTGGGTTGTTGTAGCTCGATTAGGAGGCCTTAATCTGCCTACTCCCCAAATCTCGCCGGGGATCGTCTCTAAGGTCTCAGTGTGTTCAACCCTAGGCCTTAGAGAGATCTGGCAGTTCGTTACAAGTCTTATATTGTATGTACCGTTCCGTCTACCTGCTTCGTTATCAGTGTAATTAGTCGGATCACGGTCAATTTATTTCAGGGGCTTTCGTCACGATACTTAAAGGATTCAGAGGATTGCAGGTATTTGTTGAGTCGGATAAAATCGCCCCAGTAGGTAGGGGATGAATGGGGTTGATTTGGTGAGAATTGACATTTTTTCGTTAAAACTCGAGTTATACAACGTTTTATAGTTTGTTTATTAGAAAACTTTCAATTTCATTAAACATCTGGTATTTTGTACTAAAATTAAATTAGGGGTTAAATGTGTGGGGCTGGAATATTGGCGACAGAAATTTAGAATTTTTTTTACTAAATCGACGTAAAAAGTCTCAAAACATATAGAAAACTTGATTCTGAAACGAAAATTTTGTTGTCTGTCGGTCTCTCGGCCTGTACCTCTGTTTGTTAATAGGCACAATAACATTTCAATCATTTGAGATATCAGTTTCAAATTTTGTATCCAGTTAGCACTCGACAAAGGAACGCTTCGAATTGTTTCTGGGTAAGATCGCTTCAGGGGGTAGGGGATAAATGATTGATAATTTGGTGGAAATTGGCGGGTTTTTGTTTGTTAAAACTCTAGCAATTAAACGTCTAAGAAGTTTATGGGTACAGTTTTTTAATAATTAAGTCATTATGCCTACTATGTTTATGGAACAATTACGATCATTTAAGTGAATTCGAAGGGGGGGGGTCATTTTTAGTATGCGGGAAGTCGGCTCTTCAAAATTTCCGACCGCATGGCACACAGCGTGTTAACAGTGTTACAGTGTTGGTCCAGGTGGTCTGAAAACGGAATCCATAACCGTCGTCATGGATTCGGACGACCTAGAGCAACTTCAGCACGGGAAGATCGTCATTAGAGGATTACGGCTTTACAAGACATAGCTTTTCCAACACGGTCGATGGGAAATGCTTGGTTGGGAGTTTTACAACAAATAGCCTCTATGGTATCTATCGCAGAATACGCGCTTTTGGGCTTCTCTCGTAAAGACCATTTTTATGTCTCCCACTGGCACCTTGGCATCGAGCTGCTCGGCCTGATTGGTGTAACGGCAGATCAAATTGGGGTGGTGAATGGAATCGTGTTGTGTTCTCTGACTAGTTTTGATTGTGTCTTTGGGTCCACGATGGCCGTAGAAGAATAATTTAGAATTTACTGTGGAACGGCATACGGCACTTACACGGGACGTGATGGATCTAGTTTTTATTGACAGAAACTTAAATCCAAATGATTACATGCGAAATATTACGTGCTGCAGCCTGATGCACTGAAAACGCACGTCCTCATACAGTAAGTAGATACGTTTCGGATCCTGTTTTGGAGCCATTTTCAAGAGATTAAGAAACAATGAAAGTGTCCCTCTTGAGACTGAGACCTGAGAGACGATCTTCAGTGAGATTCTCATCCAACATTCTAAGGAGTAGGCAGCTGGGAGCCTTACCCGTGGGCATCTCTCTGTCATTGCTCATTGGCGGTATCAAAAGTGTTGATTTTTGTTTATATCGCCGGCGGTGGGATTAATATTGGTATTAATATTTTATAAGCATCAAACAATATTCCCTGGCTTGGAAAAATAAGGTAGTATTATAATAAAAATAAAATTACGTCCTCTTAACAGTTGAATAAACCTCAAATCCCAATAAAGCATTATCTTTGCAGAAAAGTACGTAGTGCAGAATCGATTAAAATTGAACAAATTAGGAATTCAGAAATTCTACTAGCAATCCAATGATATATTTATTGACTTTGTTAAGATGATAAAATTGAGATCAAGGAGAATGGTGCATCCACCATAACTTGATACCCACAACTATTATGAATTTTAATTTAACTCTTGACGCTGGCCTATTAATGTTTTCTGTTTACTCAAGCGCGAAAACAGTGAATTGTCATTATTTATAAAAATGCAAATGTACGTTTCTTCTCCGTTGGCAGACCAGTACAATTATTTTTAAAAGTCAGGGTTTTATCAATTAATTAGCGCATACTAAAAACGTTGACTATTGTGTTAAATCAGAAATACTCATTAAATTACAGTGTTTTAGTTAATTGAACAATTATGTATTGCAGATCACTTTGCCGGTCTTTTAAATAAATCTATATTATAAGGCTAATAATAATAATAATAATAATAATAATAATAATAATAATAATAATAATAATAATAATAATAGTAATAATAATAATAATAATAATATTAATAATAATATAAATAATAATAATAATAATAGCATATAGTGATTAAAAATTATGGAGGCAAAACCTGAACGCTGATTAACGTCTCAATTACTAGCGCTGCCGATGTCGATAAAAAAATAGGAGAAAAAAATTGAATGAGTAACCGAACGAGGCTGTCCTTGCTGCGATGAAACTGATGATGCAGTAAATACCCTTTTTTACCGTCCTCGATGGGATGGTGAAAGAGATACCTACCACCAACAAATTCGAAATGTGTTTGATGCGCGAACATGATGTTGAACTTCACTCCAAGCGAGAACACCTACCTACATCGCCATGCGGCGCATAATAAAGATGGGGGGGGGGGGATAAAGAGTCCAGAGAATTTAAAGTTTTCCCAGAAACCGTCCCTACAGAAAGGATGGATAGGTTAGAAGCAAGGAGGGATATGCACAAACTTTTTTCCATACTCTCTTCCGAACCCGTAATCTGATAGTAGAACGAGGGATGTATGTCACACGCGAGAGAAGAAAAAAGAAGCACAAAAGACAGCACTTACTATGAAGCAATGCCAATGCAGTCCCATGGTTTGGGGGCGAGGGGTCCAATGCAAAGTTACTTTGGTTAGCCTATAAAGGCGCCAATTATTTCTTAGAAATAAAAAACAGGCAGCGGTGACAATAGAACTTTTAAATATTAATAAGGCGCACAGAAAAGCACATGCCACACTTCATCAAAAACAGTTCAAAATTGGCGCCGTACAAGCTTCGCAAACCATGTTTGTATAAACATACAAAGTCTGAAACTTAACTCGGAATGGATTATAGCCGCTCTAAACCGCTTCATTCGAAAAAAAAATTGTAAAATTCGTAGGTCGTTATAAGTATCTGTAAGCGAAACTTTCTTTATAAAAATTCGCTAAAAATGCTGGGAAAAAAGTCATGACAAACCAACATCGTCTTTAGACTGCAGTAATGTGAAATTCTGAGACTAAGACTAGGATGTATTAAATGGGCATTTTAGCCAAATTTTCATGACACTACGAGCTGCCAAACATTTTATCTACATTCGGGATTTTAAACGAGCTAGCTAGATATAACAACCAATTGATAAAATACTACTTGTTTACTAATCATCGTTAATCCATTTATTGTGATCAGATTATCTGCTCTCATTGATAATGATTTTGTCATTGACTTGCAAAAAGTATTTGACTGTATATTTATTTCGAGTACCTACAGAAGCCCCAATATGAATTATTATACGTAAAGTGAACTATAGAGTCGCCCATCGAAAACAAAGCAAGCGGGTTTCCGAGTATTACGAAATATCTTTTTGAAAAACGCTCAGACATGTCGATTTTGTCTTCGACGTGGAAAGATTTTCACGCGAATACCAAGTTGCTACTTCATCCCACAAACGGGGCAGCTACCTGCTTTAAAACTTTAAATAGCAGATAGGGTCGAGTGACGCACTGTTGGAAAGGCCACTCAATTATCTGTCCAACCCTGTGTAATCGGTTTTGAAAATACTTGAATTCTTGAAAAAAATTCAAAAGCAGAGTTGAAAAGTATATCCTAAATATTTAATGACATTACAAAAAACGATTTTATAGAAAAGTGTGATACAGAAGCATGGGTTTGCTTAGTAACTTAAACATCACTTCCAACCTCTATGCAAAAAATACAATTTTTTTCCAAATCGATTTGTCAGGTTCTAAAGCATTTTAGATTGTTATCAAATGGTGTTCAGCAAGAATGTTGTTAATCATTTATTTTATTATTACAATTGTTGTTATCCTTATTATTGTTATAAGCTAATTCTATTTTCATGTTACATATTGACATACAGCACCTAAACATTTTAAAGACGTCATATGTCATTTTTATTATATTTGTTTTCTTCTAAAGAATTTCTATACACACAGTAACAAGTAACGAATTTTTATATATAGTTGTCGGGGATGCGTATAAATAAATTCAATTTTCTCCTGTCTATTGACGCTGTCAAGCAGCGAAACCGGTTACAGAGAAGAAAACAAGCACATGTAAAGCCAGATTAGTAATGGTTTCTGTGGCACATTTTAACCCCAAACTACAATTTTATATAATCTTATAATTCCACTTCTAATTTACAGCTGAAAATTATGGATACTTAGAAGGAATCAGAAAATGCTTTAGATTCGTTTGGGAAATCTGTTTCGGCATTTGCTTCTCTCTACATGTTCTTCAAAGAATAAGATGCAGAAGAGAATATACAATTTGAACTTATGCTAAAATTTCAGTTCCCAAAAAAATAGAAAAATGTAACGATTGTAAAGGATAGGATAAGTACAGAAAATAAAGACGTAACTTAAATAATTTGAAACAAGAAGGCAAAAGGGGATCCAGTTGTTCAACGACTGAGACTACTATAATAATAAAAATAATAGATAACAATTTATTTGTTGATAAAACTACATTACAATGTATAATAAAAATACCAACAATAATAACTTATTCACTTAATGTATAATAGAACAACAATTTTTATATATACAAAGTACGTACCTACCCATTAACAAATATTGTACTATTCTCACACAGTTATAATCACCTGTATGTGAAATCTCAACATATCAATCACCAATACCTACGCTGCATACATATGTGCTACCCGGAAAAAAATACAAGAAAAAGCTATGCATCATTTTCAAATTCTTTTTTTCCTATTCTTCTTTATTAATTCTATCCATCCTTTCTCTTTACTTCCTTCTCATCTCGTTTTGCTGATATTTCTTCTATACCTTCTTTGCCCATCTTCGCTCCCTCATACTCAGTGTTCTTCCTTCTCTCTCTCTGCAACCACCCCCCCCCCCCATATCTCTCTCTCTCTCTCTCTCTCTCTCTCTCGATTTCTTTTTCCTTCCTATCCTGTCCGGTTATTTTATCATTATGTTGATCAGTTCATGAAGTTTTAACCTCGGAAAGTCAAGCATCCAAATTTTTCATTTGACCTTAAATCTGGTAAAATTCAGGGACCTTAATTTAAAAGGCGAACAGTCATACAATCTAGGGGGTTATAAAATTCTCACATCTTTGCACAATGGTTTTTGCAGCTTTCGCAACCTTAATCACTTTTTCTCTCTATCTTGTGCACTGCCCATGTTCAATGTCCTCCATTTCTTTGGGATTTTTCTGTATCCATAATATTTTTTGCATACATCTGTCATAGATCAATTATCCTCTCTCTGTATAGTAACTCTGTTTCATAAGTCACTGGTTTACCAAAAATTATCTTAATCAATCTCTTCTGGATGATTTCTAGTCCCTTCATATGAACATCCATCGCTCCTCCCCAGCCCATCATTCCATATTGAATGACAGACTCAACTAAAGCAGCAAACTGCGAAGATTTGGAATGAAATCCATTATCTGATAATTCCACCGCAAATGCGAATCTATTTTAACTTCCCAATATTTAACTACGTTTACAGATCTCATAATTGGGTTTGTAGTTATATTTCTTAAATTAACAAAGGGTGGCAAAGGTGATGCACTAAAGGGAAATGGCACAAATTTTATCTTGTCAAAGTTGATCCTCAGGAGATTTTCCCCAAATAAATCAGTAACCAGTATTAAATCACTCTCAATTTTGCGACGTAAGTGAGCCCACGTGTCCGACTGGTAAATAATGCCAATGTCACCACATCACCCACTGTTGTCAGTGAAAATAGGCTATTTAAGTGGATGGTAAAAACACGGAGACCAAGGGCGAACCTTGAAGTACACCATACTCAAAATGCTGGAGTTCGCTGTATTAATCTAATACTTTACTACTATGGATGGAGAAGGTACAAAAATGCCTGATATACAGGTGTTAAAACTACAGGACAGTTACAAAAAGTTGAAAATGGAAACACACTGGAGCATATTAAGACACATGCAAGTTTGTAACACTGATGATGATCTGATGAAACATTATCTACTTCTTTGAGTTCATTTTATTGTTTCTATGTATATTTAGGAAATATTATTTGTTAGTTGAGCTGACGTCATTGTGTATTTTTGATCAGTGGATCTCCTCTGTTAAACATTATATACAGTGTGTGCCAAATGGAATAAATTTGGTATCTCAATTATTGTGCATATTTATAACAAATTCCGAAACACGTCAATTTTAGATTTAAAAAAATGACATCCTGCAACGTAAAAACTTCTCCCCTATATTCAACCCCAATGACATTGTCGACCGAAAGAACAGGTGAAAAGGATCAATTTGAAAACGGTTTTTTCATTAACACATTCCATAAATTGACCCAATCTATTGGTAAACACGTAATCTATAATAGCCAATCGAGTTTAATCGGGCACTAAATTAACTTCGGATGTAACGTACACGTCCTGATTACCTTGCAAGGTGTCACAAATTTTGACGTTTGCTCAAATAACTTTGACACCTCTCTGTCAAAAATGCCACTGAAGTGATTTATTCAAAGTAGTCTGACTTCACGCAAAACCAGCCGCTCTCCAGAAAGTTCTTCAACTTTGATATTCAATAAAAAATGTCCATATTATTAAAACTAATTCTTTAAATTTAAATGGATCTTAGAGATTGATTATAGAGGTCCCAGTAAGCGATTACTTGAAGAAATTTATATTTTCTATGGAGCTAGAAAATCAAAATTGGGTACATATATGTAAATGCTGCAAGTCGCTTCAAAAAGTTGTGTTACAAATTTCATTAGTCACAAAAGTTTTCCGGAAAAAAAATGAATTATTTACAAACAAAATGTACGTGCCAAGTTATCAATATGGCAGGTATTTTTCCTAATTAATTGCTTCGATGGTTTTGTTTTAGTCAACCCAATCGAACTAGTTTTTCCAAACAAAACAACCAAACGTGTTGTGACTCCGTGTATTTTTGCATCTTCATCCAGAGTGTTCCCATCTGATGATGGCTAATAAGCTTGAAACACGTGTATGCATTTGTCTCCTTGCGACTTGCCCTTAACCCTCTCCTTCTATAGTACAGAAATGCCGTGTTATAAATCCTGTTATAGTTAGTATATATATATATATATATATATATATATATATATATATATATATATATATATATATATATATATATATATATATATATATATATATATATATATATATATATATATATATATATATATATATACAGGCCGAGGCAAGAGTTTCTGTTAAGGATTTCCCAACCTAACCGATTTTAATTCGGAAAATATCGATTCCTAGGTTTTTGGCCAAGCCCAATTAAATTGAAATATTTTTGCTCACGTGACACTACCGGTTCTACCGGAAATGCCCATCAACTTCGTTATTTTAAATACAGTATGCCAGTTTTTCATATAATTTTCAATTCTACTCGTAATTTAGGATAGACTCTTACTAATATACTATGCGTCTAAAATTAACCATTTTCAAAATATTTCGTTTTTTTTTCGAAATTTTTTGGAGAATCATAGTTGCACTTTATACCTAATAACTTGAAAGAAGATTATTATTATTATTATTATTATTATTATTTATTCATTGATAAAAATTATACAGTATGCCTATACAATAAGTCTGAGACTTGTAGTGTACATTTGCATAATTTTAAAAGTTATATCTAAAGCAATGTGACAATTATATATCAAATTCAGCAAACTTCAAATTTTGACAAACCAGGTAAACAAATTTCTTCACTTTTATTTCTTGAATCTAATGCTTCACCCATTGCCTTCATTTATGATAGATCTAAATCACTTCAATAAACCATCTTAACTCTCACTCTATCTCCACATACCATATTTTTGCCAAAATTATTAATTTTATATAAGATCAAAACTGACATTAAATGTCAATCATAAGTTACAAGATTCATCTTTTGCACACGACACACCATTATGTGTACCTTCGCCACACGTATTACAATAACAACATACAGGGTGATAGAAATTGACTTGGCAACTTGACAAAATTCAACTGATCAAAACTTGCGTTTTTCAAATGGGACATCTGTATTTTATTAACTACGTCAGTTGGCATTTCGAATCTCTTTCGATTTGCCTTAGCATTCCCTATACCTAAATCTAACCATTTTGGAGATAAATACATGTTTATTCGAATCAGGGTTGCAAACTTGTAAAAATAGTAGGCTTTGGAATCTAATTTGTCAACCAACTGACGTTTGCATGCTAGAAGTGCACGCGGAGAAGTTTGTTATCGAAATTACAAAATAGGTCCTTTGTAGTTATAAAATTGGCCAATTTGGGGTATGCAAACTATGATTTTATGAAGCTATTAATTATTTATGGTGAATGTTATCGAATAATTGCTCGCACAAGTCGTGTTTTCGTCAAAAACTATCCAAATAGACCGAAGCCTAGTCCGGACACAGTAAAGAGATTATTGAAGTTACGGTTGCTTTATCCCCAAAAGGAGAAACCGTGTTGATAATGTGGTAAACGAAGTCAATGTATTATCATATATATATATATATATATATATATATATATATATATATATATATATATATATATATATATATATATATATATATATATATTGAGCTTTACCGTAGAGCGCCACACTGCATATAAACATATGAAAATTGTAGCTGACAAAATCGCGTTTCCTCATTAGTGATTTTTTTCTACAACAATTCACTCACAAGCTGGGAAGAGCAAATGCGTCATCCTAGTGAAATTGATAAAATTTTATTTGCGCTAAGACATGTTAAGCTTTTTGAATAGTATATTCCTTTGTACCAAATTTCATGAAAATAAATTTATTATTTCCGAATTACCCAAGATATGGGTTTAAGAGATTGTAGCTTGCGCTAATTTGAAGAAATTTGTCGTGTAAAGTCGCGATGATCAGTACATTTTTTATACGAACATTATCTAAAAAAAATGTGTTCAAATATTCTCTAATCGTTAATTTAAGGTTTTTTTATTTTTCGGTCCTTTAAACCGAAATAGTATTTTCTCGATAAAATTGCATACATTGTGTTTTAACATACAATAACTTTTAGTAGTGTGTCCTCTTTCTGTCTACTGTAGGCGAAGAAAACATCTTGTAATGCCTGAAACTCCACTTTTTATGAAGCAAGAAAGTTGTAAATTTGGAACGTATGATAGTTTTCCGGACAAGTTCGTCGAACTTTCCTGGCTAAGCCACCTACAAAAGAAACACATTTAAATTAACTAAGACTTATCGTGATTTTTTTTCTCACAGCTTCCTTTTTGCTGTACTGGGTACGTGGAAGCTGCTGTGGAAGCCTAGAACCGTTACAAAAACGGAAATGGGACAATCCTCCACTGCATGTATACACGCAAATATATATATATATATATATATATATATATATATATATATATATATATATATATATATATATATATATATATATATATTGTTGAATTCAGAAAAAAACAAGAATCATGTCAAAATGCAATATGACGGTCATAAGGAATAAAAAAGTTGATGAAGCCCTAAAGAGGGCGAAACGTTACAGAAATATTTTGAGCCGCTATCAAATAAAAAACTGGAAGTGGTTGTGACACGTGCTTTTCGTTTCTTCATTAGAGTTCAAATAAATGAGATAGAGAGCCGCCGAAAATTGAAAATCGCATTTTTCAGTTTTTTGGCAATTTCTTGAACGACAATTGCAGGGAGTTGGTTTTCTCTGCGGCATTTTAAAGAACACAAAATTTAGGTACTTTTTTTCTATGAAAATGTGTTAAAAGATAAGAAATAATTGCTTTAAAATTTTTTGCTGAACTACCTAAGAAAAGTTCTAAAATGAGAAAACTAATTTTTCAAACAGGCAGTGAACATACACAAGAAACGAACATACATGACTATTTGAGAGCCACCCTTGTGGAACTGAGAGCCTTCTTGTTTTTGTAAATTAGTTAAAATTTAATTTACTCATTACCATACTCGCTAATTTTAATGTTGGATTGGATTACAAAGTCGAGGTGCAAGTGGTATATGCCACCCACAAAACACCAAACTGTACAAGCCAGAAAACATTGCAGCGCCATCTGTAAAAACTTTGTGTATTTACTTGATATTGGTATTGGAAACCAAACTATAATCCATTGACTAACACAACTTGTTTTGTAGAAGAAGTTACTAAATCGTCATTGACTAACTGATGGATATTTCAATGAGGTGAACTATCTAGTCAATGGTAAAATATATTATTTTTAATGTCATTCATTAGTAATAAATATATATTTGTTTAATATATGGATACCTCTACTCATCATAACGAACTTCCCATAAAAAAATGATCCGATTTAATTAGCGCTTTCAGAGTTATCAAGTACAATGTGCCAAGAGAAGATATGTTAGCATTGACTAACACGAAACTTTAATTATATCTTACTTTCTACTTTTTAGCATTAACTGTTCCATTTTCAATAATTGACATAATATAATTATTATATTACAAAGATCATCACAAATACTTGTAATAAACTTTGGCAAAGATTATTTTTATACAACTTTCGGTAAACGCTTCGGCCAAATTCAGGCGCAGTCTCTTCTTCCTTTGTTTCTTTTCTTATGCATTTTAACACGGTCAAATAATTGATATCTGTTAACAATTATAATTTTATAAATGCTAAAAACCTAAAAAATTGACACATCAAGTTTGGTTAGCATTTTGTTGTTAGTTAAAAGTAAAAGTTCACAATAATATTATGCTTTAAAAGTTGACATTCGATATGGGCGCACACCAACGATAAATAGTAAAACTTTATTCTTTGATAAAAGTAGCATCATTTTTTTTAAGCTCGTGATCCTGAATAGAGGTATCCATATTTAAATAATTGATGCTCAGGAAATTTTCTGAATTAGTTATGTAAACATCTTTCACATTATGTTCTGTGGTTTTACTATTACCAAAACAACCTAAAGTTGACATGAAAAAAAGAATAAACAATTTTTCTTTTATAATTCAGTTATAATTTTCGATATATATATATATATATATATATATATATATATATATATATATATATATATATATATATATATATATATATATATATATATATATATATATATATAGTTTGTCATACAAATCGAAAATTATAACTGGATTATAAAAGAAAATTTGTTTATTCTTTTTTTCATGTCAACTTTAGGTTGTTTTGGCAATATATACATACATATATATATATATATATATATATATATATATATATATATATATATATATATATATATATATATATATATATATATATATATATATATATATATATAGCCCTCTTAACCGACCTCGGTTTATTCGACCCGCCGTTTTATCCAATCGGCGTGACTGCCACTATAAACAACTCTCGGAAATCAAATTCCAAGAAAACAAACGGGCTGCATCAATGCACCACTGTTCTAATGCGTCTAAGTTTATTATCACTTGAGCGTACCTAATGCCGCTTTGTTTCAACATTCGTAGTTGTGTAGTATAATAGACAATTTGCATGTTTTTTTTTCCTTATCACATCTGATAGACATCTCACAAAGCTGATTTTTAATATATTTTTTTCATTTCACATACTACAAAAATAACGATGCAGAAAAAATATTTCAAAATACGAATTTCATAATTGATTTCAAACACCACTATTTTGCCGCCATGATCTGTGACGTCACGGGACAGACAATAGTCAACAATGAATTTGCTTCTTTGAGTTTACCTCCTGTGTTGCAAGTTATTGGTTGAATCTTGGCTTCTGCACGTGATTTTATTTGATAATATGGAAAATAAAGCCTATATAAATACTGTATAGTACCAATGTGTACAAATACGATTATAAAAACTCCAGAGAAACAATTTTTTATTGTTCCAATTAGAAAGCAATGGCGCAAAGTTATAAAGCGGGATGAAAGGAAAAATCCACAGTTATCTGAGAAAACGGTCTTATATTGTCCTGAAGACCATTTTAATGTAAGTACCTCCTCATCTTCACAATGAATATTAGTGATATAAGGTTAAAATTCTTATCATACGTTATTAAGTTAGGTTGTAATTTCTATCTGGTCAAGGTATGTTTATCTGTACATATTAAGTATTAACTTTACATTTCACTCTTAGCTCTTAGTATTAAAAACCGGCAAAAATCATGGTTATTAATTAACGAAATTATTGGGTTTGCTTCTAATAATTATCTGTAGTTAATTCAGACAACATTGTTCTATGAAAAGGAATGATGTGATCATGACTGGGTCATCGTTTGTCAAACTATTTTATTGCACCTGTTGAAAACCATTGTTTCCAAATTTATTACGCACACTATACACTATTCAACTAGAAGAATCACAATAAACTAATAAAATTCACTACTATGTTGAGAAACAAGCGATCATACTTATCATACCATACGGCAAACATAAACACGATATTTATTTACTATCCAACTACGTCACGGCCAGTAGCAGAACGTTCGCGGTCACATGATAGTAATTAGAAATTTTTTGATTTTAAAAGCCTTTTCCTGCCCACTATATATGTTTTTTGGATATTTTCATGCATGTAATAATGTCATATGTATGAAAAACTATTAGGTAAATACTAAATTAATGTAATGGAAAATCAATGCAAATTGTCTAGTATATATTATACATAATGAGTGACAAAAGAAAACGGATCGTTGTTTCTATGGAAGTTAAATTAAAAGCGTTGGAAAGACTTAATAAAGAGGAAAGTGAACCTAAAGTTGCGGGGACCTAGGTATAAGTGTAACGACGGTGAAAGACTTGCAAAAACCGTACGCCATTGCAGGATATATGTACACATGTAGTTTGAAACATCTCTAAATACTCGATCAACTTAAAAAAAAACCAAAGCTGATAGAGTTAGAAGAGGTTATGTGGATTTGGTTTAACCAAGAAAGATGGCGTGGAACACCCCTAAGTGGTCCAATTAAAAAGCACAAACTTTTACATCTAAACAAACAAATGAATGGAGATGAATGTTTCACTGCGAGTGACGGCTGGTTAAGTCGCTGGAAAAACAGACTGGAGTTCACTTACTAACCGTGTGCGGGGAAAAACTTTCAGGAGATGATGCAACCGCCAAAAAATTTCAAGAAGGTCTAGCAACACTCACAAAGAATAACGTTATATGTTCTGAATAACTTTATAATATGGACGAAACATGTCTAAATTTTAAAATGTTGCCTGATAAAACATTTGCAACAAGAGCCGAGACAGCAGCACCTGATTTGAAAAAATCAAAAGAATGGATTACTGTAGCTGTTTGTAGCAATACAGTAGGCAGTCATAAGCTGCCACATTTTGTTGTTGGGCAATTTTTGAAGCCCCGTGCTTTTAAAAATAATAATCCGTCATCATTACCCAATTGTGTTTTTAGTGGTTTTTCACGCAGTTTGTTCCAGCTGTGGCATTTGCAATAAAAAAAAACTCGCCTATTAAAGCCGAGCTTTTATTAGATAATGCCCCGTCACATCCTGGGGGAAATCTTATACCATGAAATTTATGCCATGGTCCTGTTACCGAATGTAACGTCACTGGTGCAACCGATGGACCAAGGAGTCATTAAATGCCTGAAAAGACGTTACAAGAAAAAACTTTTAACTTCAATTTTACACAATAGAAGCCGAGAACGTAGGACATCAAGCATCACTGAAATGTATCAATCTGAAAGACGTTGCATACATGTCGTCACGTGCATGGGAAGATATTCCTAAAACCACTTTTAGGGAGTTGTGGAGAAAGATTTGGCCCGATGTTGAAAACGATTTTGAAAATCGCTCCACTGAAAGAGCTGAAGACAAAAAACAAGGAAGCAGATGTACAGGCCATGATACACAATCTCAAACAACTCGAAGAGTATGAGAACATTTGAGGGACCAGAGGTAGAATAATGGATAATAGTAGACAACGATTTGAAAAATGGATATTTTACTGATGACGAATTATTAAGGCAAGTGAAAATTGTTTTTTTTTTCGAAAAATTTAAATATCTTCGCCATCTTGTAAACAAATTTAATAAGGTACGGTAGTTTTGTATTAGCGACTACGACCAATCGAGTGATCTTAACGAATGTTTTCAATCATGTATAACAAGCCTATCTTTGGATGACGGAAAATATAATTTATTAAAGCAACAGTTTTTCACTTATTTGGCTGTAAAACCAAACCAAATCTTTGGCCAAAAATTATGCAATTTTTAAAAAATTATCTTTTATTGATGAATTTTCTTTAAAAAATTCACTACTGTGTGTATAAACACAGAAAAATTGAAACTGACGTCGAAAATTTTCAAAGTTCAAAAGTCGGGATCTCCGCATTAGTGAATTTTTTACAGAAAATTCATCAATAAGAGATAATTTTTAAAAAATTGCATAATTTTTGGCCAAATTTACAGCCAAATAAGTGAAAAAGAAATATATATATATATATATATATATATATATATATATATATATATATATATATATATATATATATATATATATATATATCTGTGTGTGTGTGTGTGTTCCCGGAAAATTTTGTGTTTCGGAAAAAATATAAATCCGGAAATAACAAAGTAACTGCAACCAAATCTGGTATCCGTGTTTGTATTATAACGAGTGAACCATGTACTGAAACTTAGGTCTGTAAGTTTCAAGACAAAAAGTTATGGACAGTTAAAGGAAAAAAAGGAGTTTTACTCAAAACGTCAACGTCGCGATTTGAAAAGTCAAAATTCGCAACATTTAGGCAAAGAACTTGAAACAAATACGGATTATGTAAAGAAAATATCACAAGTAGAGTGTTCTGCAACCCCTTAAGTTTCAGCTTCAAGCGTCATTGTCCTTCATTTTACTAAAATGTTTACAGAAAATTAATTTAAAATAGACCCGTCATCTGATGCTTTGGTTGTAGGTTTAGCTACGTTGATACTTTGGCTGTATGTTTAGTAAAGTTTATGGTTTAACAGTCTATAATTGTTCTCGAAGTTTCGTAGCGAAAATTCGTTTTTTGAAGAGACCGCGACTTTTGAATTTTAAAAGGTTTCTCCAAGTAGCGCAAACTGGGCCTCCTAGAATCCATATCCGGGTTTACTTTGAGTTTTTATCTGTTTACATATATACAGGGTGACGCATTTCTACGGTAAAAATTGTATACGTTAATTACAGGTTGTCTTGAGCTGCTTCTTATAAAATTATTGTTATTATACAAGATACGAGAAAAAATTGTGTACGATAGGTATAAGCTGCATCTTATAAAAATATTTTGGCAATCACATAATGGTCCATAACTCCCCACAATTGTTTTATTTTCAAGATCATTATATTATTGCATACTTGCATTTTTATCGAAATATGATGCATGCTTGTAAGAAAAAAAATCTAGATGCAGTAAGTGCGTTTGGTAGCGAATTTTCATTAAATCTTTTAAATTTCAATAACTCAGTTTGCTATTAACCTAAGGTTTGTTGGCTGGGAAACCAACATTTTACGATCATTTTCTGAAAATTTTTGTACATTTTCAAACAATAAGTAACTTTGATAAAATATTGTTGTTTCTACTATGGCTATGCCGGTAACCAGATTGATGCCTGCTTGCATTAGAGAGATACATCTGCTATTAAAAACATTTTATGAAAATTCACTTCCATAACGCACTGGCTGCGTCCAGACTTTTTTTATGATACTAAAGTAGACAACTGAAACATTATTTATGATTAAACTCAAAACAAAACAAAAAGTTAAAAACCGATGACAAAGCGTTGAATTAAAGTAAATTAAACTAAATGTTCGAAAATTCCACCGTTGCTATTACTGCACGCCCTGCATCGATGATTTAGAGACATACATATATCTTTAACCATTTTTCCAGGCATTTCTTCTATGGCTTAAACAACGGCTGCCTCGAGTTTTGATACCGTATTATGATGAGTAAAATAAACTTTATCCTTTAAGTATCCCCAAATGCAAAAATAAAGACGCGTAAGGTCCGGCGAGCGTACAGGATAGGCAACCGGACCTCGATTTCCAATCCAGCTATTTCCATGTTGCTGATTCAAATAGTCAGTTATAATTCTTGCATTATGTGGAGGTAGTCCATCTTGCGGGAACCACATGTTCGCTACATCTTGAAGAGGCAAATTTTCTAAAGTTTGGTCGACGTGTAGTCAAATTATTATGTAAAATGTGAAATAGCACGTGTCCGTTTATGACTCCTAGCCACACATTAAAACTCCACACAACTTGATAGTGCACCTCACGATTTAAGAAAGGATTTTGATCGGCCCAATACACGTTGTTGTGTCTGTTAAATATCCCGCAGTTTATAAATCTGCTTTCATCAGTCCACAGAAACTTAAGCGGAAATTGAGGATTTTCTTGACACTTCTCTACGAAGCAATTGCAAAACAATATTCTCCTTTCTAAGTCACCATCTTGGCGCCCTTGACTAATAGGTGTTTTATATGGACGATACTTAATTTTTTTAAGAATGCTCTGATCAGTTGATATAGGCACTTCAACATATTTCCCAGTTGACGAAGGGAGGTACGATGATTGTCGATGTCACTTTGCAAAACAATATTTTCAATATTTTCATTAGGCACACTATTTAGATTGTGCCTTTTAAAGGAACCATAGGCAATGAAATTATTTCCAAGCATTCTGAAGGTTGATAAACCTGGTTGCCGACTTTCTGGATATCGGTGAAAGTACATATATTGAGCTCGTTCAGCGTTCATATGGCACAAAATAAAACACTTATACATGTCCACTTTCTCCCAATTTGTAAACGTTTCCATATTAACTTTAATTGGTAGTGTAACTCAAAAAATGTCATAAATATTTGACAAACTTTCAAACTCTTAACAGATAAAAGCTAATAAATGACAAAGTTTTGATATTGATAGTTACATAGCTATGACAACAAACACAATTACACATTTGTTTCACAGCCAAGTAAGAGAAAAACTTTAAAAAAAAATTCACATTTTCCATCATCCAAAGATAGGCTTGTTATACATTGTTGAAAAACTCTATTTGTGCTGTATCTAATGACGTATAAACCCAATACGGCGGCTATAAGAAATAACAAAGTTGGCTATGGTTGCAAAAAAACTAGAAGGCCTAGAAAAAATTCGTTAACGTCATTCGATTGGCCGTAGTCCTAACATAAAACTACCAAACTTTATTAAATTTGTTTACAAGATGGCGAAGATATTTCAATTATTCGAAAAACACAACTTTTAGTTTTTGCTCGATATCTTGAGAACCTGTAGATATTTTAAATTTCGATAGAGCATCTGATTGGGGTCGGAAGAGCGCAACTTTTTTCCCATTCAACCAAAATTGTATCTCTTACCGTTTCCGAAATCCCCATGTAGTTACTTTTATCTGAGACAGTCTGTATATATATATATATATATATATATATATATATATATATATATATATATATATATATATATATATATATATATATATATATATATATATATATATATATATATATATATATATATATATATATAATTACACAATTACATATAGCCAATACCTTAGTTATTATTAGTAAATATTTATATTACATAATATGTATTTTCAATGGTTCCTAATAATGGAAATATGCAAAAACGGATACTTAGTTCAGCAAGCAATGAGTAGATGGCGCAGCACGAATTTATATATATATATATATATATATATATATATATATATATATATATATATATATATATATATATATATATATATATATACTCACTGTCAATTTTATACAGTAATCACAACAGAGAAAGCAATACTTGCACTGTGCAGTGTAACAAAGACTAGTATTTAATACCAGAATAAAATATCCGTATGGTTAGTCAATAGTAGAAGCATTGATTAAACTATTAACTTAGTCAACGGTAACCTACAGTGTTTAGTCAATATTATTGCAACCATTTAGTGTTGTAAACGTTCATAGATGGCACACCTATAAAAAAGTTATGATTAGCTCTGTTAAATTTACTGATAAATTAGTTGATTCGTTTATTTTGACTGACACGATAAAAAACATAATGAACTATATTCGACAAGTGAAATTAAAACTTGTATTGTCCAATTAAAAAGTAGAATTAGCTTGGCACCAGCAATTGAGGATTGTGATATCGTTACTTCATCAGAAAGGTTTTGCTTTGCTTCATCATTTAATAGTGTAGTAAAATAAAACATTCTTGTTTTATCGTCTGGCCATACACCCAATGACTACTTTTTTTTACTAAATAAATTGGCCGGTCATCTGAATATTTTAATATTTGATATAAATAATAGTTTTGTAGAATGAGACATCAACAACTGGTTAACGTCAGATACATACCGACGTAAATTGTAATTATTCATGGAACTTCATGTTTTTAAATTTGTAAATAAGCTACTAATAGTCGATACTGATAAACAAAAACAAATGCTCATTACTGGCGTTGTAAGAAATAATAAAATTAGTAGTAAAACCCAACATTATGTTACTGGTTAAGCGATGAAAATTTTATGTAGGTAGGTACCTAGTACCTACCGATCATTTCTTATGTAACATTTTGCTTTAAATGTTGTTTGCGTAATTATTAATGAATGAGAAATAATGAGTAATAACCAAGTTTTATCTATTATTATAATTTACAATTATACGTACCTCTATGGTACTATGCCTTATTAGTAAGATCTAATTTATGGGTACATAACCAAAAAATCATGATACAGCAAGTGCGTTATGGTAGTGAAAATTTCGTGTTTAAAATGGAATTGGTGTTAATAATATTAGGACTTTAGGAATGTGATTATGTCGTAAGGTACCAGTGCATCCATGTACACAAAGGTAGTTTAGAAGGTTCGCACTTCTAAAGAGCTTATCAAAATAAAAATTGGATGGCAGTTTTCGTTTTTTATCTGGACGCTCATTCTACATTCTGAGGAAAGGTTCCGATGGCTTCCCGAAAATCATACAATTGTGTTCATTGCTCTTGGGGCATTTTCCTTACTATTAATCAAAATTAATAAGCTAGCACGAAGAAGTTTTCATGGACCACATTTAAACCCAACTCTAAAATAGGTTTGCCATTTGCCACCGATTAACTATTTGCAGCCGTGGCGACCATATTATTAGATCATTGTTTCATCATGTTTTTCGGACACAAAATCTCAAAAAAATTAATTTTAATGTCTTGCAAAGTACGTACAATTATTATTCGCACAACGAAGGGACTGCATTATAGTAAGAAACCAAATATTTCCACGCATATCATTAATTACCATCTCATAGTGAGATGTAAGACAGGAGCCGCCATCTCGTTGCGGAAGCAAGTAGTATTTTGTGACGACAGCTCCAAATAACACAAAATGTAATAAAATAGAGACTGTGTACAACCAACTAACAATTTTGTAAATTGCGAGCTCTGGCCCATTTCGTCTCTCATATAGGGACATTGTATGTAAGGCTAGATGTATTCAACCACAATTAGAACCGTAGACCGGTTTCGCTCCAATTAGAGCTCGTCAGTACGGTATACCAATTGCAGCGAGAAAACACCTATAAAGTAATACGCCTATAATAGCCAGCCTCACAGCACATAGTTAGATGTAAGACAGGAGTCGCCATCTCGTTGCGGAACCAAGTAGTATGTTATCACGACAGCTCCAAATAACTCAAAATGTTATAAAATAGAGACTGTGTACAACCAACTAACAATTTTGTAAATTGTCAGCCCTGGCCCATTTCTTCCCTAATAGAGGGACAATGTATGTAAGGCTAGATGTATTCTCACCACAATTAGAACCGTAGACCGGTTTCGCCCCAATTAGAGCTCGTCAGTACGGTATACCAATTGCAGCAAGAAAACACCTATAAAGTAATACGCCTATGATAGCCAGCCTCACAGCACATAGTGAAATGTAAGACAGGATTTGCCATCTCGTTGCGGAACCAAGTAGTATGTTGTCACGACAGCTCTAAATAACACAAAATGTCATAAAATAGAGACTGTGTACAACCAACTAACAATTTTGTAAATTATCAGCCCTGGCCCATTTCTTCCCTAATATAGGGACAATGTATGTAAGGCTCACAATTTACAAAATTGTTAGTTGGTTGTACACAGTCTCTATTTTATACCATTTTGTGTTATCTGGAGCTGTCGTGACAACATACTACTTGGTTCCGCAATGAGCTGGCGACTCCTGTCTTACATCTCACTATGTGCTGTGAGGCTGGCTACCATAGCCGTATTATTTTATAGGTGTTTTCTTGCTGCAATTAGTATACGGTACTGACGCGCTCTAATTAGAGCGAAACTGGTCTACGGTTCTAATTGTGGTGAGAATACATCTAGCCTTACATACATTGTCCCTATATCAGGGATTGGATTTGTGCACTTCTTTGGTCTTCTGGAGATGCTAATGATTTAATTTTCTATTGAGTTTGTGGTTATCGATTGCCAATCATGTTTGATTGGTGACAAGCCTGGGGAGCGAGAAGGCGATGGAAGCAGGGTCGCGTTATTTTATTTATATGTATTGTTATGATTACTTCAGGGACAAAACAGAGTAGTATAGAACATTTCATTGCAAATGGTTATCTCTTGCTGGGTGTTCGGATATATAATAAGGCAAATTAGCTTCAAAGTGACTCAGTTATTTCTGAAGAAAAACTTAACTATTTTTCGTGAAAACTCTACTGAGCTGGCTGTCCAACGAACTTATCCAAGCTTTTAAGCAACGGAAGGCACATTCTAATCATAATTTGCACTCATTTGAAGAACTTTATTAAAGGTGTGAATGTCTAGATTTCCATGTTTGCAATTTTTTCTGCAATATATTTCCAATAAAAGCTTTTGGTTTAGAACTGTAACCAATAAAAGTAAATTTTTATTCGAAACAATTATTGTATAAGGAGGGAATCGGAAAGTTCCAAAATGATATTTAAAATCAAAAATTACGAAACGTTTAAATGTTTACATTAAATTTGTACTTCATGACAGCAATATGTTGTATGTATTAGGTACTTATTATTTCTACATATCTTCATGCATTTGTTTGAGTTTTGAAACACTGGTCTGACACACTAAATGTGCGTGGTTGTGCTCATCTTGTTTCCCTAAATATGCAGGTAGTTTAAAATAGCATCATAAATATTGTGTAATGGTAATAAATTATTGTCAGTTTTGATATAGTGTTAGTTTCACAGCCCGTTAGTTTACACAAAACGTATGCTAATAAATATGATCCGCTATAAACACTATACCCCAAACGATACGTCGCATATTGATTATTGTGATTATTTTGTGGAGGTCAAGAACAACAGGAGTGATCAATTATCGATCACGCGAATGTTACATATCTAATAATTGCTACAGAATGTTGCGATCACTTACGACTCCAGTAAAAAGTGCGTTGTAGACAGTACAATAATCAAATTCTATTTTAATATCATGTAGCTGTACAGCTGTTTAACATTTTAAGTTACTTATCACATGGTAAAGTTTTAACCCCTCAGTAACTCCTGTTGTATTGATAGTGGCGTCGGTCTACCAGACCAACTACCAATAAAGAATAAACAAAGACACTTGTTTTAAGATATTCATTTACTAGAAAAAAAAATAATTTCGATACTTTTCATAAAAATAATATGAATGCAAGTTAAAAAAGTGTGGACGCAGCAAGTGCCCTATGGTAGCGAATTTGTTTGCACCGGCAAATGCTTTTTTCGGAAGAGGCCACGTTTGGTTTCCATGGCACAGTGAACCGTCAATATTTCAGGTATTGGAGTTGGGTAAATTCTCATTGGATGATGGAGGTACAGTAGGCCAGTCAAATAAGGGGTCAGTTTTGGAAATAAGTGTTGGAAAGCTAATTATTGTTTTGACCGGTTCATTTGACGTCAAGTAGAAGTATCTTAGAGTTGCACGGCCCCTCGAACGCCGCTCGAGTCACCAAAAAACAAAAAATTTTCTGACATTTTTCAGTTTTTGCCTGTAGCTTCGAAACTCTGAACTTTAGCGAATACTCTAGTATTAGAAAAATTAAAGAACAATATATTCTGCGTCGAATGAGTGCCACACTTATTCAATTTGGTCGGGTAGTATGGGTGAAATCGACGGCCAAAAACGATGATTTTTATCAGATTTTCTGAAAAATGCATTATAGTGACTTAATCATCGTCCGCCACACGGAAATATATATATATATATATATATATATATATATATATATATATATATATATATATATATATATATATATATATATATATATATATATATATATATATATATATATATATATATATATATATATATATATATATATATTCTTTCAATAGAACGATATTTCCCTTTTTTTTATAACTGTAGTGGGATCTTGATACCATTTACTGCGAACCTGTTATGTAGACATATATTCGTTGGACCATTGTTTCCAAAAATGTTCTGTCAATTCTTGTATTTTTTTTGATAATATGATCTGTTAAGTCTGTTTTGCGGAATTTCAAGTACCTTGGTTTCTGCAAGTCCATTGGTTGCGCTGCCGATCAGGAAATGTCCAGGAGTTAAATGTTGTGGATCATTTGGACCATGGGATAATAATGTTAATGATCTGAAGTTTAAACAAGCTTTTATACAAGTTAAAAGCGGACCTCGGTGGTTCAGAGGTAAGAACGTGTGCCTTTGAACCGAAGGGTACTGGGTTCGATCCCGACGTACTCCTTTCACTTTTTCAGTACAAACTGTAAAATTAACATCAACCGAGGTTCTGGCATTGTATTTGAGCAAGTTGAATGTCTGCACGTTCCGCCCTTCGGAGGGGGCGTAAAGCTGTCGGTCCCGTGTCCATGCGATGTTGGTCACGTTAAAGATCCCTACCCTCCTTACAGAAAGACAGGGGTTCGGCAAAATTTCCAGGATAGTGAGGTGAAACTGCTCCCTGGCGTCGGTGATTGGCCATAGTCGCGGAAATAGACCGACGTTAAAGAAACAAAAACACACACACACACAAGTTAAAAGTGTATACATTTGTTCTGTGGTTAACATTGAATTAGGCGTTATTCGTTTTAAATGGTGTTTTACTGATTTAACTCCTGCTTCCCATCACCCGGCAAATGTGGGTGACCACGCAGGTATAAAATGCAACCTAATGCCTTCTTTCCTTATACAATTTTGAAACTGTGTTTGTTTAAACAATTTATTTAATTATATTGAGGCACCTGTAAATGAAGCAGCATTATCTGAATATAAATTAGCACACAAAACCGTTTCATTACAGCTAGAAAGGCTTCAGTGGTGCAGTTGTAAGTTAAGTCGAGGTGAATTGCCTTTGTTGCCATACATATAAACAACACAATATAAATCTTCAACACCTTATGACCCCGATTGCGATTTTTCTTAATTTTAATTGGACCTGCGTAATCAATACCCCAATTTAAAAATGGTCTGGCTTGCTGAATCCTAGTTTCAGGTAAATTGCTTATAATCGGATAAATTGTGCGCGGACTAACCCTAAATCTTGTAATACATTTATGAATTTTGTTTTTGACGGTGCTCCTTCCTGCAATAGGCCAAAATCGTATCCCCAGAGGCTAACGTCACTTCTGGACCAGCATGTAATTGTCTGACATGCTTCCTTCCGTTCAATAATTAATTTAGTTATGTGGTGCCCCCTTGGCAATATAATAGGAAATTTGTGATCTAATGCTAGATGAGAATTTACTTAGCGACAACTACATCGTAGAAGTCCGTCTTGATCTAGAATAATTTTACTGAAACGCCTATTTCTATTTAAAAGAGATATTTCGTTTTCAAATGTTAAAGACTGCACTGGTTTTAAAGGTTTGACTGTAATATAATTTATCTAAACTTAATATAACAGAGTCATGGTTTTGTTTCTCTCTAGTGACCGCTATAAACCTTAAACAATAAGCGAATACCCTAACCAATCTCTCAAAGATTGAAATCCGTTTAAGAAATGAAACGTCTTTCACGGCCATTACAGATAATACCTTCTTCCGGCATTCGAGAGGTTCATGTTTATGAATAATGCTATTTATGTCTTTTGTTACCCATTCACTGACAGATTCCCTTAGGAAAGATGGACCTTGCCACCAAATTTTAGTAGTGTTATCGTTGTCGAATGAATGCACCCTAGAAATAATGTCAGCGGGATTCTCTTGAGACGTACAATTTTGCCAATTATGTACTGGGTGGCCAATTAAGCGGAAACCGTTCACCATAGAGCTTTGGGAAAAAATATCTTTAGTAAATGTGGCCAAGAAAAATCGTTGGAAATTATTTTCAACCTAGTCAGATGCCCGCTAGGGGGCGTAACACCAAGAGGAAATGGAAAAAAATAGGATATCTCAGTAATATGTTTAGATAAACTTTGTTGAAAATACCCACAGATAAATGTAATGTATATCACGAACAATTTTTGTTTTGACTATGTATCTCTAACTCTTCAGATAAAGTGGTGGGGTTAAGGCAAACATTGATTATTGGACCGAACGAATAAGTTATAGTTGCGTTATGAATGCGTAAATAAGTCTTATTTTTAACAAAAAACTATAAAACTAAATTTGCAAATTAATAAATGTCTGTTTTTAATCTTCAAATTAGTCAATGCTGAAAATGTTTTTGTTTAAATTCCAGTTTTATAAGTTTTTCATTAATATATCCGGTTAAACAAAAGATAGAGACTTGGGAACACTACAAAACGTAAGATACTTGGTATTATAGCTCAATGTTTTGATCCCTTAGGTTTAATATCACCCTGTATATTACCCGCGAAACTAATCTTACAGTAATTGTGGGCATAAAACATGGAATGGGATACAGTGTACACATACACCACTTGTTTGGCCTTTAGTCCTCTTTCTATCTGTGTAGTAATATTTATATCATTGTATTTAGGTTTCTTAAGAAAAATCATAAAATGTGTTAGATTTTAAAAAAGCGCCATCTAGTGATTACAGGTAACAATAACAAAGACATGGCTTGCAATGCAGTTAATAGAGCAAGAAATACTCTTTTGAATGACACTAAGTTCAATATTTTCAAATGAGGCGATCCCGAGATATTGCATTTTTTCCTAGTCAATGTTTGTCTTACCCCACCACTTTATCTAAAGAGTTCGAGAAAAATAGTCAAAACAAAAATTGTTCGTGATACACACGACATTTATTTCCAGGTATTTTCAACAAAGTTTCTCTCGACATATTACTGAGATATCCTATTTTTTCCACTTCGTCTTGGTGTTACGCCCCCTAGCGGGCATCTGACGAACTTGAAAATACTTTCAAACGATTTCCCTTGGCCACATTTACTATAGATATTTTTTCCCAAAGCTCTATGGTAAACGGTTTCCGAGATATAGCCGCTTACCTCGCTTATTTGGCCACCCGGTATACTAGAAAGGCTTTGTATTTCAGCAACCATATTGCTAACATATGAGTGCCATTTATGTGGGCTTTTAGAAAGCCGAGATAATACAATGGTTGGGTTTGTCCAATAAAAATAATTTATTTGTAAATGGCCTAAACTATTTTGTAGAATATGCATTTGTCTTGGTAAGCTAGTTGATTTTAAAGGCGCTACACGATATTTAGCACATAATAATGCCACCGAAGACTGGTGATTGCTATAAACAGCTCTTACGCATATCCATATGGTTTTTCAGAGGCGTCAGATAGACCATGAATTTCTCTGGAGTCACAAGGATAACACATGACTACCTTTCGTGGAGTTGGAGGATCTGAATTTAGAAGTTTTAGTTGCTCTACAAATTTTAACCAATCCCTCTTTAAGTTTTTGGGAATTTATGTATCCCATTCCATGTTTTATGCCCACAATTACTGTAAGATTAGTTTCGCGGGTAATATACAGGGTGATATTAAACCTAAGGGATCAAAACATTGAGCTATAATACCAAGTATCTTACGTTTTGTAGTGTTCTATACATCATGTAAATTTAGATGTAGGTTGTATTTTAATATATCGTTTTGGCTATTACACAATATATATATATATATATATATATATATATATATATATATATATATATATATATATATATATATATATATATACGTTTTAATGTTCTTATCGTTATCTAATGCCAATAAAGGTTTACTAGTAGTGTCTAGTTCTGACAACGGATTTTAATAATTTGATGCCCATTTACACAGTTCAAAACCTGCGCTTTTGAGAGCTTGGGTTAGTTCGTATTTAATGGTTTCTAATTCCTCTAATGAATATGCACCATTTAGAACGTCATCCACGTAAAAATATCTTTTAATAACTGTTGGAATCTCGTTGGAAACTTGTCAACTTCGTCATCTGCTAGTTGAAAGAGCGTTCGTATTGCACCGTATGTGTGATGCGGTTTAGTTTGAAGAACTGGAACTCATCAGTAGAATTTCCACGCCAAATAATAAACTAGAAATTTGTATCAATCGGGCGCACTAAAATTTGTCGAAACATCTTGTTAATGTCAGCGATAAATACTTATTGATGCATTCGAAATCTTGTTATGATATCAAACAAATTTTGATGAATTGTAGGACCGACCATTAAAAGTTGATTTAAAGTAACACCGTTTGAGGAATGGCTACTACCATTAAAACTACTCTAAGTTTTGTTGTAAGAGAGTCCTTAAAAACAGGGTGATGTGGTAACACAAAATGTTTTGATTTAAATACATCATTATCTACTTATTTCATGTGACCCAGATTTTTTGTAGTCTAAAACGAATTACTGTATTCTGCCTTTAATGATCGATTAGTTTCAAACCTTCTTTGGGCGCATGAATTATTTTATTGTCATTTGAAGTGTTAACCCTAAATTGTCGGGTGAATAGTTAAAAGGTAAGATTATTACAAAGCTACCGTCAGGGTTGCGTGTATAATTTTGTTTATAATGTGTTGTGCAGTTTTGTTCTTCGATAGTAAATTTAGACGCTTGAATACGCAATTCCTCAATTTGTCAAAATCTGTTTACTTAATTATTTAAGTCATTGATTAACAAGTAGACGGATTTGGATCGCTCTTTTAAATCATATATTTTGCTGCCTATAACCCAGCCAAACAATGTTTCCTGGAAATGTAGTTGACTTTTGTGTGATGGTTTTATTTCATTACATAACAGAAGTTGCCAAAAGAGCTCCGCTCCAGTCAGTAAATAGATTGTGCTTGATTGATTAAAGTCGGGATCTGATAATTTAATGCCACTGGGTAAAAAAGCATTATAAGTTGAAAAACTATATAACGGAATATTTTCCGTTATTTTCTTTAAAACTAAACACTGAGTAGTTGTTTGAAATGCATTATGTGTTGAATTAATGGTAAATTATATGATTGTTAGATATTTTCAGACGCTCACACAATGAGTCTGATTGTAAGCCAACATCTAATAAACATCTACGTTTATGCCAATTGCCAAATTTATCTTTATTTAGTATAACTGCGGTTGACTAAAGAATTTGTTTTTTATGGTTTCTTGACATAAATTCGTAAGTACCACAGGACGTTCATCTGCTATTGTTTGTTTTGGAATCTGTAATCTGTACGTTAACAATAAGTTTTTCAAAGTGCAACAAGGTATGGTGCTGTTTAAAGAATTTTCGGCAAGGGCCTGATATACATGCATTTATTGCGTGATTGCTTCGCAAACAGTTAACACAGAGCTTATGATACTTTGCCGTTTGGAATCTATTGTTTCTTGATAATTCTAAAAATTTAGGACAATCATTTATGCGATGTGCTATTTTGCATATTACACAATTAATGTTATTTACATTATTTTTTACAAGGTTTGTAACAAGGTGTGTTGTTCATTTTTGATTAAATTTGCTATAACTGATATTATATCTATTAATATTATTAACATTATGAGATTGCTTATGGAAATTTGACTTGTGATTAGATTGATTGAATTCTAAAGCCTCTAGTAATTGGCATAGTGCTTTTATAATTTTCTCATGCTGTGTCATAAATATTCTATTGTTTGACACGCTTCACCTGTTAAACATGATTTTAAATACTTAAATCTTTGGATATTTGTCAATCTTTCATTTTTATCGATTAGCGAGTCAGAACTGCCAAAAAATGAAGCATAATCTTTAAAACAACCACTAAATTTAGGAAGCTCTATAACCGGTAACCGCACAGAAATTGTATTGTTGGTGTGATTATTCAATGACAATGTGCTAGGAGAAGGCGTATTCTGAAGTCTTCTCGGCACTCGGGGTCGAGAAGGGGTATGCGGCCTCTCTAGCCAATCAGACCGCCGTTTGAAAAGGTAAATCTCCAGGGTGCTATCGTCAGGTTGACCATCATTGCCCAGAGTGACCACTGTATTTTGGTGTCCATAGTCGGCACGTGCGTGTGGCCAAAAGGTGTGACGACGGAACAATATATATATATATATATATATATATATATATATATATATATATATATAAGTTGGTTAATTTGCTTGATTCTAATTTATAAATAATATTCAATACACTTAAACTCGCATTGAAATACTTATGTAATAAATATAATATGTATAGAAAAATTAAATAAAGGATAAGAGCATATGGTAACTGACCTTCCCGTGTTCTATGTTGTTGCCTTGATCTGCTACTTGTAGTCCTGGCTTGAATGTAGATTTGTTGATGGGGTGCAGGTACTTGCTACAACCCTTTTACCTACGTCGATTTTGTTTAAGTCGCTAAAGCTGGCGTATAAAAATGTGGTTTATCATTGGATCCGATTCGATTTGGACCAAAATGTTACGCAAGAAAGCATCAATCTGGTTACCGGTCTAGCCTATATAGTAGAAACAGTGTACCATATTTTATCAAAATAACTTATTGTTTGAAAATGTACAAAATTTTTCCAAAAATGAACTTTAAATGTTTCCGTGAAAACTGGTTTCCTAGCCAAGAAACCTTAGCTTAATAGAAAATTGAGTTATTAAATTTGCAGCATTTAATGAAGATTACCAAAACGAACTTACTGCGTCTCAATTTTTTTTCTTACATGCATCATATTTCGATTAAAAAAAGGCAAAAATGCAATAACATAATGGTGTTCGAAAAAAAATTGTAGGTATCCCCACCGACTTATGGGCTAGCTTGTCATGGTCAAAATAAATAAGATGCAGCTGAAGACAACCTATAATTAAAGTATAAAATTTTTTCTCGGATCTTGTATAATAACAATTATATTGAGCTTTGCCGTAGAAATGCGTCACCCTGTATATATGTAAACAGATAAAAACTGTATGTAAACCCGGATATGGATTTTAAAGGGCCTAGTTTGCACTCATTTGAAGAAATCTTTTTACAATTCAAAAGTCGCGGTCTCCTCATCAACGAAATTTTTTCTACGAAAATTAGCTAAAAATTATAGACCATTATACCATAAACTTAACTAAAACTACCACCAAAGCACCAGAGAAAGGGTCTGTTTGAAATGGAATTTCTGGAAATATTTTAGTAAAAAAAGGACAATGTTGTTGAAGCTGAAACTTAAGGGTTTGCAGAACACTCTTCTTGCGACATTTTCTTTACATAATCCTTATTTGTTTCAGGTGCTTTGCCTAAATGTTGCCAATTTTGACATTTCAAATCGCGACTTTGACGTTTTGAGGAAAACCCCAAATTGTTTTCTTTAAATTATATATATATATATATATATATATATATATATATATATATATATATATATATATATATATATATATATATCTGTGTATGTGTGTGTATGTATAAATTGAAGCTGACCCTGAATATGGGTTCTAGAGGGCCTAGTTAAATTTACTAAATAAACCAAGCAAGTGAGTGCATAACATCTACTTCATTTGATTTTTGAATCAGACGGGAAAATTAATTCGTGTTCTGTGCAGTAGTCGGAAACGGAAAAGATCGTTGGGTGGCTCATAAACTGTCTCCAGGCGCTAGTATTCTCCGTACGGTGGGTCTGCTGACCAGGTCTGAGGTTAATAAGCAGCATGTACACGATACACGAGTAGCTAGATATGTCTAAATTTCGGGTCCCCTGATTAAATGCCCCACGTCAGATAAGCGCACATTACAATTTACTGTGAAAGGGAGAACGGGAGGAACCTGATTATTTTATACTTGTATTAATTGTACATGCGTTTTAATTCATAATACCACTTGTTAAGTTATTATTGAAGATGTAGAGTTGGAACTCGGAGAATAGATACAGGTACCTTTTTTGTGCAGTAAACAGCATATGACATGAAAGTGTTAAATGTTCCGAGGCTGGAAGTAGAGCACTAATTAAACTAATAAAATAAAGTAATTAAGTGCTTACTGTTATTTTACGGAGTTTATATTCGAAAATGGTTTGTTTACTAGAAGAATGTGCAAATATGCACTTAGTTAATCGCGTAATCCAATGAAACTAACGCTCGTGATATGCCAAAAAAATCTTTAAATTTTAAATATTTTTTTCGAAAACGATGCATCTTAGCGACAATAAACAGAAACCTTTTTGTTAGAAAAAGTAAAGTTTTCATATTTAATATCAGAAATGTCTTAAGGGGAAAGGTAAAAGAATTAATCTAAAATGAAGATTGAGTCCCACAAATGGTTAGTTTATGACCGCCATGGAAAAATTATATTAGTTTTTTGTTGTTCTTTTGTGTCTTTAACATCGGTCTATTTCCGCTGCTATGGCCAATCAATCACCTACGCCTGGGATCTTCTCACACCTCACATCCCAGAATTTTTTCCAAACCCCTGCCTTTCTGGATGGAGGGTAGGGATCTTTAACGCGCCCAACATCGAATGGTACACGGAACCGGGTGCTTGCTAAGACACAATGCCACAACTTTGGTTAATGTTAATTTACTTACCTGAAAAATAATTTGACGTGTTTACTGGGAATTCAACCCGTGACCTTGGACGCAGAGGCGTAAGTTGTGTGTGATTTGTCATTGTGTCCAACGTGACCTTTGAAATAACCCGTTTTAAGAGATACTTGAAAACAATCACCTAATTCTTGGAAAACGGTTGAAAAGTGTTTTTGGATTGTAGGTAAGTTTCTGGATACACTGTAAACTGACGATAGTGAAATATGTTTCAAATAAAACTACATCCCAATAATTTATCTAGATATCTTTTTTATTAAATGTTCAGAGAGCACGGTTACACCATTCTATGGTAACTATTTTCAATATGACTCAATATTATTTGTAAAATAAAATTATAAGGAAAATAATGATTACGCTTCGAGGGCAAGGTTTATCAGTTGCCTGTTTCCTTATAACGGTTTATTCAAATGATTTTACGCCATTGTATTTAGGATGGAACTCCGTGTTTTCCTGTAAATAGATAACAGCATTTTATCAAACAATTCCAAATCCACTTTTTTACGCATTATAATATTGTCGTTATACTAACAAATAATCCAAACCACCTTCATATCTTTCATTGGTGGAAATTCCGTAGAATGTTAGGCAGACACTAGTTAAAAAACAAATAAACAAATTATTAAATCCTGGTTTTTAATACATTTAAATATGCGTATACATAGAAAGGTTTCTCTAACTATACTGGAAAACGTTTTAAACACACAATCATAAATACAAATTTATTTATTTATTTCAATTAATTATAAACTATATATTGTAAATGCTCATTTAATGTTATGCTAAAGTCGCCTTTGGATAAAAAAAGTTTATGAAAAGTATATACTGGTTTACATCAGATTTTTCAGGTTTAATGACCAAAAAATAAAAGAAAGAAAACACTTGAAGCAAGTATCGAAAATACCTTGTCTCCATCCGATTTTTTTCATGATAATAATTTTGCATAATTTGAACCGTAGAAAATGTTTCTTTAATTACAAACCGTTAGTGAATTGTTTGTGGCACAGTTTTGCGCCTAAAGTTTTCATTCAAATTTCAATTACTTTTTATTGAAGTCTTCACTTTAATTCATTATAATTTTTATAAACTTTTTCAATACATACCTGTAAATTTTTTACTGTTTATATGATATTTCAGGAAAACGGTTTTTCTCTGAAAAATAATGTATCCCAGAAAGTTTCAAATATTAGTGGGTGCTTAAGACAAAGCAAGTTGTTTTTACCGAACTAAGTTTACACAAAAATTCACCTGCGTAGTCACCACCCTCCAAATTTTGTATATCAAGGAGGCGGTGATTTACTGTCGGTCTAATGTTGAGTATGAATAAGATGTTTTGCAAAGATATACAACCACGGTGAGCCACTACATATTTGTAATAATAAGCGCAAGCTTGGCTTTTTAAAACCTCCATGGATTAAAATGCACATACAGGACAACAACTCCTTTGTTTAAAAAAAAAGCAAACTGATTTAACGGATTTCTATTTCTTTAAAACTCTTATTTTTAATTAAGTATATTAAACAGAATACTTCAAACCGTATGAAAAATAATGGTAATAATGTAATAAGTTGATATTTATCAATATTTTCTTGATGTAGAACTTCTTCTATTTCTATTATTGGTATCAAGTTATTTTATTATTATGGTTGCTGTAATGGTTATTATTTTGATTATTTGATTTTAATTTTAAATTAAATATTAACATGCTTATGTAATTCAAAACAAGGTAATTGTCGTATAAAGGTGTCCTTCTATCTTTAAAACATCCAAAAAGGCACCTTTTTTGATGGCAAGACATTATTTATCACTATCACTGGCAAAATCTAAAATACAACAGCAGTAACTATGTCTTTTTTCAGCTAACTATATATATATATATATATATATATATATATATATATATATATATATATATACATACATATATATATATACATACATATATATATATATACATACATATATATATATATATATATATATATATATATATATATATATATATATATATATATCACATCTATATTTAAAAAAATAATAGGCCAATTTTGATGAAATTTAATAAATAGCTTTCTTTTGTAAATGGTAAGTTTGTTTTTGTTGGCCAGGAAAATCGGACTAGTTTTTCCGGGACAATTTAGGGTTTTCTTTCGCGAAGTTTTTTATCTCCGAAAATAACAAAGCGATGGCAACCAAATATAATGCGCAGGTATATTGTAAAACGTTTACTATACACTGTCTATAAAGTAACGCATAAATTCAATAAAATTGAAAGTGACCATTATTAAGGAAAATTCAAAAACAGGTCGATTTTTATTGTCAAAAACTAACTTTGTGATACAAAAATCTCATCCCTATCGTCATACCTCTTCGAATGGGAGCTACCCCTTCGAAATTTTGAAATTGAATGGTAGGTGGTGTGATACATCTTTTTAAAGATAGTCCAATTATCTATTCAACAACACCATTTTTTTTTGCATGAATAAAATAAAGTGAGTAATAACATTTTTATTATCAATAATACCTAACACAACACAAGTGAAGCCTGTGAAGAATTACATGGTCCAGTCTTATGGTACTGTTATGGTACTTGTGATATGATACTTCAATATCTCAAAGTCTGCAAACAATGTTTAAAATGTTAGGCTTCTTGTACGAAAAGAACTCTAGAGATTTTGTTGTAAACTATGTCGTATCTGTAACAACCGACTGATCATAACAATTATCTGCTGTGTTACATGTGTCATAAAAACGAATCAAGAAAAGTTTGATAATTTTTTGCGATACAATCTACGGATAATAGTAGTAAATTTACGTTTTGGTTGTCGTGCAACTGAATACGTATAATGTTCAACTTTTGCTGTTGGTAAAATGCGTTTATCAACAGCTCACAGAATTGAAGTTCTAATAATGATTGGTTATGGTGACAGGATCTGAACTCAGACAGAGATGTGTATTCTGTTTAATACTAAATATTCGGATATATCTATTAATCAATCACCAGGGAGTCAAGTAGATAAGAAATTTCGAGAAACATTTATCGTGGAAGGTTTGCCTAAAACAGGTCGCCAGTCTATAAGTGAAGAAGTGAAATTAAATGCCTCATTAGCAGTGGAAACATAAAGTCTTAAAACTTGAAAAGCTTCATCCTTATAAAATAAAGCTTTTGCAGGAGTTATCCGATGACGACCCAGACCAAAGGATGCAGTTTTGTGCAGCATTAATGGATACATGTAATGATAACCCTTTGCAAGTACCGAATATTCTATTTTCGAATGAATCTATTTTTACACTACATGGAGAAGTTAACCATCAAAACTGCAGATATTGGGCAAGGATAAATCCAAGATGAATGCGACGGAATCACACACAGCATCCAAAAAAGGTAAACGTTTGGGCGGGAATTGTTAGGAGTGGGATTACTGGTCCCTACTGTGTTGATGAAACTATAAATGGACCACGATATCCACCATTTTTACGGCAATATCTCATTCCGACGTTATTGAACTTATTTCCTGATAGACATAATGCTGGTATGTAAATCATAACTTGCTGTATCAACAAGATGGCGCGCCCGCGAATTATGAAGTTAACGTTCGACAGTATCGGGATCAAAAATGGATTGGTAGGCGTGGTGCAATCGAGTGGCCAGCAATATCACCTGACCTAACTCCCTGAGATTTTTTCTGTGGGGTCATTTCAAGAATGTCGTATTCAAAAGCAAACCAGATACTATCGACGAATTAAAAACAAGAATTAGAACTGAATGTAGCAACATTTCTCCAGAGATTATAATTAAGAGTCCAGCAAGAATTTGTTGACCGTTTAGGATATTGTCACGCACAAGAAGGGGGGCATTTCGAACATTTGATTAGATAACACTGAACTATGTAATTCTTTATAGGCTTCACTTGTGTTAGGTGTTACTGATAATAAAAAATGTTATTACTCACTATCACACTACCCACCATCCAATTTACAAATTTTCGAAAGCGTAGCTACCCCTTGAAGAGATATGGCGGTATCGGGTATAGGGGTGACATTTTTATACAAAAAAGTTTATTTTTGGAAATAAAAATCAACCTGTTTTTGAATTTTCCTTAATAATGGTCACTTACAATTTTTTTTTCATCATTCAGATCTATAAGTTGTAAGAAAAAGGTTAAACCATTTAATAAGAACTCCGATATTTGAAATAATTTTATAAAAATTTGCTACCATAACGCACTTACTACGTGAAAACTTTTTATTATTGGACTTCATTTCTTCAGTAATAATTTAGTAAAACATTTCTTAATTACCAATAAACGTGACGTCCATTTACGTCTTTTAAGAAGTATGTCTAAGCAATCAATATATTTTAACATTGTTTGGCAACCAGAATTTAATTGTGTTGCTTGTTGACGCTTTTTAGCATTTAAATTTAAGTTATTGTCATAGTTTTTGAAATCTGTTACCTTTGTAAAGTGTCCCAGAAAAGCCAATTGTACTGCTGTAACCATGGCAGTTGCATAATACCTTGCTGTAGGTAGGAATCTAGGTGATTACAATCACATTTCTATTTTTAATTAAGCTACGACAGCACAAAACATTTGTAAGGGGTTATGCACGTTTGTTTCTTTGCACAAAATGCAGACTTAAGTGGCACGTGCCTCTTTAAACTTATTAATAGATTGACATCATTTAAAGTGTTTTTAACTAAACATAACACTAAGGTTAAAATTAAACTAGATAATTAAAAAACTTAGGATATGGGTGAATTGCAGATTTTGCTTATTAAGATAAGAAGTCATAGGTTTGCCACGTAAATTTAAGCGGATAAAAAGTACATACGTATATCTATTTATATACCGAGGGACTAAAATTAATCCTAATATCGCAGCGAGAGTAACTTCCGGTTTTTGAAAAATAATACGCAAATACGTATTACTTTTGTAACACACGACAAGTCACAGATAGAGGGCCGTCAGGATATTATTTATTTTTCAAGTAAACAAACACATATTAATCGACACACTCACCGCTTTAGCTGACAGAAGATAAGGGCGTTGCTGTAATTTCTAAACCTGTGCAATACAAGAGAAACCACTGTAAGTGTTTAGTTCAACCTTGTCTAACATAATTCCCCTTATAAATCAAGACATGTTCAATATCCTAAATACCCCTTAAATATGGTACTAAAACGACTGTCTTTATATGTCTATAATTGCTACAACTCATGAATAAAGTATATCATGTCAGCATTATTACAAAAGGGCCGTTCTTTGCCCCCGCCTTTACCTTAGGCCTTACATGGTACAGTAGACCAGGCACGCTATGTCCCCGCAACTTTACATACCCAGAGGTTATGGCACCTTCAGACTCATCCAGGTAAGTGAGTGGTGAGCGTGTCGCCACCTAGTTGCGGAACCAAGTAGTATGTTGTCACGCCGGCTCCAAATAACACAAAGTGTTAAAAAATAGAGACTGTATACAACCAAGTAACAATTTAATAAATTGTCAGCACTGGCCCATTTCTACCCTAATATGGGAACAAAGTATGTAAGGTTAGATCCATTCTCACAACAATTATAACCGTAGACCGGTTTCGCTCTCATTAGAGCTCGTCAGTACGGCATACTAATTGCAGCGAAAATACACGTATAAAGTAATACGGCTAAAGTAGCCAGCCTTTCATCACTAAGTGAGTGGTGAGCGTGTCGCTACCTAGTTGCGAAACCGAGTAGTATGTTGTTATGCCACCTCCAAATAACACAAAGTGTTAAAAATAGAGACTGTATACAACCAAGTAACAACTTAATAAATTGTCAGCCCTGGCCCATTTCTACCTTTTTTTTTAATTTCAACAACACACCACGAGGGCTTACAGCCTAGATACTACGTACCGTGGGTGTTGACAAGGAGGAAAGAGGCAGCTTGTTAATTCTGGACTTGAAGTTTTGGAGGTTCGGAGGAGAAGGAAAAACATGTGCCGGCAAGGAATTCCACAACTTGGAAGTCCTCGGGATAAAAGAGCGGGCATAACAAGATGTTCTAAGTCTGGTGACCTGGACAGTAAAAGGGTGCATTCGCTCTGTTCCCCTGGTAGATCTGTTGGGGGCAGCAGGTGGGGAAACTATGGAGGAAAGCTCCTCTGAGCAGTGCCCGTGCAGATATCTATAAAAAAGAGAGAGGTCACCAACGGCACGTCGGTGGGCAAGGGATGGCAGCCTTTGGGTGAGGGTAGGGTCACCGATGAGACGTATAGCTCTCTTTTGAATGTAGTCCAGGATAGCGAGTGTAGAAGCGGCAGCGGCACCCCAGATGTGGGAGCAGTATTCGAGGTTTGGCCTTATTTGTGAAGTATATAAGGTATAGAGATTAGCTGCTGAAAAGTATTGGCGACCCGAAAAAGGAAACCTAATTTCTTAGCAGCCGCTTCTGCAATTGATGTGACATGTTGGTGCCAATTAAGATTTCGATCCACAGAAATGCCAACAAGAGAAAAGGACTCATTACTTTGAATAACTTGGTTGTTCATTGTGATGGGTCTAGGGCTGATGTATCTCTTGTGAGAAAGAAAGCAAGACTTAGTTTTGGTGGGGTTGAATTGTACAAGATTTCTACTTCCCCAGTCTAATATTTTTGGAGATCCTCGGAGACAGAACCCTCCATGAGTCTGCGATCCTCATCTAATTGGGCTAAAGAGACAGGCTTAGAATATTGTATATTTGAATGGAGGGTGCTGTCGTCCGCGTAGATGTGAACTGGGTTGGATGTGCTAGAGAGGAGGTCATTGATGTGGAGAAGAAACAAAGTAGGGGCTAAAGCTGAACCTTGAGGAAATCCAGTTTAGAGGAATGGCCATCCACAACAACAGATATGCTCTTGTTGGAGAGGAAATTTGCTGTCCACATACAGAGTTTTGGTGATAGGCCATAGGCCGGAAGTTTATTAGGCAGCGCTGCGTGCCAGACCTGGTCGAATGCTTTGGATATGTCTAGAGCAACAATCTGGGATTCACCGTGTTGTTCCATGGACTTGTTCCAAGAATGGGTGACAAAGGAAAGGAGGTCGGCAGTCGATCTGCGCTGACGGAATCCATACTGCCTGTCGTGGATTAGACTGTGTTTTTCAAGAAATTTTAGTAATTCGGTGTTTATATACTTTTCCATCACTTTAGAGACGACTGAAAGGAGAGAAATAGGCCTGTAGTTGCTAGGAAGCGCTTTGGATCCTTTCTTGGGGATGGGTTGTACTCGATCAGTTTTCCAGTTACTAGGGAATATGCCTTTATTATAAGATATCTGAAACAAACGAGTCAGGATAGAAGCAAGCTCTGGTGCGCATTTTTTGAGAACAATTGCTGGGATCTCGTCAAGGCCAGAGGCTTTCCTGGTATTAAGAGAAGAGAGCATATTTCGTACCTTTTTAGTTTTAAAAATGATATCCGTCATTTTATGCGCGACATTGGGGACTGTTGGTGGTTGAACATTTGGAGGTGGGTTGAGAGTAGAATTGCCGGCGAACAACGAAGCAAAAAGTTCAGCCTTGCCCAGGGCGGTAGAAACAATTTCATCCCCTGAGACAAGAGGAGGGAACGTGCTTTTGCAGAAATTATTCCCAATAGATTTAGCAAGAGTCCAGAAGGGTTTGCCGCCGTTGGAGCTTAAGAGGACTTTGTTTTTGATGTGGTTATTAAACGAGTTTTTTTGCATCAGAAAGAATGCGGACATAGCGGTTTCTTGCGTCGTTAAATTCTTGACGATTTTCTTGACTGGGATTGTGTAGAAGCGTTTTGTGAGCTTTGACCTTTTCAAGTCTGGCCTTGTCACAGGATTTAGAGAACCAGGGCTTTTGAGTGGCTGAAGAGGTTTTCTGTGTACGTGGGATAAATAATTCCATGCCAGATTGGATAATAATATAGGGACAAAGTATGTAAGGCTACATGCATTCTCACAACAATTAGAACCGTAGACCGGTTTCGCTCTTATTAGAGCTCGTTAGTACGGCATACTAACTGCACCGAAAATACACCTATAAAGTAATACGGCTGAAGTAGCCAGCCTTTCATCACTAAGTGAGTGGTGAGCGTGTCGCCACCTAGTTGCGAAACCAAGCAGTATGTTGTTACGCCAGCTCCAAATAACACAAAATGTTAAAAAATAGACAACTGTGTACAACCAACTAACAATTTAATAAATTGTCAGCCCTGGCCCATTTCTACGCTAATGTAAGGACAAAGTATGTAAGGCTAGATGCATTCTCACAACAATTAGAACCGTAGACCGGTTTCGCTCTCATTAGAGCTCGCCAGTACGGCATACTAATTGCAGCGAAAATACACCTATAAAGTAATACGGCTAAAGTAGCCAGCCTTTCATCACTAAGTGAGTGGTGAGCGTGTCGCCACCTAGTTGCGAAACCAAGTAGTATGTTGTTACGCCAGCTCCAAATAACACAAAATGTTAAAAAATAGAGACTGTGTACAACCGACTAACAATTTAACAAATTGTCAGCCCTGGCCCATTTATACCCTAATATAGGGACAAAGTATGTAAGGCTACATGCATTCTCACAACAATTAGAACCGTAGACCAGTTTCGCTCTCATTAGAGCTCGTCAGTACGGCGTACTAATTGCAGCGAAAATACACCTATGTGACAATTTATTAAATTGTTAGTTGGTTGTATACAGTCTCTATTTTTTAACACTTTGTGTTATTTGGAGCTGGTGTGACAACATACTTTTCGACACCAATCATCAATATTCTGATTTGAATCTTCTGGATTAAACACAGAAAGCACTTCTCCTCCAACCATCCGAGATGGGCCTGGTACTGGTGCAGTGTTACGCAGCACGCCAGTCATTGCTTCACCCAAACGACTTACGATATCGTCACCTGTCCTCGTTGAAGTGGCAGAGCTGTGAAATGAACCTACGTTCCCTAGTGTAAGCGGATTATTGTCCATATTATCCTTATAAGTGTTTTCAGTCGGTATGCTCAACACCCAGCCCTTACGCGAAAAGTCATCAGCCTTGCTAAGAAACATGTTTATAAACTTAGTGTATCAAAAATCAATAAAAACAAGTCTAAATCATAATTCACAAATGAGATTTTGTAGCAGTCTATCCCACTTCTGAAAAATCTGTAACACACGACAAGTCACATATAGAGGGCCGTCAGGATATTATTTATTTCTTAAGTAAACAAATACATATTAATCGACACACTCACCGCTTCAGCTGACAGAAGGGCGTGGCTGTAATTTCTAAACCTGCCCTATACAAGAGAAACCACTGTAAGTGTTCAGTTCAACCTTCTGTAACATAATTCCCCCATTTATATCTAAACATGTACAATACCCTAAATATATCTTAAATATTGTACTAAAACAACTGTCTTTATATGTCTATAATGAGGAAGTTGCATATAATTTACTTTTGATGAAAAACGTGTTTAAAGTACAACAAAATACACTAAAAATATATGTCTACAAGTAACCCCCCCTTAAAGTGAACCACTAATTAGTAATTAATTATTGAAATATTGAATATAATTCAAAAAGACAGGGTGGGCGAAAACGCGATCTGATTGATGAAGAGGTTTGTGACGTCAGGATCCGGTACATCTGCGTGATACACGGTTATTGCCATTTAATCTTGTCTTGATTTCGTTTGTGTTTGCATCGAATTCTGAGCAGTTTTATCATAATTTTAAGTAGTTTTGTTGTTTAGTGTATAATATAGGTTCAAAGGTAGTAAGTTGTGTTTAATCTAGTTTAGTGCGTGACTGTGTGATGGATTCAGCAGATTCAGAATCACAATACGAGAATGCGAAATACATAACAGTGCCTGGACATAAGTATTATAAGTGCTGTATAGTGCCCAAATGTACTTCCACAACAATAACTACCCCAACAAATTATTCTTTAATGTACCTAAGGATGAGAAAATCAGGAAGAAATGGTGTATATTTTTCTTGTAAATTATTTGAATGGAGAACATTTTGAGGTTATGCTTTTATTTACATTATATTTTATAAGAAATTACTACATAAAATCCAACAAAGATATTTACAGGATAAAATAAGGTTCATATCAGACATATACATCCCAGCTTTTACTCCTTTTAGCTCAGCACCTATGAAATTCGGGTTGTTTTCTAAAAACGCAAACATTGCTACTACATCAATTTTTGGTAAATTATCAGATTGTCCTTGGACAAATCCAACTTCTGTAGTCATACTATACGACTGTACAGTTTTTTAAATAATTAATACGAGTATATAGATATTAACAATAATATAAGTTGATAACAATAACTATCCGGCACACGTAAGTCGCATAGACACTAATGGTGAGATGAGGATCTATGTGTGAGTAAGCGAGACTCGTTTGGCGGATACCAAATCTGGACGTCACAGCAGGCCGTCTTTGTTTACGGCTGCGTTTTGGCGCGGAGACAAATATTTTGATTTTCTATATTTTTTTACAGGAAAACTATTAGTTAAAATTTTTAATTTTATATGGCAATTGATTTTAAACAATGTGGGGAATTGAATAAGAGGAGAATAAAAAATGTGCAAATTCCTCATTGCAACAACTCATTAATAAAGTATGTTATGTCAGCATTATTACAAAGGGGCACAGCTTTGCGCCCGCCTGTACCTTAGGCCTAAGGTAGCGCGGCGTGGGTACTGCAGACCAGGCACCCTATACAAACGTCCCCGCAACTTTACATACCCAGGGGTTATGGCACCTTCAGACCAATCCAGGTCTTACATTTGTGTGCCCCGCCCGTGGGTCCTCCACTTGACCCCTGCCGGCCAGACAAAGCAGACCCGACCACTATAACTACGTGAGACAGTCTAATTAGTAACTATATAATTACAGCACACGTGGCTCTCAATATAATTTCTAAACATCTAGCAATTGTCAGTAAATATTTAATCCCTCTGTATAATACGCAACCCAGATATATTTTCCTAATAACTACCGCTATCTGACTTATATTATTAGCTATAATGAACTAAGATACTTAGCGAGTAGGTACTCATCTGAGCTGCAGAATTCGGTTCACTGAACTAATATGCACTGTATTAAATATAATTAATCTTTTACTATAAAACTACACCACGCACAAGCCCTTCTTAACTGACTCTCTTTCAACTAATAAACGGGTGAAGCATCTCTGGTTTTAGATCCATTAAACGTTTCAGTTTCTTTATGTTATCTATGCTTAAAGATTAGGTGGTTGATGGGACCTCAAAACACTTGAGATCCCCTGCGTTCGCAGTGTCGTGAAGTATCATGCAAAATATAAGATGATACAGTTTCTACTAAAGATTATGTTTAAAACTTACGTCACACTTTAAAGCCTTCTGGCGCAGTAAATGCGTTGTGGTAGAGAATTATAATCTAAAATACTTCAGATTAAGTTTTCAATACGATGAAGATTAAAAAATGCAACACAATTATAACATTCCGTTTAAAAAAAGAAAGTTAATAAAACCGTATTAAAATCATTTTCTCTTACAATATATCGATTATTGTATAGGTGATCAAATTTCAAAAAGCATTTTGACTGATTATAAAAATTCACTAAAAACACAACTTCAAGTTTTGGGAATGCAGTTTAGATTTTGGATGTTTAGTACTTCAGTTATTGCCAACAATACGTTGCTTGTATTAAATAAATTAACTACAGCATTTGTTGATAAATTACGCCATCAAAATAAGTTTTTCGCAAAACATTTGTTATGCTTTTCATTCTGACAAACATGAGTATTAAAACATGTGTTTTCGTTTCCGTTCTATTTTCACTTGTCCCTAGCTGTGCATGACGCACTTGGAACACATCATAGTCTATGTCACCAAATTTAGGTCGTCACTTTTTATGCAACATTAATGATGCACGTGGTCGCCAGACAAAATAAATAAATTTCAAGTCTGTATATATATATATATATATATATATATATATATATATATATATATATATATATATATATATATATATATATATATAATAAGACAAATTCACACTTTATGCTTCAATTACCTGATCATAATCATTTAAAATGATTTTTTGGATATCTCCTATAATCTGTACAAATGCACACAATTATATTTTAAGTTCTTAGTTATTAGGTAGGAAGATGTTTTGACGCAGGCAATTGGTGTGTATTTTTTTCTTCAACGTCGGTCTATTTCCGCAACTATGGCCAATCACCGACGCCAGGGAGCAGTTTTACCTCACTATCCTGTGTTTACCTCTAACAATTGTTGAGTTCATTGAAAGTTTTAATCTTGTATTATACATTTAAATAAATAACTTTAAAAGCTTTGATTTGGATCTACCATTGTTTTGGAATGTAAATTTGTCAGAAAACAGCACAATGTCAAAAAATGTTTTATATTCATTCACCTTGTCTGTGGCCTATAAGCAAAATTCAAGTCTCCTAAAAAATCAGTTTCAGCCAGTTCATGGTGTTACTGAGGATTGTATGGGTTAGTTATTATACCGACACTTCATAACGGACCATAGATTTCTAGGGGTATAATTTGCGCTCATTTGGAGAGTTTTAATGAAAATTCTTCAGAATTATAGTTATTTACTAGAGCCTCTGTGTTTCAGTGGGAAGAACGTGTGTCTCTGAACCGAAGGGTACTGGGTTCAATCCCAGGGTTCTCCTTTCACTTTTTCAGTACATACTGTACAATTAACATCAACCGAGGTTGTAGCATTGTATTTGAGCAAGTCGAATGTCTGCACGTTCCGCCCTTCGGAGGGGGCGTAAAGCTGTCGGTCCCGTGTTCATGCGATCTTGTGCCCGTTAAAGATCCCTACCCTCCTTACAGAAAGGCAAAAAAAGAGTTCGGCAAAATCTCCAGGATGTTCACTGGCGTCGGTGATCGGCCATAGTAGCGAAAACAGACCGTCGTTAAAGAAACAAAAGACACACATATTTATTAATAAATACATATAAGTTTATTTTAAAGTTTCGCCTTACGACATCGAAAAGCGCCTCCGTGGCCGTGCGGGAAAGTCGATTCAGACCTTCCAATACGGACTCGGGGGACGACGGTTCGAGACTCACCGGCGGCGGATGATGTTTCAAATCACTGTCGTCGTTGAGATCGAGCTCAAGGTGGAGGGTAGGTTAGTTTAGATGAGCAAAAAGGGTCAGCAATGGCCTAATTGCAAGTAAGCATCTTACCTTTACCTTACGACATCGAAAAATATTGTATTCAAAGCAATGTATCTTTCATATGGAACGGTTTCACTAAGAAAGAGCAGCTACATCATGTAGAAATTAACCTTTGTTATCAGAAGCATTTAAAAATTTGTATTTTATTATCAAGAATAATAATCTTATTCCATTTTTTTTTCAGGCTCAGAACTCTCCGGGCTTTCACATGTCGGTAAGTTATAGAAATAGTACATTCTTCTTAAGATAAGCTTAAGAAAAGTGATTTAAGTTTTCTTCACTCTTATATCTAATAAATATTTACCTGAAAGTGGTTTCAGGTTGTAGTGAAATATTGTTATAGTAGATTCCACGTAACTAGAAATCGACATAATCAAAAGTAATATGTTTGTTACCATAGCTGCAATATACATAGTGTTATAGAGGCTGCCCACTTGAAAACAAAACAGGCGCATTTTAGGGCACTTATCGGGATTTTGTTGAAAATCGCTTAGAGGTAAATGGTGCTTTCAAGGCTGAAGACTTTTAGGCCTATTTAGCATCGCAACACTTGCCTTTAAGCAGTGGTGCGATCCACCCCTAAAATCTCAAATGACAAGTAGGATTAAGTACCACACCTACCAAAAAGTGAGAGTTGATAATTTTTGTAATTGTTATTGATAATGATTAAATTTTGCTCTTCGGTCTCTTTATTTGCGAAGAAGCCTTAGTGTACGAGTGATTTTCATTTCATTTGTCCATCAGGTTATTGTCATTGTGTAGTTATTTAACAAAATGGTTTACATGAGTGCACAGAGGGTGGAAATGATTTCACTTTTTTATGCAAATAATCAATGTGCTAATAGAACAGCAGATTTATCCAATCAACAACATTTAGATAAGCATGTTAATCAAAAATCTCGGGACGCAGCAAGTGCGTTATGGTAGTGAATTTTCATAGAAATGATCTGGCACAAAATATTTTATTATAACTTTTTTTTCTTGTAACATAGTACTCAGAATTTTGGTGTATAGTTTACTTTTTATATCGTAAACCTACCTACCAAATTTGGTTATCATAGATTTTTTATTTTTTAAGATAAAATTTTTTTTCAAATGAAAACTCACATTTTTTTTAGAAAACCTCGTCCGATTTTTCTGAATAATGAACTTATCAAAGCCATTTACAAAAGGAAGGTACATGCCAAATTTTATCAAAATCGGCTCATTATTCTTTGAGATAAAAATTTTTTTCGAATGAAAACTTAAAATTTTCCCGGAAAACCTCGTCCGATTTTCCTGACTAACAAACTTGTCAAAGCCATTTACAAAAGGAAGACACATGCCAAATTTTATTAAAATCGGCTTATTACTTTTTGAGATAAGAATTTTTTTCGAATGAAAACTCAAAATTTTCCCGGAAAACCTCGTCCGATTTTCCTGACTAACGAACTTATCCAAGCCATTTACAAAAGACAGGTACATGCCAAATTTTATCAAAATCGGCCCATTATTTTTTGAGTTATCGGTGTGATACATATATATATATATATAATATATATATATATATATATATATATATATATATATATATATATATATATATATATATATATAAACATATAAAAATTGAAACTGACCCCGGATATGGGTTCTAGGGGTCCTAGTTCGCGCTCATTTGCAAAAATTTTTTCAAAATTGAAAAGTCGGGATCTCCCCATTAGTGAATTTTTTCTACGAAAATTCACTAAAAGTGTGTTTTCGAGTGGCAAAGTTTCAAGAGATTGGGTCTGTTTGTAATAAAAAACGAAGCGCTGCTTTAAAAGAAGCGGTAGAAGTGGCGGCTCTTGGGTTGGTTTGAATCACAGGAGTACGAGGCAACTGTTGGCAAATGAATGTAGTTTTGAGAAAACTATCATTCAGAACATTTTGAAAGGTCATTAATTCCACCCATAAATGAAGATGACTTCGGCCGCTGTCTGGACTTCTGTTAATTGCTAAGTTAACGAGTGGTAAATGATCCGAATTTTCTTTTTAATATTTGCTTTTCGTATGAGTGTTCGTTTTCCCTAAACAGTTAGGTGAATCGTCATAACTGTCGCTATTGAGCCGATTCCACACCCAGATTATTTCACGACATTCATACACAACACCTGGAGATATTCAATGATTTGGTGCCCTAATTTTTGGTTCTTCTTTCTTACCTAGTAATCAGACTGGATATATGTAGCTGGAGTTGTTGCAAAACACGAATCTAATGTTAACTGACATTATCGAAAATGATGAGCAATAATTCGAAGAGCAGTTGGTATTTCAGCGGGATGGATTTCCTCCATACTCCGCTTTGCCTGTTTGATTATATCTCGACCACAGATTTCCGAATATATGGGTTGGGAGAAGAGGCTCCATATAATGACCCACACGATGGCCAGATTTATCAACCATATATTTCTGTTTGTGGGATCATATAAAATGTAATTTTTATTCTACTAGCCTGATTCTTGACCAGATTTACGCCAGCGTATCGTCAACGAATGTCGCCAAATCACTCCAGAAATCTTACAGAATGTGCAGCAACGTTTTGAACATAACTTGTACTATTGTAGTTGGACGAATTTTGAACATTTGGTAAACTGACATGTAAGTCTTTGATAAATAGATTACTAACCTTTAGAAATAAATTTCGCAGCACCCACTGCTTTAAATTTAAAAAATAAAGGCACCATTGAAAAGAGATTTACACCAGGTCTAAAACGATGTGCTACTTGACACCCTCCCCCCGGCTTGTCATTTAAGATTTTAGGGGTGGATCGCACCACCTGCTTGAGGGTTGATGTTTAAAATAAGCGAAATTCTTATCTTTTGGCGATTTTTTACAAAATCACGATAAGAGCACTAAAACGCGCGTGTTTAGTTTTCAGGTGACCACCTTGTATGTAAAGACTATGTGCATCCGACAAACGATTTCGTACATTGTCAGCCCTGTTACTTTCTTCCCTAGTACAGGGAAGAACGTACGTAATGTTAAAGGCATTCTGACCGTCATTAGAAACACATACCGGTTTCGTACATCAGTGTTGTTATACTAATGACAAGCAGAATACATCCAAAGTAATTCAGCCAAGACAGTCAGCTTACGAGAACATTGTGGGCTGTACGACAGACTCGCTATCTCGGTGCTCTAATGAAAGCGAAACCAGTGTGTGTTTATAATAATGGTCAGAATGCATTGGTTGGTTGTACACAGTGGAGCTGTCGTGACACCATATTACTTACCATACTACTATAACGAAAGCGAAACTGGTATGTGTTTCTAATGATGACCAAAATGTACTTTGCTTTATAAATTTTAAATTAATCAATTAACAAAAGTGTTTTAATTATTAGGGGGTGTACTAAGTGTGTGGTGAGACACGCAGCAACGTGCCGCCACCTAGTTGCGGAACCAAGTAGTATGTTGTTACGCCAGCTACAAATAACACAAAGTCTTATAAAATAGAGACTGTATATAACCAACTAACAATTTAATAAATTGTCAGCCCTGGCCTATTTCTACCTTACTATGGGGACAAAGTATGTACGGCTAAATGTATTCTCGCCACAATTAGAACCGTAGACCGGTTTCGCTCTCATTAGAGACCTTGGGTGCGGCATACAAATTGTAGCGAAAATACACCTAAAAAATAAAACGGCTATGGTAGCCAGCCTTAGAACACAAAGTGAGTGGTGAGACACGCAACAACGTGCCGCCACCTAGTTGCGGGACCAATTAGTATGTTGTCACCCCAGCTCCAAATAACACAAAGTGTTAAAAATAAAGACTGTATACAACCAACTAACAATTTAATAAATTGTCAGCCCTGGCCCATTTCTACCCTAATATAGTGACAAAGTATGTGAGACTAGATGTATTCTCGCCACAATTAGAACCGTAGACCGGTTTCGCTCTCATTAGAGCTCTTCAGTACGGCATACTAATTGTAGAGAAAATACACCTATAAAATAAAACGGCTATGGTAGCCAGCCTTCCAACACTAAGTGAGTGGTGAGACACGCAGCAGCGTGCCGCTACCTAGTTGCGGAACCAAGTAGTATGTTGTCACAACCAACTAACAATTTAATAAATTGTCAGTCCTGGCATGGGAATACATCTAGCCTTACATACTAGGGGGTGTGGTAAGTTGATAATTCGAGACCCTCTGAGCAGCATCCGACCTCGCATTAGATATTGAGACCTAAAGGTTTCTTTCTCAAACAATAATATGTAACAAAAAGTTTACAAATATTCACATTCATCCTGGAAAACTAAGTTTTAGTAATAAAGGACTATATTTTTTAAATGTCTGTATACATGTCAGGACCTGAAAAGCAATTTTTTGTGTCATGGTTCCCCTTCCAGACACCAAATAGGAATTTTCAACACAAAATGGAAGGAAAAGGTTGAAGAGGTTCATAACCTTAAAAAAGTCCGGGCGTCTCAAGTGAATTACAGTAGCAAATTTATATTAAAAATTTGTAATTCCGAAAAATCCTTAAAAACTTCAAGTTCTTCCAAAAAATGTTGTTTCTCCGACAGTAATGAACTTGGCTTGATGAAATTGGGTATACACTACTGTCTTCGTAAAGAAGTCTTTACATATCAAACTTATTGAAATTAAAAATAAATGTGAAATGCGCTATAATAACGCAATTACTGCGTCCAAAATTTTACTACTGGTTAGATATGATTTGTATGTTTATCGATTTATTGACTGTAGAGAGTGATTTAGAAAAATATATTTTGTCAAATATAAAACACCTTTTAATAACTAAGTTGATTTATTTAAACTGTTGCCAAAACATCTCAGAAAGAGTCTATTTCATAGAATTTCTGGAAGTATTTTAGTCAAATGAAGGATCGCTATTGACACAGAAATTTAAGACCTTGCAAAACACACTTTTTCAACATTTTGTTTTTGACAACACACATATTTTCACATTCATTCGTAAAAAAAAAAAGCCAATTGTGATGTTTCAAATCGTCACTTTGACGCTTTTAGAAGACGAACCATAAAATGGTAAATTTAATTTTGATACTTCTCGACCTTTTTGCGCCGAATAAACGTCATCTTTGTCTGAAACATATAAAAGATTTTGTTTATCATACATGACATTTTTAATCTGTTTCCTCCTTTGACTTCTAGTGTACACCGATTTTTTCCTTAAATGCTTATACATTTTTTCTTCCAACTCAAAAAGATCTGAATTTTGGTATGCACCATACGTTATATAATATAAACTAGCGAACCAACTTTGGTTATAAAAACTTTATAATTTTTGGAGATGACAAAATTGTTCCGAAGAATCCCCAAAACGTACAGGATTTTTTTCGATAACGACTTCTCCAAGCCATTTACTAAAGGGACACGCGCAGGCCCAGTTTCATTAAAACGGATCCATTACCTTTTGAGTTATCGTAATGGTGCATTTATATAAGAAAGCAGCAAAGCCTTCTATTAACGTCTATAACTCAATTTTCAATTAACCTAGAAACTTAATATATGTTCTGTTGTGTTTATAGCGCAAAATTTTATGAAAAGAACTTTGATATTTACAAAATATAGAAACTTTTAAAAGTAAACCTAAACAGTAAACAAAAACTGGGTTGATTGGGCTGATCAGCAAATCCGTCCAAACAATTTTTTTAAGTCATCGCGCGTATCTTCCTTGCGCTCATTTGAAGAAACCTTCTGAAAATCTCGTCGCAATGTTATCATAAGCGACTTTGTCCAACTAAAATTATCTAAAAAAGCTAAACCTATCCATATAGTATTTAACTATTGCACTCTCTTGCCTACAATATTTAACAAAAATTGTTTTTTAGTCACATGTCATATCAGAGACTGTTCTGTTCTGTATTTAACTTGTATATCTGTGAGTAAGCAAACAAATATTCAATAAAAAATACTTGCAGTTGTAAAAACCTAATATTGAATAAGTATACAAAAGGTATGCGTAGATAATTTGCATCAAATTCTCTCAGTTTTATTTAGATTTCTTGCCCCAATATTGAGACAAGAATAATACAAGACAAAGTAAACAAGAGCTACGTCTTGAATAAGCTTTTTGCGTCTTTTATGTAATAACCTTAATCTTTTACCAACGGAGTCAATTGATTATTAACGATAATAGATTTTTTCCGAATAGTTAACATGAGCTATACTATTGTTATAGATTTCATGCATAGTAGATCCGCACATATAGGTTATATTATGAGTCATTAATTGAATGAGTCAACCTAAACAGTTTTCATCATGTATCGATTTATAAAATAATACAATTTTACTTCAAGAACGATTCATATTGAACGACAAATTATCTTTTGAAACAACAAGGTAGGTTTTTTATGTTCCTTTAAGGTCGGTATATTTCCGCGACCATGGCGAATCACCAATGACAGGAAGTAGTTTTATCTCACTATTATGTGAAGTTTGTCAAACCTCTGCCTTTATGTAAGACGGGTAGGGATGTTAAATGTTTCCAACATCACATAATACACGAGACCGACGGCCTTAAACCTCATCCGAAGAGCGGAACGCGCAGATATTCAACTTGGTCAAACACAATGCCACAACCTCAGTTGTTAGTTTTACAGTAGTATGTACTGGAAGAAGCGAAATTATCACCCAATGGAAGTCGAATTCAGGAAACTAGTAGGCAGGCCGTATGTAAAATTATGACAAAAGTTAAAAGATTCTTATAGATTGTTTAATAATTATTTTAAACAATGATCCCGCCTTAAGATAATCGTTTAGTTACTATTGGTACAGGTAAAAATGTAATTCACCAAGTTGGACACAAAGTTTCTTTGGATTTCCTTGTTCTTTTTATACGCAAAACGGATGTTAACGCCTTTATCAAGAACGTAATTCCCAATAGGATTTAGTTAGCTATTTATTAAAAGTATTTTAAATATTTCTTGCTAATTAGTTATTCGATCAGATGTTCGCTTTGGTTTTATTTCTTCTCGATTTAACCTTTAGTAGATAATTATTCAGTGACGAGTTTATTATTTCTAAAAAGACGTAGCGCCTTATCCAGGATGTCGCTGATTTTATAACTAACTGCGTCATAGAAAGACGTTCTTACACCATCTTATATTTCGTTTCACAAGCAAATATACAAATAACACTATCTTGGACTTTTTTCTCAAGAGAGAAGCCTACTTCTATTTTATGTTTTCCTAAATATAAAATAACAAGTTAGTAGCTATATTACTAACGGCTAATAGGTCATTTTATAGACAATATTGCTTTCCCTCAAGCTGCGATGTAAAAAATATACAATATACAAATATGCATCCGTGTTTTATATATATATATATATATATATATATATATATATATATATATATATATATATATATATATATATATATATATATATATATATATATATATATATATATATATATATATATATATATATATATATATATATATATATATATATATATATATATATATATATATATATATATATATATATATATATATATATATATATATATATATATATAGATAGATATAACCTTATAACTTTCTAAACATTAGATTTCTTCTAAAATTTTGACACATGACAAATTTAACCAATTTCTCTAAAAATATGATTGTTGATTTTCTTCATATGATTTTGAAAAAAAAAAGATAATATCTAAAATTATTATTTAACGTGCAACTGAATGTAATTTAATTAAAAACTAAAACAACCATGGTAATATTTAGGCGAACTTTCATTAAAGAATTAGCGTAAATAATTTTATGGTCTCAACAAAAAATAGTGACATAAAAATGTACGCCACTGACTGCAATACGATTTGTATATTGTTTTGAGATAAAGAAACTAAAACTACAAGTTTTTTGCCTGAAATTTCCCCGTATCTTGAATCGTTTACACGATAAAAAATAAAAACCCTTTTATAACATGTCTATTTATTATACAAAAAATTACAAAAACTGTTTAAAGTGGCCACCTCCAGCTCAGATGCAGAAATCCAATCGTCTCCTTATTGACTGGCGAATTCCCTCAAAAACACCAGGGTCAGATCTAATTGAGTTACACCCAGCAATGATTCGTTTTCCTAGGTCCTCTACATTTTCCGTTGGAGTGGTCTAAAGCGAGGACTTCAGAAGATCCGAGAGGAAAAAATCCAGTGTGTTTAATTCCGGGGATCGTGCAGGCCATAAGTGAGGTCCACCACGGCCAATCCAGCGATTTTTGTATGTTTGTGTTAAAAACTCACCTGTAACCTGACTAAAATGCGCTGGTGCGCCATCGTGCATAAACCACATTGCATTTCTTATTGACAATGGTACATCATCCAGAAATCCAGGGAGCGTGTGTTCCAAACTGTTGCGGTACACCTCTCCGGTAAGTCTTCCTGGTAGAAATACCGGTACAATTAGGCAGTCGCCCACAATTTCCATCCAAACGTTCAAGGAGAACTGATGTTGAAAACAATCTTCAAATATTTCATGTGGATTTTCATCACACCATATATGGTTATTATGAAAATTCCTTATTGTAGTTCGTGAAAACTAGCTTCATCTGTAAACAGAATATACATAAATAGTTGAGGCATTTAAACCATTTTGCGCAAAAACCATTGACAGAATGCAACACGTGGAGGGAAATCAGCAGGAAGAAGTGCTTGAACGCGTTGTATGTGGTATGGATACAACAAATTTTCCTTCAGACTGTGCCACACGGTACTATTACTTACATTCAAAACCTTAGCAATTTCTCGAGTGGACGTTCCTGGATATTCTTCAATCTTGTGCAGCAAATCCTCTTCCAGCTCCACAGTTCTTGCGGTCCTTGGCCTTTCTGATCCTCCACTTCGTCGTAATGTGCCTGTCTCATGGAGGCGCCGATGAATGCTTTCGAAAATTTTTCTATGCGGAACAATACGCTTAGGAAATCTTTCAATGTACAACCGCCAACTTCTAATGCATTGCCGTCAGCAAGTCCATAAATATAGTGCATATCGGTCATATCGGCATTCGTATATGGGACTTCAATCAATTTGACCGATACACAATGATCGACACATTCAAATAACATCAACGTTATTGCTTTTTAAACTGATGTGCACTTATCCATTGTCCGTTTTTGTGATTTTTTGTATGATATATGGGCATGCGATTAGAAGGTTTTTATTTTTATCGTGTAAACGATTCAAGATACGGGGAAATTTCAAGAGACAAAAAATCTGTAGTTTTAGTTTCTTTATCTCAAAATAACATACAAATCATATTGCAGTCAGTGGCGTACATTTTTATGTCACTAATTTTTGTTGAGGTGCCCCACACCAACCCCCCCCTCGGTCAATGCACTTAAGATTCTGTATCTAATTAGGGCCAAATCAGCCCATTATTACTACAAACAACGCTGCCAATTTTCAAAACAATCGGTGAGGAGATATGTGAATTATTTTTAAAAAATCGTTATTAAACAAAAAATTAACACCTTGGATCTTGGAAACAATGCATTTTAGCACCTATGTTTTCGAGAACTTTTTTTCATAAAATGACCTGGAAAATCAACCCCTTAAATATTGGAAATTTGAAGAGACAAAAAACTTGTAGTTTTAGTTTCTTTATAAATAATACACAAATCATATTGTAGTCAGTGGCCTACATTTTTATGTCACAAATTTTTGTTGAGGTGCCCCCCTAACGCCAATGGACTTAACAATCTGTATCTCATTAAACTTAACAATCTGTATCTCATTAAGGCCAAATCAGCTTATTATTAATACAAACAACGCTGCCAAATTTCAAAATAATTGGTAAGGAAATGAATATTGAAATTGAATTATTTTTAAAAATCGTTATTTTACGAAAAAAATTCAACGCCTTGGACCTTGGAAACAATGCATTTTAGCACACATGTTTATCGGAACTTTTTTTCATAAAATGATCTGGGAAATCAACCCCTTAAATATTGAAAATTTCAAGAGACAAAAAACTTGTAGTTTTAGTATCTTTATCTCAAAATAATATACAAATCATATTGCAGTCAGTGGCGTAATTGTTTATGTGACTAATTTTTGTTGGGGTGACCCCCCCCTCACGTCAATGGACTTAACAATCTGTATCTCATTTAGTATCAAATCAGCCCATTATTACTACAAATAATGCTGCCAACTTTTTTAAAAATCGGTGAGGAGATATTTGAATTATTCAACACCTTGAATCTTGGAAACAATGCATTTTAGCAGCTATGTTTATGGAAACTCTTTCTTATAAAATGACCTGGGAAATCAACCCCTTTAAGATTGCCGCGTCTTTTTTAAACACCCTATATATATATATATATATATATATATATATATATATATATATATATATATATATATATATATATATATATATATATATATATATATATATATATATATATATATATACTTATAAAAATCGAAACCGACCCCGGATGTCGGTTCTAGAGGTCCCATTTCGCGCTCATTTGAACAAATTGTGAAAGTTATACGCCGCTGATATTTTTTACATATAACAAAACTACGTGCATTCTTTTGAGTACAAAGTACTTCTGTAAACATTAAGTAAAAGGTCAAGAAAATATAGGTTCCTTTAGATTTATCTTCGTTTATTCGTAAGGGGAAAGAATGCAAAAACACAAATCACATACAAAGTTTTTTTTGCAAACCATTCCGCGTACACTGACAATGTTATCAGGACAACCTTTTTTGAGATGTACTACATCAATGACACTGGACTGATAATTCATTATCAGGTGTCAAGGAACCAATTTCAAAGAAAAGATAAACAAATTTATTTACTATTTGTAGATATTGCTATAATGTTACTTTTTTCAATTTTATCATGGTAGTATTTTAGTGAATTTTCGTAGAAAATTTTGAATGTTGAAAAAAAATTGCAAATGAGCGCGAACTAGGACCCCTAGAACCCATGTCCGGGGTCAGTTTCAATTTTTATATGTATATATATATATATATATATATATATATATATATATATATATATATATATATATATATATATATATATATATATATATATATATATATATTTGTGTGTGTGTGTGTGTGTGTGTGTGTGTGTGTGTGTGTCACGCCGATAACTCAAAAACTTTTATAAGTGGCTTGGATAAGTTCGTTAGCCAGGACAATCGGACCAGGTTGTCCCGAAAAAATTTCAGTTTCCTTTCGAAAAAATTTTTATCTTAAAAAAATAAAAAAGCTATGGTAACCAAATTTGTTAGCTAAGTTTACGATATAAAAAGAAACTATACAACAAAATTTAAATTTCTATGTTTCAAGAAAAAAAGTTATAAAAAATATTTGGTGCCAGGAAAATCGGACGAGGTTTTCCGGGAAAATTTTGAGGTTTCTTTAGAAAAAAATTGTTTATAAAAAAGGCTACGATAACCAAATTTGGTGGGTACGTTTACGATATAAAAAGCAAACTATACACCAAAATTTAGATTTCTACGGTGCAAGCAAAAAGTTATAATTAAATATTTGGTGCCAGATGATTTCTATGAAAATTCGCTACCATAACGCACTTGCTGCGTCCAGACTTTTTTTTAAATAGTTATCTTAGTTTATCGCAGTAAAATTATATGCGCTTTGTAGTTGCTGGCAAATATTTTGTCATTTTAGATTACAAAAACTATACAATTAAATATACCAAAGTCACTTTTCATTCAAATAGTGAATTTTTATTCAAAACGTGGCAAAAAAGTTTCTGGCCCCATTATCTTTCAATAATGTCAGTGGCGTACAATGTATTTCCAAAAGGTCTTTAGGCAACAGCACATATGCCACTAATTATAATTTTAGAACAAATCTAAATTATTTTAGCTCAGGTTCTAATCTTTTTTTCTCTGTACTTTAACGTCGGTCTATTTCCGCGACTATGGCCCGTCACCGACTCCAGTGAGCAGTTTTACCTCATTATCCTGGAAATGTTGCCGAACCCCTGGCTTTCTGTAAGGAGTGTAGGGATCTTTTAATAGATTATTTTTTAGAGAGACACACTTTTATGAATATAGTTATTAAGCACTCGCTACGTCAGGAATTTTTCAACTTGGCGTTTTAAATCATCGCCAGTAAAAAAAGTTAGATATTCCAATAACAGTAACGCCAACAATTTCAAGATATCCTCATCTTTACAACAGATGCTCAAGGCTGCCGCAATAATTTGCTGCAACTGAAACTATTTTTCGCCTTGTGTTTATAGTGTTTTAACACGTGTTTCTGAATGTTGATTATAGATGAACGAAACGAAATGCACAACCTCTATATTTATGAACCAAACGTATGCAGTTTTACTTATATTGTACTTCTACTTGCATTTTACAACCTATCACATTATATTTGTTATTATCACTTCGACAGCATGATGACCCATTTAAACTTGAAGCGTGAAATGCATGCCGGTAAGCGCGATTATTGGTTTGGGTAAACCAGAATACAATGGAAAAATTAAATACAAAAAATAAACTGCTGCAATAAATTACCATATAGTATGCCATACTATATTTTACTTTATTGGTCAAAATTACACAGCATGCCTTCTTATATACAGAAGTCACTGAGTGAAAATTGGAACCTGTAAAGAGCACCAGTATGTACAATTTGGAGAACCCAATTTATTACAGTACAGTTTTAAGACCTGACGATCGTTTCGCAACAAAGTTAGCGTCATCAAAGTGATGAATAGATTAAGCGAATAAAAACTAGCACTTCTATTTATATGTTAGTTGACAAGCTGTTGCCAACAGCGTTCTCTACGAAGGTATACAAGCAAACTCGCACTGTTTAGTTAGAACTCCTTGTAATTGAAATTCTATTACCTGCTTTTGTAAAACTGCGTGTCGTGTCGTTACTGAATATTCCTTCTAAGAAAGAGACACTGATTATTAAGAAGTTTTTTATATAATATATATAAATATACGAAAAAAGGCAGGTCAAAATATAAGTCATATTTGGAACGAGCATGAAATTCTACAAAACATTGCTATATATATATATATATATATATATATATATATATATATATATATATATATATATATATATATATATATATATATATATATATATATATATATATATATATATATATATATATATATAATATATATAGTGTCTCAAACTGGATGGGAATGTATTGCTATCTCCGTTATTATTAGAGATAGGGAGACGGTTAAATAAGCAATGTTTTGTAGAATTTCATGCTCGTTCCAAATATGACTTGTATTTTCACCTGACTTTTCTTGTTTTCGAGTTATTTTGAAAAAAATAAAATTTGTCGATATCTTTTTTCTTCAATATCTAAGTAGGCGTTGATCTGACATGTTTAAAACTTGCACATTATCAAGACGCTTTTTACAGAGTAATCTTTTTGTGCTATTCTCAACTTTGGATTGTCATTTGTTTTTGAGCTACAGGTATTAACGTTTGTTTTTATTATGGCAGCCATATTGGATTTTTTGATCATGTGATAGCCTCTGAAAAGAGCTTTCCAATGATGTACAACATGCTTGAGAAATATTGTAATTGCACTGACAATTTTGAGGGTAGTAGGCTATGAAATCCAATACCAAAAAACAAATGACAAAAAAAAGTGTTCAAAAAGCATTGCGCCATGGAGTCAATAGACAATAGACTTCTACTTTTAACATAATACACGATAAAAAAATAGGAACTAATGAATATATATATATATATATATATATATATATATATATATATATATATATATATATATATATATATATATATATATATATATATATATATATATATATATATATATATATATATATATATATATATATATATATATATATATATATATATACGAATAAACTGGAAGTAACGGTCGTCACTCGTTAACCAGTTTGTTACTTTTTAAAGGTTGAATACGACCTATTGTGGGGTAAGAAAATTGTGAAAATGTATAAACAAAGCAAATTATAGTGCATCAAATCTCTATATCTCGATCATGTCAATAAACAACAGCGGTTCTCTACTACACCACCATATGTTGCCCCACAGCATTAAAAACCCAATGCTTTTAATCTATGTGTCTGTGTATTCGTACAGGAACTCCTAAAATTGTAGAAGAATGTTGATTAAACTTGTCAGGTGAGTTGTCTTAGCTAACAGAGGGATAGGTTCGTTAGCCAGACTAATAAACCAATTCTTCTCAGAAAAGTTCAAGTTTTTTTGGATAGAATATGTGTATCTGCAAAAACTAAAAATAAGATAGAAGTTGTCTCAATTTAGGTGCTCTTATTGTAAATATTATGGATAGTGATGCATATTGTGTGTATGTAATAAATGTTAATATTTTTGAGTAATGTCATATTTTTACTAATAAGAAATAATAATTATTAAAAAAAGGTTTTGGCATTTTATTTGAGCAAGTTGAATGTCCGCACGTTCTGCCCTTCGGAAGGCGCATGGAGCCGTCGGTCACATGTTCATGCGATGTTGCGCACGTTAAAGATCCCTACCCTCCTTACAGAAAGGCAGGGGTTCGGCAAGATTTCCAGGGGAGTGAGGTGAAACGGCTCCCTAGCGTCAGTGATTGGTCATACTCGCGGAAATATACCTACGTAAAGAAACAAAAACACACGCACATTAAAAAAATAATTTTTACACCTCAGCTCCTCATATAAACGCTATATTATGTATTGAATATGAAGTGTTTAATTTAACACGAAAAACCTCGATGCAGCAAGTGCGTTATGTTAGTGACTTGTGATAGAATTAGGCTACGCTTTTTTTTCCAAAAATCATATATGCGCCCACAAAAAATTATATTTGGCAGTAATATTGAATCGACTTTGCTTAGCACACAAATATTTTCGTTTTGTGCCCTCCTGTGTCCTTCAGGGGTACTGAAAAATCTTCTTTAAATGCTTATAACTGTCTTTTAACCTAGGGAAAGTTTTGTGAAAAAACATTTTATCGAATCTTTTACGTAACATTTTTAGCAATTTTTTGGTAGAGTACTATTTTTTAGCAAATTTTCATAGATTTTTTTTGTATATAATATATATATATATATATATATATATATATATATATATATATATATATATATATATATATATATATATATATATATATATATATATATAATACTGGTTTTAGATTTGTGGAAACTTTTCTTCATTTTTAAAAAATAATTAATTAAAACATTTGTGTGTTTGATTCAACGCCGCCCCACGCGCGGCTTTCTCAGGTTTTTTAATTTTATTTTATATTAATCTATTAACAAAGCGTAAAAAAAGTGTATTTCACATTTACGACTGAGGGCAGTAAACATTGAAACGCCATTTTTAGAGATTATGTTTTCCTTTAAATCATTGGAAGATATGTTTTGACTAATTATTTAGATTTATATCATACCTGTGTGTGTCACACCATTACTCAACTGTAATTGTTAGAAAATATACCTACATTGTCTATAATTTGTTTGAAATTTTAACCTCTAAGTGTGTTATTCTGATTAGAGAAGACATTTTGTATTATTTGCTGTATTATGAAACATACCTACGTGTTAATGTTTGTTAGTTATCGGTGATTGTTTCCGAGTGTATACAAGCGTCATCTGAGTGTTGCCGTCAAAGTTGGAAATAGGTGATCTGATCTGACTGTCTTTATAGTTTTACTAATCCTTGAAATACAACATACACACAGCATACAAGAGCATAAACCACACAAAATGTTTTGTCACAAAATTAAAAAGCAAAACTGAGAAACTGAAAACAACACACAATGTATATCAAATCCCCTGCAAACCATGTTATGGTTTATAGATAGGTCAGACACAACAATATCTCAAAAAAAGAACAGAAGCACACAAGTACACAACAAATTCAAGTACTGCACTGAACAAACACAAAACAAAAACCAGACATACATTCGATTATGACAAAACCAGAATCTTCGACTTTGAAAAGAACAGCCACAAGAGGACAATAAAAGATATGATCCTGATAAACAAAATAAATGACACATTCTCCAAAATCTACTTACCACTAATCAAATAATGCACATTGTTTCCTGTAATGTTGTCAATGTTCACAAACCAACGATTAATAAAACTACAGAGACAGTCAGATCAGTTCACCTATTTCCAACTTTGACGGCAACACACAGATGACGGTTGTATACAATCGCAGACAATCACTGATAACAACAAACATTTCACAATACAGCAAATGATACAAAACGTCTTCTCTAATGAGAATAACACACTTTTTTTCTTCTTTAACGTCGGCCTATTTCCGCGACTATGGCCAATCACCGACGCCAGGGAGCAGTTTCACCTCACTATCCTGGAAATTTTGCCGAACCCCTGTCTTTCTGTGAGGAGGGTAGGGATCTTTAACGTGCCCAACATCGCATTGATACGGGACCGACGGCTTTACGCCGCCTCCGAAGGGCGGAACGTGCAGACATTCAACTTGCTCAAATACAATGCCAGAACCTCGGTTGATGTTAATTTTACAGTTTGTACTGAATAAGTGAAAGGAGTACCCTGGGATCGAACCCAGTACCCTTCGGTTCAGAGGCACACGTTCTTACCCCTGAACCACCGAGGTTCTAAATAACACACTTTAAAGTTACAATTTCTAACAATTTATAGATAATTAAGGTATATCTTCTAACAATTACAGTTAAGTGATTGTGTGACACACAGGTATGATATAAATCTAAATAATTTGTCAAAACATATCTTCCAATGATATAAGGGAAAACCTAATCTCTAAAAAGGGCTTTTCAATGTTTACAGGCCTCAATCGTAAATGTGGAATACACAATTTTTTACACTTTGTTAATAGATTAATATAAAATAAAATTAAAAAAAAAACCCGAGGAAGTCGCGCATGAGGCGTCGAAACGTCGTTGAATCAATCACACAAATGTTGTTTTAAATAATTTCTGTTTAAAAGTGAAGAAGTTTCCACGAAATTGAACCCAATAAAACACAACTCTTCACGAACAAAACGGACCACGAGTATATATATATATATATATATATATATATATATATATATATATATATATATATATATATATATATATATATATATAATAATAAAAAGTGTAAATCATTTCTATGAAAATTCACTACCATAACGCTTTTGCTGTGTTCAGACTTTTTTTATCTTATCAGTCTATAAAATATGTGTATTGATGTTTAGCTATTAAGAGAACAAGGGAACCAACACCTGTGCATGGTCAATAAACAAAACACAATTTTCGTTAGGTCGGGTATATACATACGTAATCCATATTGAGGTGTTAAACGTTTAGCCATTATCTTTTATCAGAAAGCAAACAAATCGCAATATTAAAATGAAATACTCCAAGCCCAGCCAACATTAAAGCTTGCCTTCTTGTGATTGGCTAATGCTGGAGGTTTGTTGTTTTCAATTGTGTTGTATATAAATGCAATTGAAAACTAAATTAAAGAGATGATTCAATAGTAAAGGAGGCAGACTAACATATCCTTTACGATATTTTTATTATAATTGTCACATAAAGCATATATGCAAGACTATTTAGGCATGTCATATAAAATTGTAAGTATTCTTTCAGACCCATGTAAACATGTTAGTATTTACTTTTAAACGTCAGAACGTCTTGGTAAGGTATAATTACATTGACTTGGATAAAAGGCTTTACTGCAGGCAACGTTGATTTAACTCTGTTAAGCAGCCACCTTCATTAGAAATATAAAATTACAATAAGCGTTTGTTAGAAACATCAGGTAATGGGAAAGTTAAATTGTCTATTGAATTAATTGTAATTTTGTGTGTTTGTACTGAGGATATAATAGACATACAAATAATCGAAAATCCAAGACCATCATCTCTCTTGGTTAAACAATCAGGACGTTTTTCGATCGCTTCGCAGAAAATTCTGGTTTTGAAGTTGTCAACCGGGGCTATGGTTTTGGCATTGTCAAAGTCTATTTTGTGTCCTCTATGAATGTGATGCATAGTCAGGGCGGACAAGGGGTCGGATTTTCTGACTGCGAGAGTGTGTTCATAATTCTATTGTTGATACGTCTATTCGTTTGTCCTATATAATTTCGAGATCAGCCGAAACAACCCCGTGGTATTCGTTTGGAATCATATCGTTGCAAGCTTTAATTATATTTGACAGTTTTTGTTCTGTTGTGAATATGGGTTTGATATTATGGGTACTCAAAATTCGGTTGACTTTGTCGGTGACATCCTTAATGTATAGTAAAAAGGCTTCGTGCTATTGCGAGGGTTCTGTCTGTCCTTGTTGTGGTATAGTTGCTGTTTTGTACGCTAGTTTACAACAACCAGCCACTACACCCCAACAAGAACAGACACGGTCCTCGTATTAGCTACATTCGATTGACTTGGGAAGGCAATTAACAAATTATCCAAGTATAACTAGTTACATGATCAGCTTTCAGCAAGCTACATGTTTATGAACTGTAGGTTCTTTGTACACTTGCTACTTGTAAGACTTCAGTGTAGAGTATATATGGTGAATTTCCAATGTAAGTAAACATGACGTGAAGAAATATTTACAAACAAAATACCCCGTTCTCACAGGATTATGTATAAAGTGTTTCTACTTAAATACATGGAATTAATATATGATATTAATCAACATTAGCTAAAAGTAACTCTCAGCCGTTTTCATCTTACATACCAAATTACATCTGGATGAATAAGATTCTTCAATTCCGTTGTTAAATTAATCCAAAACATGAGCATGCTGCCATTCGAGTTTAATGATTGACTTTTTTTTATAGCAAAAGTTCACGTACATTCTCAGGTTATTTTGAAACTACATGTTCTAAATATAGAACCAGCATCCTGCATATTACTTTTTTTACCTGTATAAATGGAGTCCATTGCCATGTTTGTCTGAACCAGTTATTTAATCCACAGACTGAACCGTAAAATTATGATGCTACACTGAAGAAGCAGCGCCAGCCAGACCAGGTCGTTTGTAATTACACATTCTTGTAACTTCATACTGCCATTTAATGGATGCTTCTACTCGCAAAGTTTTTTGTGTTTATTGTTAAGGTAAAACAGTTTGTGGTGTAAGCATGATCGTATAAAGTTATATTACTGTCATGTTCACAGTCGCTGCTCATGATTAGAATAATTTTTATGTCTGTTTAAAATTGATTGAATTACGAAAAATCAAGGTAACTGATATCGCAAAAGAATCCCTTTTTGTGTAAAAGACTGACTACAAAATTATTCAAAAGAAAAGTCTGGACGCAGCAAGTACGTTATGGTAGTGAATTTTCATAGAAATAATCTGGCACGAAATATTTTTTTATTTTTTTTTTCTTTTAACATAGAAATATAGATTTTGGTATATAGTTTCCTTTTAATGTCGTAAACTTACTACCAAATTTGGTTACCATAGCTTCCCTATTTTTTGAGATAAATTTTTTTTTCGAAAGAAAACCCAAAATTTTCCTGGAAAACCAGGTCCGATTTTCCTGGCTAACGAGCTAACAACTCTGCATTATCTATTATTGACTTGATGCATGACTTCGTAGGGTTCTAAAAAATATTTTTAATAGTAAGTCAACTGATAAAGAATATATTCTTTATTGCTAACGATAGCCTCCAAACTATCTGGTAGGTTTTATATTCCACGCCTGAATAAATCCGATGAGTTGGAAGCGACGAGGTCGACAAACAAATTTTAAAGCTCAACGTCATTATTTAAAAGACATTCCTCGGTAAGTGAATGATATATAGCTCTGGTGGAGCAAGATTTAGAGTATAGATCGTATGTAGAATTACTTTCCAAGCAAGCTCCTAAAATAACCTTTCTAGTATGTTATCAGTAAGGTTGGGTGTTATGATACTGCAAAGTGACTTGCGGTCTCTTTTCTTAATTTGTAATCTCAGCAGTGATGGTTACATTCTTCGAAAGCGAGGCATAGTAAACAGCGTCTTATTTGTACCACCAGATGCCCAAATGAACAACATCAGTTCACGCAAATGAGCATTAGCTTTTGCTCGAGGAGTTGCCTTTCTGTTAGAGCTGAGCCGTTCTTTTCACCCTAAATGGTAACGTCAACAGATACACGATGGCGGGCATGCAACGTGTACGTATGTTTACCTTCTGATTTTTATTGTTTTTGATCAAAATATGCGGCACATCCAATTTTTGAGGTTTGCCGTTGGCTGGCAGGTTACAATCCTCCATACTGGTCAATTTTTTACTTATTTGGGTTATTATTAATTAGAGCGTTTAAACGAACTTCATTTAGCTCAGATAGTATTCCTGAACGTGAAAAATTATTATGTCACAATAGCATAGTTTTAAACGACGTCCTAAAACGTGTCTGGCAGCCATTTTCCAATTCATTAGCTTCTAATTTTAACATATCATAATTATGGAATTATAATACTTATTAGTAGTATAGTATAGACAGAAGATGCAAAGATCTCCGACCTTTTGTAATGGTCTAGAGAATAAATAAAAGATTGACTGTGATATATGAATGACCTATAAGTCGAACAGCTCGTTCCCGAATAGAATCTTAGTAGGTCAGGGTTGTCTTTGGAGAGAACCTTAGACGTGAGAACGATCTACTGTGGACGTATATGTGATTTATACAGTTAGAAGCTGCTGTGATGAAAACAAACTTTGAGCTCGAACCAAAAACCCAAGCTTCTTCGCTGAGGCCTTTGCAATATTGGAAACATGTAAATACCGGTTATACCCAAAGTAGAGAGTCTAGATTTTTTGGTCAGTATGTTGCCAGCCATCTGAATGTCTGAGCCCTACGGTCAGTCTTTCTAGAGAAGCAATTCTATGTTTTTAAGCATTAAACATGACCAGATTTACAGACCTCCAGCTAAGAATCTTAGACAGGTTATCATTTAGGAAGTTGGTTATTTCGACTCTCATTGATAGGAATCTAAAAACCGATATCCGTCGAGTCGATATGAAAGTGTTTCATCTGTGAAGCCATGGAGCAGATTGGTGGTTGTTAACCGTCATTTATATCCAAGAGAAAAAGTGTAAAAACATTAAGCCGATGTTGGGAAACTTTTATTAAGTAGGTATATTATACCGTAAACGTATGAATCACCTTGTAATTGTATAAATATTTCTTTTCTAATCTCTAAATCACAAAACTAAAGTTACTCATAAATGTATATTTACACAGTAATGCAATTGTATGTACGAATTATCCATGCACATTAGTAGAACATTTTTGAAGGTTTTTGTTTTGTATGATTAAATTATACTGGTCTAGACTTTAGACATTTTTTCACAAAATACTATGTGATGTGTAATTGAAATAGGTTTCTATGATATTACGCGCAAATCTAGTTTACACTGGTGCACAAAATTTGACCTCCGCTTTTTATCAACATAATTACTTATGTGGCGTTGGCACATGTCGTTAACTTGTAGTAGGATTAGGTACACTTGTAGAACCCAGATCACCACAACACATTTTTTTAAAGACCTAACGATCGTTTCACTAACAAAGTTACATCATCAGAGGATGCAAGATGATATTATCAGTGCTCATCTCAGGTTCCAATATTTCCTTAGCGTATTGTAATAGGATTACCTAATGTATGCTCTATTTTTTAAGATAGATCACAACTGCAAAAAAGGTCCGGATAGACGGCCCGTGGATTGCAATTCTCGAACCTATAGCGTTTTCTGCTTATGAACCGTGATTACACGTGTAAGGGGTCCTACACGGCGTTTTTATCATATAGATTTTTTTATTCCTCAAACTAGTTAGTGTAGTATTAAATGTATGTTTATCTCTAAAAATATTCACTACACTACTGACTTGCTATCAAGAAGTATTTTTTTTAATTGCTTTGAACTATGTGACCTAGACTCGCGATATCCCGGCCCCCGAGTCACCCCGGCTACACGGCCTGTGTAAGTGGCTATCGGAGCGTGGAACGCCGGTCGACAAGCCGGGTCGCCATAACACGGACCGTGTATCTGCGTCTTTTAGTGAATTTTCTTTAAAAAAATTCACCAATGAGGAGATCTCGACTTTTGAATTTTGAAAAAATTCCTTCAAATTAGCAATAATTAGGCCCCCGAGAACACATACCCGGGGTCGGTTTCAATTTTCAAAAAATAATGGGCCGATTTTGATCAAATTTGGTGAGTACCTTCCTTTTGCAAGTGGCTTGGATAAGTTCGTTAACCAGGAAAGCTGCTCAGTTGAAATAGATTAAACAATGTTTTCTTTTAATTACACAGACGGATTCCCTCTATCAGTCTCAGTTCTGAGCCAGCCTTACATGTTTGGAAATTTTTGTACATTTTCACACAATAAAGTTATTTTTATGAAATATGACACATTGTTTTTACTATATAGGTTATACTGGTAACCAAAATTGATGCCTGCTTTCTTAAAAAGAAAACACACATATTTGCAATAAAAACATTTTAATGAAAATTCCCTACCATAACGCACTTGCTGCGTCCAGAGTTTTTATGCATAAAAACGTTCAAGTTTTTTTACATATTTTTTTTTGTTAAGCCCAGAAGTCTATTGAATGGTCCAAAATAATAGTATACGTATACGCATCAGTCGATTGTTCGCATCAAAATATTACGATTTAGCCAAACTTACCTTAGTCGAAAAACCAAAATTAACAGAGATACAGGGTGTTAAACTGAGAAATTATTTTTCAATTTTTGTTTTCTAGAAAGGTATTTGACGTGTTGTCTTATAAACTGGTTTAGGTATATATATATATATATATATATATATATATATATATATATATATATATATATATATATATATATATATATATATATATATATATATATGAATATATATATATATATATATATATATATATATATATATATATATATATATATATATATATATATATATATATGTGTGTGTGTGTGTGTGTGTGTGTGTGTGTGTATGTATGTATGTATATAATATTAATATTTTTTTAAAATTTAAAAATTGTGGGATAGCCGTCAGTTGTAAAATAAAAACATCTTATTAAATTGGCGAGCTTCATGAATGATTTATTCCATTATCAAGACTACAACATGGAAAGAAACAAATTTACAGTTTACATGGGAAAAATACAAAGGTTTTAAATATTTACATATTTTTGAGTTTTGTGACTAATTCTTCGAGTAGCGTAACCCATTGCTTATCATTTCCGGACACCTATATATATATATATATATATATATATATATATATATATATAATTGAATGTAGAGGCTTCTCCTCCAGAAACCAAAATTTACTTACAGATTTCTCTTACTCCCGATTATATAATATATATATATATATATATATATATATATATATATATATATATATATATATATATATATAGTTCACATAATGGCCGCCCTTCATCATGGCTGTTAAAAAATCGCCGCTTTTGCATTGATTTTTGTTCTTGAAGACAATTTTCTGGCATTATGCAGATGTAGTGTTGCACGGCCTCTGGCACAATGGATGAAGTTGTGACCTGTTAAAACCTTCATGTATAGTTTCGAGTGCAATTTTTTGAGAATTGTTCAAATTTATAAATTTATCCCCCGAAGATGACCTCTTGGAGTGTCGAAACGCGTCGGGAGTAAGAGAAATGAAGTAAATTTTGGTGTCTGGAGGAGAAGCCGCTACATTCAACGTTTAATTATGGTAATCCCAGACGGTGTGACGTTCATAAATGAATATATATATATATATATATATATATATATATATATATATATATATATATATATATATATATATATATATATATATATATATATATATATATATATATATATAGGTCACAGAGATAACTTAAAACTAATTGGCCAATTTCGATGAAATTCAGGAAATACCTTCTCTTGGTAATTGGCTTGCATAAATTTATTAGACAAAAAAATCAAGCCAGTTTTTTTGGGAAAATGTTTGTATTTTCGGAAATAACAAGCCTATGGGAGCCAAATTTGGTACGCAAGTTTTTACTGTAAAACGTGTCCTACACGAAAAAATTCAGTTCTCTAAATTAACGGAAAAAAATTGTTAGCATTTATAGAAAAAAAATGGGGGCCACTGGTGATCAGATAAATGCCCAAGACCAAAATATTTTGGGTATTGAACAAAATATATTGAATATTACAGACCAAGGTCAAGAAATACCGGAAAATTTATTTTTAAAATGTTATAGTTGTTCTGCTTAAAACGTCAAAGTCACGATTTGAAACGTCTATATTGGCGATTTTCAAACAAATGCGTGTTATGTAGAAGAAATATGGTAAGAAGTGTGTTTTACAAAACCTTAATTTCTGGAAAACCCTTTTGTTAAAAAAAAAGTAAAGTATCTAATGTATATATATAATATATATATATATATATATATATATATATATATATATATATATATATATATATATATATATATATATATATATACATATATATATATATATATATATATATATATACATACATATATATATATATATATATATATATATATATATATATATATATATATATATTAATTTTTGCCATAATATTTACACAAAAACTAAATGTATCTCAAGTGCTGACCTAGACTACAAAACACATATTAAGCTTCTAGTCCGCAGTTTATTTTTAATATATTATATGAAAGTTAAACTCCCAAATTGGCGACCCCGCCGTGATGAAAATAACAGTAGGTTATGTTAGGTTATAAACAAAGTGGGATATCTCAGTCCCGCCACTGCGAACTTAGGTCTATTGTAAGGCAACAGTAACACCACCCAAGTAAGTGCAATATATTTCAGAATACCTTCCTTGGCAAATTTAAATATGATATAACTGTTTGATTTTTAATAATTCACCTATAAATAGCCAGTGTCACGAGATTACCTACTATTGTTTGTAAATTACCTTAATATTTCTTCGAGCACCTAGTTCATCTTGATTAGATAATCATTGATTTGCAACTTTTAAAATACGTGTGTATTAATAAGACAAATGAATATAAAATTTGCACTATATTACTAGTACAAATAGAACACATATTATTGCTTAATAAAAGTCATACATAGAGTTATAACGAATGGGCTAGAAAGCCGGAAATATTGACATTGTGAAAAATACCAAAAGGGAAGTGAAGAAACAATGATTACTGAAAAACATTGAATGAAATAACACAAAATTGGTTACCGAGAAGAAAACAAGCAATTATGCAGCCAGAGAATAAGTCTCTACATCTGCATTAAGTACTTAAATTTATATTAAAATGGTTACCTCGTTTTATTAAATAAAATGTTTGCAAAAAATGAATTTGAAGTATACCTTTTCTGTCAGTGTCACATGGAGACCTACAGTATTCTATTAGTTTCAAAAAGTCACTACACAGCAAATGCGTGATGGTAGCGAATTTTTCTAAAAATATTGCAAATCTTAATAACTGATTTGTTCGTTAAGTTACTTAATAAAATAACGTAATAAGTTTCGGAAATACAAATTTGTTTTAAAGAAAAGTTTTTCGAAAACCGTGAAAAGTGAAAATACATGCAACGTTTCGAATTTGTAGAAACTTTGTAAATAAAATATAATTTTCTCTGGAAACCTTTGATAATTTTAACAAAACTTGTAAAACGAGTTTTCTTTAAGCAGACTACAGTACCTACATATACCAAATTTAAATGTTTATGCTTTATAGAAAATTGAGTTTTAAAAATTTAAAGTTTCTTTCTAAAAAGGAGGCCACAACTTCCTGTGTGATAAAAACATTGAACTTAATTACACTGACAAGAGAAAGGCAGGGAATCAGAAAATACCAAAAGCTTTATAATTAGGTTTTGTATGCAAAAAAGACGTAATAAGTATATTGGATAATTCAAGGTTAGAAAGCCATCCTAATGAAAATTCGCTACCATTACGTATTTGCTGCGTCCAAATTTCTTTTTTTTTCCACATTTGCCTATTTGCTCGCCATCGCCAATCACCACATCTGGGAAGCACTTTTACCTCAAAAATCAGAAAATTTGTTCCAAACTATTTTTTTGAGCTTTATAGTAATTTTCTATGTGCCTAACATCATATGACGCATGGAACCGGCGTTTTAACGCCCCCTTCAAACGGTGTGCAGGCATTCAACTTGTTTAAACGAAATGGTACAATCTTAAAAGTTGTAATTTTTCAGTATGTAATTAATTATTAATAATGTTGAAAAAGTGATCGACGGGCTGCGAAAGGATCCAACCTTGGAAATTCCGCACAGCGACCTGACCTTCCACCCGTTGCGCAAAAAATGATACCGCGATCAGGGGTGTTAACCACAACGAACCTTTTATTGGTAGTTGGGAAGGCTAGATGTATTCTCGCCACAGTTAGAACCGTAGACCGGTTTCGCTCTAATTAGAGCTCTTCAGTACGGCATACTAATTGTAGCGAAAATACACATATAAAGTTTAAGGGCTATCGTAGCCAGCCTTCCAACACTAAGTGAGTGGTGAGACACGAAGCAACGTGCCGCCACCCAGTTGCGGAACCAAGTAGTATGTTGTCACGTCTGCTCCAAATAACACAAAATGTAAAAAATAGAGACTATACAGGGTTTTTCACGATAGCCGTGCATTAGAAGTTTATGGAGTTCCCTGATATCATAAGTTTTGAAATTTTGGGATCGGTCACAATTCGTAATTGTCTTTTATTCTAAAATATTTTCAAGGTCACATCACTTTCGGTCAGACCGAAAGTAGTCATCAACTTTGCTAATTTAAATAGAATGTCCTATTTTTTATTGCATATTCAAACTCACCATAAAATTTTGTGAAGATTTATATTAGACTTTGCTATGCCTATCTTCAACTATTTCATAGATATTGTGTTTTCTTTACATTTTGCGGAACTTCTATCCTCATATATAACACGTTGTATTTCACATGTTTTTAAAGATAAATGGCTGGAATTTAGAATATTATTACTTCTAGGATAAAGCCTTCATATTATCTACCTAAAGTTTACCTGTATAATACAGAGTGTTTCAAATTTAAAGACCAACTTACATATATTCAATGTTGTAAAAGTCATTTTTTTCAAATGGTGCACTCTGTATATTATTAAAAATTCGAGTTCTAAATTTAATTACACACCGGTTTCATGTAACTTTTCCTATACCTATCTCTTACAAGTAACTTGCTACTAGAGTTTTTAGGCAACAAACTCCTTTTCTAGAGAATATACATTACGCTGCACAATAAAGGCAGCTGTGGCTGTCAGAAAACAGAATTTTGACAACACATGAATTATAAAGTGTCATTTATATTTTAAAGTTAATCTGAGTGTGTTTGTGTTACTCGCGTTATAGAAATAATAAGCCAATAAAAATGCAGAATATTGAAGAGTACTCTGATATGGACATTTTAAATTCATTTTATATTTATGGGGAATGAAATCTGAGAACATGCAGGATGTTTAACGAGAGGTATCCGACTCTATCGGCAATGACTAGAGGAAAATTTGCAAGGATAGAGGAACGATTTAAATTGACCAGAAGTGTCAAAACTACACGACATGATCCAACGCCAGTAACTGAAAATGAAGATAATGAGATAAACGTTTTGGCTTATTTTCAAGTTTACCCGCGTAGCTCTATTCCTGCAGCCACTCGAGCTTTGGGAATATCAAGTTCATCTGTGCATAGAATATTGAAATCTCATAAAATGCACCCATATTCAGAAATAGTACTACAAGGACTTCGACCTGGTGACCATTTAAAAAGCCTGGACTCAGCAAGTGCGTTATGGTAGTGAATTTTCATAGAAATGATCTGGCACAAAATATTTTATTATAACTTTTTTTTCTTGTAACATAGAAATCTAAATTTTGGTGTATAGTTTACTTTTTATATCGTACACCTACCTACCAAATTTGGTTATCATAGATTTTTTATTTTTTAAGATAAAATTTTTTTTCAAATGAAAACTCAAAATTTTCCTAGAAAACCTCGTCCGATTTTTTTGATTAACGAACTTGTCAAAGTCATTTATAAAAGGAAGGTACATAGCAAATTTTATCAAAATCGGCCTATTATTCTTTGAGATAAAAATTATTTTCGAATGAAAACTCAAAAATTTCCCGGAAAACCTCGTCCGATTTTTCTGACTAACAAAATTGTCAAACCCATTTACAAAAGAAAGGTACATGCCAAATTTTATTAAAATCGGCTTATTACTTTTTGAGATAAGAATTTTTTTCGAATGAAAACTCAAAATTTTCCCGGAAAACCTCGTCCGATTTTCCTGACTAACGAACTTATCCGAGCCATTTACAAAAGAAAGGTACATGCCAAATTTTATCAAAATCGGCCCATTATTTTTTGAGTTATCGGTGTGATACATATATATATATATATATATATATATATATATATATATATATATATATATATATATATATATATATATATATATATATATATATATATATATATATATATATATATATATATATATATATATATATATATATATATATATATATATATATATAAACATATAAAAATTGAAACTGACCCCGGATATGGGTTCTAGGAGCGGAGAACACATTTAGCCTTACATACTTTGTCCCTATATTAGGGTAGAAATAGGCCAGGGCTGACAATTTACTAAATTGTTAGTTGGTTGTATACTGTCTCTATTTTTTAACACTTTGTGTTATTTGGAGCTGGCGTGACAACATACTACTTGGTTCCGCAACTAGGTGGCGGCACGTTGCTTCGTGTCTCACCGCTCACTTAGTGGTAGTTGGGAGAGAAACTTTTTGGTAGACGACGCGCCAAATCAGTACATTTTATATCATGATAAATTTTTGCAAAAAAAGCTAGAAATAATTATATGGACTCAACAATGACTAACCATTAATAAATGGCAGTAGACTCCGGAGTCTAAAAGATCTAGCTGCCGCAAGTGTCAGTATGATGCCAGTAAAAGATGCAAGAAATAATCCAAAGATTTGTGCATAGAGTTTGAAAAGATTCTATGGATAACCTGGCACTAGGTTTTACGTATAATTTTTATTAAACCAAATTTCTATGTACACTTCTTATGTTAATATAACATAGAGTTATTATAGCAACCGTACAACCAAAAAACACACGACAGTTCATCAGCAACGTAGTCAGTGCCATAGATTTATCTTCGTTTCTTTACGGGCAGTGCCACTGATCTATGCTTGAATTTGTAGGTAGTCAATGCCTGCAATGAGCAATGATTGTTTAAAAAACAAATATACTCAGATTATGAATGCATATCTGTGGATATAGGTGGCAAATTTCTTTTGATCAGAATTAATGTATGGATAGGCAGATCACTAGAAATCACTAAAAATCTGTTGATCTCCCGAGAAATCGGTAGGGTTAACGATCCTGCCTCACTTTGCCTCGTTCCGCTTAATTTACTGTAAAGTGATTTAGATTTCGCGTGTTTAGTAGGGTGATCGATAAGTTAAGTTGGAGGATGCATTAGTTTAGTAGACAAAACGGACAAATTAGTGACCGAACTAAATACTCATAGCCCATCTAATCTTCACTTCACTAAAAGAGTGAGGTTGGACATTGTGGCTGGAAACTGAAGCAAAAAGCAGAATCACCACAAAAACCACAAAAATAATAACAGAGAGTTATGCGCTAGATACCTATTTCGACAACGAAGTTGTCTTCATCAACTTCATTCAGCTATCGCCAAACTAGTTGAGCGACAGCTACTGATGAAGACGACTTCGTTGTAGAAATGGGTATGTAGTGCATAACTGCCTGTTATTATTTTTGTGGTTTTTGGGGTGATTCTGCTTTTTGTTTCACTTCACTATCAGCTGTTATCCCCCATAGTTTTATTGTAACAATTGCGGCTTTTATAAAAACAATATTTAACCTCTCTCTCTTTGTATTTTTTTTTAGAAAATTTTGGTAATATTTGCCTTTTTTTTAGTAGACTATAAGAATATCTTGATATATTTTGACAATGAGTATCATTTATATCCCACTAGGTAGGAAGATACCTACCTAGCGAACACAATGTTATATAAATTGGCAAACCAAAGTAGCAAAGGTAACAGTAGCACCGCTATTATAAAAGGTAATTCTAAAAGTTCAGGCATTTAGATCAGGTAGTTAAAAATATTTATATATGTTTTATTGAAATCTATAAAATTTAAACCATATTTACTACTTAATATTCAAACAAAGACTTTAATAACAGTTATGCCAAACTAGGTAAAGTTGAATACATTTAAATTAAGTAGAATATTTCAACAATACAAATAATTTGTTGTGTTTCTCACTGGAAACGCGCCATAGTATTATAAAAATGGCAAATCAAAAACTACATCTGACATTTGTAGTCAAGAGTCACCTTGTCCTTGAATACAAATTAAGAAATAAAATTTATTGTTACTGTTACTGTGAATGTTACTATGTACATTTCAACATTCTGGAAAGTAATTTCTCAACATTTTAACGAATTTCTGATGTTATGTGAAAAAACCAAAGTACCTTTAATCACATGTATACTTCTGACAACTTATTTATAGAAATCTGCTTAATATTTGTCAGTGTAGGAGTTGGCTAGTATTTGATGTTCTGGAATGTGATTTAAAAAAGCAGTTAACATAAATATAATATTATTTTATCCATGTGGTTAAGACTCGTTACATTATTGTCTAAAGGAAAGTGTTAAAAAACGTTTCGTTTTAACAAAAGTATTTGCAAAATAAATTGATCCATCTAGTAACTAAAAATAGACATTTTCAGAGTCTATATGTATAGTGTAACTCAAAAGGGTCGAACCACTGCTGAAGATAGAGAATGTTAATAGAAGTGCCAATTTATATATATATATATATATATATATATATATATATATATATATATATATATATATATATATATATATATATATATATATATTGTATCAATATTTAAAAATATTAAACCTGAAATAAAACTTAAGAACTAGCCATTAGCTCTAAATGTTTGTAAATAATCTGCGACACAGCACTAACTCAGCCACAAAATGCCAATCGGTTAAGAAATTTGCAACATATTGAATCTTGTAAGGCTTTGTACAACTAAAGTACAAGCATTGTGAAAAGGCAGGTAGTACGTTGCGTAATATTGTCTCCAGTGGAGAGGGGTGGTGCTCAGAACAAATGTTAGTGAAAGCATTACGAATGGTTTCTTGAACGATCTGAAAAGTAGAAATAAAAGTTAATGTAACAGTAGTAACAGGAAATTTAAAACACCCTGTTTAAATAAATAGTCAGATGATGTTTTTTATATCGGGGAAAGGTAAAATGAGTAATACCAATACATACACACTCAAAATATACATACATGCATGTAGATTACACGAGTTAACGTTCAAAAATGATGTAAAAGTAAAAACAATCTAAAACATCTTACCGAACGTGCAGACGAGCCAATATCCTGTAAAATTTCTAAGTATTGAACTAAAGCTGCACGAGTTCTAGTATTTTTCTTAATCCACAAGGATGTAGAGCTGTGAACAAAAAGAAAAAGATAGTTAAAACAGATGCATAGGCGAAATAAAACCCGAAAAGGAAAGATCAATAAAATGTTGAATATAGCTTGAAATTTAAAACAAGTTAAGTCTCAAATGAATAAAACAAGGCTTTTATTAAGTAAATAATAGTAGCAAATGAGTTTGTAATCTAATTTTTAAACAAGTTATAAAGCTTTCATTCTAATATGAGCACTAAAGAAAAGTGGAAAGAACTTTGTTAAGGCCATATTTGTGAACTTTCAAAATAAAGAGATTTGACCCAAGTTTTATGTCAAACAAAGTATAAGCAATATAGACAGTGTTTGGACTGCACAAATAACCATAAATGCTTATTTAGTTACAGAATCTTTGAAGTTTAGTAAGATAAAAGTGTTATATTTGAATGTAAATAAAAATGTTAATGTTTATTATTAAGATATTTATCCTTATAAATTTGGGAATTTGTTTATAACTAATACTAAAAACCAGTTAATTCAATGCGCTTTTTTAGGCAATTTGAGGCTTTTAACATCGGTAAAATAAACCATTCCTTTTTGAAAATTACAAAATATTATCTGTGTAGATGTTTCACGTGCATTGAAGTTTTTCTTAAAACTATAAGATTGAACTTAGTCTAATTGAAACGAATATGTAATGAATAGCTTACCTATTGTTAAGAATTAGATTTTTTGATAACAGTCTCAATTTAAAAATATAATAAGCCAAAAGACTTATATTTTTCCATGTAAAGTAAAATTTTGATAAAATATTTTAGGTTAAACATCAATATCACAATATGTCAAACTATACTGCGTATTACGTTGAAGTAAAAATTGACAGTTGACATAATAAGGAATTTGAATTTAACAGAATTCTCTGGAAAAAAAAACGTATGTGATTATTTGAGAAAAAAAAACAAACGCTCTCCCGTAAATTGGTTCTGAAGTAAGGGGGACGCTATAGGGCGTGCGCCCATAAAATAACGAAAATGTTGAACAAATTAAGGCATATAATGTGCAAATATAATATTAAAACATAAATAACATTATAAACTACCGTTAGGGTTATCGCGTCAGTACCAAGTGTGTAAAAAGACGTCGTAATTTGAAGATATAAATTTAGGTGACGCTAAACTGGCGTCATAGTCAAGAGACTACAATTGTAACTGATAATTTGTAAAAAAAACAATAGTCGAAAAGTGAATAACTAGGTCAAGGACAATCCAAAAATACGTGTAAGTGAAGTTTATAGTGAAATAATAAGCTTAAAACTCTGGACGCAGCAAGTGCGTTATGGTAGTGAATTTTCATTAAAATGTTTTTATTGCAAATATGTGTGTTTTCTTTTTATTTAAGAAAGCAGGCTTCAATTTTGGTTACAAGTATAGTACCAGTATAGTAAAAACAATGTGCCATGCTTCATAAAAATAACTTTATTGTGTGAAAATGTACAAACATTTCCAAAAGTAAACTCAAAGTGTTCCCGGAAAAACTCGTTTCTTGGTCAACCTTATAGGTTAATAGCAAATTGGGCTATTCAAATATGAAGCATTTGATCAAAATTCGCTACCATAACGCAGTTGCTGCATCCAGAATTTCTTTTCTTACAAACATGCATTCTATTTCGATGGAAAATGCAAAAATGCAATAACATAAGGCGTGTTTGATTAAAAAAAAAAGAAAATTTGTATCACCAACGACTTATGGGCCACCCTGTGATTGTAGAAATATTTTTTTAAGATGTAGCTCAAAACATCCTATAGTTAATATATACAAATTTTTTTCATATTCTGTATGATAACGGATATATTGAGCATTATTGATTTTTTACGAAAATTCGACAAAAATTATATACCATTAAATGATAAACTCTATAGCTAAGACTACTGACAAAGCATCAGAGGAAGGGTCTATTTAAAAGGAATTTTCTCGAAACATTTTAGTAAAATGAAGGACAATGACGGTTGAAACTAAGACTTCAGGGTTTGTAAAACATCCTTCTTGAGACATTTGATTTCCATAGCCCGTATTAGATTTAAGTTATTTGCCTAAATGTTGCCGATTTTGACGTTTTAAATCGCAACTTTGACGTTTTAAGGAAAACCCCAATTTATGTTTCTATAAATGCCTATAACTTTTTTGTCTTTTGACCTACATATCTAAATTTTGGTAGGTAACTTACCTATAAGGATATAAATCCGCGTACAAAATTTGGTTGCCCTTACTTTATTAATTCCGGAGATATAATTTTTTTTCGAAAGAAAACACAAAATTTTCCGAGAAAACCTGGGCAGATTTTCCTGGCTAACGAACCTGTCTAAGCCATTTGCAAAAGGAATTTATTCACTAAATTTAATCCAAATCGGCCCATTATTTTTTGAGTTATCGGTGTGATACATAATTATATATATATATATATATATATATATATATATATATATATATATATATATATATATATATATATATATATATATATATAAACATATAAAAATTGAAACTGACCCCGGATATGTGTTCTGGGGCGCCTAATTAGCGGTCATTTGAAGAAATTTTTTCAAAATTCAAAAGTCGGGATCTCCTCATTAGTGAATTTTTTTAAGAAAATTCACTAAAAGTGCAAATCACAGAAGGATCCAAGTACTTGGTAGTTGCAATGCTAACCAGACTGCGTGGAGACAAGCGAGGCGGTTGCTAATGCCAGGATTGATGCGTCTTGTTTAGCCATACTTCAACTTAAATTGAAATTAAGAAGCAGCAAACACAGTTTTACTGTCAAGCGTGAGGTCTGTTTCTGTTTAGTAATCAAATGTCAATCGAGGAGTAACAGCTGAAGTAAATGACAGGTATCAAAATTTAAAATACTAAAGCCCTGTATGCTTATGAAAACTGCAAAATTTATAAAACTTATACGAGTTAAATTTGTATGCAAACATAAAAATAGATATATCGATAAAAACAGATATATCTAGTAATATTAGTTCTAAACTGTTTTAGTAGTAGGGGTTTGGTCTTTTTAAATATTTATAAGCATTACAAATGTATGTATAAATGCTATAAAATATTATAATTTGAGAAATTGAAAAATTGTATGATTCAAATAGTAGGCAAAATTTAAAGAGAGAATTCACATATATTCCTTAGAAGCATGAGAGTTAAATAGCCGGGTAAATTAAATCAAATAGATGCAACTAGCAAGACACTTGTATACAAGGAAAGTAACGTAAAACCAATATATTCCTTTTTTTAAAACCTTGTTCAATACAATAAAGTTAAACACCCGGGGAGTTTCAAATCTACAATACTCACAAATATACATATACATTTCATTATATATCTGCCTATATAAAGCGACATCATAACATTATATATTGACAAAATTTAACATAAAATATATCAAAAATACCTTTTCAAATATTTCAAATATAACCATTATCATTAATATATATATATATATATATATATATATATATATATATATATATATATATATATATATATATATATATATATATATATATATATATATAGATAATTTGATCAAAAGGAGGCCCATTATTTTTTGAGTTAACGGTGTGATACATATAGATTTTGCTTGTGAGGGGGACAACTTTTGTCGCAAAAAGTATAGCCCAAACTTTACCCTCCTAAGCGGGGTGTCATCCCTCAATTTTTTTTTAATAGGAATAGGGGTCATATGATAGCTCGTTGAAAAGAGCTTTTGGTTCGGTATACATTGCTTTTTTATTTTTGAAATTCGGTCAATTCGTTTAGAAGATATGGAGTTTTGAAATATCACTAATGCATTTCCCGAGAAATTCTGATTGCTTGAGTTGGGCCTCACCAGCGTCCATTACAAGATAAAAATGTTGTTAAATGTTTGCGTGGGTAATAAAAAGTCATTTAGATTAAGGTGGTCCAAAAAAACCTCAGCAAAATATGTTATGTGATAAAGCATTCTTCTTCTATTTTCTCTATTAACATATGAAATTTTACATGCTCGTATCTACGTCTTTTATTATTAAAAGACAAATTCACATTATCTGATTAATCTAAAATCAATTCAATCAATCGTGACTTTCAAAGGCTGTAGACTAATGAAAAAGCTTGTAAAAATTTTCTCGAAATTTTGAGAAGAACTAATTGGTTCTAATCAGCATTCGAGTGATGGTGGCTAGTTGAAAACGCAACAGACGCGTTTTAGATCACTTATCGTGATTGTGTTGAAAATTGCCCAGAGGTAAATTTTTCTTGTAAGGGGGCACTTTCTATTAACATGCTTAGCTAATAAAATAATTCTGCTGGTCCATTAGCACATTGATTATTTGCAAAAAAAAGTGAAATCAATTCCACCCTCTGTGCAATCGACTAAATCATTTTGATGAACTGCACAAGCAACGATAACCTGATTGGCAAATAAAATGAAAACACTCGTATACTATGGTTTCTTCGCAAATAGAGAATCCAAGGAGTACAATTTAATCATTATCAGTAACAAGAAACATATCAGACCTCACTTTTTCGTAAGTGATAATCAGATAAAACAATCAACAAAACCTGACGATATTTGTAGTAAATTAAAGAGCAGCCTTTCTTTAGGAGTCAATTTCTTAGACACCACTGCTTTAAATTTCAAAACTAAGACACCGTTCAAAAGAGATTACACTAGATTTAAAACAATGTGCTACTTGACATTTAAGATTTTAGGACTGGATCGTACCACCCCTTGAGGGTTGGTGTTGCGATGTTGAAATTAAGCCAAAAGTCTTCCCCTTGAAAGTAAAATTTATCTCTTTAAGCGATTTTCGACAAAATCACGATATGTGCCCTAAAACGCGGTTTCGTTTTTAAAGTGGCCATCCTGAGAACACATACCCGGGGTCGGTTTCAATTTATATATATATATATATATATATATATATATATATATATATATATATATATATATATATATATATATATATATATATATATATATATATATATATATATATTAACTATATTCAGATATTTTTTAGTACATGTAATAATAATAATATATTAGGAAAAAAAAAGGTTAGTTAGTCTTCTAAGTGCCTAATAAAAAGTGTACTTTAGAAGTTGTTCATTGTGTACCGTGTATCACAATTTTATACTTAAATCTCTATTCTTAGATCGTCATAAGACTCTAGAAAAGCTAATCTAATTTTGTTTTGAAGGCTTACTCAATAATTATGACGTTTTTCTAGACATCACGTCAGATCATAACATGCAAAGGTTTAAATAGCTTTACACTATGGAAATATTCTCTTTAGAACTTTTGCCAAAGTTATAACAGGTGTTTTGCTCATCTCTGTAATTTTTCTTTTTGGCCACTCTCACGTTAAAACTGGCAAATCAGATTGAACGCTTCAAGTCAATTCCAGGTTGATACATAAGTTTGTAATGTTTTCATTAGATTCAATTCTTTTCTTTTTAATAAAAACATGCTTATACTAATCAAAATGTATTTCCTGCACTGTTTACGATTGTCTTTCAACAACCTGGCTGTTTTTCTGTGCGATGTGAAGAAGTCATTAAAACAATAGTTTAAAGCGCGTCGTAATTAAATGACACAGGACACATTTAAGCGAGACATAGGTAAATGAAAGCCACAGTAACAAAGTATGTAAGCTGTTATTAACTTATGCCAAATTAAATATCGAGAGGTTGCTATTTTACAATGAGAGACTCAAGGTTAATCTTTTATTTAATAAACTTACCAAAGATCCTTAGCAATAGAACAATATTATAGTGGTGTAATTAGTTGTTATAAAAAAGCTTGGGCGCAGCAAGGGCGTTATGGTAGTGAATTTTCATTAAAATGTTTTAATAGCAAATATGTATTTTTTTGATGAAAGCAGGCATAAAATTTGGTTACCAGTATAACCTATATAGGAAAAACAATGTATCATTTTTCATCAAATAAGCTTTTTGACAAAACTCCCAAAAAATTTTGTGCATAAAAATTTACAAACAGTTTTTTCACCAAAATCCGAAAACATTTTTTAAAATAACTTAATAATATTCATTATTATGCCCTTTACATCTGAAACACAAAAGACAGACTGTTCTATTTGAAACAATTGAGTTACGAGAGTTTGATTTTTTAAAATTCAGTCACTATTTCAGAGCGTCCGGTGCATGACATCTCGATTTGTTCATGAAATAATATAAACGAAAACCTCTCTGAATGCGTCGTTTGCATTAGCCTCCGATTATTGTTGGTAAAAACGCCGTATCACAATTTTTGATATGTGTCAAAAATGTGAAAACTTGCAAAACAATTGAAATAACTCGAAAACAGATATGGATTACAATTTGATTAAAAATGCAAAAATGCAATAATATAAGGGGTGTTCTATTTAAAAAAGAAAATTTGTATCGCCAACGACTTATGGGCCACCTGTGATTGTCAAAATAATTTTTATAGGATGCCGCTCAAATTACAGCTATTCAAATTTGAAGCATTTAATGAAAATTCGCTACTATAACGTACTTGCTGCGTCCCGAATTTCTTTTCTTACAAACATGCATTATATTTCGATGATTAATGGCAAAATGCAATAATATAAGGCGTGTTCGATAAAAAAAATGTATCACCAACGACATATGGGCCACCCTGTGATTGTAGAAATACATTTTTAAGGTGGAGCTCAAGACACCCTATAATTAACGTATACAATTGTTTCTCGTATCTTGTAGAATAACAGTAATATTGAGCTTTACCGTAGAAATGCTACACCCTGTATATGTGTAAACAGATAAAAACTGAAACTAATATGGGTCCTATGCACCTAGTACGGGCTCAATTGAAAACATCTTTTTAAAATTCAAAAGTCGCGGTGTCCTCAATAACGAATTTCTTGTACGAAAATTCTCTAAAAATTATAGAGAATTAAACTATAAACTCTATAACTAAAACTACTGCTAAAGCATCACAGAAAGGGTCTGTTTGACATGGATTTTTGGAAACATTTCAGTAAAATGAAGGGCAATGACGCTTAAAGCTGAAACTTAAGGACTTGAAAAACACATTTCTTGCAACATTTTCTCTACATGGCCAGTATTAGGTTCAGACTTTTTGTCTAAAGTGGCCAATTTTGACGTTTCATATCGCGACTTTGACGTTTTAACAGGAAAAGTTATCAAATTTCCAAAGTAATTTTTCTGGCATTTTTTGGTCTTTTTGCGCCAAAAAAACTTATTACGTATTTGTTTGTAACATACTATATATATATATATATATATATATATATATATATATATATATATATATATATATATATATATATATATATATATATATAATATTAAACTGACCCTGAATATGATTTCTAGTGGTCTAGTTCGCGGTCATTTGAAGAATTTTTTCAAAATAGAAAACTCGAGATCTTCTCATTAGTGATTTTTTTAAAGAAAATTAACTAAAAGGGGAATAGTAAAATAAAGGAGAATTAAAACATAATTACTAAATCCTTATGCTTTGTTAGCAGTTTCACCCCACTATCCTGGAAATTTTTGCCAAATCCCTTCCTTTATGTTAGGGGAGCAGGTATCTTTAACGTACCCAACAACGGATGGTGCACGAGGCCGGCGGCTTAACGTCCCCCTATGAAGCGCGGAAAGTGCAGACATTTAGCTTGCTCAAACACAATGCCACAACTTTGGTTGATGTTTATTTACTGTATGTACTGAAAATTAATGTAACGTTTCTACCGGGAATTGAATCCGAGAACCTTGGGTCCAGAGGCAGACGTTCTTACCTCTGTGCCACAGAGACTCAAAAACTTTCAAATCAAGAAATTAAGTCCTTCCTGACCAAATTGCTTACACCAAAAATGCATAAATAACGCCAAATACACTTTAAAAGAAACGTTTATTTATGACTTATTGAAAAGTAACGACTCAGTAAAATCACAGACATTCAAAAATGCAAAATGCAAAACCTAGTTAGATACTTAGTTTAGATGTGTGGTGAAATTAAAATTAGCATTTTAAAATACTGAGATGAAATTATCAAAAAATTTCCAAAAAAACACCTAGTAAGAGTTGATCAATTTTAATAGACCTAATACATAATCTGTGTTTAATCAAACTTAAAAAAGTCTGGACGCAGCAAGTGCGTTATGGTAGCGAATATTCGTAAAAATGTTTTTATGGCAAATATATTTTGTTTTTAAAAGGGGAACATCAAATTTGGTTAGCTGTATAACCTATATCAATGTAACAATGTATCATATTTGATTAAAATAGCTTTGTCCGAAAATAAACTTAAAAAGTTCCAGAAAAAAACTGGTCTGATTTTCCTGGGCAACGAATCTTTTCAAGCTATTTACACACCTGTCAAGATATAATTATTCACAAACAGCTTTATGACCAAAACTGGAACAAAAATTATAAAAAATTCCGTTTACAAAATTTCACAACTTTTTTTTACAGAAATTGCCCTCAGTAATGTTACACTAAATTACATTTTTCACAAAAATTTGACAACTTCTTTTTACAATAACTTACTAAACATTTATTATTAATTACCAACAATCACAATAATGTTACAAAAAATGGTTTCTACGGAAACACTAAAAAAATTTGTCGAAAACTTTTCAAATTCAGCTAGCATTTGAGAGCACCTGTATAAGGCAGCTCGATTGTTTCAACGAGCAACACAAACCAAAAGCGTCCTTTCCATGGAGCACCGATATCTATTGGTAAAAACGCCTTATCACAATTTCTGATATGTGTCAAAAACGTGAAATGTTCCAAAACAATTGAAATAACTCAAAAACGATATTTCTTTCCTTTCAAACATGCATTATAATTCGATGGAAAATGCAAAAATACAACAATATAAGGGGTGTGTTAAAGAAATTAAGTGTGTATCGCCAACGACTTATGAGCCAGCCTGTGTCTGTCAAAATAGGTTTATAAGATGCAGCTCGAGACACCGTATAATTAACGTATGTAATTTTTTCTCATCTTGTATCATAACGGGTATATTGAGCTTTATCGTAGAAATGCTCCACCTTGTATATGTGCAAACAGACAAAAACTGAAAGTGACCCTGTATATGAGTTTTACAGGTTCTAGTTCGCACTCATTTTAAAAAATATTTTCAATATTCATAAGTCACGGTCTTCTCAATAACGAATTTTTTCTACGAAAACTTGCTAAAATGATAGACTATTAAACCATAAACTCTATAGCTGAAACTACTGCCAAAGCATCAAAAAGCGTGTCGATTTGGATAATAATGGATTTTCCGAAAATATTTTCGTAGAATGAAGGACAATGATGTTGAAGCTGAACCTTAAAGCCTTGTAAAACCCATTAATTACGATATTTATTTTACATACTTCCCACTTGTTTCAGACTACTTGTCCCAAAATTGCAAATTTTGACGTTTTAAATCGAGACGTTGATATTTTAAGAAGAAAAATTATAGAATTTTCAAAATGTTTTTTCTGCTACTTCTTGACCTTTTTGCGTCAGAAAACTTAACCCTTATATGTAATCTTCAATTGGTTTTGTTACCCACACAAAATATTTTGTTCTTGTGCTTTCCTCCGATCACCAGTGACACCCAATTTTTTTTTCTTTAAACGCCTATACCTTTTTTTTCTTTTAACTTAGAAATCCGAATATCATCGTGTCGGGTAAGTTTGATACTGGAAACGCGTATGCCAAATTTGGTTGTCATAGCTTTGTTACTTTCGGAGATACAAAAAAGTTTTTCCGGAAAACTGGTGCAATTTTCCTCGCTAACGAACTTATTCAAGCTACTTACAAAAGGAAGGTACCTACAAAATTTTATCAAAATCGGCCTATTATTTTTTGAGTTATCGGTACGATATATATATATATATATATATATATATATATATATATATATATATATATATATATATATATATATATATATATATATATATAACACAGATCCTCTCATTAGTTAAAAATGATTACATTTTCAAATTAATATTATACAAAATAACAAAATTATTTAATAATGCGTGTGTTCGCCGAGGTTTCTTACGTATTCGATAACTCTTCGATGCATACTTGAAATTAAATGACTGATGGTATCCTGGGGAACGTCATCGCAGGCTCACAAATTCAGTGACGAACGTCAACCATGTTATTTGCTGGTTGGGGTAAATTACTTAGTCGATCGCCAATCATTTCACACATATGTTCGATTTGTGACAAGTCTGCAGAGCGCGGTAAGAGGATGTGCGGTGTCTTGTTGGAAAAGGTGTTGAATTAACCCTCGTTGTTATGGCAGTGCAACAGGCTGCAGTACGTTTCGTATGTACCCATTTGCATTCAATATTCTGTCAATAGAAACTAAAGGCGACCTGCTACTATATGCTATTGCACCCCCGTGTAAGAGCCGTATGCCGTTCCACAGAAAATTCTAAATTTCTACGTTCTCCACGTAATCGTCGTACTCTTCTGCGACCATCGTGGACACAAAGACAGAATCGGAACTCGCCAGAGAACACAATACCATTCCATTCACCGTCCCAATTTGATCGGCTGTTACACCACTCAAGTCGAGCAGCACGATGTCGAGGTGTCAGCGGGAGACATAAAAATGGTATATACGAATGAAATCCAAAAGCGCGTATTAGCGATATATAGTTTACATGGACTCTTTGTTGCAAAATTTCCAGCCAAGCATTTCCAATCGACCGTGTTGTGGAAACCCTGTCTTGTAAAGCCGTAATCCTCAAATGACGATCTTCCCCTGCTGAAGTTGCTCGAGGTCGTCCGGATCCATGACGACGATTATGAATTCCTTCTTCAGACCACCTGGACCAATAGTCTAACACTGTTGACTCACTGCGTTCTATGCGGCCCGAAATTTGTCTGATTGAAAACTCCGCCTAGGCAAAATGACTTGATAAATTAAGCACAACCGCTACGAAATATTAACTCATACTGAAGGAAACGTAAATTTAAAGAGGTTATTTTTTGGTAAAAAAAATATGAAAAAGTGTACACCTGTTAAATTTTGTATCCATATTGTTATCATTTCTTATCAGAGACAAAAGAGAGTAGTATAGAAAATTTCATTGCAATTGGTCGACTCTTACCGGGTGTTCGGATTTTTTGGAAAGTCAATATATCTACTTTTTAAATTACAATTGTGTGTGTGTATTTGTGTCTTTAACATTTGTCTATTTCCGCGAGTATGGCCAATCACCGATGCCAAGGAGCAGTTTCACCTCACTATCCCGGAAATTTTGCCAAACCCTTGTCTTTCTGTAAGAAGGGTATGGATCTTTAACGTGCCCAACATCGTATGGACATGGGACCGAAGGCTTTACGCCCCTACGAAGGGCTAAACGGGCATTTAACTTGCTCAAATACAATGCCACAACCTCGGTCGATGTTAATGTTGCAGTACCATTCGGTTCAGAGGCACACGTTCTTATCACTGAACCACCGCATATCTTTAAATTACGATTGTATCACTTGAAAGGGCAACTGCCAAGCTAGCATATTATTTAACTGGTTGCCTTAAAAAAAAGCCACTTGAAATTGTAAATTATCAGTATTCGTGTACCGATGTCCAGAGACGTTGACACAAGTTATAGGTGGGAAGCGACAAACTAACGTTGAAATTCATTGCGGCACTTTTAGAATTAGCAGTACTATAAGAAAAAAATAAGATCTCTACAGCCATCGAGATATTTTTTGTTATAATAATTAATAAACATTCGTACACAAATGTGGGCCGTAACATATCCTTATATTATAACCTTTGTTGCGCCTGCGAAGCCTACAAAAAATTCTAGTAACTTGCACTTTACACATCAGTATCTCATGTAAATGGGCACAGCCCAGGCGTGTATCGAATTATTTAAAAATATTACTATGTTAATTATGTATGGTGAAATTCTTACTGAAACAATCAAATATTTAAACTTTAGATATGACCATTTTATGCATGGCTTCGAATATGTACGCTGGTTTATATCTGTGTCATGGGATTCTTATTAAGCTTATATAGATACATCAGCATCTCCCTTGGCACACATAGGTATGATATTACCGTCTAAATTTAATTAAATACTTACATTACGATGTGATTAATTACAGATGCAATTTGATAAATACTGTACCCATGTGGCCCCGAAAAGCACCGGTGACAGTTCTTGGATAGTATCAACTGAAATGCAATGTTTAAATTTAAAGTTAAATTCAGCCATGAATAATTAACCGATATGGTTATACGTTAGTTGCTTCCTTTAACATGTCACTTAATGTCACTTGCGAGCTTTTTATTAGAGTTTTAATAATCACTCCTTGGGTGTTTCCATAACAAACGGGTAGTGATATCATGTTTTTCACTGTCCTAAGCGCTATGTGGACTAGTTGAGCGTTTTCAGTGGTGAAAGTGGTCACCTATTTCCTATTTAGCTATTGTCCCTTTTATCATTGTTTATTCTGACAATAATTTAAATAATTTCATATTTCAGAAAATGTTGAAATTGTTAGTACATAGTACACACAGCTGTTCATAATACAACTGAAACGTTTCTTGAGATAGTATAAGTAAACACTTTGAAATAAAAAAGCGATCATATTTTTGTCATTTAATTCATAATATAGCTTTGGAAAGATGTAAGTTTGAAAACACTGGTAAAAATGTGTTTTTTTAATTTCAAAATATTTTGCTAACGGTAAATTATAGATATAAGAGGACATAATATAAATTCTTAAAAGTATCGTAGAGCGAAAACATTAAAAAAATGAAGTAAAAATGGTGTCTTTTAGTATATTCAACGGTATTAAAAATCCATTTTGTTTGAAATATTGCAATTGGTGGACAGAGTTAAAAAAATTATTATATCTATAAGTCCGTAAACTCGTACATTAGAAGTACGAGTTATCTGGAAAAAGGTGTAAAAGCTTGGATTCATTTTATATTTTGAACCATCCATTTTTAGAAGTAGTAAGAAAGGCAATCAATAACCTATAGTTTATTGATTGACCACTTTAGGAGAGATACCGACAATGAAGATAACGGAATTCGGATGGAGAGAATTTTCGGTAAATAAATAGAGAAAATTTGTTTGTTTGAATCACCTTCAAGCATCCAGGCCGAGTACCTGCACAGAATATAAATACAGTTGTAGTCGTCAAACTTTAATAATTTTTTATCATCTGAAGCTAACTTGGTAGTGGTTAGTGAAACGATTGTCAGGTTTTTTAAAATGGTTGCGGTGATTTGAGTTCTCCAAGCATACTTATCCGTACCCATCACATGTTTTACACTTCACTTAGTCTAACAATTTGTTTTAGAGCAACTTTCAATCTTACGTTACTTTAGGGGTGCAATTTGATGTAGGGTAGGGTAGGGATGTATAGGTCCTCCAGTCGTACCTGTCCATTTGTGCCCAATATATTATGAAATTTCAAAGTTAATTCTTTGCCAGAAAATTGATTGTTGTGATCAGAGTTGAGTGTGCGTTACTAAAAAAAGGAATCACTTTTTAGCAGAAAGCATAGGTGATTATTAAGCCTGTGCTCTATTAAATTAAAATCGATGTAGTGAGTACATGAAGGCTAGCATAGCAGTCTCAGAAAAAAATATAAAAAATACTGTTTTTTTTTTAACTTTGAGGTCTTGAATTTTCTGCAGCTCCAAAGTTTATATTGGTATATGGTATTGCAAGAAAAAACACCGTTCACAAAATCATTCGTTTTTCAATTGTAGCTACGGACTCATAAAATTTACAAGTTGAGGAGTATATTTTTAAGTGCATATCTTTCAAGTTATGTGAAAATCTGTCTTAAGACATAATACCTTATCGTCTTTATCTTTCAAAGAATTTAGACATCAGTTTGACTTGCATTTACATGTTACTCTTATCAAAGTCCAGTATAATAATTTTGTGAATACTATTAAGGATTAAACTTTAAAAGAAGTGGATTATTATTTTCATCTTAAATGAATAAGCGAGATAGTGATTTAAAAATTATTCTAATTTAGTTGAAGGAAATTGGTAAAAAGCTCGATCAAGAAAGCAAGAGATAAGTTAATATAAGTGCAATAAATACTCGAGGTAATATTGTTAAATTGAAATAGGTAAAAGTGTTTTACAAATTTGATAGTGTTATTTAGGTGAGTAATGGACGCGCCTACCGGGGGACAGGGCCCAACGGAAAAAACATATATAGACTTATCGGTAAGTGATAACGTTACTAATTTAAATTCTTCACCTTCAAGCAATAATGCAGATAATTGTAATAATGAAAAGGGTTCCGTTCTTCATAATATTGATTTTGAAAATAGGTATAAGTCTTCGGATAATGGACCGTATTGTTTTCATGTCGAACACAAAAATATAAATATTGGAAGATCATTCCCCATACGTGTAGGGCATTACATCAGAGTAAATGATAGTTATAAAAAATCAATTATAGATATCCAGTCAGTGGGATATAATAAACTAAAGGTCTTGTTAAATTCGCAAACTGCGGCAAATAACTTAGTAAATTATAAATTACTTCTAGGTAATGATCTCTTAGCTTACATTTCAAGGTATTATACCCAACGTAAATGTATTGTTAGGCAAGTAGATACTTATTTTGATGAAGAACACTTGACAAAAGGAATTAAAAGTCGTACTGAAGTCGTAAAAAAGATGTTTTGGGTTACTTGACAATTTAGAAAATTTTCCAAAACTAGTATCGCCACCCTCTAGCACTCTTAATGCTTCCAATCCATTTTACAATTCAACACCCAAACGACCAACCCTTAATAAACCATCACGCAGTACTGAAAGCACATTATACAAAAAACGTAAAGCTTCTTGGTCACCTACTCCCGCACGAGACAAACCAAATTAACAAACAGCTTTACCCAACCCATACCGAGATGAACTAATAGAGTACAAAGAAAACTTATTTGAAGAAGCCAGTGAAATAATATTGCAAACTCTGAAGGAAATTGCTTACGAAAATGAGTATAGTATAGACGAAAACAGCTTTAGAGAGCACATGCAAAGGCTTTTTATAAATTTAAAATCTAATGTCAGTGACGACAAATACTTATTCGTCAAACATAATTCATATTTTACAGTAGAGTTCAAGATCATTACTTAGGAATCAAGTTAATTTACGTAACTATTTGGATAATAACAAAATAGATATGTTGCTAATAAGTGAAACGTTTCTTAAACCACATAACACTACTTTTCAATTTTGAGGATACATCCTAATCCGTAAAGATAGAATGAGGATGTTTTGCAATATTTATTAGCAACCGGCTCCATTTAAAAATACTTAGTGACAATAACCCTCCATCTGGTGATGTAGATGTTTGTGCTATCAATTTGATTAAACTAGGTGTAAATGTAGTCTCAATTTATAAACCACCCAATGTAAATGTAACGACAACGTAATGGAGATTTTTTTTTCAGAATTTGATAATGTAAACACAATCATAGGCGGCGACTTCAACTCACTTCACTGCCTCTGGGGATCTAGTAGAGGTGATCCTAGTGGTAATGCACTAGAAAATGCTACTGATGATTCAAACTTAACTATATTAAACAATAGATCTGTAACTAGGGTCGTTGGACCGTTGGAGTCCCAGTCTATCGTAGATTTTGTACTTGTTTCGCCAGTACTAGCAACCAATATGTCCTGGTATGTTTCTGATGATACACTTGGTTCAGACCATTATGTAAGAAATATAGAACTAAATCAACCATACATTCTGAATAATAAACAACCATACCCTCGCTGGAGGGAACATACTGCTAATTGGGAAATTTTCCAAAATTATTTAGACGACGCATTATTAGACATTACCATCTGCACATCAGAAAAATTAATACATTTTGTGGAAGTACTTAATCGGGCTGTAGTTGAATCAATGAAGAAATGTAAATGTGTCAACAACAACGGAACAAGTAAACCGATTTAGTGGGAAAATGACTGTAACCTTATAGCAACCAGACATAAAAACGTATTAACAGAGTTGCTTTCAAACTGCGAGAATTATCTCAATTATAAAAAGGTCTATGCGCAAGCGAAGAGTACTTTTAAATGAAAAAGTAGAGATGCATGGCGCTCCTATATCAAACAACTACTCTAATTAATGAGATTTGGAACTTCACAAAAAGGTTTAATAACAAGCAAATTAGATTAACTCATATATATATATATATATATATATATATATATATATATATATATATATATATATATATATATATATATATATATATATATATATATATATATATATATAATTGAAGATTTTATTAACAGAAGAGCATGGCCGGGAGTTACAGAGTTCATAAGCGAATTTCAAGACAACAGTAATGAAAATCATTTAGAAAACGCTTTCAGTATGGAGGAATAAGAAAAATCACAAAAAACATCAGCAAATTCTGCACCAGGGAGAGGCAGATTCAAATGTCACGGAAGGCAAAAAAGATGCTATTGGATATTTTTAACGGTTGGTGGACCAAAGGTGATTGCATAAAAGCTCTTAAGGAGATTGTTGTATGTCTGAGTCACAAGCGTGACAGAGACAGCTCCCAACCTTCGTCATTTCTCCTTTTTCATTAATGTCTTGCCTTACAAAAACTTTTGAACGCATGCTCAAACATAGATTGGAATGGCATGTTGAACACGGTAACTTCCTCCCAAATGGGCAGTATGGGTTTAGACGAGGGCTGGGCAGCATTGATGCCATCAATCATTAATTAGCAAAATACAATCCTCATGTAATTAATGCAAACGAACTTCAGATCAAGACTAATAATGAATTTAAATACCTTGGTGTTTTTCTAGAAAAAAAAAAGTTATTATGGAATCCCTATATTAATTATTTAAAATCAAAGTGCGAGCGCGGAATAAATCTCTTGAGATCTGCAGTTACTCACAGTTGGTGAGCTGACGTCTATATATCACTCCTTTACTTATATAAGATCCATTCTTGATTACGGATGTACAGTATACGGGTCATTGTCAAATACTAATCTACTGAAAAGTAGAACTTGTTCAACTTAAAGCATTAAGACTTTACATATGTTCAATGCAATCAACACCAATTCAAATAGTTTTTCCAGAATCCCAAGAACGTCCCTTTTACCTACGTATTCAACAAGTGGCCGGAAATTACATTCTAAAACTTTTAAGTCGACACTCCAACGAAGTATCAGCTATACAATCACTGTTTATTGAAACACTAACAAACAAATATTGGAGACTAAAAAATAATCCACCTTTAATCACTATGTATGACTTCACTCTTCAATTTCAAGAACAAATAGAGGTGATGTGTATGACTAATCCATTTCAAAACAGCTACGAATCTTTGATAGCGACACCTCAAGTTATTATATCAAAGGGTAAGCTTGAGCATTTTTTGTGCTAATTTAGAACCATATAAAAATTTTGTACATATTTATACAGATGGTTCAAAAAATAACTCACAGTTTGGAACTGCGTTCTATGTACCACTTAAAAATGTACAGTCTCAGTGGAAACTACATCATAACAGTTCGATTTATATAGTGCTGAATTATCGGCAATAGAAAAAGCACTTAATTGGGCTGAGACAAATAGAATACCAAAAATTATCATCATAAGCGATTCACAATCGGCACTTCAAGCCATAAAGTACGCTAAATTGGCACACTCTACTAATCCCATGTCATCAAAAATTTGAGAACTTAATGTTCAGCTAAACGCAAGGAACGCAAAAACAATATTTTGTGGGTTCTTGAACATATAGACATATCAGGTAATGAAATAGCTGACAGCTTGGCGAAGGAAGCCGTAGTCAGAGCTGATATACCACATGACGTTAAAACCCATCACTCCGATTTACGCAGTCAAATACGACAGCATATCGTTGGACTCTGGGAAAAAGATTACCAAAACTACAGAAACAAGTCTAGTAATCATTATACGTTTTTACATATAAACCTCCACTGCAGGAAGAAATGAAGAAGGAACAATGACTGGCCTGAAATCTGGTCACGGTAGACACCCAGCACATCTACATAAAATTTTGACTACTGAAAGTCCATCCTGCGTATGTAGACAGGATGAGTACGGAGATCTGCACCACATAGTGTTTTCATGTCCCAGATACTCAGATCAAAGGGTTCCCTTACAGTCGCTGCTGTATAGAAGCGCGGATCAACCCGTTAATCTTACGAATTTGTTGAGCCTAGATAAGCCAATATTAAACAACGCGTAATAAAATCAAACATTGTAATGCGTTGTGTTACATTCGCTTTTCGAATTAGAATTAGTAATAACAATTGACTAATACAAAGAAATATATTGTAATAGAATTAGTTTCCTATTGTTTTTCGTCGTGTATACGCCCTTCTAACCGTGGCCCTTTAGTGTGTCTCTTAGCCTTGATAGACCCCCAGGCAAGCAATATGTCCCACTATACATCCTTATAAAATATATGTTTAAAAAAAATCATAAATACAAAAAAAAACTAAGCTGAAAAAAAGGTATTTATGTATGTATATAAGCACACAAACACACACACGCCCCCGCACGCACTTAAACAAGCACACACGCGCACACACACGCCCGCACACACATACCCTCCCCCCCACACACACACGCACACCATTAGACCCTCAATCATATCTAAATTTTTTAATTACTAGCTGTAAAGCATATGAGGGAAATGCTTACTTAATACCTTTTCACTACATTTAATCAATAAAAAACATTTCAGAGCGAATTCCGTTACCTTGATTAATAAATTAACAAACCTTACCTTGACATTTAAAATCGATTTTCCTTTAACGTCATGATTTTATCACGTCCTAACTTAAATTTTTACGCTATTAATGTGACGTCATTGCAGAGGTCTTCTAGATTACATTTCCTTTTTATTTGGAATAATTACGTAAGATCAATTTGCATTATACACCCTATTCCACGTAATATCCCACGTAAGTTTTCCATTAATAGTATAAATATTATTTATAGCTAAAATTTGACCGTTTACATTACACACTTTTGGTCCAATTGTTTTGAATGATAATATTTGAAATATGACGAGACTACTGGTTCCTTATGACTCAAAATTCTAGTTCTTATTAAAGGGGCACCTTTTATTGAGTTTTTCTACACCTGGAATAAAACATTTTTTGAGTTATATCCAAACGCTTAAATAGTTTTAATTTTGTATCTTTTAAATTTTTCTAAATGAGTACAATTTGAAGAACCCAATTTATCACAATAGAGATTTTAGACCTGACCATCGTTTCACTAATAAAATTAGCGTCATCAAAGGTATGAATAAACTTATTTGTTGAATAGGGTGTTTGGCACCGTGTAATTGCCCCCCAAGATCACCTGATGTTACTTCATTAGATTTTTATTAAGGAAACATGTTAAAAGTTTAGTAAATTCAAGAGAAGAGTTGCTACATCGAGTTACCCAAGCATTTAAAGACTGAACCCAAATAAAATAAGATATGCCACGACGAATGCCGTCAAGCATTTTAAAATGCTTGGAAGTAAACGGCCCGCGTTTTAACATTTATTTTAGTGAATTTTCGTTGAAAAAATTTACTAGTGGGGAGATCTCGACTTTTTAATTTAAAAAAAATTATTTAAATGAGCGCGAACTTGCACCCTTAGAAATCCAAGGTCAGTTTCAATTTTTATATATATATATATATATATATATATATATATATATATATATATATATATATATATATATATATATATCACACTGATAACTCAAAAAAGAATGTGCCGATTTAGATCAAATTTATCACGTACCTTCCTTTTGTAAGTGTCACTAGGTTTTCCGGAAAAATTTTATAGGTTTACGTTATGAAAAGTAAACTACATACCCAAACTTAGACCTCTATATTACAAAAAAAAAGTTATAAATATTTAATTACGTGGTCGAAATTAGATACATTACGGGTCAGCTCAGAAATGGCACGGACTGGGGAATCCGACTATCTAATTAAAACGAAGCATTGTTTCATCTATTTGAATTAAGAAGATGTTCCTGGCTAACGAACTTATCCAAGCCACTTGCAAAAGGAGCGTATTCACCAAATTGGATCGCCATCGGCGTCTTTTTTTTGAGTTATCGGTGTGACACACACACACACACACACACACACAAATATATATATATATATATATATATATATATATATATATATATATATATATCACACTGATAACTCAAAAAATAATGTGCCGATTTAGATCAAATTTAACACGTACCTTCCTTTTGTAAGTGTCACTAGGTTTTCCGGAAAAATTTTGTAGGTTTACGTTATGAAAAGTAAACTACATACCCAAACTTAGACCTCTATATTAGAAGTTATAAATATTTAATTGCATGGTCGAAATTAGATACATTACTGGTCACCTCAGAACTGGCATGGACCGGGGAATCGGACTATCTAATTAAAACAAAGCATTGTTTAATCTATTTGAACTAAGCAGATTTTCCTGGCTAACTGCTCCTAAAATGCACACTGAACTATTTTCGTCATTTTCAGTTATTTCCCGAACTCGTGGTTTCGGTTTTAAATTGCCAGTAGTACGACTCCCAGTTTCCAATCTTTGAAGTGGCATGTGAGAGTTCGAATTATTAAGAACCCTCTCTGCCCACACTAGTGCAGCTTATCTGTAGTTTTTTATGCACTCCCCAAAATTAACAACATTTCAACTTGCACAATACAATTCTTTCCAGTTTAAGTGAGCAATAAACTGAGAAATAATCGTCAAAATATTAAATTATTAACTTAAAGTAAAAAATAACGCGTTTCCGTGGAAACAAATAATAATCAACATCCATGATAATATACTTGATAAATAAATTGAAATTTTTTATTTTTCATTTTAACCTAATAAATTATAATTTCGTAACCGATAGAGCAAATGTAAAAAAATTGGTGCACATGCGTAGTTTCTTACGTAGATTTGAACTTAAAAAAAACTACTTTACGCCATTTAAAAATCCAAAGTTACACGCAGCCGCTTAAAATATAGATGGTCGGGGGTAAATGTCAGAAATATGTTTAAATATGTCCCCCCGTCTCCCTATCACTTCACCAAAATTTCACCAAAAGTAAGTAAACCGTTTGCGGGATATCCTCTTGTAACCCTTTAAAATACTCACCCTGCATGAAACCATTATTTCTAAGGTTTTCTTACTTTTTGACCTCTTAGCCCCAAAAGGCTTTATTTGTCCATAAAATTTTATAAATCTAGTTTATCACAAAGAACCTTTGATACTGTCCCCTGCTTCTTTGAGAACATATTGTTTCACTTGAAATACCAATGAGGCAGTTTACTTTTTATATAAAAACTTTAATGGTGTTGAGTGTTATAGTCTTTATGAAAGCAACTTGGGTGCATAATTTTAATAAACTTGCATTGCCTTTTTCGATTGTACAAAAATTTTCCGTGCAAAAATTTTGCTTCAGGAAAACTAATCAGTTCGGGCTGGTTACCAAACTAATTTTAAATTTTTTTCTGTGGAAATTTGCCAGAATAATTGCTATATAATGGAATTTTATATCATTCTGGTTTTAAACGTTAGCTGCATTGAAACCATTATTTAATATACAAGCATAGACCGTTTTTGAGTTTCTTAGTTATCTGTCAAAAGTTACATAATAAAGTTACACCATTTCGGAAATGTTTCTTGTTATAATTATTGCTCACAGGTTTAGAAAATGATATCTGATTGATAAATTCCATTTATGAAGACTTGTTTGACTTGGTTTGTTTATGGTTTTATAAAATTAGTGGAAAAATATATTTCCTTTAGGTAAAGTAAACTTTACAGAATATACCAAAATATATTCATTGTTGCCGGAAACAGTATCAACTATTTGCTGTTTAAACGAAATTGTCGCGTTTATAACATAAATGTATGTTACATTATCGAAATTGAATTTTCTTGCTTCCATGACATTCGTTTAACATTATCATTGCCAATTTGACTAATTATTTCCTGTATCTTGAAGATATAAATTCGAATGTTAGACACGTGTAGTCACAAGTAAGGATTAATCCTATTGTTTTATAAGCACAACATTGGACTCGGCCTCGACTTACCAAGGTTGGCATCTAGAGGCCGCTTCATCATCACACATAAAAATTAGCGAGGTCTAACTACTTCCAATTAAAAGCTTTTATTGCATTGTTAAAAGGAACACGTTATTGACTTTTTACTCATATTTCTTTTTGCTATCTAGTTTCGTTTTTCTACAAAAGTAAATCATCAAAACAAACTAGGTATTGAATAATATCATTTAAGCCTCTTGCCAAAGGCGCGTTTGCAATCCATAAAAGTATGCAAATTGATTTGCATAATTTCAGTTTGTAATTTTACATATACTTACTTAAAAGGATAATCATAAAAGATTTTTATTCTCATTTTAATTTACATTTTCTTTATTAATAATAAAAAAATGGTGAAAGATAAAGCATAAATGCATAAATAACCATATTGATTTAATCATATATGTATATATATATATATATATATATATATATATATATATATATATATATATATATATATATATATATATATATATATATATATATATACCGTCAAATGGGGTGAAATTGTTAATTTTTTAAAATAATTTGTGAGTTACACTAAATCTACACCGAGTTTTGTGCCAAAAATTATATAAACAGAGACACATTAGTTTAATGGATATATTTCAGCGTATAATAATTTGCAAATAATTGGTAAACTTGCTCAAAAATATTTATAACTCCGCTATCAAAGTCATACTCAAATTTTGGGGTGAGTTTGATTGTGTAAGAACTATCAATTCAACCCAGTTTGCCTTTTTCTGAATATTTAAAAATTTAAAAATAACAAAATTCAAATGGAATTAATTCTTTGGTTACAAATAAAAATAACAGTCTTGAAAAACAACATTAATGCATAGGTATATTAATAGAAAACCTAACCTCGATTCTTTAGACGTAACCCAACGTTCACAGACATCAACTGACTTTGAAAATACATCTTTTGTTTCGCGCCCTCTGATAGTTTCTGTTGGCTGTTCTAGAATAGCTATGATGTCTTGCAAGTTCACCGTGCATGAGTCATTAGAAACAACTTTAAAAGTTATTTTTGTTGTGTATAATGACTTTAGCCCTAAGATATTATATTCATTCTCTTCTACTTTCCCTTCAACCTTGTCGATGTATCTGCAGTTGGTGGATTTTCTGTTTCTAGACAAAACTTTAGCTAGAATAAATGCACCAGTTACAATATTCTTAGAATCAGCAGGTAGATAGTTACTTCTTCAGCTACATCCGAGTGTGCGTCTTCGGTAGGATCTAATAGTTCCTCCGAAATACAATCAGCCTTTTCGCTCTCGTCTGAATCATTTGCTGGACGAGCAACATCTTTCCAAGTTCCACAGTTATCCGCTTTTTTTTGTGACGGCTGTTTTTAATGGTTTTCTTTCAGATAGGGCACGAGGTTATTACCAAAATTTACTCGAAATTGATTAAAGTTATCGTTATACTTTGGAAATTTATTCAGAACTTTACTCGAGTTTAGTGGGTTGCTTCAAATACAGACCTTAATTGTTGAATAACTTATTGTAAAAAAATGTTTTCGAATTTTCGTGGAAAATTTGTTTGCAAATTTTCATGCAATAGTTTTTTTTTGAAGTTTTGCCAAAAAGCTTTTCGTGAATAATTATATTCTTGGAAGGTGAATAAATAGCTTGAAGAGGTTCGTTCGCCAGGGAAGTCGAACCAGTTTTTGCAGGAATATTTAAAGTTTATTTTCTGAAAATTTTTCTACTTTTTCAAACAATAAAGTTATTTTGATGAAATATGGTATACTGGTAACCAAATTTGATCCCTGCTTTCATTAAAAAAAAATTGCTATTAAAAATATTTTTATGAAAATTCAGTACCATAACGCACTTGCTGCGTCCAGACTTTTTATAATATGAATATGGTTATCAAATTTGATTGTACGTTGTTTCTACTATACAAAGGTTATACTGGTAACCAAATTTGATGCTTTTCCTTTTTGTATTTCCAAAAATAACAATGAAATGCAGTACACAAGTGGGCCTTTATACGTAGTCACAAAACCTTAGGTTTTTAGCTTTATAAAAAGTTGAATTACAGGCATTTAAAGAAAATATTTTTTTTTCTTCTTCATTGGTCTATTTCCACGATTATGGCCAATTATCGACCCCAGGCAGTAGTTTTACCTCACTATCCTGGAGATGTTGCCTAACTCCTGGCTTTATAGGTGGGAAGTAGGGATTTTTAACGTGTCCAACATTGCATGGTACAACGGAACGACGGCTTTATGTCCCCTCCCCTCGAATGGTGGAACGTGCAGACATTCAACTTGCTCAGACACAATGCCACAACTTCGGTTGATATTAATTTTACAATATATACTGAAAAAGTGAAACCCTTGGATTCAGAGGCACACGTTCGCACCACTGGGCCTAAAATGTATGTTCAGGAGGCCAAAAGATTGCACAAGAGTAAAAGTTTTTGTAGGATAAACACAATTTATGTAATTCGATAAACAAAAGAAAAACTATTGTTATTGTTGATAATCATTTTGGCTGCGGATAATTATCCATTAGCCCATGTCCGAGTTGATTTTTCGATTATACGTTAGTTCGTGTCATCCACATGTTTTTATAAACATTATTCTACTATGGCTTCAACCATTTAGTTTTTTTTTAACAAAATTAACTAGTCTAAGCACAACAATAACCTTACCGTTTTACACATTTCTTGGTTTTTCCTGTTGTTTTATTTTTGTTTATTTACATTTGTGATCGGCTATAGTCACGGAAAGAGACGGGCGTTAAAGAACCAAAACACAACACACACAACGTTTTGTTATTGTGGAAAATGTACCACAGAACATTGAACATTTAAACATACTGTAAGCTGGCAACACCGCATCTTCCTTAACACACAGCTGGTGGTAATCCCCGAGTTTGCGGGTCCTGATGGTAGGAGGGTACAAGGGCAACCGAGCAGTGCGGAGATGGGTCAGAGGCCAGAGAGGAGACACATTCTATAAAAAAATAGGGAAAAGTCTCATTAAAAGGTTGATTGATGTAAACTGGACATCGTAAAGGAATACTAATTCTTAGGGATATCAACTACACGTGCCGCGGACCGTCGCCTATTGAAATATGTCCCCTCTCTCCTTTTTGGCCAATCTCGCACTGCCTGGGCTGTCCTCGTTCCCTCTTGCCATCAGGATCAGCAATCTCGGGAACCACCAGCTGTGTGTTAAGGAAGATGCAGTGTCGCCAGCTTAGAATTCCAATAGACTTCGGTCCGTGTTGAAGGCCTTGAGGCCTGTGGTGGACTGTACAGTCAAAAAAATGCTATTCAAAATATTATTCTATTCAACTGCGCAGACAGGTCTCAACAGGCAAACCTCAACGTGTGTGTTTGTATCCTAAGACTTTTTTGTAGTTTATCGTAGTCCAGCGTGCATTGTTGATAACATGAACCGTCCATTTGTAGAAGATTTTATAAAAATATATGAAAGTGAGCCTTGCCTTTGGCAAACAAAGTGTAAAGAATATCATGATATAAATAAAAAAGACGCTGGATACAGAAGATTGACAAGAAAGCTAAAAGAGATTGAGGCGAATGCTACAAAGGATGTTATTATCAAAAAAATAAATAACTTGAAAAGTGCTCACAGAAAAGAAAATTAAACAGTTAAGGACTCGTTGAAGTCAGGAGCGTCTGCTGATGCATGTCTGCTGATAATAACAGTCGCATATGTGGTACTTTACGTTACTAAGGTGAGGTTATTACTGTATGAGCATTTATTCGTGACATAAACAAATATCTATTGATTTGAATTTTATTTAGTTTTTTAGATGGTCAACTTACCCCTCGAACCTCGCGTACAGATCTGGATAGCGATAATGAGGACCGTGATGTAGAAGACGACAATATCGAAATCCAGGTAAGTTATTAATATTGTTAAAAAATGCTTAAAGGCTAGGCGTTATGTTTTTTTAATTACACATGATTGAGTCAATTAAGTTGAAGAACATAGTAATGTTATAACTACAGCTAACTAAATCACACACATAAACCATTGGGCTTTAAAGGAAGTTGACTTGCCACGGAACTGGGCCTTCATTAACAAAATAGTTCATGAAATCGACTCTTACTTGTTTCGCCGCATGAGCTATATTTCCTGGGTTATTTCGGTCTAAGCTATATATGTGTACATTGTCTGCCTCATATCCTAAAGTAGTTAAACCTTCATCTGTATTTTCACTATCTAAACATTCCGAAGGGGCACAACAGGTGTGTCCAGTTTTCATTAAATAGTTGTGCGGAACACAGCCAGCCATAACGATATCTTCAATGTTTTTTGGTGTCACATTAACTGCTGTGTGAAATATTCGGAATCGTGCAATAAAAATGGCATTTAAATTTTCCACATCGATTTTAGATCCGGATAAGCTGTAACTATATATTTTTCAAGACTGCGAAATGAGGTCAGCTTGTCTAAAACGTTTCATTATGTCTTCTCTCAAAGGAAAAGCATCATCCGCAACAAAGACATAGGGCGTGGCGGTACTTGAGTTTCGTATTGCATCTGCAGGAGGTATACGAAGAACATTATTGGAAAGTTTTGTGAAAATTTGGTGTTCTTCAGAACACCATCATCTTAAATTCTACCGCTTGTACCAAAGTCACATAGTATGAATCGATAATTTGCGTTAGCAATGGGAAGAAGAACCATGCTATGCCTTCCTTTGTAGTTATATATTTCTGACCCACTGCCGGCGGCAGGTACAATAGTGATATGTTTCTCATCCGTAGCTCCAACGTAGTACGGAAAATTCCAGTTCACTTCGAAATCATTTGCAATATTTTTTCACCCTTCCTCTGTCCGAGGAACTGTAATCATAAAAAGAAAGCAAAATAAACAAAAATGGTATATCAATATAATTATCTGAATATTATATGCCAACCAAAAACAATACAACTAATATCAAAAAAGTAGCATTAATCTATGATATTTTTTCAGGAACATTCAGAAGAAATATGGCAAATTATTGACGAAACTCACAGTACTTCCAATTTTGAAGAAAATTCATCTGAAACTCTTGCAGGAAATTCTTCTACGTCATCGTTCGCGACAAGTTCTGCGCCATCACCTTGCTCTCATCGACGAAGAACTGGAAGCCGTGAAACACCGGAACAAGAATAATTGGCAAATGAGGTATTGCTGTCGGTCAAAGATCATTTTTAACAACCCCGTCTTCAAGAAGACCGGTTTGACATAATTGGAAGAGCCATCGTAATGAAATTACGTGGGCTTCCTAAACAGCAAATGCACATAGTTAAATAACTGATTAATGACACCCTGTTTCAAGCCGAAATGTGTGCTTAACAATGTCACATACACTTGCTAATGAGGCTAGACCTTTTGCAGCATCAACAACAATTCGGCTGATATTACAATCTTGACACTAGTCCACTTCTACAAGTATATCCTTATTAAGCAAGTCCGTTGAGCTGTTCCAGTTTACCCAGCCCCGTCTCAGTACGTGCTGCAGTTAACGAGGACCAGTGAATGTATCAATCGCAATCAGGAGTTAATAATTTCCCGCAAGATAGTCAATCAGCAGGGACTTTTGGTTCAAATTTTGTGGCAAAGGATTTAATTTAACTTTTTTTAAGAACACATTGATATAAAATAAATCTTGACCAACCAAAGCTTTTTATATTCTTTACTCTTACCTTCAAAAAATTCTTGCGAAGGGCCTGATATATAGCCTCACATGTTTCTGGTATGATAAAAACCAAATTCCTGGGGGGAAATTATTGTTGAATACTTCAAGTCTTCATAGGCCAGTAGGCAAAAATCTTAGTGTCGCGGTTAGTCTCTCATGGGGGAAAATGGCTGGCCGCATTACTGTATCTTTTTTATTAATCAAAGGAGTGACCAATGATAATAAATTCAAATAGCTTTGCTCATCCATCCTCAAATAATTGTGCCAATCTTTAGGAAAAAAATTTAATTCTCAAAGGAGATTTATATGTGAGTATGTGCTTCTTTTCATCAGCCATTCATTCCAGACACTTCTCTTAATATGCTTTTTCTCAATAGTTTTCGTTTTAACACACTTTGTCACTATAACCTAACTAATTGTTGCAAAGGTATCATCATCCATAGATGCCATTCCAACAAGTCACGATTACGAACTAGTAAAATCTTGAGGAACATCGGCCCGTGTGTGGGCAACAGATTCGGTTGAGGAAATCCGGAAGGCCTCGACTGTACAGTTTTTCGTTGAGGAGAACCTGTATTGTGTGACTATTTTAATAGTCTTCCTAACAGAGGGCATTTCAAAGCTTATAATGTACTAGTTGTACTAAGAACTTACGATGTCGATATGGGAAGAGGCCGTGAATCATTACTAGCTTTGTTATTATAGGGACATAAATTTAGGTACTTTGCATCATACATGTGTCCTGGTATTTGAGTTGAGTGATACCTCTTGATCCTCGATTGGGTCGATCGTTGTGTATCTAAAATAAAGCGGTTGAGCCTAAATTCCAATCATTGCATGTATATCATGTCATCAATATAATAATATTACAAAACTTTACAGAGTTGCCAGACTTGAAATTTGAAATATGTAACAGGGGAGGATTTAATTTTGTCCCATTACTTGAACATAAAAGATATACGCTTATTAAATTTAAACATAGAAACGGTAGAGGCAACTAATGTAGATAAATTACTATTATTCATTATGTTTTTAAAGTAGTAGGTATTTATATTGTATAAAAAAGTAAATGTCGTCACTTTGTTAAACAAAAGGGAACCGAAATAAAACTCGAACTAAATAAAAACTACGACACCAATCGTATGCCGTCTCAGAAAAAATTATCTAAACCACGTCAAATAAATCAGACATGTTGTAGACTAGTCATTATTTTGAAATTAAATGATATGCGCATATTACCTTTAGCGAGCTTAGTTTTGTAGGTAGACAAGCCAAATAAAGAAAAAAGTTTATGTATAGATTTAAAGGCACGGAATACCCATTTGTTTGATCGTTATGCTTTTGCAAAATTTATATAAATTTACCCCCGTTAAAATAACGCAAATTCAAAACTTATACAATTTCCTCGATAATTAATTAAGGTGTTTGAAGTCTCTCGGCGGATTATAGGCAACCGATGCAATGCTTTTACCTCCAGCTCATATATATATATATATATATATATATATATATATATATATATATATATATATATATATATATATATATATATATATATATTGTAAGGAGTGTATTTTTCTAACACTGCTCACAACGTTATTTTATTATAAAAACTCGCTGCATGGCGTGAACAGACTCCTTTCTGTACTCTATTAGGAGTATTGTCCCATTAAAATTAAGTGTCTAGCCGAGCGAAGCACGTTTAAAATGTTTACTTAAAGATAGACGTGCGGGGTGTTTGGATTTATAATGCATCCCTCCTCAACTGCACTTTTTATATTCGTCGTAGCGTCAGTTGAAGAAAACACATTTCGGTGTGAACCTTGACTCGAGCTATGTATTAGAATATGCTCGATATTAGTAAAATGTACATTGCACGTTGTATATCTTCATAAAAGGTGAGTTCTAACAGAACGCATGTTGTTTATTTATGGTACATCCTATTGTTTACGTAATTTTAATTGAGAAGTAATTTCAATAAGTATTTTATTTAAAGAAAAGGACTTTAAGTAAATCATTTGATAATTAGCTAAGTCTAATTCCAATTTGTTATTTATACGAGGTTAAGTTATAAATTGAGAAGTAATTTCAATAAGTGTTTGATTCAAATAAAAGGGCTTTAAGCAACCATTTCATGATTAGCTAAGTTTAAATTAGGTTTGTTGCTTATACGAGGTTAAGTCAATATTAATAAATTAAGTAAGAGTTGAGTTATGTCAGTTGGCAGTAAGTGAATATAGTAAAGTCTGTTTGAAAGTAAATTGATGATAGTTTGGAAGGTGTGGAGCACCTTCGCTGTTTGCTCACCGAGTAGGGTGTCACACTGGTAAAAGCGTGGGACTTTTGAGCCTTGTTACGTAACCACAGCACGGTGGCTTTTAGTGGGATCGGCAGATTAAGGTAGGGGCACAGTTGAGTTCGCTCTAGCTACCCATTCCACCTATTCCTGTTTGAAGCGTGTAAATTGTAAAGGGCACATACACAATGTATATATATATATATATATATATATATATATATATATATATATATATATATATATATATATATATATAGGTGTGTTTGTGTGTGTGTGTGTTCTAAAACTGGTGTGACTCATTACTGAAATGCTATCTGGGTTACTACTACGCCGCTGGTTAAGTTGGAAGATGTAACAGAAAATGTTAGGTGCTTTATCTACAATACAGCTGCGGTTGGACGATACGCTTGCGAAGTTGGTCTTCACACCCAGTCGACTTAGTGAAGTGGGTCATCAAGTCAAGTTTTATTTGGAGTGAAAATATCCACTACTGAACAGCATCCTGAGATAGACACAGTACTTTGTGACAGTTATCTCAGAAAATGTGGTTCAATGAATCAAGGCGACTCAGGCAATAAAGAGGAGGCGTTCAACCTAGCGAGTTCAGGGATTCAACACTTCGTTGAGAACCCTGTAAGTGGAGTAAACCGCCAAGAAGAAAAAGACCGTTTACAACTTCAAAAGTCCTTGGTAATGGATGTATAAGGTTCAAGGTATTCAAAGTTCTACATATACAAGGAACCTGTAGGTAATTGTGGCTATGTTTGACAACTTCGGGAGCACGTTCCTATGGAAAGAGGAGTGTAAGGTTTACTAGCTCCAAATCGGTGAGTGTATGAGCACCAAAACCGGGCTCAGATTGGTTCTGAACACCTGGTCGCGGTAGTTCTGGTACATTGAACTCCGATCTTAGATTTTGCAGTATGCTGGGTGCTGGCGATCCATCCTGGACTGGCGGTGATCGGAGTCCACTGGTGTACTCATTAGTTTTAAGGGGCTAGTGGTTATCCAAACCTGCGTAGGAAAGAGAGGCCTGATAAAACGAAACATATGTGTACATATGTATGTAGAAATATATGTAGTTATATAATATGTGGTAATGATAGTAATAATGATATTTTATGTTTTTCCTATTTTCTGAATATTTTGGTCCAATGCAGGTTGCAGATTACTTTGCTTTAATCTTAGACGACATGAATTTTACAGTTACGACGGTGGACCTCCTAAAGTCAGGATGGCCGAATTTAAGCTGGCAACACCGCACCTTCCTTAACACCCAGCCGGTGGTGATCCCCGGGTTTGCGGGTCTTGATGACAGGAGAGTACAAGGACAGCCTATCAGTGCAGAGATGGGCCAGAGAGGGCTAATAGGCATCGGTCCGCGGCACATGCACTTAATATACTTAAGAATTAGGATTCCTTTACGATGTCCAGTTTACTTCAATAAACCTTTTAATTAGACTTTTTACTATTTTCTTGTAATACCAACGTAAAAAGTTTATTAATATCAGAAAGCAAGCAAGTATTAATATGTATTAAATCGTTTTTTTTAAATATACTGAACGCAACCCTTCGATGAGGTTACAAGCCTTTTAGTAAACAATAAAAGTAACCTATTATAATAATAACAATCGACTAACGGTCACATAATATAATTAAATAGCTCAACAGTCAATCACCAGTCGATATATTACTTAGAAGTTGTGTTATCTACTTAAGAGTAACCATGCTAAAAGTTTATTACTTATCAGAATGATGGCGTGGTCTTAAGGTACGGGCGTAATGAGTCGGGTGAGCGGGTGCCAAATGTGTCCAGTAACAACATCACTAACCTGTAATTAAAAATAGACCTGAACACACCATCGTTCATCTAAAGCGCAACCTAATATATACGAGAGGCATTCAAGTATTAGTTTATCAAACATTTACCAATTACACGCTCCACTGAGCGACTCAAAATCAATGACAATTTACAATCAACGCACATTAATGCCTCAGAACTGCTTCTAGACATTGTCTCTAAATACTCAAACAATAGTTACTCAAACATTAGTTACTCAAACAATATTTACTCCCACGATAGTTACTCAACCGATAGTTACTCAAACGATAGTTACTCAAACGATAGTTACTCAAACGATAGTTACTCAAACGATAGTTTAATCTGTGTTTGGTTACTCACACGATAGTTTCACAAACAATAGTTACTCAAACAATAGTTACTCAAACGATAGTTTAACTTGTATGTTTAATTACTCAAACGATAGTTTAACTTGTGTGTTTAATTACTCAAACGATAGTGGGATTAATTAGGTGCTGTTCCCGACACTAGGTCCGTGCCGGCTTCCAGGTGTGCAATGAGGCAGAGTTCATTGCCTCGCATAGAGTGCTGGCTACAGCCAGAGTTGAATGCCGAGAACTGCAATAGACACAAAGGTGTACTCGCCAGGGTGGGCCCTTTCCCAAATACCCCAACTCCTACACTGGGGCTCACCCGTGCAATGAGACAAAAGGGTGAACTCAACCACGATGTCTCGGACAAGCTACCAGATCGGCTTTAAAATGCAACAACGATTCCCACTGTGAATACTGAGAAGTGCAATGGACGCAACGGTGAACACACCACGTTGTGCCCTCTCCAACATTCAGGCATCAACAAGAGTAAGTGCAGTGGATACCTAGAGCGAGCTCAGCTGAACCGCTACTGAAATAAGCCGATGGCACCAAAACAGCCGTGTGGCGTAACCCAGGCCTAAGACCACGCCCACCAAGATGACGCCCTATGGGTGAACAAAGTCAACAATTATTAATTTATTAATATTGACTTAACCTTGTATAAATAACAAACTGAATCTAAACTCTAGCTACAATTTATTTTCATATAAGCTAATTCTCAAATGATTACTTAAAACTCCTTTTTAATTTTTGAGATTAGTTCTCAACTTATAATCAAACAAATACTAAGATGTACAATAAATAAACAATATGTGTTCCCTAATCCCAGAAAACATTAAAGACAACTCTAAACTTCTACTGCGCCAAGCACGGTAAACGTCACAATGCTCATAAGTTCTTTATCGTAAGCTAGATGTTAATTAAGTCACCGAGAGCGTCTCTTTGACCCAGTCCTCAAGTTTTTAAATAAATACAGTATGAATAGTGCGATGTGCGATGCCCTTGAATCTCAGAGAGGTACATTGTAACTCCACAGCATGTGTGTCCCTACGTAAACATTTTTAAGCGCGCAGCGCATTAACTACAAACTTTGGGTCTAATGGGACAATATTCTTGAAACTTGTTCACATAATAACGTGTCTGTTAAATACGTACAGAGTTCATAATAAAATTGACGTTGTGGCCAGGGTTAGATAATACATTCCTTCCAAAAAGATAAAACAATTTAGATTTTCTGCAGGCATTATTGTTGATTGGGCTAGAATTAACGGCGTCACATGTTGATTTACGCATTGTTTTCAATAACTGAATTTTGCAATAGTTTCTAATAAAAGATACCATATAGTCTAGATGCAGATCCTACCCTTTTTCTTATTTAAGAAACTGAAAAAATACCTCTTATTAGTCAAAATATGAATAAATCGGCAAACTATATGTTTAACAGTATTAAAAGTTCGGACGGAGCAAGTGCATTATAGTTGCGCATTTTCATATACATTTTGTTTTTCAAGTGGTAATACATAATTTCCTAAAATGTTTACATGGGCAATATGTGTACCAAATTTCATCAAACAAACTTTATTATTTTAAGAGATATAATTATTTGGGAAACATTTTTTTTGTTGGAATTCTTTGTTTTGACAGAATTTGATACAATAACACACCTACTGCGTGTAAGCTTTTTAAATGTGGAGATGGTGTGATTGTTTTTATTTACAATTTGTTATCTAAATAATAAAGTTCATATTCAAGCCATCTCAAAAGTATCCTTCACATAGGTGTCCCTATAAACCGTAATTAAATTTATAAGAAACTTTTGATCATCTAAAACATTACTTTGTCAACATGACTTTAATATTAATTTTTTTATTTTCCCAACATTTACGCGGATTGTGTTTTCTGCCTTGGAATCCCGAAGTGTCTTACGATAAGGAAAGCTAGATTACGTAATACTCAACATTTATATTAATTATTTAAACATCTCGGGACTGTCGTATCGCAGCAGTAATAGGAATTACATTGTACCATGTAGTACTCAAGGTCAGTAAATCGCATATACACTTACTGTTACACTTATGTAAATATTTCTTATTATAAATAACAACATTGTATCATAGTTGCTGCACATTTTGTTGCAAACGATGTGATCTGCAGTAGATTAGCTTTAAAAGCAAGGTTTTATTTAAAATATTTATGTCATATTGGTTTGTTTTGTTCTGACGTACCGAGCGGATAGATACAGACGTAGAGGTGTTTTCTCTTGATTTACAAAGGCTTGTTATCTTGAGAATTGTTGACTTTTATGGTCGCTGTTGCATGGAATGTTAAAAGGCTTCCGTGCTGTTTTGCTGTGGTCGAACTTACTGAGTAGGTTGCAAGACATTTGGCCAACCATAGCGACCTATTTTTTACTGTAGTTGCAGGCCTACAACGTCTAGCAACACACTAAGTGCGTTAGACCAGAACAAAATAGCCCGGAAGCCATTTATAGTATTTTTTAAGCCAGAGAAAAACTATTTGCGGCTGTATTCAATATGGAACGGATTTACCAAATTAGGGTAACAACATTTGATAAACTAATGGGATAGCATATAATTTTCTAGGTACTCTTTAAATAACCTATTTTATTAAAACGCACTTTTGGTTTAAAACGACCCGTCAACCAACAACTTTAGCTCCATCAGGTGATAAATTCTATGATCAAGACAACTCGTTAGGCCAACGATGTTTAAGTCTAAAAATATATTATGGTGCATTTGTTTGACTAACACATGCTCCAGACTTCACCTCAAATTTAGTTTTCCTACTCTGCGGCGAAGGGGTTTCCACTATGCCGCTTGGACCCTTAGGTTGCGGGTACTTTTCCTACCCTCGACTGAGGGTCGGGTTTGTTGGGTTAGTGTTTAAATAAGTTTAACAGGAAAATGGTCTAGTTAGTGCCCAAATAGATAAGTTTTCTATTGCGTTTTTTACTGATAATAAAATAAATCTAGGTCGAATCATCTGTAAAAGAATTTTAAAAATCGTTTAGTGAATTAAAAAGTTGGAATAATCTTTTAAACTTTTAAAGTTGTTTTTAAAAATACAACACTATGTGACGTAATTTATCTTTTTGACTTACAGTTGTTCCACCTTTCACCATTTAAATAATTATAAACTTAGAACGTAAAAAAATTCTTGATTTGGAAGGTGCCCGTCATGAGTGGATTGCAGTTGATACATTTAGACAATACCAGGTAGGAAAATGATATCTGAAGGATCACAGTGTAAACGCATGAATGACGTAACGCCGCGCAGGATTTACCTCTTACGAGGGTTGCAAATTGAAACTATATCTCTGTTACTTAAAAAAAAAGTTATTAGAAACCTGCCGGAATTTTTGGTTATAGCTAATAAGAAACAGGAGAAAACTTTTTCATTGCTGACACATAACTATTTAACCCACTATATAGTTTTTAGTTGAATCCAGGTCTTAAACTGCCAGAGAGACCGAGAAAGGAAAAATAGTAAAAGAGAGATAGAAAAAGACAGAGAAACAGAGGAAAACTGAAATATATATCTTCTTTATTTATAAATTTATCAATCTTTTTTAATTGTAGTGTTTTGACAGTTTGATTAAGTTATCGTTTAAAAAAATATAAATTATATAAAGTCATGACGCAACAAGTAAGTGAGTTATGGTTGGGGAAAATTGATTATGATATATATATATATATATATATATATATATATATATATATATATATATATATATATATATATATATATATATATATATATATAGACGTTTTGATATATTAGCTTTTAATTTTGTTTCAGTGGACGTTTACTTTAGATCCTTCAATAATTAGTTTTCTAATTCCCGTCATTTCATTGGCATTTGAGTTTTATCAGGTATTTCGATAAATAATTTTCATACCACAGGTGTAATGCCAAGTAAAAATTGTATCTATGTGTTTGTTATACCCTGTATAAAATAATACTAGGTTACAATAGAACTAGAGATGCTCGATTCAGATAACTTTGGAGTAATTCAAATGACGGTATATAAAACATATATATATATATATATATATATATATATATATATATATATATATATATATATATATATATATATATATATATATATATATATATATATATATAACTCGCGTCTGGTTCACATGACATCATTTAAAAGGGCCAATTTTTTACAGACACAATAATTTATTGGTCTGGGTGTGATCCTCCTTAAGAGAACATCACAACGGGATGTCGAGTACACGGTTCGAGTATTTGAAAGCTTTCTGTAATTATGATCAAGAAAATACGTTTTTAACATCATGAGAATGTTATTTTGTTTCATCTAAATTGACCGTCTTTACGTAAAATAAAGAGAGATAAAAATGGCTAATGCAATGTGAGGCCGCTGCTGAACGTATACCGATAGACAATGCAACGTAAGGATGCTGTAATTATAAGTATTTTTATGTAAAAGAGGTACGCTATTTCACCGCGAGAAAGACACATGTAAAATAGCTAAGGAAATTATTTGCTCGCTCAAATGTTGCCAAATTGGACATATTTAAACTGAAACTTGAAGCCTGGAGTTTTATTTGTTTGTATATTATTTAATGAAATTAGGTCCGTATTTGAAAAGTTGCCAAATTTAATAATATTGAAACAGAAATTTGAAATCAGGAATTTTACTTGCTTGTGTATTATTTAATGAAATTACTTTGAATTTGAAAACATAAATTTTGTCCCCATTTAATAATATTTACACTGAAACTTGAAATTATGGATGTTACTAGCCTGTGTATTATTTAATGGAATTATTTTTGCATCTGAAAATCAACATCTTGTCACCACTTAATAGTGTTGCACCTGAAGCTTGAAACCAGAAGTATGTCGCTCTACGTAATGTAATTTGAACCAGAAACCTGAAACTTAAAGTATGTAGCTCCATTTTGGATAACCTCGAACCTGAAACTTGAAATTAGAAGTATCTGACTATTAATAATCTAATTTTGAATCTGAAACTTGAAACCAGAGATATGTAGCTCTACATAATGTAATATTGAACCTAAAACTTGAAACTTAAAGTATGTAACTTCATTTTGGATAATCTCGAACCTGAAACTTGAAATTAAAAGTATCTGACTATTCATAATATAATTTTGAATCTGAAACCAGAAGTATGTAGCTCTACATAATGTAATTTTGAAACTGAAACTTGAAATAAAAACTATGTGGCACCATTTTAATGCACTTTGAAACTGAAATTAGAAGTTAGGAATTTTATTGGCTTGTATGTTACCTGATGAAATTATTTTGTACCTGAAACAGACATCTTGGTTCTCCTTTGTGTATTTAAGCTGAAACTTGAGCTTAAGAGTATGTGGTATGCACTGGACAGTTCGGAAAAGAAAAAACAGTGAGACTTAAAGTAGGTGAAGTATATACCCCTGTGTTCTTACAAAGTTGTGTATTTATTCTCTCTGTATCTAGAATGACATTCAGGTGAAGCTTCATTTCACGAAGTGCCAAGATCCGAACAAGTAAGACCCAGCAGATGGGCGATAATCAAAGAAGGGCTCCACGATTTATCACAATTTAGGCACGAATGAAGTGAAAGGGTAACCTGAAGGTCAGTAAATAGTTGAAAGCCTCGTGATGCACGTCATAGCATAGAGTGAGGTAATAATAGGTTTGTTATCGCTTCCGCTCAGTCAGTAACCAGTGGTTTGGCCTGAATTACAGTAATACCTTCCCCTTGCGTTTCGTACCGCCTACAGGTTCAACCAATGAAGATTGCAAGCGGTATTTGGGTGAATTTTCTACTTCCTGAATTGCTAATATCCGAAAACTTAAGACCCAGCAGATGGGCGATAGTCCAAGAAGGACTCAGGAAACAAATAACTTTAGCTCAATAAAATGTGGAAAAAGCAATCTAAGTGTGCAATGCGTTATCACTTAGTGATTAATGGTCTTATAAGGGACGTAGCGGGAGGAGTCTCTGAGCCTAAAATGAATGCCCTGGTGTGGGTGTCCTGTTCTGCGGTGTTGCTCAATCAGTCCCACGGTGATAAAATGAAAATAAACAAAAACTAAAATATGAACGATGAAACCAATAAAATCTAAATAATGAAAATTGAAATGAAAATATCAATCTTTAATTTTACGCCACTGTGGAGACAGAGTGACATCGGGGTCTCGATACAACCCAGGTCAGTAATCCCCCAAGCAATCCAAATTCTTTATGCCGGTGCGTTCTCCATATGTTTAAGATAAAACCCAGCCGTGTGATTCCTCGTTGCGAAAGGTGCAAAATGCCTGAACTTTCATGCCTGTTTTAATGCGTTTGTCAAATGGGAAGCTTTGTGAAATAAATTAAGTGTTTTCGAATTATTGTGTTTCTCTCATAATGTCCCAACACCATAGTCTGAACAAACATCACCTGGTCCTAACCCTAGATTTTTGCGCTGCAATATATTTTTTCTGGTAGCCCAGAAAGTTAGTCATTCTTGTGTTAAGATTTCAGCTAGAAGCCATAACGCAAGGTAAATGAGTACATTTCAGGGTCATGCACTGTCTGAACACAATATATTGCAGTCACAGAATTAGTTGCGTATCACCAAAGTGTAAAACCGATTAAAATGCCTTTCCTTACAATAACGTATGTGTGAATTACGATTTACACACTTTTATGTGTGTTATTTATCATTTTAAATCACTTTTGTTTAAATAAAAATCTAAAGGTGGGGTTGAACCGCGTCCAAAGTTTATTAAAACTCGACGTTTCGGCTCCTGTTTTGGAGCTATTTTCAAGAGGATGAGGATATATGAAAGGAAATGAACTCTAAGGTCTCAATCTGCCTACTTCTTAGTGCTGTGGATAAGGATAGGTTGTGTTGTTGTAGCTCGACTATGGGGCCTCAATCTGCCTACTCCCAAAATCTCGCTGAGAATCGTCTCTAGGGCCTCAGTGTGTTCAACTTTAGACCTAACAGAGGTCTGGGAGATACAAAAATTCGCCAAAAATCTATATACAAACAAACAGTTGCTTAAAAATACACTTATTATTTTATAATAAGGTACATAGGTAGTTTATAGAAAAGTTTAATATTTTTTATTAAGCGTATCCTTCTGTAGTAAGTAAATAATGGTTATTTGAGTTTTAGGGGTTATTTAATACATCAAATTTTATCCAGTTCTTTCATTTACTTACAAAGTATAAATTGTAATATTATATAATAAAGCCAGACCTTCGGTGGTACAGGGGTAAGAGCCTCTGAATCGAAGAGTACTGGGTTCGATTCCGAAGGCTGCCCTTTCACTTTTTCAGTACACACTGCAAAATTAACATTAACCGAGGTTGTGGCATTGTCTTTGAGTAAGTTGAATCTCTGCACGTTACGCCCTCCGTAGGGTGGCGCAAAGCCATCGGTTCCGTGTCCATGCGATGTTGGGCAAGTTAAAGATGCCTAACATGCTCACAGAAAGGCAGGCTTTCGGTAAAATTTCCTCGATAGTGTAGCTTCTCCCTGGCGTGGCTGAGTGGCGATAGTCGCGGAAATAGACCGACGTTAAAGTACAACAAAAACATAACAAGGCCATATTTTCTTTTTTCACAAAAAGATTTATTCAATGGTTACATACTTTTTAGCTAGATAGCCTCATGTAACTGTTTTTGTTGACATTATTATTTGTGGAGATACGAAAATGTTTCCAACAGAATTTTGATTGTTTCTCGGAAAACTGTTGGTCCAGAACTGATGCTAATTATTAAGAAAAGAAAGATAGGTACTTTTTAAGTTTAAATAAAATCGGTTTTATTTACATTTGGAGTTATGAGCAATCGTACGCATGGAGCCTGGTAGTGTATGGGGCGAAAACCTGGACTTTTTCGCAGCAGGATATAAAGAAAATAGATTTTCACATGTGTACATGAAAACAATTCTGGATGCAGCAAGTGCGTTATGGTGGTGAATTTTCTGCGTGACTGCCCTGATTAACACTTGCATATGATAAAGTGGATAGTTCTCACTGAATATTACATGAAACAGTAATAAGAAGGGATTGGCGGCTAGGGTATTTGTGCACATCCAAGTACCGATCTTTGGCACGTCTCTAACTATACGTGACAATCTATCCTCTAATTCTCAAGTTAGTTTATGTACCAAATTTCATCAGAAAAACTTTAGAAGCAATACATTTTGATAAGACTGGACCAGCTGGAACTCAGTAGGGGCCCGAATTCCCATCCTGTCGTCATTTTGTTATTTACAAAACTATAAATAGTTTAGAAATGTAGTACATATTGAAAAATAACAATAAGGGTAGCCTTGACACTCTGCTGGGGTAACAGAATGCCCACACGGTCAATACTTTATATCATTTGATATTAGGCACGGGAAAAAACAAAATCTGCTTTTAAGATATAAAGATTAGGTAAAATATTTAAGTTGATAAGAGGAAATTCTGGAGTCGGTGATTGTCTGTAGTTGTGGAAATAGTCTGAAGCTAAAGTAACAAAATCATTATTAACACATGAAAATAACTAATAAAAAATTCGGGATACAGCAAGTGCGTTATGGTAGTGAATTTTTATTAAATGCGTCAAATCTGAATAATTCAATTTTCTATAAACTTAGAAAGTTGAATTTGCTATGTGGTAAAGTCTTTCCCAAGGCAACATATTCACTAAATTTCATTAAAATAAATTTGTATTTTTCGGAGAAAAAATTTTTTTTCGAAAGTAAACTCAAAATTTGAATAACTGAATTTTCTATAAACTTAGAAAGTTTAATTTTGGTACGTAGTAAGGTCTTTCAAAAGGCAACAGACTTATCAAATTTCATTAAAATAGCTTTGTAATTTTCAGAGAACCAATTTTTTTAAGAAAGAAAACTCAAAATTTTCCCGGAAAACCTTGTCCGATTTTCCTGGATAACGAACTCATTCAAGCAATTAATAAAAGAAAGGCACTTGCCGAGTTGCATCTAAATCGGTTAATTATTTTTTGAGTTATCGGTTGGAAACATATGTATATATATATATATATATATATATATATATATATATATATATATATATATATATATATATATATACATATAAACATATAAAAATTGAAACTGACCCCGGATATGGGTTCTTAGGGTCATAGTTGAGCGCTATTGGAAACAATTTTTGCAAAGTCTCACCATCGATACCTCTCTATTGATGATTTTTTTAAAATAAAAATTCACTAATAAACTGACCACATAACACACCAAACATCAATTAATAAAATTTATCGGATTGATTATCATGTTTTTATGTAATCATATTATGATAAATATATCAAACAAGGTTACAAAATAAACTAATACCATCTTAGGAAAATGCAGTTTTAGATTTATAATAACAAACCAGAGCAACGTGTCTGCGTATGATGAAACCTTAAAACTCTAACTGGTACTGTGAGTATTCACAAATTAGATTCAATAATTGATTAATCGTAAACATACAACATCGTATTGTTTATAATGCAACCTTTACTTTTATTGCATGTAAGTTTAATAAAGCTTCATTAATTCTGACAACAAATTGTTTGTTTTTATAAAATACTAATAATATAACACTAAAGACTACATGCTGTCCTGCATTTAATAGCCTGTAGCTTCTTCGGGTTGCATTTTTCTGTAACAAAAAAAAAATTGTTCACGAAGAGAAATTCACATTCTCAAACTAATTTTTTAAGGACATTAAGGTTTCCAAAAATATAGTTCTATAAAGATAAACTCAATTTGTGTCTCCGAGACACCTATATTCATACAGTTAACTTTATTTCTAATCGTCATTCTCAGACTGCAGGTGAAAAAACAAAATGCGAAACCAACTTCTCTAACACTGGCTAATTATAGTTCTTGAGTGTCAATATCACTCGGACGAGTATTAATAATTCACAGAAACTAAATTTATATCAGAAACCATATCGACGGATCAATTTATTGCGTACACACCTCCACACGTGGAGTGTCTATTAGGTATTTAGTTTGGGTCATGAGTCATGGTGTACCCTGAAATAGCATATCAATTAATTTTTTGAATGTTTTAATAACATTTCATTGATATTGATAACTACTCATATCCTAGCATTACTTAGTTTGATAATAAAAGGAGTTACACCCTAGATGATTTAAATTTTGCCAGGTTCTTGTTTTGTTTAGTATGTGATACACCAAATAAAGAACTATAAAAGAGGCTGCAACAATAAAAATGTTCGGTTACCGCAAGTACGTTACATTAGCGAATTTTCGTTAAAATCTGTTAACAAAAGAATTGCTACTTAACTACTTGATAAATCTCTGAGTGAAGAATGGAACCTGTGAGGACCAGAAAGATGAATAAGTGATGTCTCTAATGACGCTAACTTTGTCGTCAGGTTTGTGGTATTTAGGGTTCTTCGAGGCATACTTAGTAGAAGCAAAAATAAAATAAAATAAAATTATATATATATATATATATATATATATATATATATATATATATATATATATATATATATATATATATAGCACTATTAGCAAACCTGTAGCAAAAAATAAGTTGAAATGTAAGAAGAATAGCATACTCATATTTTCATTTCCCAAGTTGTCAGAGATACTTGGATTACTAAATCTGCCAGTTTGAAGTTAGATCTCACATTTGTTAGTTATGTATGATAAGCAATGTTTCGACTTTTTTAGGTACAAGTCTTAAGTTTAATGGCTTAATACTTTTCGGCTTATTGACTTAAAATGGCATTGTTTGCCACAAAGCAAAACAAATTGTGTTTATCATTCAAAAACTTTCAGTATCATGCTCTTCTTTGATTTCCTAAAAAACACATTTTTTAAAATGCCTATCATTCACTTTTAAACAAGGTTAGAAACTCAAAATTTTTGTAATTGCTATAGCCTCTATTAAGGAAGTTTGTTGAATTTTGTTATTTTTTAAGATATGAAAATTATCCGAAAGAAAATTTGAAATTTTCTCGGAAAACTGGCCCATAAACACTTATCCAAGGTTCACAAAAAAAGGGTACCTGCCAAATTATAAACTAAGTATTTTGAGAGTTCGCTTCGAGTTACGGTACCTTAGATTTAGAAAGCGTTTTATCTAAACATTTTGGTCAAATGAAAGAGTATAACAGCTGAAACAGAAATCTAAAACCTTGCCAAAGACATTTACAACCTAAAATTAAATAAGTTATCAGCATCCAAAAAAAAACAGGCCACAGTGTACCCAAAGAGGGACACAAGACAAAAAATTAGTCGTGGTGAACAAAATCTATTAAATGTGAACCTGTATAGACAAAGATTCTGTAGCCCAAAAAGTTCAAGAAATTGAAATTAAAGTTTTGATATTTTTTTTTTCTAGAAAAAACTCAAAGTGACCATTTAGTTATTAACCACATCTTATGATATAGTACTAGTCTGTAATACAATAATTTAAGTACGACTGAAAATTGAATAATATTATAGTTCTCTAAAGGGTACATATTTTTTAATTTACTTATTTTTACTACCTCCTCTCTTTTTCCAAGTATGATCTATTTATATAATGTTCTCAAAAAATAATGAGGTACTTTTCAGAATATCTCCAATAAGTTTTGCCTATCAATATCTTTTAGCAAGCATTCACGTTTTCTCTCGTCACCTTTATTCGTTTTTCTCTCTTTTTTTGAAATAGTTTGTAAAAGGCAAATAGGTTATCAACTTAAGTGCTCTGCCACAAAATGGGTGTGTTCTCAAATAGTTGGAGATTATATCTTTTCGGAAATATATCTGTCAGCGGAGCATTCCAAAGTTAGACGTTCTAGGAAAGCATGAGGATTCATAACGAACTGTTTGGCAAGTAGTTTCGGTTTATCTGGTCTTTGTCGTTTTTCTACATATCCACATTTTGAAGGCTTATATTCTCTATATATCCTGCTCATTTAAAATCCAACGTTCTGTCCGCATGACTTGATGAATCTTTTTCTCATCTCCAAGCAGTTTTATTAGTGAAAATATCCCTTTTGGTGGTAAATTTATTTTTAAATGTTGGTACCTTTCGGTCTCTTAGCGCGCGAAATATATTTTTATCTATAGCATTAAATTGTGTATGTCATACGGAAAATTTCAATTTAGTGTTGTATGTGTCTGAGGCCCATCGTTCTATTTAAGAAAATCAAGGTTGGCCATGGATTACTATGAAGGCGATGTGTAATTGTTTGTCTGTCACAACGTTTCAACTCATCGCATGGTGGTTTGTCAGACGGCGTTGGAATTTTTTTGATATCTCTCTTAATAAAGAAATTACAGGGGCGAGACACTTAAAAAAATCACAAACATTTTGAAATTTTGTGACGTCATATCTCCGAAACGGCTCGACTCAGAAATACGAGCGTAGCATCGTTGTACGCAGCTTTCGATTCTGCATCGACTGTATGTGTCTGAGACATATTGTTCCATTTAAGAAAATCCACGTTGGCCATGGATTTCTATGAAGGCGATATGCAGTTGTTTTTCCGTCGCAATCTTTGAACTCATCGCATGGTAGTTTGTTAGATGGAGTTAAATTTTTTTTGATATCTCTGACAATAAAGAAATTACAAGGGTGAGACACTTAAAAAATCACAAACATTTTGAAAATTTGTGACGTCATATTTCAGAAACGGCTCGACTCAGAAATGCCAGCGTGGCATCGTTGTACGCATATTTAGATTCTGCATCGACTGTTTGTGTCTGAGGCCTGAGTTCCATTTAAGAAAATCAACGTTGGCCATGGATTTCTATGAAGGCGATGTGCAATTGTTTTTCTGTCGCAATGTTGAACTCATCGCATGGTAGTTTGTCAGATGGCGTTGGATTTTCTATATATGTGATAATAAATAAATCACAGGGGTGAGACACTTAAAAAAATCACCCTGTACCTATTTACCTCAATTTTCCATTAAACAGAAAACTTAATATTTGGTATATAGTATTAAAGGAATTTGCCTACCAAACTTTATAGAAGTATAATGCTATAATAATAATAATAATAATAATAATAATAATAATAATAATAATAATAATAATAATAATAATAATAATAATAATAATAATAATAATAATAATAATAATAATAATAATAATAATAATAATAATAATAATAATAAGAATAATAATAATAATAATATTTATTTGCCATCGAGAAATTACATGGTGTGTCAGGTAAATAATATGTATACACATAAACACAGATGGTCAAATAGATAAAATACAATAGTTGTAAAGAACACCACAGAAACAATAGGAACAAACAACAAACAAATCAATCCATGTACCAAATATATAGAAAACTAAACAACAGAAAATACACTTAAAGTCCCTAAGGAGCTGTTTTGATGCCTCTCACCAACCAGTCTCAAAATACTCATCCACTGTATACAGTGTCGTCCGCAGCAGAAGTCTCTTAACCTCTCTGGCAAATTGTGATTCAGGCATTTCCCTCAAATTACTTGGCAGTCTGTTATACAGCTTCAAACCCAGATAATTTGCACCCAATTGCGTTCTAGCCAGTCTGTGATATGGTACGCTAAAGTTGGCCTTCTTTCTGGTATCATAGGTATGTAATTGTTCATTGGCTAGAAATAAGTTTTTATTTTGATGAACATATTTTAAGCAGACAAAAATGAATACCGATACTATAGTAAGTATACGCTCGCGCTCGAACAATCCACGGCAGCTAGTCTTCCAAGACACGTCGCACAAGACACGTAGGGCTTCTTTCTGCTTCAGGAGCACTTGCTGCAAGCCTGGACTGCACCCCCACAAAAGCACACCATAACCAGCGACAGGGTGAAAGTTGGAAAAATATGCCATCTTGCAGGCCTCCCGGCCCACCACAGCTTTCATTCGCCGCATTGTAAAAATAGCCGTAGACAACCTTCCAAGCAGGGACGAGACATGAGCAGACCAGGCAAGGCCATCCTACAGAATTACACCAAGAAGCTTTAACCTCGCCCCGCCGCTGTGTCCCGCACCCAGCACCAGTCGTTGTGTTTTATTTAAGTTTAATTTTAGATAGTTTACTCTAAACCACTCATCTGCTTGGTCAAGGCAAGTCCAAGTACGGAGGCCCAGATTAATCGCCGCTGTTGCTCTGTTAACAAAGCTGGTGTCATCGGCATAAAGCCCGATCGCATCCGATGCAATGTTGGCCGGCAGATCATTCATATAGATGATAAAGAGTAGGGGGCCCAAAATGGAACCCTGCGGAACACCACAATCTACTGTCATCTCATCGGATAGCTGTTTATCCCAATACACAACCTGCCTCCTATCCTCCAGGTAAGACCCAAAGAGGGAGAGGGCTGTACCTCTGACACCATAATGTTCCAGCTTCTCCAACAAAATACACTTTGAAACTGTATCAAAGGCCTTACTCAGATCACAAGCTACGACTTCAACATGATTTTTTTCATCGAGTCCCTCGGCAATACTCATAACAATTTCGGTCAAGGCTGTGTCTGTTGAACGTTTGGGTCTAAAGCCATGCTGGCGGGGATCTAATATCTTGTATCGTTCAATGAATGCCAGCAACCTCCTCTTAAGAAGCTCTTCAAATATCTTTGATAGAATCGGAAGTAGCGAGATAGGCCGGTAGTTGTCACAATCATCCAAACTGCCACCTTTATGTATTGCAATCACTTTTCCCAGCTTTAACTTTTTAGGAAAGTTGCCTTGGATCATACACTGATTAAGCACCTCACACAAACAGCTAACTATGATAGGAAATACTTCCTTTAACAATGGAACTGTCATTCCATATATATCAGATGAGTGCTTATTTTTAAAATTTTTCACAATGTTGCTCAGTTCTTCATTGGTTGTTGGGTACAAAAACATGGTGTGCAGATTTCTATTCTTTTTATTATGCAGCATACCCATAGCCTCATTTACTGAGTGATTAAGGCTACTAGACACATTTATACCGACACTTGTAAAATGATTATTAAGTTGATTCGCATTAAGAGCAGTTTCCAAGCTTGAACAGCGTCGTTTGCCTCTCTCTTTGTTGATTATCGTCCATACAGCTTTAACTTTATTGTCTGCGGCATTAATATATTCATTATTCCTTCTTTTAACTTCACTTGTGTATGTTTCTCTCATTTGCTTCTTAAGGGTGGCCAAGAATTGTCTTGAGTTTTCAGTTCTAATTACCCTATGAATTACTTGAGCTGAATCCACCAGCATCTTGACTTTTTTCAATTCTGGGGATGTAAGTAAAATTTTCTTGTCGCCAAGTGGTACTTTTTTCTTCGGAAAGGAATGCTTGAAGCACTGCTCAATTGTGTCATGTATATTGTCAAATGATTTTTCTGCATTTTCCTCCAGCAGGCTTGTCCACTCAATTTTTGACAGTTCACCTTTAAACCCAGCAATATTTGTTTTATTTACCACAAATTTGTCAATATACTTTACTTTAGTTATAGGTCTATAATTAAAAAGGGTCACTATTTGAGGACAGTGGTCTGATAGACATACGTTTAGGGTTTTTCCACTGTAACAAGCCTCATCAATGTTAAGGAAAATGTTGTCTATACAGGACATAGAATTATCTGCAATACGACTGGGCTGCCTGAAAGCAGGCGCCAAACCAAAACTTTCCACACTATTTAACAACATTTGTTTTTCCTTGCTCTCTTTCAACAAATCAATGTTAAAATCACCCACTATACAAGTCTTGCTAAAGGAGTCGTCTGTTATTAATTCAAGACTTTTATTCAACCCCTCTATAAATATATCAAAACTACCAGATGGAGGTCTGTACACAGCCAATATATTCAACTTTACTTTTGTTAATTTAATAGCAGCCATTTCAATATGATTCTCCACAGACATACTCTTTATCATATCATTCGCTTGATAAGCGATACCATCCCTTAGAATTATACCAACCCTACCATGTCTACCTTTATTCCTACAGAACGCATCTGCAACACAATGTCGACCCAAGTTTATACATTTGAGAACCTCCTCAGATACCCAGTGCTCCGTCACGCACGAGACATCAATATCATGTACATTCAAAAACTGAATGTAGCTGTCAATTTTGTTGCCTAATGATTGTAAATTGGTGTTAGAGACTACAATAAAGTCCCTAGCTTCAGAAACATTCTGGCCTTTAGAAACTTTGGGTTGCCTTTTGTTTGGCTCGAAAAAACCTGAAACGTCTAACTGTTATGTTATTTGTGCTCTCCTTTATATAGCTCATCAATCAGGTCCATATCTGCTCCTACTTTGAAAGAGCAACTTTTAGCACCATTCCTGCATGGAAGCCTTTCTACAGTAAAGTTTTTTGATTGAAATTTTTCTTCCAGATGTTTAAGAACACGTTCTTCCGTTGTATTCATAGCCGCTCTTCCCACGTGTATCCATGCTCGTCTTTCGACGCTGACAAACCCAGACTCCATGTGCTGGTCATCTGAACCACGAACAAAAGACGTTCTATTTGATTTGATATTTCTATGTTCTTGTTGCTGAGTTTCGTCTGCAGACGAGCCACATGTGAGTTCATCCCCAATGTGACTGTTACCCTTAACAACCATACTATTACTTTTAGTTTTCTCCACCATAACTTTATAGTTTTTGGAAACATTGGCAACATCGCATTTCAGCTTTGTGCATGGTTTGTTTACACTGGCGATATTGACATTCAATTTTTCTTTTTGCAAATCTATTATCGTCTTCTGATAATCAATTATGGCCTGAAGATTACTTACGGTCACGTTTGCAGCATCTAGTTGTATTCTAAATACCTTTAGCTCCGTTTCAACTTTTTGAAAATCCATGTGATTTTGTAGGTTATTTGTAGGAGCCTCACTGAAAGTGTCTTGAAATTCACTATCAGTACAGGAGTTTATATGCTCTCGAACTTGTTCACTCAAAGTAACACCGTCCGGTATACGTTTGTAATAGATTATCTCGATTAATTTATGTTTGTTTAACTTATTCAATTCGCTTAGGAAATCTTCGAACATAGCCATTGTTGCCACTTCACCCTAATTTGGCACATACAAGAAAAAGTTTTCGAACAGAAAATTTAATTTTGCGCAGAAAACTGGCCTGATTGGGCTGGCCAACTTTCCAAACTATCATCAACAAAAGGACACATGTTTTATTATCAACGATTGCTGTGTGCACGTGTACATTATTTTTAGCAGTAAAACTTGAAGATGGCAAAACGTAAGAAAATGTTTATTTTTATTTATCAGTGATCAAAAACCATGAATATGCAAAATTAGTACAAGGAGAACGGTCAAATAAAAAATACATCTCTGAATTTGTCTTTCCTAGCATTTGTGGCCGATTAATTAGCCCAGAATGACCAGGACTTTCTGTTAACAAGATGTTAAATAACCATAGTTTAAAATATTTTTGGCCAGTCATGCATCATCATCACTTTTTTCTACCCTGAGATGACAAACAAAAATAAGGGGTATCCATAATTTTAATTGTTATTTGTGTATAATTTACTAAAGACGAAAATCTGATGCAAGGTTTCATCACCAATATCCTTTATAACAGGCAAGATAACTTTTGACCTTAAACACCAATATATTTCTTAAACAATTTGTTTGTATCTAAAATTTTCCATATTTATACCCCCCGCGATACTTCAATTTTATTTCCTAATTTATATAATAAATAAATTTTCTTGATTATGCAACCCAGTGATATATTTAGTAATGTATTTCGATATTGTTACTAAGGAGTAAACTAACAGAGTGCATTGAAATAAAATACTGCACTAGGTATGTTCAATTATTAAAACTTGTTATTCGATAGTTTTTTGATAATGCTTATTTTGATACGCTTTTAGAATAATTTAAAAAAATTAAAATGATAAATACTTACTAAATCATATTCAGTGGTGTGGCATTTAATTTACAATAATTTAAGTTTTTATTTAAAGTTGCTTTTTAAAAATTAGTAATATTGATAAAAAACTTTTAGGTGACATTTGGAGCTAGTATTATCAGAAATGCCCATCATAGTTATCTATTATAATTGGGATAGGTATGTACTATCAGCAGGATGAACTTTTAATATAAAAAATCTGAAATATTGTGATACTGTTTTACAACCAATTTAAAGGTTTTCTTAACTACATTTATATGACTGGAATTTATACCTAATATTCTAAATCATAATATAATGTTAAAAAGGCATCCAAATTTATTTTTTCTCTTTAGCAAATTTTCGTAGAAAAAAATTTGCTTGTGAGAAAGTGCTTCAAAAGGTAATTTCTTCAAATGAGCGCGGATCAGTGTCTTAAGACCCAAATTCAGTTAAGTAGTTTCTGCGTCAGTCCTTTTACAGTATAAAGTGATAAGGACATTTTGATAGTGTATCGAAAGTACGTGTATCTATTGTATTATTTTACACTTTTTTAACGTTGGCGTATTCTGCGACTATAGCGAATCACCGATGTCAGGTAGTAGTTTCACCTTACCGTCCTAGAAATTCTGCCAGACCCCTTCTTTTCTGTACTGAGAGTACATGACCAACGTGTTCACACCGCCTCTGAAGAGCGGAATGTGAGAAATTTCAATTTGTTCAGACATAATGCCACAGCCTCGATAGATGTTAGTGTTAGTGAATTTTAGTTAACAAATTTCACTAATAGGGAGGTTACGATGGTAAGACTTTTAAAAAAATTCCTCAAATGACCGTGATTTAGACCGCCTCTCTCGTTGACAAATCCAAGAGGACCAGTTTTTTCACACAAAAAAAGGTTTTCTCCAAAAAAGTATATTTTAGAAAAAAAAAGTTATTTTGATGAAATTTTGTACACTGGTGGCCTAACTAGAAGCACATCCATATACAACAATTGAAGTAAAAAATCTACACTACACTACACTACACAATAATATAATATACTAGACTAAACGAAGCGTCAATTGAAGTGGAACACCTTAAATTTTGGATGCTGTTTGATTGTTTGTATCTTAAAATCAAGTTCACCGAATCTGCTCCAATTTTCACAGGTTGACAGATATTTTTTGGGGTTTCTGACTATTAGGCAATAACAAAATTTGCACTTGCGTGCTACAAGATACAGGGTGGGATATAAGAAGATGTTTTTTAAGCAACATTTGAAACCATGGCCATTAGTTTACGAGGAGAGTTATATATATTTTTGGTATGAAATTTAGAAATATACCTTGATACCTCGGGACTTTTTCTAGATTTTATTAATATCGCAGCCCACTACATTTTTATAATTAGTTTTGTATTTTAGGTCAAATCCACCCTAACTAAAAATGCAAGCAAAGCCCCTTGGTCGATGAGGCGTATTATGGTCGCATTTGGTACTCAGTGCTGAAGAATATCTCTATACCTCGGGACCTTCCCGACATTTTGTTGATATCGCGTTCCACTATGTTGCTGTCATCACTTTTGTCTTTGAGGTCAAATTAAAGTCTTAACCACATTGTTTTTTTCGTAAAACGCGCACTTAAATAGTCAAGGAGTTGGGTTAGGTGAATTTTCGGTATGCAATTCAGAAGAACACCTTAATACCTCGGGACGTTTTTAAGATTTTATTAATATCGGAGCCTACTACGTTTTTATAATCAAGTTTGTATTTTAGGTCCCGAAGTATAGAGATATTCTTCAGCACTGAATACCAAAAGCGAACATAGTCCGCCTCATCGACCAATGGGGTTTGCTTGCATCGCTACTTAGGGTAGATTTGACCTAAAATACAAAATTGATTATAAAAACGTAGTGGCCTGCGATAATAATAAAATCTCGAAAAGGTCCCGGGGTATCAAGGTATATTTCTAAATTGCATACCAAAAATATATATATCCTCGTAGACTAATGGCCATTAATTGAAATGTTGCTGAAAAAACATATTATATTCCACCGTGTATCTTGTAGCACGTAAGTGCAAATTTTGTTCTTGTTTACCAATGAGAAGCGCCAAAAAACATCTGTCAACCTGTGAAATTTAGAGCAGAATGGGTGAAATTGATTTTGAGATACAAACGATCGAACTGCATCCAAAATTTAAAGTGTTCCACTTCAATTGACGTGTAGTTTATATAATATATGTGTTGGTAATAAGTTATAAAACTCTTTATGCAAATCTTTTTATAAACAATATTTCACCGGTTTATCACTGGAATTAATTTTACGGTGTACGGATAAGAAAGATACTGCCTGTATAATATAATATGTATAATTTGAATTAAGGCAGAGTCAATAAAATTGTAAAATTAGCGTTAAGAACATCGGTGGTTCAGGAGCAAGAACGTACGCCTCTGAACCGAAGGGTACTGGCTTTGATCACAGAGTTCTCCTTTTACTTTTTCAGTACAAACTGTAAAATTAACATCAACCAAGGTTCTGGCATTGTATTTGAGCAAGTTGGATGTCTGCACGTTCCTCCCTTCGGAGGGGGCGTAAAGCCGTCGGTCCCGTGTCCATGCGATGTTGGGCACGTTAAAGATCCCAACCCTCCTTACAGAAAAGCAGGGGTTTGGCAAAATTTCTAGCATAGTGAGGTGGAACTTCTCCCTGGCGTCGGTGATTTGCCATAGTCGCGGAAATAGGCCGACGTTAAAGAAACAAAACACACACACAAAATTAGCGTTAATGAATTAAATTCTCTAAAACTCCTTTTGAGTCAGTACGTTTCGACAAATCATTGAGCCAGAAGCAAATGTTTACTTTAACACGATTAAATGTCGCAATTGGCGATTACCAAACAAAGATTCTAGAGCAGATGCAGTTTGTAGAGAACAAGTTATGCATAAATTGTGTTTCAGAGTCTCAAGTTTATGTTTCAATATTTAGTTTTCTTCATTTATTTCAAATTTTTCAAAAAAATGTATTTGTAATGGACCCTTTTATCAGTTTGTATCTGAAGCGACGTTAACTAGAGTGTCGATTATTGTAAAAAGCTCGGGACGCAGCAAGTGCGTTATGGTAGTGAATTTTCATAGAAATGATCTGGCACAAAATATTTTATTATAACTTTTTTTTCTTGTAACATAGAAATCTAAATTTTGGTGTATAGTTTACTTTTTTTATCGTAAACCTACCTACCAAATTTGGTTATCATAGATTTTATATTTTTTAAGATAAAAAATTTTTTCTAATGAAAACTCAAAATTTTTCCGGAAAACCTCGTCCAATTTTTCTAAAAAACGAACCTGTCAAAGCCATTTACAAAAGGAAGGTACATGCCAAATTTTATTAAAATCGGCTTATTACTTTTTGAGATATGAATTTTTTTCAAATGAAAACTCAAAATTTTCCCGAAAAACCTCGTCCGATTTTCTTGACTAACAAACATGTCAAAGCCATTTACAAAAGTAAGGTATGTGCCAAATTTTATTAAAATCGGCTTATTACTTTTTGAGATATGAATTTTTTTCGAATGAAAACTTAAAATTTTCCCGGAAAACCTCGTCCGATTTTGCTGACTAACAAACATGTCAAAGCCATTTACAAAAGGAAGGTATGTGCCAAATTTTATTAAAATCGGCTTATTACTTTTTGAGATATGAATTTTTTTCGAATGAAAACTCAAAATTTTCCCGGAAAACCTCGTCCGATTTTCCTGACTAACGAACTTATCCAAGCTATTAACAAAAGAAAGGTACATGCCAAATTTTATCAAAATCGGCTCATTATTTTTTGAGTTATCGGTGTGATACATATATATATATATATATATATATATATATATATATATATATATATATATATATATATATATATATATATATATATATATATATATATATATATATATATATATATATATATATATATATATATATATATATATATATATATATATATATATATATATATATATATATATATATATAAATATATATATATATAAACATATAAAAATTGAAACTGACCCCGGATATGGGTTCTAGGGGTCCTAGTTCGCGCTCATTTGCAAAAATTTTTTCAAAATTCAAAAGTCGGGATCTCCCCATTAGTGAATTTTTTCTACGAAAATTCACTAAAAGGTAAATGACACTTTGAACGATTCTGAAACGAAGATTTTAAATTATATACGGCTTATCTACAAAAAAATATAGCCTAACATGTATTTGATAAGCTTTAATTAATGTTTAATTTGACCCCCATCGTTTTTAGTGAATTTTTATTAAAAAAATTCACTAATAGAGAGGTATCGATGGTGAGACTTTGCAAAAATTCTTTCAAATGAGCGCGAATTAGGACCCCTAGAACCCATATCCGGGGTCAGTTTGAATTTTTATATGCTTATATATATATATATATATATATATATATATATATATATATATATATATATATATATATATATATATATATATATATATATATATATATATATATATATATATATATATATATATATATATATATATATATATATATATATATATGTATCCGTCTGATAACTCAAAAAATAATTAACCGATTTAGATGAAACTCGGCAAGTGCCTTTCTTTTATTAATGGCTTGGATGAGTTCGTTGGCCAGGAAAATCGAACGGGGTTTTCCGGGAAAATTTTGAGTTTTCTTTCAAAAAAAATTTTTTTTTCCGAAAATTTCTTGGTCTACATATTGCTTTGGGAAATACCTAACTATGTGCCAAAATTCAGCTTTCTAGGGTTACAGAAAATTGAGCTATTCAAATTTGAAACATGTTTAATTCATAAGTATGTGGTTGCTGTTGGTTAGTCAATGCTTTTCTTATTGACTCATGAGATTCATTCATCAACCTTCCATTGACTTCTGCTTCTGCCGCTGTTACAGTCCTTTTATTTAGATCTAGAGTTGTAAAGTTTTCTGTATCATTTGGGATATAATTTGTTGGGCTTTTGTTACTGACCAACAAAAGATATGATAAAATTGGACAAAGAAAGGGAATATGATATATTAACAAGGCTATTTTTGGCTCAACAGCATTTATTAGTTTTCGTAATTGTTTTTTTATCGGGTTTTGTTACTTTGACTAGACATATTTTTATTATGATTGGTACTACTAAAAGTAATTAAAGTTTGTCTCATTCAATATTAAATTTATTTTAGTGTTAAAATAGAAGACGATGTGATATGGTCCAAAATCTGATTGATATTTTGTTGGTATGTACAACAATAATAACAGAGTTATGCGCTATCTTTTTTGATACGTATTTCGACAACGAAGTTGTCTTCATCAGTAGCTGTAATTAACCGATTTCGATGAAACTTGGCAACTGCCTGTCTTTTATTAATGGCTTGGATGAGTTCGTTATCCAGAAAAATCAGACGGGGTTTTCCGGAAAAATTTTGAGTTTTCTTTCGAAAAATTTTTTTTTCTCCGAAAGTAACAAAGCTGTTTTTTTAATCTTAGCAAGAAACTAATTGGAAATATGTCTATATGTCAGTCTCACATAAAAAGCTACAGTATTTTATTAGTTTTAAAAGTATGGACACAGCAAGCGCGTTATGGTACCGAATTTTCATTAAAAATCATTGTTTTTATCAGAAAATTGTTAGAAGTGTTGAAAAATTATCTGGGTTCAGAAAGTGCGTAATGGTAGCGAATTTTATTACAAATATGTTAAATGCAGTAACTCAATTTCCTATTAAGCTAGAAGCTAGAACCTAAAATTGTAATACATAGTAAAACGTCTATAAAAGCAGCATAACATAAAGATAACGATATATGTTTCGGAGATAAAAATTTAAAAATAAAAACTTTAAAAACTTTTGGAGAACCAATTCGGTAGGTGGGCTATAGAACGAAATCATCAAAGTGATTAACGAGGAAAAATAGCTGCGACGTTTATAATTTTACAGGTACTTTTCTTTAAAAAACTACGCTACCTACATGTACCAGATTTTAATTTTCCAACTCTGTAGTCAATTGAATTTTAAGCATTTAAATTTTTTCTCTAAAAGAGTGTACTTACAAGAAAAATGGTTACATTACTTGTGCATTATTGACAAATAACAGATCTAACTTCAAACTGCCAAATTTAATAACCTAAGAATTTCTGACAAATCGTGAAATGCATGCCCTTCTTCATATATTTATATGATTATACTTTTTTCACCACAAACTTTTTATTCTTATTTGTTTCCACTTTTAACAATTATTTAACTAAAAATTGAGAAAATACGTTCTTATGAAAATTCGCTACCATAATGTATTTTCTGCATTCGGGCTTTGTTACAATATTTACTGTGAAATAAAATGATCCCACTATTCTTCTGCTGGCACTGAAACACAAGAAGATTGGCTTAAGTGGCATAGCACGTTCCTTAGTATGTACCAGCACTTAAATATCGATATTTTAAAGCAAATAGTGTCACAGTTAAGAAGATTTTTATTTTCTGTTTCGGAATCTAATTTAATTAAAGTTGCGTTTATTGTAGTTAAAAGTTCGAAACTTTGTAAGATGCAGTATGAGTATCATTTCTTCATTTAATTACTAGTAAACTAATAATTATAAACTAATGATTAAAATATCAAATAGCAATGGATTTTCATGAAGTATGGACTAATGCACACAGGCGGATACACAAAAACGATTCGGGTGGGTGTCATAGGTTTCGAAGTACCCATCTATCCGCTACTCCCTAAGCGGTGCCATGTAGCACGCTTCTCAGAATCGATCCTCACACACTTTTTGATGAGCCGAAATCGCCCAAATCGCCATATCGCGATTGTGTAACGAAGTTAACCGGAACCGAAATCATCCCATTCCTGGGTTATAAATCCCCGGTAGGTTACTGATTTATAGGATCTATGATTTAGATTTCATGGGCCTTGGCATTGGGTCCGATTCTAGTTGCCTGTCTATCGTTTCATTGTTGCGTAGGACATTCTGATCTTCCAAGCTCTGGGGGGATCATGAACCCATGACACCCCAGCTTGAATCCGCAACTGAATACACACAATAGCAAATATCAGTGTTTTTATTGCCTATTCTACTGTACCTTGTTCCTTTGATGTCAGCTTATTTCCGCGCCTATGGTCAATCATCGACGCCATGGAGCAGTTTCGCCGCACCGTTTGGAGAATTTGGTGAACTCGTTCCTTGCAGTAAGCAGGGTAGGAATTTTTAACATGCATAACATTGCATGACACACGAAACCAACGTCTTTACGTCCCCTCTGAATTGCGGAAGTGCAGACATCCAAACCAATACCACAACCTCAATTGATGTTAATTTTACAGTATATATGAAAAGCAATTGACGCGTCTACTGGAAAACTAACCCAGGACATTCGGTTTCAGAGGCTCGTGTTCTTACCACTGGAATACAAAGGCTGCTTTTTGTAACTTGTTAACCCAACTTTTTTTTTACAAACCAAAAAGTTACTGAAACGACTTTAACATAGTTATATTTAGATCATGAAAAATTATTATCAAGAAGATACAGTGTTAACAATATTTTAGTAAAATGTTTATACTTAGAAATATCTGATACAAAAAAATAAGTGAAAGGTATTTATGGTGAATTAACACTCATTTAAAACTTTGGTTAAAATAGATACAAATAAGTGGAATATGAATATTATATCTAGCATAAACGCATAGTTTTCGGCTTTAACATTTATACTGGAAGGCTAAATAACTCAGTAAAATTATGTCCTCAAAATGTTTAGCTTATAGCTTAGTCAAAATTTACAACCAGACAACGTTCTTGGGAATTGAGTTATTTTGAGTTTTATAGCCTCTGCAACTTTCTATTATTAGTAGCAGTATCGGTTATTATCTTCTTCACTTTCCAACATTGTCTAAAAACTATTCTGATACATCGTTTCACAATTAGTTTCGTATTATTTTTGCGGTGTTTCATAATAATTGTTTATTATATCTCTGCATTTATCATATGTTTTTATTGTATTTTTATAAGTATGTGCAATATTATCTACAATTAAATCATAAGTAAATAACTCTTACACATTCTTGGAGGTCATTGTAGTGATTTTAGTGCGGGACTGAAGTATGGAATTGTGAAATTCAGTTGTTTTCGTTACCGCATTATTAAGAAATGTAAGTTTGGAAACATAACATATTTGTTATTTACCCGCTTCCATCGTCTAAACTATATTTTTAGTGAATTTTTATTTTAAAAAATTCACTAATAGAGAGGTGTCGATGGTGAGACTTTGCAAACATTTTTTCAAATGAGCGTGAACTAGGACCCCTAGAACCCATATCCGGGGTCAGTTTCGATTTTTATATGTTTATATATATATATATATATATATATATATATATATATATATATATATATATATATATATATATATATATCTTTAGGAATATTGCACTACACTGTAATCACTTTTAAATAGACACTTTATTTGTTTGCTGTACGTTTGTGATTTCTTATTGGTTTGCGTGGACTGCAGTTTCGAACCGTCCCGGTTCATCATCAGCACGCTACTGACTGTCATCGCACCTGTCTGGTCTACGTCTGAGATTGTACGTGGCGCATGCTCCGTGAGCTTCTATTGGTCGGTTTCCTGTTCTCTGATTGGTTGTACTTTCGGACTGTGTCGTGTGTATCGGTCTCCTGTCTTGATCACTGTGGTTTGATAATTTGTCTATTTGTATGGCCTTTATGAAGTTTTGTTTAAATGTTTGTACTTGGATTTGTTCTGGCATTAATTGTTTCCTATTGTTTATTTTTTCGAGGATATTGTCTATGTTGGTTTTTTGATTGTCGTGTATTATTAATATATCATCGACGTATCTTATCCATTTGATGTTTGGGTCTGTCTCTTTTATGATGGTGTTGATTTTATCTTCTAACTGTTGTATGTTTATTTCTGCCATGATGCTTGATAGTGAGTCTAAGAAGACGGACTACCAATGGGATCTCCACTATCAAGCATCATGGCAGAAATATATATACAACAGTTAGAAGATAATATCAACACCATCATAAAAGAGACAGACCCCAACATCAAATGGATAAGATACGTCGATGATATATTAATAATATACGACCATCAAAAAACCAACATAGACAATATCCTCGAAAAAATAAACCTAATTAACAAAAACATAAAATTTACAATAGAAAAATAATCAAACAACACCATAAACTTCCTAGACTTAACACTAATCAGAAAAGAAAACCAGATTGAATACAAAATATATAGAAAACCCACACAAACAGACATCACTATACCTAAACACTCACTACATCCACATACACACAAAATGGCCGCATACAGATACTTAATAAACAGAATGCTAAATGTACCACTTCATAACGACGAACGAGAAACGGAGTACAACATCATAATACAAATAGCAAAAAGAAATGGATACAACAAGAAAACAATAGAAAAGGTAATAAAACAAATCAAAAACAAACAAATCAACAAAACCGAAAACAAAACACCAGAAACAAACACAAAATACACAACATTCACTTATAACCACCACATCAAAAAAATAACACAAACACTCAAACAATATGACTTAAAAATGAGCTACAAAACCAATAACAAAATACTAAACAAAATAAATGAAACACAAGAACACAACCCACATGAATTAAACGGAATATATCAAATAGATTGTAACACATGCAATAAAAAATATATAGGAATGACACAAAAATCAATAGAAACAAGATTCAAGGAACATATAACAGCATTAGATAAAATCCACATACCTAGCTACAAATCAAACGTAGCTACACACATTCACAACACAAAACACCAAAAACCAGACGTCACCCAATTACAACTAATGAAACATGTTAAAGACCACAAAAAAATGGAAATCTGGGAACAATACTACATTCAACAAACAAACAATAGGAAACAATTAATGCCAGAACAAATCCAAGTAAAAACATTTAAACAAAACTTAATTAAGGCCATACAAATAGACAAATTATCATACCACAGTGATCAAGACAGGAGACCGATACACACGACACAGTCCGAAAGTACAACCAATCAGAAAACAGGAAACCGACCAATAGAAGCTCACGGCGCATGCGCCACGTACAATCTCAGACGTAGACCACACAGGAGCGATGTCAGTCAGTAGCGTGCTGATGATGAACCGAGACGGTTCGAAACTGCAGTCCGCGCAAACCAATAAGAAATCACAAACGTACAGCAAACAAATAAAGTGTGTATTTAAAAGTGATTACAGTGTAGTGCAATATTGCTATATATATATATATATATATATATATATATATATATATATATATATATATATATATATATATATATATATATATATATATATATATATATATATATATATATATATATATTTGTGTGTGTGTGTGTGTGTCCAACCGATAACGCAAAAAATAATTAACCGATTTCGATGAAACTCGGCAAATGCCTTTCTTTTATTAATGGCTTGGATAAGTTCGTTAGCCAGGAAAATCGGACGAGGTTTTCCCGGAAAATTTTGAGTGTTCTTTCGTAAAAAAAAAAAATCTCTGAAAATTACAAAGCTATTTTAATAAAATTTTGTGGATATGTTGCCTTGAGTAAGGCCTTACTACGTACCGAAATTAATTTTTCTTAGTTTATATATAAAGGTTATTTTTTGGTGAATATATTTCATTGGAAAAGGTGTTACTACATACAACTTTCTAAGTTTATATAAAATTGAGTTATTCAAATTTGAAGCATTTAATAAAAATTCACTACCATAACGCACTTGCTGCGTCCCGAATCTTTTTTTGTTCTTTAAGGTCAGTCTATTTCCGCGAATATGGCCAATCGACTATAATAAAAACTAAATTTCTTTTTTCATCAATTGTTGTAGCTCTGATTGGATAAAACCGGTCCATATTTAGCACACATGTAGAGACTATTTCTCTGGCTCAACAAGCGATTGTTTTTTATTTTATTTTTGAATTTGATTCTATTTTTATGTTAGATATTGACACACATCACAGAGACAAAGCCCCCATCGGTCAGGTCAGGTCAGGTCATTATTTAGTTCTTTACGAATTTTTTGATCAAAACACCATAACACAGCAACGCATTTTTGGTTATAGTTGTCATGAATGCGTTTAAATAAATTCATTTTTCTCCGTTCTGACAATGTCGGACGAAACCTATTACAGCAGAGGAAACGAACATTTATGAGCCAGAGAAGTATCTGAATTTTTATTTAATTTTTGTAAAATAATGAGGTTTTATAGCAGCAAACAAAATCAATTATGTAAGGCTCACACTTTTTGACCGTATCCTTTTCATTTCATTTTTATTAGAGAGAGAGAGAGAGAGAGAGAGAGAGAGAGAGAGAGAGAGAGAGAGAGAGAGAGAGAGAGAGAGAGAGAGAGAGAGAGAGAGATAGATAGAGAGAGAGATAGAGAGAGAGGGGAGAGGGGGGGAGAGAGAGAAGAGAGAGGGGGGAGAGAGGGGTGAGGGGGGAGAGATGAGAGAGAGAGGAGAGAGAGAGAGAGAGACTCGCGCGCGCGCGCGCACGCACACGCACACGCACACGCACACACAATATCTCGAGCAGGTGACACGTTTGCTGGAGAGCTGGTGGGTTTTTCCTGTTTTTTTGGCGGTTATAGTGCGCTGATTAATCTATTTTTTAGTATAGTGTTATTAGATAGTGTTATTCTCTGCCAGAGAAAATTCAAAAGTAAGTTTTATTTACCTAAGATGTGGCCATTTGAACAATTCAAATTTACCATAAGAGTTTAAGTTAAACGGTTTCCATTTATCTATTTATTAGTGAATTTTTATTTTAAAAAATTCACTAATAGAGAGGTATCAATGGTGAGACTTTGCAAAAATGTGTGTGTGTGTGTGTGTGTACCCGTCTTAATCTCAAAAAATAATTAACCGATTTGGATGAAATTTAGCAAGTGCTTTTCTTTTATAATGGCTTGGATGAGTTCGTTAGCCAGGAAAATCGGACGGGGTTTTCCGGAAAAATTTTGAGTTTTCTTTAAAAAAAAATTTTATCCGAAAATTACAAAGCGTTCTAACGAAATTTAACGGATATATTGCCTTAGGAGAGACCTTACTACGTACCAAAATTAAACTTTCTAAGTTTATAGAAAATTGAGTTATTCAAATTTTGAATTTTCTTTCGAAAAAAATTTGTTTCTCCGAAATTTACAAAGTTATTTTAATGAAATATGGTGGATATCTTGCCCTAGGAAAGACCTCACTATATACCAAAATAAAACTTTCTAAGTTTATAGAAAGTTGAGTTATCGAAATTTGAAGCATTTAATAAAAATTCAACTCTCTGTGGAGTGTTTCCAAAGAAACGAGAACTCTTTTTTTTAGAGGCAGGATGAAATTATTAATATAATGGATCCGCGTATACGTATCATGACCTCCCATCACGGGGGTGGCTCTGCTGCAGAGCCCTTAATTACTATTTCCCCAACAGAACAAACACGTAAATTAATAACCCGTTGCAAGATGAAGTGACGACTACAGAATCCATGAATAAGAGACCGTTATTTTCAAAGTGGTTAAACACCCTAAAAAAAAATCAAGCAATAGTTTTTACATCGTTTAAGCATATAACGATTGAAGATTATATTTGTGGCGTTGGGGAGATTATCCAACGGCAAGATATTCTATTTGCCTCCAAGATATCTAATGTTAGAGTATGCATTTATATTTCATCTAAGGATTGTATTGATAAATTTATGTCCGAACATGCATGTATAACCATTGGAAATGCCACAATTGCAGCAAGAAGGCGAATAACACCAGCAAACAGAATAATAATATCCAATGTCTCACCAGTTATTGGTCACGAAGTCAGAAAAGAAGCTCTAAGAAATCACGATTTAAAAGTTGTCTCACCAGTATTCTTTATGGGTGCAGGAGTTGGAATACTATAATACTCTCACGTTTGTAGTTCTCGAAGACAAGTATTTATAGTCCCCGATCAAGTAGAAATGCCATCGTCGATCATAATCAAAGATATATATATATATATATATATATATATATATATATATATATATATATATATATATATATATATATATATATATATAGTTTTTCTATCAAATGATGATTTAAAATGTTTCCTCTGCAAGTCTAAAGGACACATTTCAAGGAGCTGCCCAAATACCCTGAAAACTAACGGTCCAAAGAGTGGTCAATGTGTTAGAAGAAGAGGAAGAATACCAAAATAAAAAATGTTTCCAGACCGTTACTGAACAAGATTCTAATAAAACAGGATTGAAACGTCAGGCATCGAATGAAGCAGAAGCCCCTGGAAATGAAAATTTAAAGAAAAAACTAGCTGAAGAGAAGACCGACAATAACATGCCTCCTCCAATCTCAAGTCAACCTGTCTTTGCTGATGTTACACCGCCTTCAATTTCAAGTCATTTATCCCAAAGTAAAAAAAAAATTAAAAAAGAAAGAGGAGAAACCGGAACCAAATGAAGCATATGAATCCCTTAAAAGCATTTTCGTGGAAAAAAGGTATGTTTATAATAAAACTTATCTTTTTGCTTGCAAAAGATGAAAAAATTACGTCTAATTACATTAAATGGAAAAAGTCTTAAAAGTGCTGACAAATGGTTAACTTTTGAAAATTTCTTTGAAAAATACTTCCCCGATGTGCATACAATAATGCAGTAAGAAAATCTCCTTCTGTTACTGTTCATCAATATGAAATTATATCTGAAAGTTATGCCCAAAAAAATAGCTTAAGTATAAATGAGAAAATAATACATATAATATCGGTATATCTACCCCATGATCCTGTAATTGCCATAAATGTTCTTCAAAAAATAGAACGATCATTGCCATCTCTACCACATTCTGATGCATTTATTATCATAGGTGACTTTAACTGTACGTTGCGGACGAACAGAGATCGCTTGTTCTCCGTTGAGCGAAATACCGGCGTATCCAGTGCTCCTCAATATATGATAGATGTCTTAACAATGTCTGATACATGGCTGCTAACTGCTCCGACCTTACCTGGATACACGTTGTGTACAAGCAAGTCCGCTTCCAGAATAGACCGAGCCTACTGTTCTGATAATCTGACTGACCACACATGAAATTGACCATTATAGGACCCTGCCTGGCTTTTTTCTAATTAACTGCTGAATGACCCAGGGTATATCACATGCATAAATTTATTTTTAGATACGCAGTACATACCAAAATGGTAGACTGAAGATCAACCCAGGCTTCAGGGGCCACTGCAAAATTCAGGAGATCGTGAAGGAGCCCATGCTTGAAATGAGGTCAGACTTCGAGAGCCCGCAAATGTGCAGGGGAAAGAACTTTACAGTGCAAATCCCCGACCGCGAGGCATGGCGGGAAGAGACGCCGGGCATACCACGGGACGCGCTCGTCTGGTTCACGGACGGATCCGGCGGGGAGCGTGGGACGGGGGCAGGTGTTTACTCGGAAGGACCGAGGGTAAGTCATAGTATTGCCCTCGGAGCCCATGCAACGGTCTTTCAGGCCGAAATGTACGCCATCCTGCACTGTGTGCGGGAGAACAAGAGGAGGGGCTACACCAACAAGCGGATCCTCATAGCCACAGACAGCCAGGCAGCCCTTGAGGCACTAAGTAGCCCACAGGTAAATTCCTAGCTGGTGAGTGAGTGCCGAGACGAGACGAACGACCTGGCTGTGCAGAATTAGGTAACCCTCATCTGTGTGCCGGGTCACTCGGGGGTCAAAGGCAATGAAGAAGCTGACAGTCTCGCGAAGAGAGGGTCATCCGAACCATTTATGGGACCAGAACGGGTCCTGGGCGTGACAAAGAGCACTGCCAGGGGAGCCATTAAGTCCTGGGTCAGAAACCAACACAAGGTGTACTGGGCGGACTGTCCGGGACTCAGACATGGGAAGTCAATAAGTGACGGACCCAGTTCAAAGAGAGCTGTGGAGCTGCTAAATCTTAGCAGAGGACAGCTCAGAAACACAACAGGTCTCTTGACGGTACACATGGCCGTCAAGAAACACCTGCATAAAATGGGGCGGTTCGAAGGGGACATCGCATGCAGACTCTGCGGCGAGGGGGACGAATCAGCCCAGCACATCTTGTGCGAGTGTAAAGCTCTGGACCGCAAAAGACAAGTGATCTACGGTCAGTCTAGACCGGAGACAGAGCAATCCAAAATTAGAGACTACAAAGGCCACTGGGAACATTTAAAGCAAAATATTAGAGAAATTACACAGCAGTACAGTTTGAGAATCGCTGGTGTATTTTGCACATATTTCGCAAAACGTTTATCACATTTTGGCACTCAATTTTTATACTATGACTAGTAGAATGTTTGAGATACATTAGATACTTGATTTCGTAATAACATTGCTCTGTATTTTCAATCACACGACTTTTAAATGTTGGGGTGACCACCTTACCCACATCTCCCCTGCCTTTTGTTTTAATTGCGACTGGTTATGCATAGCAAAAAATTGAAAACGATCAAAATTCATAGGCAAATTATTATAACAGTTTTTGAAAGATTGTGGGATTTTCATGGTGTCGACAAGATATAACCCATTTTTTAAAATTTCATGCATATCAGCTAGTTATATCATTTGATTTACTAAATAAATACTTATGAAAATTCACTAAAACTTAATCAAAGAGTAATAGTGTATAGTAAATATACATTAAAACAAGCAAGACGGAAACTACTTAAGAGAATATGAACGTTGGGTTTATAAGTTTATTGAACCTCCTATTTAAAAATACCAACAAAACACATTTATGGTTGCCTCTAAACAGACTACGGCGACTGAACCCGAACTTAATTCCGCTTTGCAAACAAAATAAAAGCGAAATTAAATGTAATCCTTCCACTGCAGCTTTTAGAATTGAATAAGTGAAGACTTGCAGAAAAATACTCCAAATAGACAAAACAGAAACAGTAGAGCGACAAGGTATGTGACCTCGACACAAGCCGAAGTCTGAAGCCTCCTCAGTTGGTTCAGATTTCGATGCGGTCGTTGCTGAAGTTCAGTGATCTTACCAACAATATAGATATCCGTCTTCAAAGCTCATGTATCGCAGCAACAGAAACCGCTTGAATTGAGCTATGAACTTAAATATAATGTGAAAATGAAGTGATGACGACTTTTGAATTTTGAAACAATGTCTTCAAATAAGCGCAAACTAAGACCCTTGGAAGATATTTCCAGTCGGGGTCAGTTTCAACTTATATATATATATATATATATATATATATATATATATATATATATATATATATATATATATATATATATATATAGGCTTGTCCAATAAGCGCACGTCGGTCCATAGTTACTAAACCGTTGTACTTGATAAACATATTCTCAATGAAACTTATAACGTGTGATCTTTGCTACAACCCAAAATTATTTTTAAGTATACAGGTGTATAAAAAAAAGAATAATACCAGAAATTATATTTTTCTTAAATGGAATACCTTAGTTTTTTATGTGGTAGATGAAGCCTCTGTAGGTTCTATATTCAACTAGACATTTGTAAGACTGTCAAATGCAGTGTTGCCAAGTTATTCATTCTTCTTTAAAAATTTAGTCAAAAAATACTTTCTTTAGACTGTTATATCTTGTGCAGTCTAATATTGACCTAGTTCGTCCTGAACTGTCTTTACATTTGGATTCGTTCATACAGGGTGTTTAAGATTTCTCTTCAAACATCCCTACATTCACCTTCATTTTATTTGAATTTCTTAAATACAACACCCTGTATATTATTTTGTCGTTAAAAATAATAAAGTGTGCTCATTCAGAAAATACCATGTTTGCCGTATCTATCTCAACCTACTTTTGAGATATTAAGCTTTTTACAAAAATGTACACAGAAAATGAGAAAAATCACAGGCGGCACAAGGAATCGAAGCAGTTGCTACTCGTTGACATAATAATGTTATTTCTTTTTGTATCGCAAATTTATATAATATTTATTGAAATAATGACAAAACCATTCAGAATAAAAGATTATTAAACGTAAGATAATTTAGGTAATTAACTAAAACACAATAAGTACTTCATCAAATGTTCAAACACTCTACCATTTTGTTGTAGACATATATTGAACCTGCCTGTTAAAGATTCATTTACATTTCGTAACATCAATGGAGTAACTGAATCAAATGCTTCAAGAGAATGGCAGAAAATATGCGGGATAGAATAAGAATTCTATCCCGCATATTCGCTGCCGTTGTGGGGGGTGTTTTATAGACCAGATCTTTAATGTATCTCCATAAGAAAAAATCCAGCCTCGTTAGATCTGGTGACCCTGGACGCCACGGAAGAGGTCCTCCTCTTCCGATCCAACGGCCTGCAAATTTTGCATCCAGCCTATTGCGGACTCCAATGCTGAAATAAGCAGGCGTCCCATCTAACTGGAACCACATCCTTCTCAATAGATGTAGTGATATGTTTTTCAGCAGATTATCAAGATCTTCGTTTAAAAAAAATTGAAAACTATTTCCATTGAGGTCTCCATAAAAAAATGCGGCCCTATTATGTGGTCTCCAATTATTCCTCCCCATACATTTACACTCCACCTATGTTTCTGGTGAACAGTTCTCACAAAATGTGGATTGGCATCGGCGTAGAAGTGTACATTATGCCTGTTTACATTACCATTATTTTGGAATGTCGCCTCATCGGTGAATAATACATTATTCCAAAATCGTTCCGCTTCTCCAATTCGAGCAAGACCCCAATTACAGATATGTATCCTATTTTAGAAGTCTTGCCTATTAAGTATTTGAGTGAGTTGCACACGATATGGATGGAACCTATTCTTATTTAACATTCTTTTCACAAAAGTTTGACCTAAGATCAACATATCACTTATGTCTGCTGTACTTCTATGTGGGTATTCAACAACGGATGCGACAACATTAAATTCACTCTCTTAGTTTAGCAGTGGCTTCATTCGTTCATGCTTCACGTACTTAACTGTCTCCGTCCGGTCAAATCTAGTCTTTAGTCTTTGAAATGATCTTGCATCTGGATGCCTTCTTTTAGAAAATCTCTCAGCGTACACTCTGGATGCCAGAAGACAATTCCTTCAGAATTCTCCCAGGACGTAAATTATTGCATTTAATTCTCCAAACGGGTACTTCATTTTTATTACAAAATAATCCTTATTAAAAAAGATAATATGCACAAGACGTCGCCAAATTCCACAAGATTATACAAATAATTAGTTACGGGTAATAATTAGTGACATATAAATCATTTCAATTGATTGATGAATCGTATACTTCATTTTTATTACAAAATACCTCTTATTAAAAAATATAATATGCACAAGATTTCACCAAATGTCACAGGAGTTTACAAATAATTAGTTACATTATCATATCAGCGAATAGCAATTGCATCGATTCCTTGTGCCCTGCCGCCTGTGATTGTTCTCATTTTCTGTGTCAATTTCTGGAAAAAGCGTAATATCTCAGAAGTAGGTTGAGATAGATATGGAAAACATGGTATTTTCTGAATAACCACACTTTAAGCTTTCTAACGGCAAAATAAAATACAGGGTGTTGTATTTAAGAAACTCAATTAAAATGAAGGTGAATGTAGGGATGTTTGAAGACAAAATTTGAACACCCTGTATGAACGAATCCAAACGAACGACAGTTCAGGATAAGCTATGCCAATATTAGATTGCACGTAAAATTTTCAGGGTACCTAAGGAACACTGGCAGAGATATAACAGTCTGAAGAAAGTATGTTTTTGACTCAATTTTTAAGAAAAATTAATAACTCGGCAAGACTGCACTTGACAATCTTATTTAAGAAAAATAAAATTTTTGGTATTACTCTTTTTTTTTGTACACCCTATACTTAAAACAATTTTGGGTTGTAGCAAAGATCATACGTTATAAGTTTTATTGAGAAATGTTTTATCGAGTTCAACGGTTTAGTAACTATGGACCGACGCGCGCTTATTGGACAACCCTCTCTCTATCTCTCTCTCTCTCTCTCTCTCTATATATATATATATATATATATATATATATATATATATATATATATATATATATATATATATATATATATATATATATGACATATATATATATATATATATATATATATATATATATATATATATATATATATATATATATATATCACATATAATGTCAGCACCACTGACAATGCAAACTAGACTTCTGATACATCGGCAATTTGAGCATAATATCTGTTCTGGCCGTGGGCAAACTGAAAAAGTTACTGTTCCTCATCCACACAGTCAGCACACACAAATTGATCTGTGAAAGCAGCTTAGGCGAATCAATCCTATTGCATAACAATTTCTGAAGAAAACCAACCACAGAGCAAACCCTTCTGGCTTGCAGAGAAGTCAGGTTAAATCTGTCAAGAAATTGCTGTTACAGTGTGCCCCGCGATGGATAAACACCATCCAACCTGTAAGAGATATGCTTGAGGTATCTTTTCCGAACCCTTTCTATGGCATCTCTATAGCATTGGTATAAAAGGTACCAAACTTGACTAGCGTATTCAAGCCTAGTTCTCACCAATGTATTATACAATACTTTCATGCACTCGGTTCCACTGAAATCCCTACAGACTCTGATGATAAAACCTAGAGACCTTATAGCTTCTGATACTGATGCCTTAATATAAAGGTCAACACAAAGTTTTCGGTCAAAAACAACACCCAAATCTCTCCGGCTATCACTCCTATGCAAAACACTCCCCTGTAAAGTATAATTAAAATTGATATTGGTAACCCTCCTAGAAACTACAGTACATTTACTTATATTGGGTTCTAGCATATTTTCATGACATCAATTCTGAAGAGCAACCAAATCATCCTGCAACACAGGACAGTCCCGCAGTGTGTCTATCCGACGAAATTTTTTTAAGTCGTCAGCATACAGTAAACACTCACAAGATATACGATCGCAGAGGTCGTTAATGAAAATAATAAATAGTAGAGGACCCAGGTTCGAACCTTGTGGAACGCCTGACACAGGAGTATAGTTTTTGGATTTAATTCCCATATAGTCTACATAATGTGCACCGTTGGTCAAATATGACCAGAAAAGTTGAACCAGATTCTCAGCGAAACCGATTGCTGACAATTTAGACAGTAGAATAGAATAACCAACTCTGTCAAATGCCTTGGATATATCCGTATATATAACATCCGAGTGTTTACCTGCATCAATTGACTCGGCTATGTACTGACTGAACAACAACAGGTTTGACACAGTTGAGCGCCCAGCAACAAAACCATCCTGCTTGGTTGAGATCATGTTATTTAGGTTATTTTATATGTACCCATAAAGCATCGACTCCAATACTTTTGAAAATATTGAAAGATATGGGCCTATAATTCTCAATCTTAGATCGACAATCCGACTTAAATATCCGAACCACTCTGGCTATCTTCCATACATCAGGATATGTGTGTGTCTTCAATATTTTGTTAATATATATATATATATATATATATATATATATATATATATATATATATATATATATATATATATATATATATATATATATATATATCTTTTGGAATATTGCACTACACTGTAATCACTTTCAAATATACCCTTTATTTGTTTGCTGTACTTTTTGTGATTTTTTATTGGTTTACGTGGACTGCAGTTTCGAACCGTCCCGGTTCATCATCAGTACGCTACTGACTATGATCGTTCCTGTGTGGTCTAAGTCTGAGATTGTACGTGACGCCTGCGTCTATTGGTCGGTTTACTGTTCTCTAATTGGCTGTCTTGATCACTGTGGTTTCATAATTTGTCTATTTGTATGACTTTTATTAAGTTTTGTTTAAATGTTTGTACTTGGATTTGTTCTGGCATTAATTGCTCCTTATCGTTTGTTTGTTGAATGTAGTATTGTTCCCAGATTTGCACCCCAAAAAAATGGAAATCTGCGAACAATACTACTTTCTTTGGTACATCCTCAGAAGCCGAAAACAGAACAATGTGAGAATAACTCCCTGGTCAGCAATACTGAGAGAGAGTTAGACATCTCATAGGTTTTGGGCATTTGACACATAACAAACATATAGAACACAACCGGAAACTTAAAAAAGTCTGGACGCAGCAAGTGCCTTATGGTTCATAAGCAGGCATGAAAGTTGGAATAACCTATATAGTAGAAACAATACCATAATTCAACGAATAAATTTATTGTTTGAAAGAGTACAAAAATTTTACTAAAATAAACTTAAATGTTTCTGAAAAACTAGTCCGATCTTCCTGGCCAACCTCTTTAAGCTATTTACACACCTGCCAAAATATAATTATTCAAAAGAAAAGCTTTTTGACAAAACTCACAAAAAAATTACATGAAAATTTGCAAACAATTTTTTCACGAAAATCCAAAAACTGTTTTTTACAATAACTTATTAAACATTTCTTATTCATTAGCAAAATTTCCCGAAAATCTTACAAACAATGAGTTCTGCAGAAACACAAAAAATGTCTGCGAAAACGAACTGTTTTTTGCAACAAAAATTGCTAAAACAATACATAAAATTCAAATTATATACATAATCTGTAATTAGGGTTGAAAAAAAGGAAATGTAATTTTTTTTTTACTCTCCACGGCAATTTGAACTAGTGGAAGTAAACAAAATATACGCAATATAAGCAGAGAAATACTCATATTTTTATGCCACAAGCTGTCAGAAATAAGAACATTCTTTAAGTCTTCTAATTCATAGTTTCATTTGACATTTGTGAATACAATTTATCAACTGCTTAGATATTATGAAAATATAAACGTAGATAATCCTATTAAATTAATCACTTCTTACCGTTTTGTACCAAAGTTGATTCCAATATTTTAATATTTTTCTTCAATAATTCGCTAAATAATCACATAATTTAATCAAATCATAGTATGGGATTGTAAATGTACCAAACCAAAATATTTCCTAAATTAGAGTCTGTTGATATAGGAAATGTTATACTAAACTTAAAGCAAAAGGCATGCCCTTTCTTTCCGAAACACGAAAGACAGGCTGTTCCATTTGAAAAAATTGGGTTACGGCAGTTTCAGTTCTTAAATTCAGTCATTATTTGAGAGCGCCCTGTATACGACATCTCGTTTTTTCGACGAATAATATAAACTAAAACCTCTCTGAAAGCGCCACTTTCATAGGACTCTGCTGTTTATTAGTAAAAACGCGGTATCTTAAGAACACTTGGAGAACCGAAATCACCACAACACATTTAAAAAAACCTGACGATCGTTTCACTAACCAAGTTAGCGTCATCAGAGGATGATTAATTCTAAATATCTTATATCCACAACTCTATTTATATTCCTCTGCAGGTAGTCGGTCACTAACGATTTAGGGAGGTTCAACGACACCAAAAATTAACATATTTCATTTGGCAGAAAAGAGGAATGTATGTTGAGGGCGCAAGTCCACAAACATGCATGGAAATTCGATTAAAAAAATGCAAAAACACAATAATATAAGGGCTGTTCTAAAAATTGTATCACCAATTTATGGGCAACCCTATGATAGTCAAAATAATTTTGTAAGATGCAACTCAAGACACCCATAATGAAGGTATACAATTTTTTTCGTATCTTGTATAATAACGGACATATTGAGTTTTACCGTAGATGGGTTATATATATATATATATATATATATATATATATATATATATATATATATGAAACTAACCCGGATGTGGGTTCTATGGGGCCTAGTTCGCGCTCATTTAAAGAAATCAATTTAAAAGTCGCGGTCTCCTCAATAGCGATTGTTCTCGAAAACTCACTAGCATTATAGACTATTAAACCATAACCACTATAACTAAAACTACTGCCGAAGCATCAGAGCAAGGGTCTCTTTAAAATGAATTTTCTGGAAATATTTTTGTAAAATAAGGGACAATGACGATTTCAGCTGGAACTTGAGGGTTTGTAAAACACTCCTTTTTCGACGTTTTCTCTACATAACTCCTATTCGTTTCAGGTTCTTTGCCTAAATGGTGCCAATTTTTAAGAAAAAAAAACACATTTTCAGCGAATTTTTATTAAGAAAAAGTCGCTTCACGATGAAAAGGTTTTGAAAAAAAATCCTTTGGATTATCGCAAATTGGGATCCCTAGAACCCAAAACCAAATCCGTTAAAAATTTTATATGCTTATATATATATATATATATATATATATATATATATATATATATATATATATATATATATATATATATATATATATATATATATATATATATATATGCAACCGATAATTCAAAATGATGAAAGGCGGCAAGAATCTTGCCCAGTTTCACAAAGCTTGATTAAATATTTAACGGTCGATTAGTTAATCAAGGATTAAGACGACCAATCACAGACTAGAATTCGGGTTGTTGCCATGACAACCAAATATTTTGAGGCTGTGATTGATCGTCTGAAGCTCTGATTAACTAACCGGCCGTTAAATATTTAATCGAGCTTTGTGAAACTGGGCATCTGTCTTTTATAAATAGCTTGGACGAGTTCGTTAGCCAACCCTATCAGACTAGTTTTTCTAAAAAAACAGATGTTTCCGAAAAAAAAATTGTATTTCAAAAAATAACAAAGTTATTTTGATGAAATTTGGTTGATATATTGCCCTCTGAAATACCTTACTACATAACAAAATTCAACTTTTTAGGTTTATCGAAAATTGAGTTATACGAATTTGAAGCATTTAATGAAATTTCGCTACAATAACTCACTTGCTGCGTCCAGAAATAATTTTTTTCTTCAAATGCCCAAATTTGGTTGCCCTAACTTTGTTATTTCAGGAGATATAAAAATGAAATTTCCGGAGAAAAACTGGGTCGATTTTCCTGGATAAATAAATAAATAAATATGTATGTATGTATATATATATATATATATATATATATATATATATATATATATATATATATATATATATATATATATATATATATATATATATATATATATAGTATTCACTTAGCATATACATACATATAAAACTTTAAACGGAGCCCGTGCATGGGTTCTAGGGGTCCCGGTTCGCGCTCAGTTGAAGAAATTTTTTTAATTGCATATCTTCATTAGTGAATTTTTTCTACGAAAATTCACCAAAACGTAAGATTTTAAAATTATTGTCAAAAACAGTTGAAATATCATTAAAAACTCGGAACAGGTTGTACGCCAGTCGGATAATGATATTTCAACTGTTTTTGACCAAAATTTTAAAGTTCTTACGTTTTTGATGTTAGTTCCGACCTTTTTTTGCGTTTAATTATTAGCAGTTTGTTTCCACCTAGGATTAATCATGTTTAATTAAATTCAATACTATTAAAAGATTCTTGTGGTTATAAGATTGATGTAAAGATTGTTCGGAGTTTTTAATGATATTCTAACCGATTTTGACGTTAATTTTAAAATTCTTATGTTTTTGATGTTAGCTCGGACGTTCTTAAATCTAAGAAAAAACCGGAAGAATGTTCTAACAAAATTGTTTAGATGCTACTTAAAAACTAACCAAACCATGCCGGCGCAGGGCGCGTGGTTCTGTACGCGTGAGTACGTGGGTGCGTGCATGTGTGTTTTCGTGGTGTTGAATTTAAAATTATATGTAATAATGATTTTAAAATCTTCAGACGCCTTCTACTAATAAATTTTAATCTCATTTCATATTAGATCTAGGTATAATATATTAATATATTTTTCTTTTTGTTATAGGTAAGTACAGTACTACTGGTATCTTTATAAAAATAGCATCCATTTTGTAAGTAAATTTCTTATTAGATCAGTACTTTTAAATCTTCATAAGTCCATTTGTTGTACAAAGCAAAATAGCTTTCTTAGTGTCTTCAGTGCCCTTTTTTAGACGTTCGCTCAGTTAAGATGATTTAATTCAAAAAATTCTGGTGTGACGATATCGCGACTGTAACACTCTATTTTTCACAAAGTTGTCTACAAAATGTTGGGACAACGCGCCATCTTTTAATCCTAACCATATGACGATTGGGTTGAAATATATAAACGAGAAATCGTAACGCGGCGTTATCGTAGCGAATATAAATGATTTTTTTTTCTAACTCAAATAAGTTAATATGTCATTTGCTTGAAAACCTTCGACTAGTTTTACGCAGAGGCATATGGTTTTTGCATGATGGTGCACCAGCACATTTTAGCCAACTCGTTCGTCAGTACTTGGACGAATCATACCCACGAAGATGGATTGGACGTGAGGGACCGTTCCATTGGCTTTCACGCTCTCCAAATCTGAATCACTTGGATATTTACCTATGGAGTCATTTAAAATCATATGTTTACGCAACACCAATTCCTGATATTTAAAATCTTCAACAACGAATTGAAGAAGGTTGCAGAATGCTTCAGCAAACTGCTGGCTTTTTTGAAAGAGTAGGGCATTAAATGAGAAGACGTGTTGAAAATTGTATCAAGCACGTGGGCAACATTTTGAGCACTTACTAGAAGTATCACCCATTTACCTTATAAAATTACTGTAAATTATTCATGTTATTTCTTATTACATTAGTCATACTGAGAATTTCAACTTGCTATCTTATTATTTACTGGACAAAACAAATAAATGAAAAAATTTTTTAATTGGGAAAATGAACAAGCTTTTACAAAATCGCAATTTGTGCGTAATGTAGGGCGAGCTACGGGGAAAATGCACGACACCTTTTTTGTTGAAATTTTTTTGTAAATTTTAGAAAAGTGAAAATTAAAAAAAAAAACAAGTGGCGTATAATTTTTTATTTTCAAAAGGATGCCTGCACACCCTATATCTGCGCCACTGATGCAACTAGGCCATTGATTTTCTACGTGTATGTAGCTTCGCCTACTCACACAAGTAAGGTAATTTTGTTGAAAACAATTCATTTCTACAAAAGTCATGTAATAAAAATGATTTTTTATTTGAAATTTTAACACCCTGTATCTCAGAAATGAAGATCGATAGGACACATGTTCACATGAAGAAAAAGTCTTACTTTTGGCTCAAAAATTTGCTCTTAATTTTTTTTCTAAACCAAAATGTTACACCCTATATATATATATATATATATATATATATATATATATATATATATATATATATATATATATATATATATATATATATATATATATATATATATATATATATATATATATATATATATATATATATATATATATATATATATATATATATATATATATATATATATATATATATATATATATATATATATATATATATATATATATATATATATATATATATATATATATATATATATATATATATATATATATATATATATATATATATATATATATATATATATATATATATATATATATATATATATATATATATATATATATATATATATATATATATATATATATATATATATATCTCTCTCTCTCTCTGTGTGTGTGTGTGTGTGTGTGTGTGTGTGTGTGTGTGTGTGTGTGTGTGTGTGTGTGTGTGTGTGTGTGTGTGTGTGTGTGTGTGTGTGTGTGTGTGTGTGTGTGTGTGTGTGTGTGTGTGTGTGTGTGTGTGTGTGTGTGTGTGTGTGTGTGTGTGTGTGTGTGTGTGTGTGTGTGTGTGTGTGTGTGTGTGTGTGTGTGTGTGTGTGTGTGTGTGTGTGTGTGTGTGTGTGTGTGTGTGTGTGTGTGTGTGTGTGTGTGTGTGTGTGTGTGTGTGTGTGTGTGTGTGTGTGTGTGTGTGTGTGTGTGTGTGTGTGTGTGTGTGTGTGTGTGTGTGTGTGTGTGTGTGTGTGTGTGTGTGTGTGTGTGTGTGTGTGTGTGTGTGTGTGTGTGTGTGTGTGTGTGTGTGTGTGTGTGTGTGTGTGTGTGTGTGTGTGTGTGTGTGTGTGTGTGTGTGTGTGTGTGTGTGTGTGTGTGTGTGTGTGTGTGTGTGTGTGTGTGTGTGTGTGTGTGTGTGTGTGTGTGTGTGTGTGTGTGTGTGTGTGTGTGTGTGTGTGTGTGTGTGTGTGTGTGTGTGTGTGTGTGTGTGTGTGTGTGTGTGTGTGTGTGTGTGTGTGTGTGTGTGTGTGTGTGTGTGTGTGTGTGTGTGTGTGTGTGTGTGTGTGTGTGTGTGTGTGTGTGTGTGTGTGTGTGTGTGTGTGTGTGTGTGTGTGTGTGTGTGTGTGTGTGTGTGTGTGTGTGTGTGTGTGTGTGTGTGTGTGTGTGTGTGTGTGTGTGTGTGTGTGTGTGTGTGTGTGTGTGTGTGTGTGTGTGTGTGTGTGTGTGTGTGTGTGTGTGTGTGTGTGTGTGTGTGTGTGTGTGTGTGTGTGTGTGTGTGTGTGTGTGTGTGTGTGTGTGTGTGTGTGTGTGTGTGTGTGTGTGTGTGTGTGTGTGTGTGTGTGTGTGTGTGTGTGTGTGTGTGTGTGTGTGTGTGTGTGTGTGTGTGTGTGTGTGTGTGTGTGTGTGTGTGTGTGTGTGTGTGTGTGTGTGTGTGTGTGTGTGTGTGTGTGTGTGTGTGTGTGTGTGTGTGTGTGTGTGTGTGTGTGTGTGTGTGTGTGTGTGTGTGTGTGTGTGTGTGTGTGTGTGTGTGTGTGTGTGTGTGTGTGTGTGTGTGTGTGTGTGTGTGTGTGTGTGTGTGTGTGTGTGTGTGTGTGTGTGTGTGTGTGTGTGTGTGTGTGTGTGTGTGTGTGTGTGTGTGTGTGTGTGTGTGTGTGTGTGTGTGTGTGTGTGTGTGTGTGTGTGTGTGTGTGTGTGTGTGTGTGTGTGTGTGTGTGTGTGTGTGTGTGTGTGTGTGTGTGTGTGTGTGTGTGTGTGTGTGTGTGTGTGTGTGTGTGTGTGTGTGTGTGTGTGTGTGTGTGTGTGTGTGTGTGTGTGTGTGTGTGTGTGTGTGTGTGTGTGTGTGTGTGTGTGTGTGTGTGTGTGTGTGTGTGTGTGTGTGTGTGTGTGTGTGTGTGTGTGTGTGTGTGTGTGTGTGTGTGTGTGTGTGTGTGTGTGTGTGTGTGTGTGTGTGTGTGTGTGTGTGTGTGTGTGTGTGTGTGTGTGTGTGTGTGTGTGTGTGTGTGTGTGTGTGTGTGTGTGTGTGTGTGTGTGTGTGTGTGTGTGTGTGTGTGTGTGTGTGTGTGTGTGTGTGTGTGTGTGTGTGTGTGTGTGTGTGTGTGTGTGTGTGTGTGTGTGTGTGTGTGTGTGTGTGTGTGTGTGTGTGTGTGTGTGTGTGTGTGTGTGTGTGTGTGTGTGTGTGTGTGTGTGTGTGTGTGTGTGTGTGTGTGTGTGTGTGTGTGTGTGTGTGTGTGTGTGTGTGTGTGTGTGTGTGTGTGTGTGTGTGTGTGTGTGTGTGTGTGTGTGTGTGTGTGTGTGTGTGTGTGTGTGTGTGTGTGTGTGTGTGTGTGTGTGTGTGTGTGTGTGTGTGTGTGTGTGTGTGTGTGTGTGTGTGTGTGTGTGTGTGTGTGTGTGTGTGTGTGTGTGTGTGTGTGTGTGTGTGTGTGTGTGTGTGTGTGTGTGTGTGTGTGTGTGTGTGTGTGTGTGTGTGTGTGTGTGTGTGTGTGTGTGTGTGTGTGTGTGTGTCCCGTATAATTATGAGGACAAACCACATGCATGGACGTGACTTGTCGGGTCTTCCCAACTTGTCGGGCCATACACGCGTTCCGACAATTTAGAGACGTGGTTTTTCGGATTCTCCACCTCTTAAATAGTATAAATAACTAATTTTCTGACGATGTCCTGATATACATACTATATGCATGTGTGTATTTCTGAGTTCGTGTTACTAAAACTGTCGGGCCCTATAAAAGTGACTGATAAAAGCGACCTCCGTGGTCAATTTTTGAAACAGACGTAATTGTGTGTAAGGCCCGACAACTGTTTGGTAAAATTTGGGTAAGTCCTGATAAATATATATTTTTTTTTACCTCGTGCAGGTAGTAAATGATCTGTTTTCAAGTGACTTGTCCCTGGTTTTATAAATAGCGTCTTTGTTGTTATTTTTTACGGCTTCATTTGCAAGGGTTGTTGACGGGGAATAACGGTACATTATTTTTCCTTTGGCCCTAAAGCAGATAGCGGTGGGTTTTATGTAGTATGTTATATTTCAAATAATATTGAGATATTGTTAAATTTATTTATTAGGGAAATTTCATAGAAAACATTTACTCTATTCTTCAAACGAAACAGAACTCATATTTGGGATGGAAACATTAGTTTATATATTATTTTACATACACATACACATATTTATGTATGTATATATATATATATATATATATATATATATATATATATATATATATATATATATATATATATATATATATATACTTATTGGATTTGTATTTACAGAAATATTCCTTATTCAAAAAAAAAAACTTAAAAGCTTTACGACATATTTTTTGCTACAAAGTGACGATCATCAATTTATCATAGCGTAAACAATTTCGTTGCTATGGCAACTAAAACTTTCTTTTTAAATAGCGAGATATGATTTTTTCGCGATTTCGGAAATAGCGTCTAGTTTTTGATACGCCACTATAAAAATGTAATTAGGTTCAATTAGAAAAAAATGGAGAGAAAACTAATGTAATTATGCAGATGATCGCAAAAATGTTTTTTTTAACAGAAGCACGCTTAAAACCAACCCTGTACGCATAAGCAACATAACAAATGCTGTAAAATCACTCACTGCAGATGATAGGCAAACTAGCTTTAATTATTAACTTTAATTCTAAAAGAGACTGACAAAACAAAACTAAAATAAAACAGCAATAATATTTGTCAACTTACTCAATGTTCAAAATGCTGTCCATTATCAATACATAATTGAACTCGCGTTTCAAAGAAATTTATTAAACTAATTAACCTGGAATACACAATCCATCTTGTTTGGCCAACAATTATAGCTTTCAGGTTTTCCAGATTTAATGGTCTGTCTCTGTAGAGAACATTCCTCAAGTGACCCTAAGAAAACAACCACATGGCGTCAAGTCAAGAGGGCGAGCAGTTCATTTAAGTGCATCACAGCGCCTGATTCAATTTTCTCTAAAAACTTCATCCAATTTTGCCGCACGCGTCTGCCAAAATGATTGTGAGCTCCATATTTATCAAACCAAACTTCATTGACTGAGCTCACTGCAACCACTGTGGTATAATTTCTTCTCTTAAAAAAATTTAATACTTTTCAGATGTTAGATTTCCCTCAATAAATAACCGCCCAATATTACTACTGTCTAGTATACGCGTCCATACATCATTTTTTTGTGGTCGTTGGGTTTGAGCCTCCAGCATCCAATGTGGATTCTGCTGAGACCAATAACGATAATTTCTACTAACGTCCGGCACATTCGGCAGCCGGCGTTCGAGGTGAACGGTAGTTAAGCGAATACGTAGTGAAAATCGTGTTAAAATACGAAGTGTTTTGGTGTTTTTAAGTGAAAATGTATACAAATAAAACAGGCGAACCGCCTGATCGCGGAAGATTAGAATCTAATCCTGCAAAAACAGATTGGTATGAAAAAACACAAGAAATGTCCCAGGATATAGAGATGAATTACGAAACTAATAAGGTAGGAACAGAAAATCAAAATAAAGCCATAGGCGAAAAAAAAGTTTCAAATAATATCAATAAGGATTTGGTAAGTGAAGTTTTTAATTCATTAGTAGAAACTTCAAATAAAAATGTAAATGAAAATATATGTAAAAATCCAATAAGCGATAAGCCGACTACAGTGGTCGATAAACAGTATAAAGTTGTGGATAATTTTTATGATAACAAGCATAGCGGTCCGTACATTGTATATATTCAAAATAACAATGGAAATATAGGTAAAAGTCATATCATAACGACTTCGAGAATTATACGTAATTCAGTACCTGAAATAGATCAAGACATTAAATCGATAGTTAGTGTAGGCCTGAACAAAATAAGATTAGAACTTAATAACGGAAAAAGTGCAAATAACCTAGTAAATTCAGAAATTCTTAAAAATAAAAATTATTACGCTTACATACCTCAATATTTAACAAAAAGGCAGGGGGTAATTAAAAAAGTAGATTTAGATATCCAAGAAAGCGAATTATGCAACATAATAAAACCGCGCATAGGCGAAAATTTTCAGGTTTCTAGTGTTAGAAGAATGAACAGGCGTGTTCAAAATGGTGATCAGATTTTATACGTTCCAACACAGTCAATTCTAGTTACTTTTCAAGGTCAATATTTGCCAAAAAAAGTGTCGATAGAAAAAATCATTTTCGAGGTAGAACCTTACATTAGACGGGTCATACAATGCATGAAATGCTTACGCTATAACCACGTTAGCACACAATGTAGAGGAAAAGAAAGGTGCGGAAACTGTGGAGAAGAACATAGTAATAATCAGTGCACACATACAGGGACACCGGTATGTGTTATATGTCGGGGACCACATAAGGCCACTGACAGAAATAGTTGCCCAGAATTTCAAAAACAAAAATCCATCAAAAATATAATGAGCACGGAAAATAAATCGTATAAAGAAGCATCAACACAATACTCACAAAGTTACGCAAAAGTAACAAAATCACATGTAACTAACGTAGATAATTTTTCAGTCAACGGTGATGCCAAACTTCCCGCAACAAATTATACTTTTCCAAATTCTTTTACGCATTCACAAGCAAACTCTCAGTTTTATCCACAACCTGTAGTAAAACGCAAACGTACAGATATACTGCACGAAAATAAAATGGAAAACATACGACAACAACATCAAGAAATTGTGGCGCCAACAACATTCAGAACAACACCAATCATAAATCCCATACCCCCTAGATATAATCTACCAAAAGACGAAGATAAAACTGAAAAACTGGTATCTTTTTTTATAGAAACACTAAAAAACATTGGCACAGGTAACCCATTAGACAAAGAGCTGTTAGATAAACTTAGACTAGATATATCACGTATCGTACAAACCCAAAATACATATTCGCGCTGAAAATAATGCAATGGAATTGTAGGTCTTTAATGTCAAACAAGGGCAGCTTTGAAAGATATCTATTTGATAACTGTATTGATATTTCACTGCTTAGTGAAACATGGTTAAAATCTACATTCAATATTAAATTGTCAGGATATAGTATACTTAGAAAAGATAGGGCAGATGGATATGGTGGCGTAGCGCTACTAATATCAAATAAATTTGCCTTTACTCAAATTAACCAGTTTTATTTTGTGGATAACATAATGTGCGTAGGTGCAAAAATTAAACTACATCGTAACAAGATCGTTAATTTTTATTCAATATATATTAAACCTGGAAATAGAATTTCAGTTACTCAATGGGATACCTTTTTTAGAAGCTTAGAAAAACCATTTATTCTAGGGGGCGACTTCAATATCCACCATACAGCGTTGGGAAGTACCAGTACAGACTTAAATGGCCAAAACTTAATTTCAGCCATTGATGATAATCAACTTACTTATCTTAATACAGGTGCAGAAACGCGTATGACTAAGCCAAATAGTATTTCCAGGTCTGCAGTTGATATAACAATAACTTCAAACGCTTTAGCTCAAAATATTGAATGGAGTGTAAAAAATGAAACATTAGGGTCGGATCATTTTGTTATTGAGTATAAGTTTTTTATAGATAATACAAATAGTAGCGTAGATTCCTCGGAAAACAAAATAACAAACAAAAAATGGAATGTTAAAAAAGCTAATTGGGAACAATACAAACAAAAAACAGAGCAATTTGCAAAAAATGCCTTAGAAATAAATACAAACATAGGCTATGAAGAGTTTCTTCAAAATCTAAATCTAATAATTTCTGAAACTATTCCAGTGAATAAAGCTAAAAAAACAAAATTTAATAAAGCATGGTGGAACGAAAATTGTAAAATAGCAATTGATAAACGCAAAGTAGCATTACAATCGTATAAATTTAACCCTACAATGCAAAATTTTATAGAATATAAGAAATGTGCGGCAATAGCAAAACGAGTAATTTTAGATAATAAAAGAAAAACTTGGCAAAACTTTTGTAGTACACTTAATAGAAACACTAGAATAAAGGAAATCTGGAAAACAATAAAATGTATAAATGGCGTGCAAACAGACAACATACCCCGAAGTTTGAACAACGATTGGATGATAGAGTTTATGCAGCTACAAGCACCGGCTTGGGTGGAAGAAAACTCATTTGGAGGCGGTCCAATATCCAATATTAACATCGAAATATTCACCATACAAGAACTAAACCTTAGTCTTAAGAATAACAACAACACAGCTGCAGGGGCGGATAACATACATTACTCTATGTTGTACCAACTACCCCAAATAGCTAAGGATTTATTACTAAACGTAATAAATAAAATATGGCTATCAGAAGAATATCCAGAAAGCTGGAAAACATATCTGGTTATGGCATTTTTGAAACCATTTAGAGATCCCAACTTAGCCAAGTCATATAGGGGAATATCGTTAGCGTCCTGTGTACTAAAAACGTTGGAGAGAATGATCAAACGACGACTAGAGACTTGGCTGGAAAAAAACCATAAATTATCTCCAAATCAGTTTGGCTTTAGAAAGGGATATTCCACTGCAGAAAGTCTAACAAAGTTTACCACAGATATCAACATTTCATTCACCAACACAAAATCAACAGTGGCAGGATTTATCGACATAGAAAACGCTTATGATAATATAAACTTAAGCCTATTGTATGATAAGATGATATACTTGGGAATAGAACCAAACTTTGCCCGTAAAATTATAAAATTATATTTAAACAGAAAAATACATCTTCTAACAGCAAATGAAAATATCACTCCCAGAAGCACGTCAAGAGGAGTACCACAGGGCAGTATAATCAGTCCTCTCTTATATTTGATCTATACACATGACATAAGCAACAATATCAACATACAAGTATTACAATTTGCCGACGATATATGCATTTATGACACCAACTGCGAAATAGATAGGGGAATCCAAGAAGTTACAAAAGCTATAGAGCAACTACAACAATGGACGAACAACAACAACATGAACATATCAACCAAAAAAACTCAGCTATGTATATTTACGCGCAAGAGACAGCCACTGCCCACTACGGTCACTGTTAACAACACTGATTACCCCATTAAGGATAAGGTGTGCTTTTTAGGGGTGTTTTTGGATAAAAAACTGCTCTGGAGGGATCATCTTCAACATCTAACGACAAAAACTGAGAAAGCAATAAATATACTTCGTATGGTGTGTCACACAAGATGGGGCGCTGACACAAATGTAGCCTTAATGATATACAGATCATTTGTTAGAGCCATGTTAGATTACAGCTCATTCCTCTATGACCAAGCGGCGAAAACCCACCTCAATAAAATCAGTACCATCCAAAATAAATGCTTAAGGTTGGCATTAGGTGCACTAAAAAGCACTCCAGTTAATAATTTGCTAGCCGAATGTGGTGAGATGCCTCTTCAATTCAGAAGAAAAATGATAGCAATAAGATTTATATTAAAGTTACAAGCAAAAAACAGCCCAATCCTACTCAAATTGGACCAATTACACAAGCTCACAGCAAGACATCGTTATTGGAGTCAAAAAGCAATCCCACTTACAGTAGAAGCATATTTGTCTGCACTCAAAGTAAAGCCCGATATGTACACCTACGATACGCAGCCGTTTTACAATATAAAATATGAAGTATTGCAAAATGTACAAATTGACTACCTGCCAGATTACTCATACATAGCCCAGCCGTTAAGAAACAACATCTTCCAGGAAGACATTAGTAAATTAGTACCACCAAATAGCTGTCTGATATACACAGATGGATCAAAAACTGACGAAAAAACAGCATGTGCCTATTTTGCAGTCCAAGACGAAAATTCAAAAATTTTTAAATTGAACAAAAATATGTCTAACTACACAGCAGAATTGATAGCTATCATAGAAGCCCTGAAGTATGCCACCGACAGCAACGACAATTATATAGTAATAATTACAGACTGCAAAAGTGTACTACAAAAAATAGAAAACTTCAATAGTCATATTTGTAACAACTATTTATTTGGTGAACTTGCCAAGTGGTTACATATTCTAATGCTTAACAACAAAGTGGTGAGATTTATGTGGATTAAGGGCCACTGTGGCATTGTACCCAATGAAATTGTAGACAGGTTAGCAAAAAAAGCTTTGGAAGAGGGTCAGTCGACTGAGTATCTCTGTCCACTTGAAGATTTTTTGTCGAAAGGTCTCAAATATAGTAATAGATTATGGGCGGAGCAATACAGCAGAGAGACAAAAGGAAAGTTTTACAGAGATATTCAGCCCACGATACCTAGGGTACCATGGTTTAGAAATTGCTATTACGAAAAAAATTTTGTAACGATAATATGTAGGTTAAGGTTCAACCATGCTTTATTCCCAAGCCATAAATATAAAATAGGCCTTTCAGATGAGCCAACCTGTGCATGTGGGGAAGTAGGAAACGCGCAGCATGTTTTGTTGGAATGTACCAATAAATATAACATTATTGAAATTTTTATAGAATATATTAACAACTTAAATATAGTACAAAAACCATTTTGCATAACACAAATACTAGAGATGAAAAATATAGCATTATATAAAGTATTAATAGACCACGTGCACAGGTTGGCTTTAAAATTATGATAAATATATTTAGACGTAGGATAGAATTAAGGTAGTTTAGGTAGATATTCCCAGTGTTCAATCCCTTTATGTTCTCCTATTCTTATAGAGGTCTTCCTGTTTGTCTATAAAGTTGCCATGATAGACCCCTTGGCACGAAGACATGTGTCCCCTGTGCAATCCTGAATAAAAAAAAAAAAAAAAAAAAAAAAAAAAAAAAAAAAAAAAAAAAAAAAAAAAAAAATGTGTGTATATATTTGTGTGTACATATGTCATATGTGTGTATGATTGTGTCTATATATGTGTATATATTATATATCAAACATTTATTGAGAAGTATGTTGTATGATAGGGTGTATGGATGGGAAAGATAAAAATGTATATATCATTACATAGAGTGATCCGACACTATTGTTTATTATCAATCGGTATCAGTTATCGGCTGGTCTGGAAATATTTGACTATACCTCCTAAACTGGAAAAATGAGCTAATGGCAAAAAGCCACAGCCATAATTCGAACAACAACAACAACAACATACTAACGTCCGGCTTCTCATTAAATTTGCCATAATATAACAAAATTGAACACGTCTCTAAAAATCGCCAACTACAAGTTCCTGTACTAGCTGTACTTTATATGGGTGAAATTCTTTCTTTTCCATTTTAGCAAGTTACCACAAATTTTTCTGAAAGGCTGTGTAATGTAGTAACTTAATTTGTAGACACATGGTGGGTTTAATAAAAAGACAACAATATATCTAATGCGTTATTACCAGCTACAGCCGTTTTTGGTCTTCCTATTCTTGGCTTGTCATTGACAATACCAGTTTCGTTAATTTTTTTCAGTGTTCTGGAAACATACACTTCATTAATTTGTGGCCAGACTCATGAAAAAACATGCACATTTCTTTACAAAGCTATCTGTCACCGTAGCCCAACATCACTAATATATCAATTCTTAGCTTTTTGCTCAATTCTGTCATAATAATAATAATAATTCATTTCTATAAATTCCCTATTTTCCAATATGAAGCTCTCTAAAGTATTACAAACTACATATAACTGACAGAAAACAATGCTTAAAATTGGCAGCTGCAAATACTATCACAATTTTTCAATTGGTAACTTGATAAGAAATTGATTAATGAAATTCAACCGAAGGTAATTTTTAAGAAACCTTTTTTTGCGATTTTTTCTTATTAATCGCGATTACATTTTTATAGTGCCGTTGCTAAGAAGGAGATGTGCTTTCAGTGAGTGCAAAAAAATTATATCTTGCTATTTAAAAAAAGATCTAGATTATCTATTTTCATGAAATTTGGTGTGTCTAAATTAGGGCTATATACACATATTTGAGGAGGAAAAAACATTTTTACATTTAACCAGCCGCACCCACATAAATATGACCTTGGCGTACTATTTGAAATGAAAATACAATACGCTGCTGCTTTTTTCAAAAGCAAAAATTATTCCTAGAATAGTACTATACTTTATATTTAAAAAAGTCTAAACGCAGCAAGTGCGTTATGGAAGTGAATTTTCATTAAAATGTTTTTAATAGCAAATGCGAGCAGGCATCAATCTGATTACTGGTATAGCCTATGCAGTAGAAACAATCTACCATATTTTATCAAAACTACTTATTGTTAAAAAATGTTCAAAAATTTTCCGAAAATAAACTTAAAGTTGGTTTCCTAGCCAACAAACCTTAGGTTAATAGCAAATTGAGTTATTGAAATTTAAAGGATTTCGTTAAAGTTCGCTACCAAAACGCACTTACTGCGTCCAGATTTTTTTCTTACAAACATGCATCTTCTTCTTCTATTGCCTATCCATTAATGGATATTCGCGATCACATGTGCCCATTCTTCCCTATTTCTGATGGAGCTGAATAGGTCTCCTACAGTTTTTAGTCCTGTCCATTCTCTCACGTTTGTGAGCCATGACATCCTCTTCCTGCCGACTCCTCTCTTCCCCTCGATCTTTCCTTCGATTACTAATTGTAGGAATTGGTATCTTTCATTCCGTATTACGTGGCCCATAGTGCTTTTCTGCGCTTGATGGTGTTCAACAGTTCACGTTCTCTTTCAACCGTTCTTAGGATCTCCTCGTTTGTTTTTCTGGCCGTCCATGGGACTTTTAGTATACGTCTGTATGTCCACATTTCAAAGGTTTCAAGTCTATTCATGGTATTCACCTTCAGCGTCCAGCCCTCCACACCATATAGTAAAACACTGACCACACGTAACATTTTACTAATTCTTAGTCTCTCACGTACCTAGTCCCCTTCTAAATCCAAATTGTGTGGACCCTACCTCTCTTTCGCATTTTATGGAAATTGTGTAGTAAATAATCTTGAGGAATATATTTAACGTGTGGCTTACTAGACTGATCAGCCTATGGTCCTCGCACTTCGTTGCGTTACTCTTTTTTGGCAGGGGGATAAAATGTGATGTAATCCACTTGGCAGGGAACTCCCCCATGTTATATATCTTGTTAAATATTCTGTGCAGTACGGAAATTCCCCTGTCGTCTAGTATTTTTAGTGGTTTGACAGGTATGCAGTTCGGGCCAACTGCCTTTCTGGCCTTTGACGTATTTATTGTTCTTACAATTTCTTCTTTGGTGATAGGGGGTCCAGACAGGTCTACGTCCTCCGCAACCTCTATGTCAGGTCTATTATCGTCGAAACGGTTGTTAATATGTTCCTCCCAAATAACTCTTCGCTGCCGATCGTCTTGTGCAATTTCCCCGTGTTCGTTTTCTACATTAGAAAAGTATCTCTTCCGGTAAACTCCGGACACCTCTTTTATCTTCTGTGTATGTTAAATTCATCGTGCAGCTCTTGTAGTTGTTCTATATCCTCGCATTGCTTCTTTAACCAGTCATTCTTTGCCGCTCTTATTTTCCACCTAATAAGTCTTTGGATGTGTTTATAGCTCTCTGGATATCCTTGACTTATGCATCTTCTCCTTTCTTCGAAAAGCGCCATGATTTCTGCTGTCATCCAACTGTGTTTCTGTGTTTTCCGCTTATGACCTAGTTCACCTTCTGCGACCCTTATCAAGGCTTTCTCCATTTCTTCCCATATGACATCTATGCTTGCACTCTCTTCCAACTTCGGTTCTATGCATCATATTTCGATAAAAAATGCAAAAATGCATTAACGAATTTGTTCTACGAAAATTAGCCAAAAATTATAGACCGTTAAACCATAAACTTAACTAAACGTACAGCGAAAGCATCAACTTAACTAAACCGACGGCCAAAGCATCAGAGAGAGGGTGTATTTGAAATGAATTTTCTGTAAATATTTTAGTAAAATGAAGGGCAATGACTTAAGGGTTCGCAGAACACATGTTTTGAGGAAAACTCCAAATTTTTTTAACTGCCCATAACTTTTATCTCTTTAAATTTAGAAATGCAGATTACGGTACATGGTTCACTCTTTATATTACCAACACGCGTACCGAATTTCGTTGCCCTTACTCTGTTATTTCCGGAGATATTATTTTTTTTAGAAAGAAAACACAAAATTTTCCAGCAAAACCTGGGCCGATTTTCTTGGGTACCGAACTTATCCAACCCACTTTCAAAAGGAAGGTACTGACCAAATTTGATCAAAATCGGCCCATTACTTTTTGAGTTATCGGTATGATACATACATATATTACTGTCAAAGCGATGTCATTCGGCATAGAATAGTTTATTATTTTTGAAAAAAATATGGGCTATTAAGGTTGACCCGTGGTTGAAAAATAAGTATAACAATGTCAAGAACTTTGGTAAATGGAGGTAACAATAGAACAATTGAGAGGAGGAAGTTAAAGTAAGAAATATTTTCCATTTAGAATGTCAAAATTTGAAGTATAGTGAACTTGGTCCACAATTGTCAATGATTTTTTGGATGAACCCGTTAAATTTTGTAAAAACACAGCACAATTCATAGACTTATTGTGTATTGCATATTGTATAATTTAATTGAATAAACGCAATAATAATAATAATAATAATAATAATAATATATATATATATATATATATAATAATATAATAATAATAATAATAATATATATATATATATATATATATATATATATATATATATATATATATATATATATAATATATATATATATATATATATATAAATTCAAATTGACCCCGTTATATAATCATGACGGCGACGCCTCTCAAAAAAAACTATCGAGAACTACAAAAACCTCAATATTTGTTGTCATTTGACAATTATTTATAAAAATTATGCCGGGGCGACTGAATTACAATCACAAAGATTATTAAAATTTATTTATTATTATGGTGAATGTAACCACGTTTTACCAAGAACGTGCTAAATATTTGTTGATATCGAGATAAACAAAAACCGTCGCGGAGGAGTGTTCGGCGAATAATAGAAACTTACAAAACTTTTGGCACCGTGAAGGCAAAAATTCATAAAAGAAATAACATCCTTAAGACAAGTAGCTCTGCAGAGAGGACTTTCGAAGAGCTTGATACACAGAATTCCGTTAAAGCACAACTTCCACCCTTATTCAATATCTTTGGTTCAACATCTGAGAGAAATGGATACGCAGAAAAGAGTTTTGGAAATTCATTTGAACGATGATACAAGACGACTCTCGATTTTTTTGACAGCATAATTAGGACTGATGAAGCGAAATCTATGAAAAATGTTCTTTTTAACACACAAAATTCTTATTTTTGGAGTAATTCAAATCGTCATGCAGTAAGAACCCGGAATTTTCAAAATAGCTAGCTACTCTTTTGTGCTGTAAAAACTGATAGAATATAATATAATATAATTTATTAAGAAAACTTGAATGGTAACTCATTAACCATATATTGCAAATTATTTCCCCATTCTAAATTATGTATTAACTTTTTTAAGATATACATATTTAAATATTCTGGAAGAGATGAATCATCAATATTTGAGCAATTTACCTCTAGTGGAACACAAGCAAATTTTTTAACAACGCGATGGCGCCCTACCCCACAGAACGGTTTCGTTTATTAAGAACATTTGATGACAAGTAGATTGCCAACTACTGGCCTTTTCTCTGGCCTTCTCGTTCTCCTTATTTGACTGTGTTGGATTACTTTACCTGGGGAACGATAATAAACATCGTTTTTTCAATCAAGTGAAAACGATGGGGGACTGTATGGTAAGGGTGAATGGCGCGTTCGAAAGCTTATCTCCAAATTCAATTAGAGCGGCCTTCCATGAAAAACTAACTCGAAGAGGAAAAAAATGTTTGGAAGTTCAAAATGGAAATTTTGAACATTTATTAAAATAAGTTGTTACCCTGTGTAGGTATTCTTTTCTTTTAGTAGGATAAATTGGTTTTCTTCTATAGATTTTTGTCTTGGCGATGTCAAAAGTTTTGTAATTTTCCATTATTCGTTTAACACTATTCGGTTTCTGTTCTTGATCGAACTTTGTTGCATTCCGCCTAAATATTTACACCTTAAAAATAATCCTAGTGTGTATAATTTAATCGCACCGCCATGATTATTAGCAATAAGTATTTGTCAAATGACAACCAATAGTGATGTGTCTGTAGTGCTCTAAAGTTTTATTTTGAGCCGTCATGGCCAACTAACAACAAAACTTGAAAGCCGTATAACATTTTTACAATAATAAAATGTTAAATTGCCAATATTTCTAAAACCACAAATTTTTGGCATAGCCAGCCATATACAAAGTTACCCTCTTTTTAATGCCAAATAAGATAGTATGATAAAAACAGGGGATTTCTATTTGAGAAAAAAGAGTTTCAACGATTTTTTCAATACAATTTTCAATATGAGTTTTTGATTTTCCTGTATTGATTTATTATCAAAAAAATAAAGTAAATCAGCTTCTACAAGGAAACCAACCTATATTAAATGATAAAGGCTTTCATATAGAATAAACTGATAGTTATGTTTAGGCCTGCAAACGTCATTCTTGACATAAAATTTGAGATATGTCAAAAACGGTTGGACTCCTGGACTCCGGTATAGGACATTATACATAGAATGTGTCTAAAATACATAGAATGTGTCTAAAATTTCACGGAGAAGTTAAAAATGTAACAATATATAGATTATCCTATTTAAAATAAGCAAGTTAACATCAACACCGTGCATAATCGGAAGTGCCACAATCTTAAGAATACTTTAGCCGAGTTGCCCCCATCGACTTTAGTAAACTGCCTAATTTTGAAAATTTTCCAAAGGCTATTTTCCGAGAAATGGTTCGCGGGAGTTCGTCGTGGGATACTCTGTATCTTCTACGTATAAAGTAGTGTGTTGTTTGGGAATTTAAATATACAAGTGCAAATTATTCTTTACGACTTTATTAGTGTTAGTGGACAGTGTTTGTGATGCTTTTCGACCAGCTAAAAAGGGCCAAAGTTTTACAAAAAGACCTGATATGCAACAGGTGAGTTATCTTAAAATTTATTTAACACTGTCACCTGAATTATTTAATTATTTTGTAGAGAGTTAAGTTTATTTATTATTCGCTTAAGTTGTATTTAAATCAAAACATATTTAGTGACGTGCTCTAATCTTTATCTATATTGCAAAGAATGGAATTTTGTAATCAAAATTACATCAATCGAAAGGCCTATTAGAACATATTTATCTAAAATGGTGCTCATGATGAATAGAACCTACATTTTTGTTAAGTTTTTGTTTAGTGACGTTTTATTTCGTCTCGGTACCTATCTTGATTTTAAAACTCTTCATGTGTTATCTAAATATGTGACATCACCGTAACAAAGTATTTGCGCTTATTTGTATAGTGAATTTTTCTACTTTCTTTATTCTTACAGGTTTGAACTTATATAAATTTTCAAAACATAGCGTTTACCAGGCGCCATTTCTGAGTTAATTGCCCATCTGCTGACTATCGAGACATTTCAGCAGTTAGAGACTGATGAACGTACAGTTGACTCCAAGCACTATTGTGTAACTTGTGTCTGTCATTCCGTTTTGACAAATTGACAACAGTTAAGTTCCAACAAAAGCTCAGCGGGGCTGATGAACGCATACGTTTACACACTTATTCAACTGTTGGCGCCTAGTGAACTCGACCAATTTAATCCCTGTACGTTTAGCTGATTTACTGGCGTAAACTTTAAACACTAACAAGTATTTCTACTCTATATACACCCTATGTATATATATATATATATATATATATATATATATATATATATATATATATATATATATATATATATATATATATTGAAATGACTTAAGAATGGGTTTTTCGTTTCTTTATACAAGTTTAAATAAATGAGAGGAGAAAATTGAAAATTGCATTTTTTCACTTTTTTGACAATTTTTTTAACGACAGTTGCAAAACTTCGCTTTCTCTGCGCAATATTAAAGGGCACGAAATGTTGCAACTTTGCAGCATCTAAACCTATCGTCGATCTTTCATAATACGCGACATCCCCCTGGTGAGGCTCGGATTTGAATCACCCTGTATATTTATTAGGATTTTAAAATTTCCCTTTGCGGTCATTAACAAAACTATTTACTTAAAAAATGTCAAACTTTTCCTTTCCCAAATTATAAAATTTACTAAAAAGAAAAAAAGTTTTTACTAGTTTACCAGTTTCAACTACATAATATAATATAAGCATCCTTGGTGGTCCAGTAGGTAAACATTTCTATTTCTCCGTACATACTATAAATTAATATTAACCGAGGTTGTGGCATTGTGTTTGAAATTTGATGCCTGCACATTCCTCCCTTCCGAAGCGACGTAGAGCCGTCAATCCGATGTACCATCTGATGTCCGGCACGTTAAAGACCCCTACCCTCCTTACGGAAAGAAGACTTCGGCCAAAGTTCCAGGACACTGCAGATAAACTGTCCCCTGGCGTCGGTGATTTACCACAGTCGCAGAAATAATCCGACGTAAATCGAAAAAAGATAAACTATAATATAGGTATGTATACTGATGAAATATCGTGTGTTTAACTGAATTCACTAAAAACTAGTATAAACGCAAATAATTATATGTCGATAGTTATAAGCATTTTCTAATATGCAATTATACTTCAAATTAACATATTGCTTCAAATGAGCGAAAACTAGGCGCCTAGAACACATATCTGGGGTCTGTATAGATTTTTATATGTATATATATATATATATATATATATATATATATATATATATATATATATATATATATATATATATATATATATATATATATATATATATATATATATATATATATCAACTCAAAAAATAATGGGACGATTTTGATCAAATTTTGTAAGCATTTTCCTTTTGCAAGTGGCATGGATAAGTTGCTTAGTCAGGAAATGCGGCCCGGTTTTCCCGGAATGGATTGTGATTTCTTTCGGGAATAAGAAAGTAGGGCCAACCAAATATGGTACGTATGTCTGTATTATAAAAAGTGAACGACGTACCAAAATTTTCATCTGTAAGTTAAAAGTCAAAAAAGTTATAGGCATTTGAAGAAAAAAAAAATGTGGTTTTCCTCAAAACGCCCAGGTCGCGATTTGAAACGTCAAAATTGGCAACATTTAGGCAAAGAACATGAAATAAATACCGGTTACGTAAAAAAAATTTTGCAAGAAGAGTGCTCTTAAGTTTCAGCTTTAGCCTTCATCGACCTTTATTTTACTAAAATATTCCGGGTTTACTTTCAGTTTTTATCTGTTTACATATATACAGGGTGACGCATTCCTACGGTAAAGCTCAATATAATTGTTATTATGCAAGATACGAGAAAAATTGTATACGTTAATTATAAGGTCTTGAGCTGTATCTTATAAAATTATTTTGAAAATCACAGCGTGGCCCATAATTCGTTGGTGATAACTGCAATTATTTTTTTCGAACATTCCTTATACTGTTGCATTTTTAATAGAAATATGATGCATGTTCGTAAAAAAAATCGAGAGGCAGTAAGTGTGTTTTGGTAGCGTGTTTTCATAAAATGCTAGGAAACCAGTTTTCTCAGAAGTATTTAAAGTTAAAGTTAAAGTTATTTGCTGAAAATTTTTGTACATTTTCAAACAATACGGTATTTAAGTAAAATATGGTAAATTGTTTTTACTATATAGGTTATACCGGTAACTAAACTGATGCCTGCTTGAATTAAAAACATTTTATGGAAATTAACTTCCATAACGCACTCGCTGCGTCCAGACTTTTTATAACCTATAGCCACATACCCAATTTGGTGGCCCATTATTTTTTGAGTTACCGGGGTGATACACTAGTTCGCGAATTGTTTTAAAATTCAAAAGTGTAGGAAAATTCACTAAAAGATATATGTTATAATATATTTCAGAATAACTGCACAAGGTCAATGTGATCAACTATACAATGCCTCCACACAGCATTTAATAAACAAACCCTTCCGCTTATATTTGTCGGTCCTTACACGCACACAAGCCAGACAGTTTTTTTAAACTGGTTTTTTTGTTGCCATTGTAATTCAGAAACACAGTTATGTTTGTAGAAAAAAAAAACAGTATGGTTTATGGGGTCTTATACACACTTCAAACATAATCCATATTTAAGGGGTCTTCACACAACGTGTGCATTAAACATAATTGCGGGACCTCACTTTATTTGTAAATATTTTCTAAACGAGCGTGTGTATAGTATTTTGGCGCGAATTATCCACATCTGGAGATACATCTACATCCACGACTCATCTCAAACATTAAGATCCCACAAGTTGGTGTGTTTTCGTGTGTCCCTGCAAACATACGAGCACATGTGTGTGTGTGTGTGTGTGTGTGTGTGTGTGTGTGTGTGTGTGTGTGTGTGTGTGTGTGTGTGTGTGTGTGTGTGTGTGTGTGTGTGTGTGTGTGTGTGTGTGTGTGTGTGTGTGTGTGTGTGTGTGTGTGTGTGTGTGTGTGTGTGTGTGTGTGTGTGTGTGTGTGTGTGTGTGTGTGTGTGTGTGTGTGTGTGTGTGTGTGTGTGTGTGTGTGTGTGTGTGTGTGTGTGTGTGTGTGTGTGTGTGTGTGTGTGTGTGTGTGTGTGTGTGTGTGTGTGTGTGTGTGTGTGTGTGTGTGTGTGTGTGTGTGTGTGTGTGTGTGTGTGTGTGTGTGTGTGTGTGTGTGTGTGTGTGTGTGTGTGTGTGTGTGTGTGTGTGTGTGTGTGTGTGTGTGTGTGTGTGTGTGTGTGTGTGTGTGTGTGTGTGTGTGTGTGTGTGTGTGTGTGTGTGTGTGTGTGTGTGTGTGTGTGTGTGTGTGTGTGTGTGTGTGTGTGTGTGTGTGTGTGTGTGTGTGTGTGTGTGTGTGTGTGTGTGTGTGTGTGTGTGTGTGTGTGTGTGTGTGTGTGTGTGTGTGTGTGTGTGTGTGTGTGTGTGTGTGTGTGTGTGTGTGTGTGTGTGTGTGTGTGTGTGTGTGTGTGTGTGTGTGTGTGTGTGTGTGTGTGTGTGTGTGTGTGTGTGTGTGTGTGTGTGTGTGTGTGTGTGTGTGTGTGTGTGTGTGTGTGTGTGTGTGTGTGTGTGTGTGTGTGTGTGTGTGTGTGTGTGTGTGTGTGTGTGTGTGTGTGTGTGTGTGTGTGTGTGTGTGTGTGTGTGTGTGTGTGTGTGTGTGTGTGTGTGTGTGTGTGTGTGTGTGTGTGTGTGTGTGTGTGTGTGTGTGTGTGTGTGTGTGTGTGTGTGTGTGTGTGTGTGTGTGTGTGTGTGTGTGTGTGTGTGTGTGTGTGTGTGTGTGTGTGTGTGTGTGTGTGTGTGTGTGTGTGTGTGTGTGTGTGTGTGTGTGTGTGTGTGTGTGTGTGTGTGTGTGTGTGTGTGTGTGTGTGTGTGTGTGTGTGTGTGTGTGTGTGTGTGTGTGTGTGTGTGTGTGTGTGTGTGTGTGTGTGTGTGTGTGTGTGTGTGTGTGTGTGTGTGTGTGTGTGTGTGTGTGTGTGTGTGTGTGTGTGTGTGTGTGTGTGTGTGTGTGTGTGTGTGTGTGTGTGTGTGTGTGTGTGTGTGTGTGTGTGTGTGTGTGTGTGTGTGTGTGTGTGTGTGTGCGCGTGCGCGTGCGCGTGCGCGTGCGCGTGCGCGTGTGCGTGTGCGTGTGCGTGTGCGTGTGCGTGTGTGTGTGTGTGTGTGTGTGTGTGTGTGTATCACACCGATAACTCAAAATATAATGGACCGATTTTGATCAAATTCGCTGAGTACCTTCCTTTTTCAAGTGGCTTAGACAAGTTCGTTAGCCAGAAAAATGGGCTCAGGTTTTCCTGGAAAAATGTGTGTTTTTTCGGAAACAAATTATATCTCCGGAGATAACAAAGCAAGGGCAACCAAATTTGATACGCGTGTTTGCAATGTAAAGAGTGAACCATATGCCAAAATTTAGGTCTGCAGGTTTAAAGGCAAAAAGTTATAGGCATTTAAAAAAAGGAGGTTTTCTCAAAACGTCAAAGTCGCAATTTTCAAAACGTCAAAATTGGCAACATTTAGGCAAAGAACCTGAAACAAATAGGGATTATGTAAATAAAATGTCTCAAGAAGAGTGTTCTGCAAACCCTTAAGTCTCAGCTTCAAGCCTCATTGTCCTTCATTTTAATAAAAAATATTTCCAAAAAATTCATTTCAAATAGACCCTTTCTCTGATGCTTTGGCGGTAGTTTTAGTTAAGTTTATGGTTTAGCGGTCTATAATTTTTAGCTAATTTTCGTAGAAAGAAATTGTTAATGAGGAGACTGCGACTTTTGAATTTTAAAAACATTCCTTTAAATGAGTGCAAATTAGGCCCCCTAGAACCCATATCCGGGTTTAGTTTTAGTTTTTATCTGTGTACATATATACAGGGTGACGCATTTCTACGGTAAAGCTCAGTATAATTGTTATTATACCAGATATGAGAAAAAATTGTATAGGTTAATTAGAGGGTGTCTTGAGCTGCATCCTTATTATTTTGACAATCACAGGGTGGCTCAAAAGTCGTTGGTGTTACCTACAAATTTTTTTCGAACACCCTTATATTATTGCATCTTTGCATTTTTTTATCGAAATATGATGCATGTTTGTAAGAAAAAATCAATTATTCAATTTCTGTATATTTTCAAACAATAAGTTATTTTGATAAAATATGGTACATTCTTCCTACTATATATGTTATACCGGTAACCAAATGGATGCCTGCTTGCATTAAAGAGACATATTTGCTATTAAAAACATTCTTATGAAAATTCACTTAGATAATGCACTTGCTGCGTCCAGCCTTTTTTGAAGATCTGGTTAGTTTTACATATTTGCAATTTAAAGTTTGTAAAGATTTTAAACATTTGTAGCTAAAAGCCTTAATAAGTGTGCTTTTATTATTTAAATACACAAATTGAAAAATATTTTGTGTAAATGTTAGCTCAAATTCAATATTCTTGTACGGTAGTTTAGTAACTAGCGACTTAAAAAACTTATAAAATCAACTTCAGGTATATTATCATGGTGCAAACAAAATTTAAATTCTGATTTTATTTTTAAAGTTACACATGATTCTTATATTGTATTAATTAAGTGAATTTAATTTCTTCGGATAAGACAAAACTACGCAAATTTATTACCTAACGCATTTACTGCGTTAGAATTTTAAATCTCCTAAACGTGGCAACTTTTTGTTTTGTAACTGCAGGTCACCGCTAAGTAAACCATGGTCATCAAAATTTGAAATTAGACATTTTATTAGACTATTGTGTGAGAATGCTTCATTGCAAATGAATTATGTTCTACATTAGTGTCAAGAACTGTCCACTAGACTCTTAGTTTATAATGTAATAATAACTACTAGTCAGCGTAATATTAATTTGAGGTCAAAAACTTTAGACACCACAATATTTAATATAATCATAGTCATCTCTTTTTAACATATGTTCTAAGGGTCTTGAATAACATAAGCAGGCTTAGGAGAGTATCTTAGACGCGTAGTTACACATTAGAAGTGCATTATTTGTTTGGTGAAATTTTACTGTGATAATAATAATAATAATAATAATAGAATAACTACTGGTCGCCCCCACTTGGTGAAACTGTTCCATACCAAATACAGACTTAGAGTATATTTCTCTGGCTTCAAATATGTCCGTTCTCTTTTTCTTTACTGTAACTGGTTTCGCTGCTTGACAGCATAATCAGAAAGGAAAAAATTGCATTGATTTATACGTATTCATCCCAACTGCAAATAAAAATTCATTGCTACGTTATATTTTGATCAAGCAATGATTAATAAAATAAAATAAGCTTGACAGATGACGTATTCAAAATGACTATGTAATGTGTGTCAATACTTAACATGAAAATAAAATCTAACTATAATAAAAATAACTCACAACAATTACATTATCAACATAGACCCAGAGTAAATAACCGCATAGTCACTAAATTTTTGTAAGTAAAAAAACACATACACGACAATAGCTACCTTATAAGCACACTTGGAGAACCCAATCACCACAACACATTTTTAAAAACCTGACGATTGTTTCACTAACCAAGTTAGCGTCATCAGAGGATGAATAATTCTATCCACGACTCTCTTTATATTCTTCTGCTAGGTAACCCAAACGACAAGGATAGTACGGCCAAAATGTCGAGAATTTATGAAATAAGTTGTAAAGATTGTGTTCTTAAGTTTCCCTATTAGAATTGCATAAAACTAAAAAACCATTTAAAACTGATCCCTTCATAAATTATGTTGTGCGATTATAAATGTAAATATTTCCTAAAGTCTGTAGGTATTGAGAGTGTTATGTCCTTTATTTCTGAAACACAAAATGTAGGCTCTTCTACTTGGAAAAACTGAGTTAGGGCAGTTCGAATTTTTTGAAATTCAGTCACTATTTGAGAGCGCCTGTATATAGCATCTCGATTTTTTCGACGAATAATATAAACCAAAGCCTCTCCGAATGCGTAATTTTCATGGGACTCTGCTATCTATTGGTAAAAACGCCGTATCATAATTTTTGATATGTGCCTAAAATGTGAAAAGTTGTAAAACAATTGAAATAACTCAAAAACGATGAACGCCAGGAAATTTTTTCTCTATAGACATGCATTAAAATTCAATAAAACACGCAAAAATGCAAACACACACACACACGCAGGCACGCACACGCATATATATATATATATATATATATATATATATATATATATATATATATATATATATATATATATATATATATATATATATATATATATATAATACTATATAAAGTCTGAAACTGATCTCGGATATGGGTTCCAAGAGACCTAGTTCACGCTCATTTGAAGAAATGTTTTAAAAATTCAAAAGTCGCCACCTCATTAGTACATTTTTTAAAGAAAATTCACAAAAAAGTTGCTATAAACTTATGTCCATCATTTCAGAGATACAGGGTGTTAAAGATTTATTTTTAGTTTTTCTAAATAATTTTTGAAACAACGTGTTTTGACATACGAAACGCGAATTTGACGTTAGAATGGCCCCCACTTGTAGCGGGTGCCAGCTACATGTACACCCCGTATCTCCAAAACGATGTATTTCCGGACATAGTTTATAGGAACTTTTTTTCTTATTTTTACGCAGGGAAACTCATTCTCAATTGTTTCTCAATAATAAAGAAACACCCTGTATTAAACTCTCGTATTAGAATGCATCATTGCAAATAAATCATGTTCGAATGCATTCCCAAGAAATGCCTACTAGACTCTTAATTAATAATGTTACAATAAGTACTAATCAGCGTAATAATAGTTTGAGGTCAGAAATTTCAACCATAGCAATGTTAATAAAATCGTAGTCATCTCTTTTTAACATACGTGTTAAAATTTCTGTTTTGTCTTGGAAAACATAAAATGTGCTTATCACAGTATGTATTTTAGAGTCGTGTTTGAAGTGCATTGTTTGTTTGATAAAATTTTACTGTAATAAGATAGTAATAACTATAGATGTGATACAGTAACGCAGTTCCATGATGGGTATATAGAACAGAGCCTACAGCAATTATTATTTTATTGTACATTTAAATTAATAACAAGTGTTCTTTATGGTGTTTATTAACACCACGACACAGCTCCGAGTGTTTTTTCAATTGTTTAATTTGTATGTAAAATCGTACGATATTATGTGAATTTTGTGTAAAACTGTTCTGTGTTAAATCAAGGTAGTTGCGTCGCTGCAGAATGGGGTAACCTAGTTTTATTTACAATTCAAAGTCAATATGTTGAGTATTTAAACCGCCACCTCTGTTTTCTTTTGTTTATCAAGTAGTAGGTTTTTGCCCGCCACTTCGTTCGCGTGGACATTTGATGTGATCGCACCACCTGCTTTACTCGTTTCCTAAAGTCATTTGTCAGATCGTTCTTCATTACCGAGTGGTTTATTTTCCTCGCTTTCTGTATTCTTAGGTATTTATAACACTATTTTACACCCATCATGGCAATTTTCTGACCGTTCTGCATTTCATATACACCTGGTTGTATTTTCCCTCTGACTACAAATCAGGTGCGACATTTGTCAATCCCAAACTGCATGTCAATATCTCTGGAAAATCCTTCCACGATTTTAAGGAGTTGCTCCAGGTGGTTCTTTGTGGAAGCCATCAGCTTAAGATCATTCATATGCAGCAGATTATTTAGCCTCATTTGCTCCCCGCCATTGCTTTTTATATTGAAGCCATATCTGGTGAAGTTCAGGTGGTTTGATAGTGGATTCAATGCGAGGCAGAACCACAATGGGCTTAGCGAGTCACCTTGAAATATGCCTCTTCTAATTGGTATCGTGCTGGTTACGATGTTATTACCCGTGTGTACCCGTAACTGAATCTTGTTCTCCAGGTAGACATTGTGTGATCAAGGAACCTCAAAATGTAAGTATTGATCTTATAGATCTTCAGCACACTTATAAGCCATTCGTGTGAAACTGAATCAAATGCCTTTTTGTAATCCACGTAGGCAGCAAAGAGATTTCTTCGTCCGTTGTAAGCTGGATTGCACACAACCGAGTCAATTATTAGCTGTTCTTTGCATCCCATAAATCCTTTATTACACCCTTTTTGCTGGCTCGCAATTATGTCGTTTCGTTCGCATTGCGTATATATGCGTTTCTCAAGGCAGGATGTGATCAACTTATATAGGGTCGGAAGACAAGTTATTGGTCGGTATCTGCCTGAGTCTGCAGAACAATTTCGCAGAAGATACGTGTCTTCTTGTGTGAAAAACAATGACATCTTCTTTGTATTAAGTATAACACGCCAATAGATGATGTGTACACCCAAATTTCTTCACCCAAAAGTTTTGGACGCCATCAGGCCTGGGTACCCTCCAATTATGAAGCTCTTTAATAACCTCGGAGACTTTATCTGTGGTAAACGGCTCACGATGTATTTGTTGATAACTCTGACAAGCTCGGTGTTCTTCTTTAACCCACCTGGCTACAATATTGCAGGAGGCTCTTGCCGCTAGTTGACTTTGCCAGAACTCTTCAAGTTGTTCCTTATTTGGAAAACTATCGGTGGCTGCATTCCTAGCTGAATGAATCTCACAGTACAAAGTCCTTTCAGAGCGTTCAAACATTGTATTGTCGCACTTCCTATTATTGCTCGATTTATATATCCTCAACCGTTTTGCATATACATAAAGCTTCTGTTTTAAGGTGTCCAAGCAAGCTTGTGCAGTGTGGTTGGCAGGATTTTGTGCTGAGTGTTGTCGAATTCCACCTATTATTTCATCCACTCGTTTCTGCACTTTTCTTGTCTGTACTCCCCCAATGTAGTGCGTCAGTTGTCCAATTTCTTTTCGAAGTGTTTTCACTCTACTTATCCACTTTTTTCCCACGGGGGCACTCTTTGACGCGAATCTCTGTGATTGAACCTTCGATCAGAAATCTTAATGCCTAAAGTTTTAATTGCTGCAGTTGCTGCACAGTAAATCAATGTATGCATGTGCTCCAATGTGTTGATCTCTAGAAGGTGCGATGGCAAAATTATTCTGTTCAACAATTTCAATATAATTGCCACCTTTCTAGATAATCTTAACCTAGGTAATGGTGGTCTAGTAAGAGGATTACTATTATTATGACAGTAAACTATATATGGTTCACTGTTTTCTGGTTAGTACTTGACGAAATTTTTTAAAAGTCTCAAAGTCGCGCTCTCGTCATAAGCGAATGTTTTCTATGTAAGTTCGATAAAAAATTGTGTGGAACGAAAATTTTAGAAAAAACAAATGACTGTGCTAACAAAATTGTTTACATAAATCCGCAAAACATTTTTTTAATGAAGATTCGCTAAAAAAAATAGTAGGTACTACAAAAACTTGTTAAAATATTTTACACAAAAAATTCGTTAAAATATTTTTCACAATAATTTTCTTAATTAAAATTCATTAAAACATTGCTGTTTATCAATTTCTTTAAAAAATGTTGCGTTAAAACTTCGCCAAATATACTTTCACTCGAAATAATTTTTTTTCAAGAAAATGACAAACCATTTTCTTTAAAGGAAATTCGTTAAAACGTTTGTGAAAAAATTTGCTATTAAAATAACATTTTGTACATAAAAATTCGCTAATGAAATCATTTAAAATCTATACAATCTGATCTAAATACAGACGTAAAGAGTTCTTCTGCGGGTTCACAACAAACATTATTGCACCGGTTGCAGAGAAGAAAACAAGCGACAGAAAAATTGTCTACGGCTGTATTAAGTATGATTTCACCAAGTTAAAATAATAAAACACAACCTGATCTGGTATTAAAATTTGAATGAAACGTCTTAAGATTTCCCATCTCATTAATTAATTTTTTCTATAAAAATTTGCTAAAAATTAATTGCAATTACATAATCTGATAATATAATGTTGAAAAAAGAAAGAAATTTAGAAAATTTAAAAAAGAAAGTTCAGACACCTTTAGGATTAGAACGCCCATCATCCCTGAGTTTAAGTATCATACCCGCTAAGTGAGTGGTGAACGTGTCGCCACCTAGTTCGGAACCAAGTACTATGTTGTCACGCCCGCTCCAAATAACACAGAGTGTTAAAAATAGAGACAGTATACAACTAACTAACAATTTAAAAAATTGTTAGCCCTGGCCCATTTCTACCCCAATATAGGGACAAAGTATATAAGACTAGATGCATTCTCGCAACAATTAGAACCGTAGACCGGTTTCGCTCTCATTAGAGCTCTTCAGTACGGCATACTAATTGTAGCAATGTATTAATTGTAAATGGGCCAGGGCTAACAATTTTTTACATTGTTAGTTAGTTGTATACTGTCTCTATTTTTAACACTCTGTGTTATTTGGAGCGGGCATGACAACATAGTACTTGGTTCCGAACTAGGTGGCGACACGTTTGCCACTCACTTAGTGTTTTAAGACTGGCTATACGATAGCCGTGTTATTTTTGGTGCATTTTTGCTACAATTAGTATGCCGTACTGAAGAGCTCTAATGAGAGCGAAACCGGTCTACGGTTCTAATTGTTGCGAGAATGCATCTAGTCTTATATACTTTGTCCCTATATTGGGGTAGAAATGGGCCAGGGCTAACAATTTTTTAAATTGTTAGTTAGTTGTATACTGTCTCTATTTTTAACACTCTGTGTTATTTGGAGCGGGCGTGACAACATAGTACTTGGTTCCGAACTAGGTGGCGACACGTTTACCACTCACTTAGAAGACTGGCTATACGATAGCCGTGTTATTTTTTGTGCATTTTTGCTACAATTTGTATGCCGTACTGAAGAGCTCTAATGAGAGCGAAACCGGTCTACGGTTCTAATTGTTGCGAGAATGCATCTAGTCTTATCATACCCGCGCTCTAACGAATTCGTATAAGGAGCACATGACAAGTTTGTTATAAAGGGCATATTAGAAGCTCGGATGTAAATTTATGCTTTAACATAGCAAATAATTCTAATTTCAAATTGATGTTTTGCAAATATTTTATGATATGAAAGGGAGTAACACTTGAAACAGAAATGTGAGACTTTGCTAAAGACATTCTATTTAATATTTTTCGTGCATTATGCGCAAAACTTTTGTTAAAGCTCATCAGTTTTGAATTTTAAATCGCCACTTTGACATTTTCAAAAGGAAAACAAAAAATTTTCAAGCTATTTCGTTACTTACTTGCGATTAAAAAAGTATTTAGTAGTACTTTTTATTATTTATTTAACTCGTAAGTATGCATATAATTTAGGTGATATTGACACAGCTGTTACGTATCTTATCACACAAGTCTCACTGTAATATAGTCCAGTGGTTTTCTCTATGAGTAAACTTAGTATCTAATGTTAAGTAATGATTTGTAGCTCTGTGCAGCTCTCATCTCACAAGACATGAGTTGGCGCCACCTGTAGGAAAACTAGAAGTGTTCATTAAATTTTGCAAGCTATATTTTATTTACTTTGTAGACACTTAAAATAAATAACTCGACAACTCCATGACGCAGTTCAATTCCTTTGCAATTCGCGTAAATAAGTGAAAGTAAATACACTACTCAACCAGAATATCGCTGTTTCCCGAAGGAAACTTGATCGGAAAATATACACGGGTGTTTTGCCATTGCCATCCGACGGCATCGAACAGCACACGGTGTTCCCAATCCAAGTATTAATCGTTCCCGAAGTTGCTTAACTTCGGTGGTCTCACCGATGTATTCAACGTGGTGTGGCTATTGCACACTAAAACGGCTGCGTTCATATGAACAAAATCCTATGTTTATATGTTTAAAAGGGATTCATTTTTTTGTGTATTCTAGATCATTGATGACAACTGTCTTAAAAATGTTCATTTTATCTCGTCTAGATAAGGACCGATAATGTGCTCCGGGGTTTGACATTTAATTTTATTAACAACGTTTTTTTTATTTTTTTTTATTTTTTTAATTTCATATTATTGGCTGCGGCATCTCAGGCCATTAGCACATTCATTTCCAATCCTTCACTATTTTTACTAATTTTCCAGACAAAGTCAACTTCTCGTTGGCTCGCCCAGGAACCGAACCCGGGACCTCTCGCTTAATAGGCCGGCACCTAGCAACCTGCGCCACGCGGGCGTCAATAAACAACGTTAGAATATAAATATATAAAGGTCACGAGTCAAATATGAAACATTACGTTCCAGCATTTTAAAACTTTATGTTTATTCATTTTTGTCACATATGTGCGTGTTGTTGTAAAAAGCGGTTTATGTGTCTGGATCCGAACATTCGGACCAGGATACGATTTTTTTGATCAGATTTGTCCAAACATTGTGAGCAAAATAAAGCGTTTCTGATTGCCTTACTCTGTCGCAACTCTGTCTCTCTCTTCTACGCAGACTACACTCAATGTTATACGCGATACAATGCAAACATTGATGATTTTTTGACTTTCACATCTTACATTGCTTGGTCTATAATTCACTTGGTAGGTTGCTAGGTATATCGCCAGCTAATGGTGAAAGACAGCAGGTGTGGTAGATGACGCGTTTAGCAAACCACCAATTGGGTCTATGTACAAAAAATAGGAAAGCGAGTTTTTAGTATATGACTGAGTTATGCCAGTTTAAAAAACCTGAAAACATAAATGCCCTGAATTTGCAAGTACTTGAAGTGGGGAATTTTGACAGTTGACAAACCTGAAAACAAAAATGCCCTGAAATTGCGAGTACGTAAGTAGGTAGAAGATAGCAGTCCACCAACTAACGATTCGGATTATTTATCAGCGAAATCGCTCCAGGGGAAGGGAGAGATATAGGGAGCTGATTGATTGAAATTTGCACTTTAACATTGAAGATCCAGTAACATGTCGTTTTATGAGATTTTTTGAGAACATAAATTCAAACACTATGACGGATCTGACATTTTCGTATAAAATTCAAATAGGGGATAATCACGTAGGGGTAATATATCAAATTATTTTGTGATTAAACAATCGACATCACATTTGGTACACAGGTAGCTGTTCAGAAGAGAATAGTCTTATTTGTTTGTGAGTAGAATCACTTCCGAAGAAAGGGACATTTTTACTTTAAAAATCGAGTAATATATCGTTTTAGAAGTTTATCGGTACAGAAATATGATTACTACTAAACATCTCACATTTTCTAATGATGTTCTGGTTTGATTATGGAGGGGTTAAATATGATTACTTACACATCGTCACAACGTGGGGAAGTATGGCATCGGCGACACAAATTTCACAATTATTATTATTTTTTGCTTCAGCATCCTAAAGAGTGCCAAAACGTATAGAAAATATGATTTGAGAACGAAAATATTTTTTTGTCTGTCGGTGTGTATGTCTGGCTGTTTGTAGCCACGATAACTTTAGAACGAATTGCAATATCGTCTTCAAATTTGGTACACAGTTAGCACCCGATAAACGAACTGTTCGGATTGTTTTTGGGTAAAATCGTTCCAGGGCGGTAGGGGATGAAGAGGGTTATTTGGTGAAGATGGGCATTTTTTCGTTAAAACTCGAGTAATATAACGTTTCAGGGTTTGTTTATTAGGAAACCTTCAAGTTCATCAAACATCTGGTATTTTGTGCTGAAATTAAATTAGGGGTTGAATATGTGGGGGTGGAATATCGGTGCAAGAAATTTCAAAACTGTTGATTTCCTAAAACGGTGTAAAAAGTTTTAGAACATATAGAAAACATGATTCTGGAAAGAATTTTTTTTGGTCTGTCTGTCGGTCGGTCTGTCTGTTAGTAGGCGCAGTTAGAACTCGACAAATTAACGCTTAGAATTGTTTTTGGGTAACTTCGCTTTAGGGGGTAATGGACAAATGAGGGGTGGTTTGGCTAACATTTACATTTTTTCGTTAAAACTCGAGTTATATAACGTTTCAGAAGTTTATGGGTACAGGAATATAAATATTTTCTTTGTGGTCAAGTCATGGACCCTAAATTCATTCCATGAGAATGTCTGTCTTAAGAGAATAAATTATCACAGCTATGTGGAAGTTATGATTCAAGTTGCGGCACTATTTAATTTCTTGCGACTTTTTCGTAAAACGAAGAATTCACTAATGGGGAGATCTATATATATATATATATATATATATATATATATATATATATATATATATATATATATATATATATAACTCAAAAAAAAATAATGGGCCGATTTTGACTAAATTTCGTAAAACGAAGAATTCACTAATGGGGAGATCTGTATATATATATATATATATATATATATATATATATATATATATATATATATATATATATATATATATATGTAACTCAAAAAATAATAAGCCGATTTTGACTAAATTTGGTAGGTAGCTTCCTTTTGTAAGTGGCTTGGATAAGTTTGTTAGCCAGGATAATTGGACTAGTTTTTCCGGGAATATTTCGGGTTTCTTTCTTTTTGTATCTCCGAAAGTAACAAAGCTATGAAAATTTGGCACATACGTTTCTACCGTCAAGTATACACTACATATCGCTCCCTAATAGGGAGATCTATATATATATATATATATATATATATATATATATATATATATATATATATATATATATATATATATATATATATATATATATATATATATAGATCTCTCTATTAGTGAATTTTTCGTTTTACAAAAAATTAGCTAAAAATGTCGGGAAGTAAAGCTTCTATCCTTTAATTATGTCGGCCCCAGAGGTATTGGCATTTAGAAATTATTTCGGATATGTTAGAGCTGGATTTACATTCACAATATAATTTCTGTGGCTAATGTAATTAAATTCCGAAGCTACCTTACTGACTGAACTGAACTAACATTCACAATATTGAGTACTCTAGGTTTACAGAGTGGAAGTGGATGCGAGTGCCACACAGAGATTTATATTTGAATTTATTTGCATTATTACCATTGTGCGCTTAATTACTCTGTTCATATTCTGAATCGATCTTAGATACCTTCATTTTCGGGTGGACATTTTTTCTACATTATTTTCAGAATCGTTGGTTGAAAAGAGTCTAAATCTTGGTTGTCGTTAATTTCAAAATCTAAGTCGTTAATATCACTATCATTGGCGTTTTGTACGTATTATTGGTCATCACTGTTATCTAATAATTTTACTTATCTTCATCAGTCACTACTTGTTAGCCCATTTCTTTTCAGTCATATTGAAAACCGTTTATTTAAAATCAACGCAAGAGAGATTAATTACAGACACGTTACTACGCTACTGTTTGGATACAAGAGCTAACCGAATACTTCAACGTAAAAAAGGGATGTTATGTGAGTGTTTTCTAAACAAATACATAAAATTCCAAAGCACACAAAAAATATTCAAAACGTTATTGAACTTATTTTTGTTGGTGTATTACATACCACAATGCAAGGGTTAAACAGAGCGAAAATGACGTGTTCTTCCTTTAGTTTGTGTAATATAATTATGGTAGTACCTATATATGTTACTTAACAACATTTCGTGTGGGATATAACGGAGGTAGAAGGAAATTATGTTCGCAATGACCTAGATCCGATATTCAATCCAATCATGGTTTGCAATATCACTTGCACAACGATAAAGTGGGTACTAATAAATGCAGGTGTGTAAACCGTTTATCGGAAATAGGTGCGGGGTGCACATATTTTACAGCCAACATAATGTTCCATGAGTACAAACGAGAACAATTGAATTAACAAGCTGTTGCAGACTTTTGTGTTTCAAAATGACAACAAATCCATTATAAACTATAAAATCATCAAACTGTATTAAAGTACTTCAAGACATATTATAGACAAGACAACAGTGGAGCTAAACAAAAAATAAAGACTCTTAATTTCTTGCTAAATTTTGTAGAAAATTTTCATAAAGAAAAATTGAGCATAACTGTAAAGCTAACAGAAATTTCTTCGCACAGACGTCCATTAGAGTCCGTAGAATCCATTTTAGTGAAACTTACCAGGTATGTTCTTTTGGTAAAAAGTAAAAAATAATGTTGATAATGAAATCAACCAGATAGATTTTTATGAAAAAAAGGATCATTCGAAAAACTGTTGTATTTTGAAATAATTAAAACTATTTGCTTTGTGCTCAAATTGCTTGTGAAAAACCATATAATATATCACAATTAAAGGTTTTTTAATGATAAAAATCTAGTTTTTTAAAATCTTTGAAATAATATTGAATTTCTTGAATACATAGGTACCACGGTTTGAAATTTAATTAGATTTAATAGAGATGTAACTTAAATTTTGACGTAAAAATAAAACCTACGAAAAAGACGACAGTTTTGTAAAAGCATTTTATGGTGTGACTTCCAAAATAGTATAATTCGCAGTTAGATGAAATACAAGTAGTGACATCTCTTGGTACGCACCAGGAACTAGATTTTCAGTTTTATACGCGGATACACAATTAGATAAGTAAGCCTACAACCGTCTAAAATGTGGTCATTTATGCCGCCTAGACAAACACAGACAGAGCGAAGTCAACATTTGAGTGTATAAACAACAGTAGATATTTTTATCTGGGAAGTTTAGGTCAACTGGACAGCCAGCTGACAATTGCTGTCTCTGTCTTACCAACCTATTTTCCTCAATGTATCATCTTTCTCGTACGCAGGCTACGCTCACATAAATTACGGTATACATGGCCTTGATCGTTGACATGCCTTTTTAACTGTGCATACTCGTATATCCATGGTTTTATATAGTGAAGAAAGCCCTAATATATATATATATATATATATATATATATATATATATATATATATATATATATATATATATATCTGTGTGTGTGTGTATATATTTATTTATTTAACGTCGGTCTATTTCCGCGACTATGGCCAATCATCGACACCAGGGACCAGTTTCACCTCACTATCCTGAAAAATTTGCCGAACCCCTGCCTTTCTGTAAGGAGGGTAGGGATATTTAAGGTGCCCACCAAATAGCTGGGTTGTTTAAAAAAGTAGAAACATTTTCCAAAAGAAACTTCAAGCTATTTACACACCTGCCATATATAATTATTGACAAACAGCTTTATGACCCAAGTAGAAAACAAAATTTTTATGAAATTTTGCAAAAATTTCATTTACAAAAATTCACCAACTTTTTGGCCGAAATTGCCTTCAGTGATCTTACACCATATTATATTTTTTACAAAAATTCGACTTACTTAACATTTATTATTAATTACCAACATGTTACAAAAATGTTACAAAAATGATTTCTACGGAAACAATAAAAACAATTCTGTGAAAACTTTTCAAATTCAGCCACTATTTGAGAGTGCCTGTATACGGCAGCTTGATTTTTTCGACGAGTAATACAAACAAAAAGCTCTCTGAATGCGTCATTTCCATGGGGCTCAGATCTCTATTGGTACAAATGCCTTTTTACAATTTGTGGTATGTGTTCGTGCAATCTACCAAAACAATTGAAAAACGATGAACTATATAATTTTTTTTCCTTACAGACATGCATTATAATTCAATGTAAAATGGAAACATGCAATGACATAAAGAGTGTTCTATTAAAAAAGAAAGTGTGTATCATCCACGACTTATGGGCCAGCCTGTGATTATGAAAATAATTTTATAAGTTGCAGCTCAAAACACCCTGTAATTAAGGTATACAATTTTTGCTCATATCTTGTATATAAACAAAAATATTGAGTTTTCCTGGAAAAATGCATCACCCTGTATATGTGTAAACAGACAAAAACTGAAACTTACCCCGTATATGGATTTTAGAGATTCTAGTTCGCGCTTATTTGAAGAAGTCTTTTCAAAATTCATAAGACTACGAAAATTTACTAATATATAGACTATTAACCTATAAACTCTATAGCTGAAACTACTGCCAAAGCATCAGAAAGAAGGTCTATTTGAAATGGAATTTCTGATAACAGTTTAGCAAAATAAAGGACAGTGATAGTTGAAGCTGAAACTTATGGCTTTGTAAAACTCACCTATGATGAAATTTCTTCTGCGCAGTCCGTATTTGTTTCGTAAAACAAAAAATTCACTAATAGGGAGATCTGTATATATATATATATATATATATATATATATATATATATATATATATATATATATATATATATATATATATATACGGTATCGATAACTCAAAAAATAATAGGCCTATTTTAATGAAATTGGGTACATACCTTCCTTCTGCAAGTGGCTTAAATAGGTTCGTTAGCCAGGAAAATCGGACCAGTTTTTCCGGGAAAATTTTGAGGTTTCCTTCGGAAAATCTTTGTATCTCCAAAAATAACAGAGCTATGACAACCAACTGCTGTCCAACATACCCTACGTATAAAAATTTACATCTCTACGTTGAAAGAAAAAAAAGTTATAGGCATTTTAAGAAAAAAAAGTTGGGTACCACTGGTGATCAGACGAAAGCACAAGAACAAAATATTTTGCGTGATTAACAAAGCCAATTGAATATTACATACAACGGTTACGTTTTCTTGACGCAAAAACGTCAAAAAGTAACAGAAAAAAAATGTTGAAAATTTGATAATTTTTCTTTTTCAAACGTCAAAGTCGCGATTTAAAACGTAAAAATTTGCAATTTTCAGACAACGAATTTGGAACAAATACGGATTATGTAGACGATATGTTGTAAGAAGTGTGTTTTGCAAAGCCTTAAGGTTCAGCTTCAACCATCATTGTCCCTCATTTTACTAAAATGTTTTCAGAAAATGCATTTCAAATAGACCCTCTTTCTGATGCTTCGACAGTTCCAGTTTTTGTCTGTTTACACATATACAGGTGACGCTTTTCTACGGCAAAGCTCAATATATCCGTAATTATATAAGATATGACAAAAAAGTATATACGTTAATTATAGGGTATCTCGAGCTGCATCTTACAAACTTATTTTGACAATCATGTTTGTGTTTTTCATTGAATTATAATGCATCTTTGTAAGGAAAAAAATTGATATCGTTCATCGTTTTTGAGTTATTTCAGTTGTTTTGCAACTTTTCACGTTTTTGACACATTTTTCAAACACACATCACAAGTTGTGAAAGGGCGTTTTTATCAATAGATAGCGGAGCCCCATGGAAATGACGCATTTAGAGAGCTTTTTATTTGTATTACCCGTCGAAAATGTCGAGCTGCCGTATACGGCCACGCTCAAATAGTGGTTGAATTTTAAAAGTTTTCGCAGAAATGTTTTTAGTGTTTCTGCGGAACTTATTTGTGTAAGATTTTTGTGATATGTTGGTAATTAATAATAACTGTTGAGTACGTTATTGTAAAAAAAATTTTTGCAAATTTTCATATTTTTTTTTTCAATTTTGGTCATAAAGTTGTTTGTTAATAATTATATTCTGGCAGGTGTGTAAACAGCTTAAAGAGGTTCGTTGGCTAGGAAAATCGGACCAGTTTTTTTCTGGAAATTTTAAAGTTTATTTTCGGAAAATATTTGTACTTTTTGAAACAACAAAGCTCTTTTAATGAAATATGGTATATTGTTACTGATATATAGGTTATACTGCCAACCAAATATCCTTCTTTTAAAAACAAGACATATTTGCCATTAAAAGCATTTTTACGAAAATTCGCTACCATAACGCACTTGCTGCGTCCAGACTTTCTTATTATAGGACGTTTCGGTTCTATCGAACCATCTTCTGGGGTTAATACTGTACTACGGAGTAGTATTAACGCCTGAAGATGGTTCAGGAGAGCCGAAACGCCTAGGATTTTATAATAAAAAATGTTATTGTTGCCCCAGTAAGCAAAAAGAAAATTAAAACGTTCTTGCAAAATTTACTCACCGGCGTATGGCTCCAATAATTTACTGTATACTGTATTCACCCGAAGATGGTAATTCAAATGTTTATTATTTAAACATAATTATGGATAGCGTCCTTGCAGTTTAGTGCTTTAATTTTATCAACAGTAGTTTTTCACAGTTTTCTTAGTTGAATCATATATTTGTGAAAACACGCATACCCAGTTTTCAAAAGTATTTAGTTACACGTTTTACTATTGATTTTATTTTATAAAATAATCAGGGTAGCTAGGTTTAAAACAGCTTTGAAATAGTTGCGAAGCCGCGGATAACAAGAGTAAATCATGGAACTGAAGGAAAAAGGTTCTATGTGTGTATTTTAGTTCTCTATCTTTGGTCTCTTTCCTTGGCTATGGCCAATCACCGACGTCGGGGAGCAGTTTCACCTTATCAACCTGGAGATTTTGTTAAACCCCTCCCGCATGCGACACGGAACCGACGTCTTTACATCCCTTTTAAAGCGCGTAATGTGCAAACATTTAACTTGCTTAAACACAACGTCACAACCTCGGTTGACGTGTGTTCTCTACCATTATTTGAAAAACGAAAAGCAATAACTGTTTTTTTTTTGTCAATTTGCTGCAAATCTTTAAGTACAAAATCTAAAAATAGTTTGATTATAATAACCGCTTTACCTGTTTTTTTTTCCTTTTTTTGCCTAACGTCAAAAAGTAATTTGATAGAAAGGTTTTTTCCAATTACGAAGTTATAGCGGCTGCAGATAGTTATTTTGAGGGCTTACATTCACCAAGCTGCAAAGAAGGAATGATTGGATTGAACTATTGCTAAATTAAATGTATTAGTTTGGGACGGGACTATATTGAAAAATAAAGCTAATGCGTTGACTAAAAACACGCGTTCCTTTTCTTTGGTGGGCTCTAAAGTTTCCGCACCATTATTGTTATTAGTTTTATTAATTCGAAAAAAGTAAAGAAAATCACAAGCAAAAGTACGTCAACTTTTGGATGTAGGACTCATTTGTTTTGTTTTACATTAAAGCACTTGTTCTCATCTAGTGCCATTTTATTATCGTTGTAAATTACCTATTGTGAAAATATTATTTTCTTTTTCTTTTAAACCCATATCTAGAGATGTAGTGGACATATAGATAGGCACCATCATATTACACCTTCAATGTCGGATCGATAAAGCAAATGAAAGGCTGCTCACAGACCCATGGCAGCATCGCAGAGATTATTTTTAGAAAAAAAGTAGTACATGACGAACAAATTTTGTCCAATATTTTAACGCATTTTATTTTAGGATCCTTAAAATTCTCGCACCACGAAAATACCGAAAGCTTCAATTAAGATAAGATTTCAATTAAATTGCTTCTAAAAAATTAAAAGTCTGTCTTCCGTGCATGTCTCTTAAAATATTTAAATTTTTATTCTGATGGTACTGACTGTGGAATAGAAGCAATATTTGGCCGTTTCAAGAAATTCCGCACCGAGATGGCGAGCCTGTCACGCATCCCACAATGTTCTAGGAGGCTGGATACTGTATCCGTATTACTTTATAGGTATGTTCTCGCTGTAACTAGTATAGCGCAATGACGAGCTCTAATTATGGTGAGAATACACATACATTGTCCCAGTATTACGCAAGGAATGGACCAGGGCTGACAATCTACAAACATTGTTGGTTAGTTGTACACAGTCTCTATTTATAAAATGTTGTTTGAATTGGAGCTGTCCTGAGAACATACTACCTGGTTCCGCAACACGATGGGGACCCTATCGTAGATCCCACTGTATTGTTTTATAGAGTTCAAAGAAATCTGGGTGACTTGGAATCTGTACCGTTATGAATGATATTTAGGTACAGCACATTACACTTAAAAATGGGGTTCAAGGCTCCATAGAAAAATAAAATACCTTAAACACTACTGACATACATATGGACCAAGCATTATGTAATTATGAATGTTAATAAACTCTAAGTAAAGGCTTAAACTTCCAGAAATGGCATAAAACTTTAAATTTTAAGAACTCTACAAACTAGATATATACAAACAGCGCAGACCAAAAATTTACGGTAGTTTTAAAAAGGACTATACGATCAGGCAGTGGAATAAGGAAGGAAAATGTAGTTTTCATTTGTTTTGTGTGTTAGCGTCGCTTGCAGCAATACTTGTAAGGAGTGTCCTTTTAATTATTTAAATGTTTGCTTAAGCGATAGTCACTCCTTTATAAAAGTGAAAAGTTCATTTTGTTGAAGGGTAACAAGAGTTTAAGTTTCATACTGGTACACGCAATAACCTGGAGTCCTATAAGAGACAGTAACAAGTTCTTTGTTTGAGAGTTTTCTGTTACGTAAATGCATAATTGACATGTGTACGTCATAGGTAATGTATACCTACTCTTTACCGCATTTAAAAAGGTAGGTTTCAAAGAGGACAAGGTGAAATAGAAATAGCTTTTCATAGTTCTCTTCCAACTATGAGCAGGCCAAGACTTATACTCGATTTGACAAATACAAATTCAGTTTGAGGAGTCCAGCTGATGGAGGGTTGAATTTCTGTCTGCAATCGCAGACCTTAGCTTTGTTAAAAAAATTTAAAAAAATTGTAAATGTAAATCTTTGTACGTAATATAAAATAACAGATACTAAGACTGCCGCATTGTGTATGAACAAGTTACATGCCTGCAGCCTCCTCTTTATGTAATATGTGTCAATTCGTTCATCCCGTATCCTATACGTGGGTTGGGTACGTAAAAAACCCCTAACCTCCTTGCCAAACAAAATTGCCAGCTTAGTAAAGTGTAACTGCTCTATTTCACTATTTCATCAGCTATTTGCCATAGTTACAGAAATAGGCCGAAGTTAAATTAACAAAATACACATGGCACGAAAATACAAATTGTCACTTGGAGTTTCTAATACATATGACGCTATATCACATATGCTGCCATACTAAATAATTTTGGCTAAAAAAACAAAACATTTGGATATGCTTTATGAACATCATTGTGTCAATCTCACGGTCATTTTCAGTGAGTAGAAAATATAAATTAAAAATAAACAAGTATAATACGTTTAATTTATATATGCCTACTCTAAGCCCCTCTTAAATTTCTACTAATTTATGTTTATTGTTTATCATTTATCTTTGTGATCTCAAATTCAAATAAGATGCGTCACCAAGAGTTAAGCGAAAATTCACTTTTCTGCAATAAATAATTCTGTTTGTTGAATTTAAAGCCAACAAAGAAGTATCCTGATTTAGGTTCAATTTTTTTTCGACCGTTCTTATAGGTATATAATTAACATTGTTATATATATATATATATATATATATATATATATATATATATATATATATATATATATATTTATTTATTAGTGCCCTAAACTTAAATCCATCCTGGAAGTCTAATTAAAACCAGAAAACCGAATTAATTAATAGAAGGAAAGACATAGGCTTTGAGGAAGTTCTAAATTTAACTTGTTCACAATAAGCAAGGATATATAGTTGAAACTGCAGACAGCTTGTTTCCAGAATTACAGAGTGGTTGTGACGCACATAGACTCATATATCTTTCCAAAAACATTTCGGTTATAAAACTTAATAAAAACGTTTTTAAATCAACACCACTAAAGAAAATTTCCGTGAATATCTGTGTCATCGTGTTCAATGCATATATATTTTCATTTGATTCAGCCAGTAACCTTTTGTTTTATATTTAGTATACGAAAACAAGCTGTAATTTCTGTAGGAAATATGAAATAGGTAACGTAACAGATCAAAAAAATTTTTTTTTAATAAATATTTCGGACTTGTTAGTTTATACGTTATAAAATTACTAATCACGAAAAAACTTTTTAATTTTATGTAAGATTGCTAACATGAAACGTCATGTTCTGTTTTTAGTGATTTTTCTTTTAAAAAATCACTAATGAGGAGATCCCGACTTTTGAATTTTGAAAACATTTCTTCAAATGAGCGCGAATTGGGCCCCTAGAACCCACATCCAGGGTCAGTTTCAATTTTTATATGTTTATATATATATATATATATATATATATATATATATATATATATATATATATATATATATATATATATATATATATATATATATATATATATATATATATATATATATATATATATATATATATATATATATATATATATATATATATATATATATAGTTATCACACCGATAACCCAAAAAATAATAGGCCGATTTTAATCAAATTATCTGAGTACCTTACCTTCCTTTTGTAAGTGGTTTGGATAACTTCGTTAGCCAGGAAAATGGGCCCCAGGTTTTCACGGAAAATGTTGTGTTTTCTTTGGGGAAAAAAATATATCTCCGGAAATAACAAAGTAAGGGCAAACAAATTTGGTACCCATGTTGTATTCAGTTTGTATAAAGAGTGTACCATGTACCAAAATTTAGGTCTGTAAGTTTAAAGACAAAAAAGTTATCGGCATTTAAAGAAAAAAAATTGGGGTTTTCCTCAAAACGCCAAAGTCGCGATTTGAAACGTCAAACCTGGCACCATTTAGGCAAAGAACACGCAACAAATACGGATTATGTGAAGGAAATATCGCAAGAAGACTGTTTTGCAAACCCTCAAGTTTCAGCTTCAACCGTCATTGTCCTTCCTTTTACTAAAATGTGTCCAGAAATTTCATTTCAAATAGACCCTTTCGCTGATGTATTTTGGCCATTCACGCTTTTGTCTAATTATAATCGTAAAACGCATACAGTCCATTCAATATAAAATTTCTCTTTTGTTGTCTCTTCACGCTATCAAAACATTTTGATTTCGAAAACCGCATCGCAATACGCACAAAGATACTGTAAAAAGTAGATTAAAAATTCGATCGTTTGATTTAAAATTTTGTTGCCGTAAATGTATTTTTTACCTAAGTGTACCCATCAGAGCTCATCACAGGTTTTAAGCTTCATATATTAGGGGAAAGTTATTGGTTTCCTTTAATAATTAATAAAAGTTATATACTATAAATTATTTAATATATAATTTCAATTTTAATGGCACTATGTATTAAACACTAAGTTTCAGTGTATGAAGAAATGTGTTATCTACATTTCAGCATATTTTTAGACAAATAAGGTTTAGTCGAAACGATGTGAAGAAATATCATTTGATTTCAATATACTCATATACAAGAAATTTAAAAGTTGCATTATTTAAGTAAAATCCTTTTATCAAAAGTCTGGACGCAGCAAGTGCGTTATGGTAGTGAATTTTCATAGAAATGATCTTGCACAAATATTTTATTATAACTTTTTTTCTTGTAATGTAGAAATCTAAATTTTGGTCTATAGTTTACTTTTTATATTGTAGACCTAATTACCAAATTTGGTTATAATAGCTTTTTTATTTTTTGAGATAAAAATTTTATTCGAATGAAAACTCAAAATTTTCTCGGAAAACCTCGTCCTATTTTCCTGGTTAATGAACTCCATACCACTTACAAAAGGAAGGCACATGCCAAATTTGATCAAAATCGGCTCATGAATTTTTTATATGTTTATATATATATATATATATATATATATATATATATATATATATATATATATATATATATATATATATATATATATATATATATGTATATATATATATATATATATATATATATATATATATATATATATATATATATATATAAATATATAAAAATTGAAACTGACCTCGGATATCTGTTCTAGGGGTCCTAGTTCGCGTTCATTTGCAAAAAGTTTTAAAAAATTCAAAAGTCGGGATCTCCCCATTAGTGAATTTTTTCTACGAAAATTCACTAAGAAGTAAGACATTATAGTACCAGCTGCTAAAATTGTAGATGATAATTTAGTAGTTTAGATAATAAATATATTTATATTCTAGTTGTCAATGTCTAAAATTAATTTAACTAATGGCTGTGGCTGAACTAAGGTTATTAATGTTAGTTCTACTATTAGTGTTAATTCTTCACTAGTAATAGTATATATTTGCCAACCATTCATAAGCAGTAATTACTTAAGTATCTTTTTATATTAGATTAAATGAGTAAGTAGTAATTGTTTCTACTTGGCTTAGTTTTGCAGATTTTTAGCCGATGATATTATAGCCAGGTAAACGGCTTTAAATAATTGCCTAAATTTTTGAAAGAACGTAGATGTAGCAACTCTTATTTTCTCGAAGTAAATGTAAATATGCAGTGCTTAGGTGGAAACGTTGATGAAATTTGGAACTGCAGGGGAGTTAAATTAAGAGGAAATTGGGAAAGTGACGAAATAAAACAGTTTTTTTGATAATTAATGAAAGTTATATACTATAAATTATTCAATATATAATTTCAATTTTGATGGCACTATGTATTAAACACTAAGTTTGAGTGTATGAAGAAATGTGTTATCTACATTTCAGCATATTTTTAGACAAATAAGGTTTAGTCGAAACGATGTGATAAAATATTATTTGATTTCAATATATTCATATACGAGCAATTTAAAAGTTGCATCATTCAAATAAAATCCTTTTATCAAAAGTCTGGACGCAGCAAGTGCGTTATGGTAGTGAATTGTCATAGAAATGATCTAGCATCAAATATTTTATTATAACTTTTTTTTCTTGTAATATAGAAATCTAAATTTTAGTCTATAGTTTACTTTTTATATTGTAGACCTACCTACCAAATTTGGTTATAATAGCTTTTTTATTTTTTGAGATAAAAATTTTATTCGAACGAAAATAGGCTTATGATTTTTTTTATGTTTATATATATATATATATATATATATATATATATATATATATATATATATATATATATATATATATATATATATATATATATACACATATATACATATAAAAATTGAAACTGACCTCGGATATCTGTTCTAGGGGTCCTAATTCGCGCTCATTTGCAAAAAGTTTTTCAAAATTCAAAAGTCGGGATCTCCCCATTAGTGAATTTTTTCTACGAAAATTCACTAAAAAGTAAGACATTATAGTACCAGCTGCTAAAATTGTAGAAGATAATTTAGTAGTTTAGATAATAAATATATTTATATGGATGATGAAATTTGGAACTGCATGGGAGTAAAATTAAGAGGAAATTTGGAAAGTGACGAAATAAAGCAATTTGACACTTAACCTTTTTCAAAAAGCTAGGTTAAAATTATGTCATTTACAAGCACAAGCTAAGCTTTTTGTAACATATGCTGTATAATTGATTAAAAAATAAATAATTATAAGTAGGTATAATTATAGGTATTTAGTTGTACGTATTTAATTTTAAATCTATGTTACAAGATATTATCAAAACATTCAAATTATTTATATGATACAATGTATAATGATTATTCCCTGCAAAAATATTATACTATATATCTACCTGTAAACTAATTTTCAATGTTTCTAATATTTTTTAACATTACTAACTTCTTGGTTTAAATTCAACGTCAAGTTTAAAACTCTCAGGTACTCAGAACTATATAATAGACCTTCTTTATGCTATATGGTTATTAATTGCAGTTATTACCTAAAACACTTTTGATGTATATTGCGCTTTAATAACATTATTAGAAATTATGTTTTATTAATGATAACATTGCATTGTTTTCCTTAATGTACTTGTTGTAAATTTCGAAGTCGACAGAACGTGATAGAAAAGATAATGTATACTATAAATATTAATTGAAAGAATATATGGTTTACACCTAAATAATTAAAATAATGTATTTCAATTGGCATAAATAGATATTAACTAGTTAAAAACTGATTTTCTAAGAATTCAAATTGAAAAACCACTCAAGGTGTATTGTTTATATCCGGAATTGGATATTATTCTTTGATATTGATAAGTAACCTGAATGCAGAATCAGAGACCTCTTTTCTGGCTTCACAAGTGCTCGTTTTTATCTCTGCAACCAGGTTCGCCTTTTACTTGTGAAGCCAGAGAAAAATGTCAGCCTATATCTGTATTTTGTTTGGATCAGTTTCACCAAGTAAGGGCAAAAACAATCAATTAGTATGGAATTTACACATAACTCATCTTCATTTACAAAAATTTTAGGATCAAATGAACTTACCTTGAGTGATAGTTGATCTTGATTGTTTGGAAGCTTAGTTGAAGTAAATAAGCTAATAAGTACTACTTTAAGAGCCCAATTCATCACAATATAATTTTTAGACCTGACGATCGTTTCGCTAACAAAGTTAGCGGCATCAGAGGTATGAATAAACTAATAAGCGCTTGTACTAATTCCGATTTCAGCTACGATTCACATATTTTTAAAGATAGACAAATTTATTCTCTGATTAAGATAATCCAATATAATAATCAGATGAGTTTAAAGCAGTTGTTGTATACAGCATATGATGGACTGAAACGCTCAAAAATACGGCAGGGCATAAAGACTATTTTTACTTCAACGAATCTTCCACATAACCATGATCCCAAAGTTCGCTTGATCCGTAGTTTATGTTTCAGCTTCGTCTCGTAAATAAACTTTTGTAAGTGTCTACAGAATTCTTGCAACAACTATGTATGTAGTATAAGGTAAGTAATCGACTAGTTACCAAACACAATGTTGTTCAAGTGAACTGCGAAGATTATTGTAAAAACGGGGAAACGGCATTACAAACAGTTTGGCTGGAATGATCAAAATTACATTAATAGTAAATTCCAAGGCAAATGGTATTGAATATGTACGCCAAAAAGCAAATAATAAGAACATTTCCTTTTATTTTCAACCACAATTCTGTTTTCTGTTTTTTTTTTCATGATAGGTAACATTAAAAATATCCTTCTTCCTTTGTATCACTTGATCCAAAGCTGGTGGGTGAGAAAATTATAGCCCATTTGATTAATCTGTGGACGTAATAACTTTTCGATCTAAAGTATTCTAAAGACCGAGATACACGGCGCGTGATATGTCAACCCCGGCACGTCGACCAGCGTTTCACACGTCGTGTAGCCAGGGTGATTTTTTGTGGCTCTCGGAGTGGGTTTCCACGGGCCTAGGGTTCATCAGTGTGTTGGTTAAGTTGTACAACCTCAAAGGAACTGAAACAAATTGGCGTATTGCTAGCAAGGCGGTAGTGTATACAATCTTTTCAGACATAAACGTACATTTAATACTGAAGTGACTAGTTTGAGGAGCAAAAAAATCTAGATGATAGACACACCGTGTAGCACCCCTGACTTGTGTAATCATGGCTTATAAACAAAAAATCTGAACGCTCGTAGAATGCCAATCCACGCGCCGTCTATCCAGGCCTTAGGGACAAAAATCATCGCCAGAGACAAAAATGGATCTGCTGATCAGAAGCAAAATTTGTGCTGACACAGAGACAGCCCAATGTAACAAATCCGTTGTAAAATTCTATGTAAGCTTTAGTCCAGTTTTAGCGTGGGCGTTTTTTTTTACGCCTGAATAACATTTTACAGGAAAAAAAGAATCCTGTGCGGCAGAACAATAACGCAAAAAAGTTTCTGCCAAAACGCTTTTAATTTTGCCATAACATAAATATTCGCCAATTTATACAAGAAAGAAAACACACTTGTTACCATAATTGTTGCACGCAGTGTTGCCTCTTCAAGAGTAAAATAAATAAACTCCTGCAAACTATTTTTTTTAATGAAATGTATTACAACTGGATCTGATTTGTGAGAACTAAAATACGCTAGGCTAACGCATTTGTAAATAATATAGTAAATTTTAATTTATATAATTTCGTTTTGAACTGTTACTGCCCTAGTAGGATTTTCAGGTAGAGTGTCAGTATTTTTATCCCTCTTGAAGTTATAGATCAATTAATCCTCCTTATCTATAACTTCTTTATTTACAACAAAAAAGGTTGTTTATAGAAAAGCTAATATTGGTGCTAAAATATCTCATTATCGAAAAATGCGGTTTAAATCACAGACTTTCCATTTTTTCTAAATAAATGTGATACACGATTCCTAGAACTCGTATGCAGAATCAGTTTCGATTTATATATATATATATATATATATATATATATATATATATATATATATATATATATATATATATATATATATATATATATATATTTATACAGGTGTCTCAGTAAAATGGGATAGTTGTGTTTTGGCTTTAATTCTAAACGTCCTTTATTTGTTCTTAAAATTTTGTTTAAAGAAATTTAAAGGTGCACTGCTAAGTTATTTAATTTTTCTTACTTAAAATACCTCTGCAGTACTCCAGGCTTATTAAAACAACATAGTGATCTTATCTATAGCAACTGAAAAATAAATTTCAGGAGGTCGGTAGAGAAAACCATTTTCTTTGATCTCGTATTTGCAATGTTTGAATTTTTACACTGATAAAAGTAAACCCTCTATAATTGCGTCATAATTTTTACAGCCTAGTGCTTTAATTTCTATTATAAGATTAGGAGTGCCATTTTATATAAAAGTTAATAACAAGATGAATTACTAAAATTTAAAAGAAATTATGTGGCTGCTCAGGGCAGAACATGAGATAAAATGCAATTCTGAAAAATATGTTGGTTCATAGCTTATAATTTGGGTGGCGTCAGACATACAAAGAAAAATCTAGACTCGGTTAACCTTAGTTATTAATAAATAATCATTTTATATAAGCCAAAATGACTATAGGTTATTGTGATAGATGGAAGCAGTTATATATAAAAATTTTGAACTTAAATAGAGGACAGATTAGCAATGTACTTTACTATGGTGTGTATGCCCATGCTCCTTGGATTAACTTGGTGTGAAAGGGCCTGATGCTACCCAGGGCTAGCGAAATCTCTGAATATATTATTGTGTTGACGTTATTGTAAAGACCACTCAGTGCTTTCAAAACAGGTGGATTGACTTCGGAGAATGCTGCTACAACACGTGCTTCTACACGGCATGGTGTTGAATGGGGCTCCCATAATGATGGTATTAAACGGGGCCCTCAAAACGATGGTGTTGTTGGGGCTTCTATAACGGTGCACCTGAACGGGGCCCACAAAACAGTGATGTTGATGGGACTGCCATAACGGTGATGTTAAACGGGGTCCCCGAAACGGTATAGCTCATATGAGCGTCTACCTTTTTATCTTAGCTAGTTATAGTTGTCTTAACATTTTTACTGTCACTAAGATTTTGTTGAAAAGAGAGTGAGCTGAAGGCTATAGGAGCTTATAAAACATTCTGTTATGTGAGAAACGAAAATGAATATATATATATATATATATATATATATATATATATATATATATATATATATATATATATATATATATATATATATATATATATATAGATATTGAAACCGGCTACCGTCGCTTCCAAGATGTTCACGAACAATACCAGAGAATATGTGTGTTTGTTTCTACGGGCATGAATTTAAGACGTTAAGTCCATTGAGTAGGAAAGTAGTAAATGTCGTTGACTAAGAAAATAATGTAATCATGTACCAATGAACGTTATAACTGGAATATATAAGTTGTAAAGCTTGTAACACGTTACACTATGATGGGAGGCAAATTTTTTAATATTTGACAGTGGATTACACCAAGTGTTGAACCAGTTTATATATATATATATATATATATATATATATATATATATATATATATATATATATATATATATGTGTGTGTGTGTGTGTGTGTGTGTGTCATTGCGATAAGTCAAAAAATAATGATATAATGCATTGAAGACTAATCATAGCTATGGGGACAAACTGGCTAACATCGGGTTGTTAACTATGACACTATTTTTCTGATGTGGATTCGCATCCCAGTCAGAATAAAATTAATTTATTCTGTTTGGAAACGAATTCAAAAGTTAGAGTTCCAACTTATGTTGCTAGATCAGACACTTCGCTAATGGCCATACTTTTCGAAGCTATTCATCAAATTAGAAAAATGCTCTAAAATAATATATGCTTGATCTGTACAGTCGACGCATAAGGCAAAGGCCGGTTTAGTTACTGATATTCACATCGGCTTCTCATTATCTTGAGCAGCTAAGTTAGCTCTAGTTTAAAAGAAGTTTATATTCCAACTGTTTGCACTTTATTATTGTATTTTTAGAACTAAGTGAAGACTGGAACCTGTGATAAGCACTGATTAGTACACTTGGAGAACCTAAATCACCCCCAATACATTTTTTAAAGACCTGATGATTGTTTCACTAATAAAGTTAACGTTAACAGAAGATAAAAATTCTAAGATATTAACTACTAAAAATTGGGTTTATAGTAGGTGTCCGATAAAAGACTGATACCCTAGAGAGAGGAATCAAATGAAACAAGAAAGTTTTTTAGAATGAAATTTACTTGAATTTGTTATTGAAGTTAAAGGTGTTAAATTGGTTGAAGGCGAGGTTTTGATTTCATTTGATGTAGCCTCTTTCTTCCCCAGCGTGCCCACATAACAAACGCAAACGTACTTAGAACAAAATGAGCAACCAAGTGAAAGGGTTTGCAAAAAATATTTAACTTTAACAAAGCTTTGTTTGTATAAAACAAGTAATCTCTCAATTCTACACTGAGTTTTTTTGAACAAACCCAAGCACAGCAATGGGTAACCCTCTTTCTCTCCATTCAGTGCAGACATTTTCATGAGTTGACGTGATACGTTGGGCAATCTAAAAGAAACATTGAAAGCAGCTTTAAGAAACAACTGGCACAGCTGAGATGCGGTAGTATAGATAAATTATGCGTGGTCCAACATATTTGGGATAATAATCACAACATATATAAATAGTTATCACAAAATTGTGTACAACCAACCAACAATTTTTGTGAATTGTCAGCCCTGGAATATTTCTTTCCTAATAAGCGGACAATAAATGTAAGGCTAAATGTATTCTCACCATAATTAGAAACGCAGGCCGATGTCGCTCTAATTAGAACTCGTCAGTGCGCTGTACTAATTACAGCGAGAACACACCCATAAAGTAATACAGCTAAGGCAGCCAGCCTACTAGAACATTGTGATATGTACGACAGGGTCGCCATCTTGGTACGGAACGAGGTAGTATGTTGTCATGACAGCTGAAATTAACACAAAATGTTATAAATAACTACATACTACCTGGTTCCGCACTGGGATGGCGACCCTGTCATACATATCACAATGTTCTGGTAGGCTGACTACCTTAACTGTATTACTTTATGGGTGTCTTCTCGCTGTAATTAGTATAACTCACTGACGAACTCTAATTAAAGCGCAACCGGTCTGCGTTTCTAATTATGGTGCCTCACATACATTGTCCCTGTATTTGAGAAAAAATAGGCCAGGGCTGACAATTTACAACAATTGTTGGTAGGTTGTACACAGTCTCTATTTATAACATTTTGTGTTAACTGGAACTGTAGTAATAACATACTATCTGGTTCCGCACCGAAATAGCGATCCTGTCGTACATCTCACAATGTTCTAGTAAGCTGGCTGCCTTAGCTGTTTTACTTTATGGGTGTGTTCCCGCTGTAATTACTATAGTGCTCTAAAGAGCTATAATTAGAACGAAACCGGTCTGCATTTCTAATTATCGTGAGAATACATCTTCTACTTCTCAAAAATGTTAGACAACTGGTGAAATTAGACTCATACGAGAGTATTTATATCTCTGGGGTCATGAACAACAAAGCTTGTTTGAACCGAGCTCGGCCACTGCTTAATAGTTCACTGTTCGTACCTTCTCTTTGATATAAAAGAAATGTCGAAACTGAGTAGGAACAGGTATAACGGGATTTTTAAAAGGACTTCTGACAATTAAAATAGAGGCGTAGAAAATTTGTTTGCGATTACTCTCCCTCTCTTTCTCTCTCTCTCTCTCACTCTCTAGGGTGTCGATCTTTAACCGTACACCCCATATAAACACAATCTTAAGCGGTTAAGGGTTCAGGATTTATCATCCTCTGATGACGCTATATTTGTTGGTGAAACAATCGTTAGGTCTTTAAAAAATATGTTGTGGTGATTTGGGTTCTCCAAGTGTACTCAAACGTATTTTTCGCGCTATGGGCGTTTTCAAACTTTTCATGTTTTAGAACCAGTTGTAAAGTTAATTGACCTGTCTATGCGACAAATATTCACGATATTTCTTATATTACCTCCACATCGTCAATACGTGTAAAAGTATGCCATTAAGCGAAAAAAATTTTTTCGCTTAAACGTGTCAAAACATAATTTAGAAAGAAAAGTTATTTGTGTCTGTCGATCTGTATGTCTGTCTGTTTGTAGCCACGATAACTTTAATATATATGTTATAAAACAAAATGAATAATCTCCTTAAATAAAGTGGTTACTTTTTATTTCTGTACTTTCGCGTTTTAAAAGTAGTATTGTTGTGCTGATTTCATTAAATTATCGTCTAGACGTTATGAAGCATTTAATGTAATACGAGAACAATGATGAAGCCGTGAAAGAAAAATTATCAACACTCACTTGGGTGTTTGTGGGTCGGTGCTTATTATGACGTGGTTAAAATCAACAGTTATGAAATACATGGTACTCTAGACTAGCTCACAAACGAAATATGTTTATTACAATTTGATTCTTTGATACCTTGTCTCTCTGGTGTTAATTGTTTCTGTTGATAATTATGTAATTTATTAGTAAAAACGATACATCCCACTTTTGCTTATTTAGATCAAATAGTTTAGTAATTGTTTGTCACAAATGTTTCATTTGAAATAGTATCGCACGTTGCCTATTCTGAGCTGTACTATTATAGTGTTCCACATGTCCTTTATAATTAATGTCAAAATGATTTGTACTGTTATTATACACTTTTTCTCATTCAAGACTGTTAACATATTATGTAATGTGCAATGAGTATCTGAACCTAAAGTCACATATTGTAGACAAATAGACATGTGCCTTGATGGACTTTAATCTGCTCCATTTAATTGAAATTTAAATCTTATTCTATCATCTTGTTTAAACCCTTACGTATTATCATGTAGGAGATCACATTATAGCTTTAAATCAAAGGAAATAGATTACCCATATTAGCAGGGTCAGCAAAGTCATACAAATAAAACATGTAAAATAACTATATTTCGTCTTCGAGGGCACACAATTTACACTATCTCCACTATTAAAACATGTCCTCCATATCCTGTCTTACCAAAGAACATGTTGAGAATACTGAAACGCAAGGCAATATATTTTCGCATTTTTTAATTTTTCGTTCGATTCTAGATTGTTTTTATATAAAAACTTCATACTAAAGTTTCACTTGTTTTCGGAATTTTGTACAAATGGTTCGTAAGCTAGAAAATTGTTTACTCTCTTAATAATCAATATAGAATGATCAAAGGCTGTTGTCTCTGAAGCTATGTGAATATCTTCTATGAATTTGTATACAGGGTGGTGAATGTAGCCGTTGGACTATTAAAATCTAAATTTATTTAGACGTGTAGATATTTTAAATTTGTGTTTCTACAAGCAGAGGGTTCTTTCTACAACACATTGTATAATTTTATGCCGAATACATTGTTACTACTACTTTACTGCCTTTCCAAAAATCCGAGCACCCGGTTGCAATATCTTTTTCTATAATAATCTGTTTTGTGTCTGATATGAAATGATAACAATATGGACAAACAATTTTAACAGGTGTACACTTTTTGGATTTGGTTCTATCAAAAAATTATATCTTTAAATTTGCGGTTCCTTCAGTTTAAAGCAATAAAACACCTCCCTGGTGCAGTGGAACTAGTGTTTGGCTGCTACACGGAGTGTCCGGGTTCGATATCCAGTGGTGGCAGTTTCTGTCACTGTGTGTTGGGTGTGTGCCCGTTGTCTTTTCTATGTAGCCCCCCCCCCTGTCATTTATGTGGTGTCATTTATTATTATTTCGTAGCGATTTATGCTCAATTTATTAAGCAATTGAGTCATTATGCCTAGGCGCCGTTTACGGAACAATTACAATAATTTAAGTGACCCCGAAAGGGGGATGCATTGTTGTTATGCTTTCAATAAAACAAATCTCTGACCGCATAGGACGAAGTGTGTCAGTCTTGGTCCAGGTGAACTGAAGAAAGAATCCATAACCATCGTCATGATTCCGAGCAACTCGAGCAACTTCAGCACGGACAGATCGTCTTTTAAGGGTTGCGGCTCTACAAGACAGAATTTTCACAACACGGTAGATTTTAAATGCTTGGTTGGGATTTTTATAACAGAGAGTCTCAATGGCAACGATATATCGCAAGAATATGTGCTTTTGTGCTTCGTTCGTATAGAACATTTTTATATCTTCCACTTGCACCTTGACATCGTGCTCCTCGGCTTGAGAGGTGTAACGGCAGATCAAATTGGGATGGGGAATGGAATCGTCTTGTGTTCTCTGTCTTTGGGTCCACGATCCACGATGGTCGTAGAAGAGTAAGACGATTAGGCGGAGAACGCAGACATTTAGAATTTGCTGTGAAACGGCATACGGCCCTTACACGGGGGTGATGGTATGGTGCGCGAAAACTTACGGTAGCAGGTCACCTCTAGTTTTTATTGACAGAAATTTGTGATGCAATTGATTACATCCAGAACATTGCGTACTACAGCCTGTGGCACTGACATACATACTACGGTTAATTCACCCCCTTTTCCAACAAGACAACTCACTATTAAATAATTGTAATTTTTTAATGTTTAGTTTGAAAATGTAACTATTTTTTAAGTTTGATTAAAGACCCATTATGTATAAATTTTATTAAAAGTAATACATTTTTTCCTACTGGGTGTGTCAGTATGACTAGATGTTTCTTTAGTTTGACGTTACACTTTTTCCTGCAATTCTTTAGATAGTTATAGACGGCATGTGGTACTCTATATTATGTTTATTCATTATTCTATTGATTAACTTTACTAAATGTATTCAATTGAAATAAACAAGGGGTGTTGATTCCTGTTCTATTTTACGTAATATTAGTTTGTGTATTTTGTTTCTTTAACGTGGTCTATTTAGGAGACTATCGCCAATCACCGACACCAGGGAGCAGTTTCACCTCACTATCCTGGAAATGTTTCCGAACCCCAGCCTTTCTCTAAGAAGGGTGGGGATCTTTAACGTTCCCAAGATCACATGGACACGGGACCAACGTATTTACGTCCCTTCCAAAGGGAGGAACGTGCAGTCATTCAACTGGCCTAATTACAATGCCACAACTTCGGTTGACGTTAACTTTTAGAGTATGTACTGAAAAAATTAAAGGGGAACCCTTGGGGATCAAACCCATTATCCATCGGTTCAGAGGCACAGGTTCTTACCCCTGGACCACCAAGGCTCTTACGTAATATTAATAATATACAATTTAGGGCATAAATATTTAGAAAACCACGAAAATGCCATATGCAGTTGACAACCTTCTAAATGAAGATTTAAAATTGAAAAAATAGTGCTGCAAATTGAATCTCAACTTCCACATAGCTGTGATAATTCATTCTCTTCAGAAAGACATTATCATGGAATGAATTTAGGCCCCATCACTTGACTATAAAGAAAATATTTGTATTCCTGTACCCACAAACTTTTGAAACGTTATATTACTCGAGTTTTATTGAAAAAATGTAAATTTTCACCAAACCACCCCTTATTTATCCCCTACCCCGTGAAGCGATCTTACCCAAAAACAAATCGAAGCGTTCCTCTATCTGGTGGTAACTGGATACCAAATTTGAAGATGATATCTCGACTCGTACATGCCGACAGACCGACACACCGACCGACTGACACAAAAAAAATCGTTCAAGTTTTCGATATGTTTTGAGACTTTTTACGCCGTTTTAGCAAATAAAAAAGTTCGGAATTTTTGTCAACAGTATTATCCCCACTCATTCAACCTCAAATTAAATTTCAGCAGAGAATAGCAGGTGTTTGATGAAATTAAAAGTGTTATAATAAATAAACCCTAAAACGTTATATGACTCGAGTTTTAATGAGAACATATCAAATTTCACCAAATCAACCACCCCCACCCCCTACGTTCATTCCCTACCCCATAAAGCGATTTTCCCCAAAAACATTCCGAACCGTTTATTTGTCGAGTGCTAACTGTATACTAAATTTGAAGACGATGTCTCAATTCATTCTAAAGTTATCGTGGCTACAAACAGACAGACATACAGACCGACAGACGGACAGGCAAAAAAAATTCGTCCCAAATCATGTCTCTTTGCGACTTTTAAGCGAAAAAAAATTGGAATTTTTGACGCCGATGCGATAGTTTCACACGTTGTGACGATGTGGTAGTATATACTGACCTATTAAGAAACATCAAGGTTTCTATGGTTTTAAGTTTTCATATTTGATGGGCTTCATGTATGTGGATATTAGATGTACAGCTTGAGATAGAACAGCCTTTAGTCAATAAATTTTGATGGTATTATATATATATATATATATATATATATATATATATATATATATATATATATATATATATATATATATATATATATATATATATATATATATATAGTTCTTATTACATTAAAAAATGCCTTATTGTGGATTGATTTCTTTAAACTGTAGGTGTTGATCTATTACACTTTTGTGACAATATTTTGAAAAAAAAATAGTTTGTTTATCGTAACTAGCAACAATTAGTTGCTGAGGATACCTTTCACTACAAAAATCATGACACTGGAGTAAGTAACAACTTTTTAAGAAACCCAATTTACCACAACACAATTTCATGGACCCATATTGAATGCCTTCGGAATTTTTGCCAGTTGTTTCTTTATTCTTAGGTCTGCAAACATTTTTGCAACTGGTCGAGCATTTGTTGGTAGTAATTGTTACATTTCTTTGATCCCCTGTTTTTATTATTAGGTTTATAATTCCAAATTTCCAGTCCTGTGTGTCTTTTCCTTACTTGTAAATTGATTAAGAATGTAATATATAGTACCCCAGTATATTTAAAGATGCTAAAAGATGTTATCATACAAATTAGCTTACGTTGCCTGTGCTTGCAAAAGACAATTTTCTGCATTAACCCATTATAGGCGCCAAATATTTTTGTTGGACTGCCACTTTTGATATTTTAAGAGATTACGCTTCCGTTTCAGCTGTTTCCACTATCCACATTCGACCAACCAATTATGTTACTACTCTTAACTTTGTAACAGTTTTGTCCTAACTAAAGCGTAATTCTTAAAAAGATCCCTTTTATCTGGGAAATGTTTTTAACATTGCTACTGATTAATTGATTGTTGTTGCCCTTACTTGGTAAAACTGGTTCATACTAGATACAGACTTTGAGACTACTTCTCTGGCTTCACTGTTGGGTTTTCTTTCTGTATGTGAAGGACGTAGCCAGCGCGTAAGATAACTAGAGCAAGAAGCCTTTATGAATTCTAGATGTTCTCGGATGTTCTTCAACGTTTCTGTGGCTAGTTTCGCTGCTTGACAGCATTCTCAGAATGATAATGCTGTTGTAGTTGTTCTGAGTCTATTTATCAGATTCCACGCTTTACTGTACAGCTGGTAATGTTGTTCATTACGCTCACCTATTTGTGTTTATAAGAAACAATTAAAACTATCCACTGCGAACTAATAAAATGTACTTAAATTTAATCTTACTAATTATTGTGTATTGTTTGAATATAATTGTGGCTTACGTCAAGAAGCGTTTTAGAATGAGAGTTCATTAATTCTGGTTCAACTTCAATCATATAATCTTACTAGATCAAATCGTTTCATTTAATTCAAGTGATTTAAACAGCAATGTTAGTCGTCACGTGAATTAAAAAAAAAGAATGAACAGTCAAATAGAATATTAAATCATCTGTTTAGAAAATTAGTGTTTAACTTAGATTTTAAATCGCCACGAACCTTACGTAATGAAAGTACTGTATTGCATACATGTCATTATAACCATTGTCTTCATATCATTCAACTAACATCTGTATCCTCGGAGCAGGTGGGCGTCTATGGACATGAGGTAATTTACTGTACTCGAAGGAACTGATGTACACATTATTTAAACTGGCTAAAACTGGTGAAAACCAATTCTGCTTGCAAAAATTTAGAAGTTTATTATAATGTGAAATTTATTGATATTAATTTTGTAGTGCACTTAAGAAATTATGTTATAAGGTACTGTACTGTTCAAAGTGCATTATTGATGGCTTTTTTTATACTATTCACAAATTAATAACATTTTCAACTGACTACTTGCGCAGGGTGTTTTATTAGTGAACGCCCACACTGTAACTGTAGATACATTGTGTTAAAATAAAACGATTGAATGAAGCAACCCTTGGTAAAATGTATGAAAATGAATGAGGTAGAGATATTAAATACAAATTTTGTTCTTTTTTTAATACATAAGAACAAAAAATTGATTACTATGCTATTGAAACAATAATACATTACTATATTTATCCAATTTCTATTTTTAGAAAAATCTCCAACCAGGAGATGACCAAAAAATGTCTTTAAATAAGCACGAACTAGGACCATAAAACCCATATCCGGAGTCAGTTTTAATTTGTATTTATTGTTATATATATATATATATATATATATATATATATATATATATATATATATATATATATATATATATATATATATATATATATATATATATATATATATATATATATATCCTGCAAGTTTCTACGGTAAAACTCAATATACCGGTTACTATACGAAATACCAGAAAGAGTTAGATACGATAAGTATTGATCTTTTTGTCCTGCCTCTTGTAAAATTATTTTGACAATCACAAGATGCCAATAAATCAGTGGTGATATAAACTGTTTTCAATGGAACTCGCCTTATGTTATTGCATTTTTGCATGAGTGAAGATTGAACTGTGACGAGCTCTGATAGGTACAATTTGGAGAACACGATTCATCACAATCGCGTTTTTAGACCTGACGATCGCTATGCCAACAAAGGTCTAAAAACTGTATTGTGATGAATTGGGTTCTCCACATTGTACTTATGCATTTTTGCATTTGCTATTAAATTATAACAAACATATCATTCACCGTTTTCGAGTCATCTAAAGATTTTTGCAACTTTTCAAGTTTGTGGCACATATCAAAAACTGTGATGCAGGGTTTTTACCAGCACATAGCTGGGTTTCATGGAACTGACGCATTCTCAAAATATAACAAAGTAATGTTGATGAAATTAGGTAGGTAAAGACCTTACTATATATCAAAATTCCACGTTCTAGGCTTATTCAAATTTGAAGCATTTAATGAAAATTCGCTACCATAACGCTCCTGCTGTGTCCCGAAATTATGATATTTTTTTATATTCCAGAAATAAAAGCATGCCTCAGCTTTTGTATATACTGCCTATAGGCACTAGGTTCCCTACAGATCAATCCAGAGATAGTATGCCACTGTCTGACACCTACATGGGTTCCATCACATAAGGTTCATAAAAGGAACGTTACGGCGGACAAACTGGTCATGGCAGGCGCGTCTTTTCTTTTTTAACTTTGAGATCCTAATTTTGGTTATAGATACGTTTCATAACAGAAATCTGCGTACAAATTTTGGTTCCAATAGCTTTGTTATTTTCAAAAATGCAAAAAATATCCGAATGAAATCCCAAAATTTTCTCGGGAAAACTGGTCAGATTTTCTTGGTAACGAACTTATCCAAGTAATTTCTGAAAGAAAGCTACTTATCATGTTTCATCAAAATCGGCTCACCACTGTTTCAAACATCTGTCTGTATGAAATATATTAGAACCCATATTTGGGATCAGTTTCAATTTTATTATGTTTATTAAACTAACCCCGAAAATGGGTTCTCAGGGTCTTAATTTGCTCACATTTGGAGATATTTTGTCAAAATTAAAACTTCGCGATCTGCTGGGAGCCATTTTTTTCTACGAAAATTCGCTAAAATGACTACCCATTGTTTAGGTATGAATTATTTATATAACTGCTAAAAAATCTATGGTCACGAGCTAAGCATGAGTTTTTTTATATAACGATTGAGGTTAGATCATTTTAATTTGCAAATATCTTCAAGGTAAGATGCATCTCCGTTATTAATTCGCGTTGTGTAATCCAACAAATGAATAACATCTGAAGGTTTCATAGATCATCACGAGTTCCGCTTGAACATGTTACTCATCTTCCCTCTGCCGATTAATCTGTCCGCATTTTGCGACCGCGACATTTTAATGACACACTTAACATATGAAGTGTATAAAGTGTTCGAAAACCTTCAAGCATACTTTCATTATTATATACAATTATTTTATTTCCACACCGTCAATACGTGTGGAAGTATGGCATCGGCGACAAAAATTTCAATATTTCTTTTTCCGCTTAAATGTCGTAAAAAGTGTCAAAACATATAGAAAACATGATTTGAGAACGAAAATTGTTTGTGTCTGTCGCTCTGTATGCCTGTCTGCTTGTAGCCACGATAACTTTAGAAATAATTGTGCCATCGTCTTCAAATTTGGTATACAGTTAGCACCCGACAAACGAACGGTTGTGATTGGTTTTGGGTAAAATCGCTTCAGGGGGTAGGGGATTAATGAGGGATGATATGGTGAACATTGACATTTTTTGTTAAAACTCGAGTAATATAACGTTTCAGGGTTTGTTTATTAGAAATCTTTCAATTTCATCGAACATCTGGTATTTTGTGCTAATATTAAATTAGAAGATGAGTGTGTGGGGGTGAAATATCGGTGACAGAAATTATGAACTATTTTTTTTTGCTAAAGCGGCGTAAAAACCCAAACGTATAAAAAACTGTATTCTGGAACGACATTTTGTTGGTCTGCCGGTTTGTCGGTCGGTCGGTCTGTCTGTCGACCTGTACGTCTGTCTGTAGTAGGCGAAATAACTTTCGAACGAATGAAGATATCTTCTTCAAATTTGATATCCAGTTAGCACCCGACAAAGGAACGCTTCGAGATGTTTTTGGGTAAGATCGCTTCAGTGGGTAGGGGATAAATGAGGGGCGATTTGCCGAAAATTGAAATTTTTGTTAAAACTCGAGCAAATATATAACGTTTTAGAAGGTTGTGGGTACAGGAATACAAATAGTTTATTTGTGCCTAAAGTCATTTCATAAGAATACCTTTCTGAGGGGAGTAGGTTATCACAGCTATGTGGAAGTTATAATTCAATTTGCAGCACTTATTATAATAGCTATTGAAGTATAATCTTTTGAAGCGAATAGTACGTAACAGATGCTGCTGGGTAAATTCCAGGGTGTTCTGCTTTGGTCGCACTCATTTGGTGGGTGGCTGGAATTTTCGTATTCAAATTCTGAAGATTCAAGTAAAAAGTATGTGAAACAAGATCGTAATCGCTAACTTACACATCTGCCCGGTGCTGCTTTTTTACATAAGTAACTTTAAATAATTACTTTCATGAACTAAAAACTAACTTGGAATCAGTCTTTGCTTATATATATATATATATATATATATATATATATATATATATATATATATATATATATATATATATATATATATAACGTGGCAAATTTTATACCATATATATATATATATATATATATATATATATATATATATATATATATATATATATATATATATATATATATATATATATATATATATATATATATATATATATATATATATATATATATATATATATATATATACAAGGATAAAGGTTTAAGGCCATCGCCGCAAGGAGGCAACCGCAACATGTGTTTTAAGCTTATTAACTCACATCAGTGAGGTATAGCCAGGTGAAGATGGGAACACGCTGGAAGAAGGAACAAAAGCACACGGAGTCACAACAGGCAACCAGTGCACTTTTGTAGTTTCATTTAGAAGAGCAACAACCAAAATCGCCACAGGGGCAACGTAAATCACCTACGTGGCATCCGGAGCCCAGGAGTTGTAGTAATAACATAATTTTTATATACAAGGCGATATGTTAAGGGCATCGCCGCAAGGAGACAACCGCATACACGTATTTTAAGCTTATTAGCTCTAGCTCTGGCTATACCGCGCTGATGAGAGCTAATAAGCATGAAACACCTATATGCGGTTATCACTTTGCGGTGATGCCCTTAACCTTTATTCTCTCTTTCTCTCTCTGTGTGTGTGTGTGTGTGTGTGTGTGTGTGTGTGTGTGTGTGTGTGTGTGTGTGTGTGATTTCTGTTGCCCCTCTGTCGATTTTGGTTGTTGCCCTCGACTTGAGGGTCTTCCAAATGAAACTACAAATGTGCGCTGGTTGCCTGTTGTGACTCCCTGTACTTTTGTTCCTGCTTCCAGCGTGTTCCCATCTTCATCTGTATATACCGCACTGATGTGAGTTAATAAGCTTGAAACACGTGTATGCGGTTGCCTCCTTGCGGCGATGGCCTTAAACCATTCTCCTTGTATATCGAATAGAGATCGAAATACAGCAACATCCATTAGCTGAATTAAAAGAGTAGCGTTTGGAGGCAGAGCCACTAGAATTATACCTTTATATCGGCAAAACTTACTCAGATTACTTACTCATGTGTGACGTATGTCCATCTAAGAAGAAAACAACTGGTAAAGCAATTTTGTTTTTCTGAAGCCATGGATAGAAAATGTTTGTAATAAACTCATAAAACAAAGCACCTGTCATCCAGTCGCTATCTGACTTTCCTATTCCACAGTCATTTTGTACACTTTCGACTATATACTGTGGTGTACGTTCGTATTTAAATACTAAAAGTAGAGAAGCTACATTACCAGACGCACTAACGGTTATCAAAACAGTCAAGCACTCTTTTTCGTCAGAGTTTACTTGGAGATAAACAGATTTTTCACCTTTTTTGGCCAGTGCCTTGTTTCCTTTTGGATTTAAGAAGAAAGCAGTCTCGTCCCCATTGAAGACTCTGCTAGGATTATTTAAAATGTACTGGTAATCATTTTCTCTTAGATAATTTTCAACCTCAGAGTACCATAACAGAAGCCTTTCTTTAGTGACTGACGTTCTACTTATTGTTAAATTATCAGCTACCCTTTTTGCTATGGATGGATTTCGTTTTATAAATCCTGACAACTACTTTCTACCTGTACGGCCATTTCGAAAATAAGTCTTCCTATTCAGTTCCTTCATAAGCTGCTGTACACTATCGAAAACTTGATTTGCTGTAAGTGGAAATCCTGCCTTTGCAATTGATATGAGCCAATGGATGTTGCTGTATTTCTATCTCTAAAGGAACATTGGAAAATCAAAGTACATGAGTGGCGAATTAAAAACAATCCGATATTGAAAATAAAGGACTTCTCAGCGTTACTAAAGGAGGTGATTCATGATAAAATAGCTCCAGCTGTAGTTGGAAATGGTTTTAGAAAGTGTGGACTGGTTCCCTGGAATCCTCAAGCAATATCTTTTAAGGAGGATTCCCATTAAATAGATGTTGCAACCAAATATGATAATCGTGAATTACAAAAGTGCTTTTCGATCCTTGGACAATTTATTGACAAAGATAAGTTACAATTATTTTCCAATTCAACAGAATGGACTGGGTCTTTGGAAAATACCTCACTCTTTTACGTTTGGCGGAATATAACAACAGTTCGAAAGATGGCAGAAGAAAAAGAAAAAAAGAGTGACAAGCAATCAATAAGTCTGAACGCCTCTGAAGTTTGACCTCCTGAACCGACCAACGATGTAAATTTAGAAAGCTTGAGCTTATATGTAACTGAAGCTCTTGAAACGCCTCTCTTAAACGAATTAAAAGACGACAGGAGGCAAAACTTAAGCAATGGTAAGAATGCACTAGACATCAATAAAATTCACCAATTTGAGAAAACAGTAGATGAAGATGATGCAGATAAAAGAAATAATACAAATATAAGAGAAATTTCCAACAGCAAGCTCGCAGATAAATCCGCAACTACCTAGTCCATTAAAGAAAGCCTTGATGTGGTCCGCAAAAAGCAAAACGCAGAAGAAACGTGTAAAGGAGATTGTACCTAGTGTGGTAACTTCAGAACTGTGGCAAGAGTATCATGAAAATAAACAGAAGAAAAAAATTGATGCCGAGGAAAAGAAAAAATAGAGAGCTTCAATTCGACAGAAAAAAAGGAGGAGAAAGAAGAGCTTAAAAAGAAGAGAATAGAAGAAAAAGCCAAAGAAAAAATTAAAAAATCTAAATAAATACCAAAGAAGAGACAAAAAGTTATAAACACACCATCTTCTTCCGAAGAAGAAGAAGAATGGTTACCATCTGGTAACAGCGATAATGATGTGAGTATTTTCAGCGACACATCGCGGAAAAGTGATTTTTTAGCTAAATACATAAATAAAGAGCCAGCAGTGGAAAGCAGCTCTAAAGATTTTAGGGAATATTCTGATGAAGGGCCAATAGTAGAGACAAATAATGATATATGTAATGAAGACAAGTTTAAAGAGTCAGTAGTAGCAGCTTCATCACCAACTTTAGAGGAATTTAGCAGACCACCTGTAGTTGTTGGGGACTTTGTAATTGCAAATTTTATAGGTAAAAAAATATATTCAAAAAAGCTTGTAAAGTAAAAGATATCTGCGACGATTACAGTAATGTTACAGTAATACAATTACAAACCTGCAACAGGTTGAAAAATGTACTTACTTTTGACGAAGAAAGTATATGTAAAATTCCTGTGAAAGACATTCTGTCAAAGCTCCCCAACCCACTAATTTTTGGCTTAGTCGACAAAAAAGTTCAGTTTCCGTTTTTAATAGAAATTGATTAAAAAACAGTATTTTTTAACAGTAATAATGTTTTTTAGTTAATATATTCATTTTACACAGTTTATTTTCATTTTTATGAAATCGTGACCTTTCATAAATTGTTTAATTATTGCAAATATTAATAGTGATTGAGTTTATTATTTCCAGCAAGTTTCCTTTGTTATTTAAAGATATGTTCTTATGTTTCTTATCTCTATGCAATAAATTTTGCCTTTTACAGGCTGTAATTATTTAATTAACCCTAATGTCAACTACCGGTTGACTGATATGTCAATTATTGGTTTTTCATAAAATTAAAGTGTCAATTATTAGTGCGCGGAAATAGACCAACTAGTTTTTTTTTCTTAAATCGTAAATAATAAACTTATCCTCAACTTTAAAGCATTTACATAAACTGGATGAAGTAAAGAATAAGATGAGCTGCAGCTGATCGTAATCAGTAAAATATTCAACATTTTAATGTAAAAAATGCAATGATTTCTCTTAAAGTGTCAACTACTGCTACCTTTACCCTATATATATATATATATATATATATATATATATATATATATATATATATATATATATATATATATATATATATATATATATATATATGTATCACACAGATAACTCAAAAAATAATGGGCCGATTTTGATAACATTTGGCATGTGCCTTCCCTTTGTAAGTGGCTTGAATAAGTTCGTTAGCGAGGAGAATGGGACCTGGTTATCCAGGAAAATGTTGAGTTTTCTTTCGAAAAAAAATTTCATCTCAAAAAATAAAAAATCTCTAGTAACCAAATTTTGTAGGTGGGTTTACGATGTAGAAGGTAAACCATACACGAAAATTTGGATTTCTATGTTACAAGAAAAAGTTATAAGAAAATATTTTTTGTTAGATTATTTCTATGAAAATTCACTACCATACCGCAGCAAGTGCGTCCAGACTTTTTATTGAAGTGGATTGTCAACGCTTGTTAACATGACTTATATTCTAACTTTAACGTTCTTGAATGCCTAAATATGTTATAGTACTGTAACCGTATAATTTTTATGTTTTTAATATTGTTTTTTAAAAACCCATTTTATGCTCCTGAAAATGACCCAAAGTGGGTCTGAATAGTAGTTTTTAGTACGAAGCTATTTTGTTTGAAGTTATGCTCTCAAATTTTTGGTCTTCTAGCTTCTAAATCATACAAGTAGATAGCATATAACGTGTAGCAACTCCATTCTTGATCAATATACAGAGTTAGTAAAAAGTATGGAAAGGCACTTGTATTTTCTGATATAATATTTATTAAAAAAATGTTTTAACAAAAGTTTTTAGAGATATTTTTTGCTACAAATTGGGGATATTCAACTTTTCCTAACGTAGACAACTTCGTTGCTATAGAAACTAAATCTTTTTTTTAATGGCATAATATTATTTTCTTTTGTATTTTCGGAGAGAAAGGCTCGTTCTTGAAACGGCACTATAAAGTTTTAGTCATGTTTCATTTTAAAAAAAGTGAGAAAAAATTATTTTACTTTAAACTCACTTCAGTTGGTCTTCCTTAATTAATTTCCTATCAAGTTACCCACTGAAAAAATGTGATAGTGTTTGTAGCCTACAACTGTTGTTTGTGGTCAGTCACTTGCAGTTTGTAATGCTTTAGAGAGCTACACATCAGAAAATTAAGCACTTTTATAATTTGATAATTATTATTATGGAAGAATTGAACGAACAGCTAAGACTTAAAATATGAATTGATGGTAAGCTACGGTGATAGGAAACGTTATTATAAATAAATGTGAATGGTCTTTTAGAAAGTGTACTCTAATTGGCTACAAGTTAATGAAGGATATATATCCAAATTATTTAAAAAAATTAACGAAACGGGTCGTGTGAAAGATAAACCAAGAATAGAAAGACAAAAAATGGTTGTAGCTGGTAAGAAGGCATTGGATGTATTGTTTCAATGAAAGCCCTCATTTGTCTACAAATGAAGTGGCTACATTTTACAATATTTTACAAACACCTGTCGTAATTTCGCTAAAAAAAAATTCTACCCATACAAAAAACAGCTGGTACAATAACTTGTAGATGGCAATTTTAAGAGGTGTGCTGAATATTGTAGTATGAAAGGAAAATTTAATGAGGATCTGCCCTTTGGTATAAACATTATGATCTCAAATTAAGCTACTTTTACAATGCAAGAATTTGTTAATAACAAAATTATCGATATTGGTCTCAGCAAAATCCACATTGGATGCTGGAGTCTCAATTTCAGCGACCACAAAAAATAAAGTATGGTATACTAGACAGCAGTAATATTGGGCCATTCTTTATTGAGGGAAATCTAACATCTGAAAAATAAGTAAATTTATTGAGAAAAAACTTATATCCGCTGTGGTTGCAGTGCGCCCAGTAAATGGTTCCAACAAGATGTACTTTAGTCATTTAGGCAGACGCGTGCGGCAATGTGTCGATGAAGTTTTCCTAGAAAAGTGGATTGGGCGCGATGGTGCTCTTGCATGGCCTGCTCGCTCTCATGATTTTTTTTCTTCGCAGTTGAAGAATGTTATCTACGAAGACAGACCAGCAAATGTGAAAGACGTGAAAGCTTGAATTATTGTCGAAATGAGACGGTTTGTGCATTCCAGCTTAATAAATGCAATTATTTACTTTGAAACGCGAATTCAATAGTGTACTGATAATAACAGCATTTTAAACATTTAGTTAGTTAATAATTATTGTTGCTGTTTTATGTTATTTTTGTATTGTTGGTTTCTCTTATAATTAAAGTTAATTTATTTTCAATTTTTTTCTTATGAAACCCGAATAAAATTTTATAGTGCCGTATCAAAAAAGAGACCTTCTTTCCGAAGATGTAAAGAAAAATCATATCTTGCCATTTACACAAAAACTGGTTGCCATAGCAACGAAGTTCTTAAAGCTAGGAAAAGTTGGGTATTTTATTTATTTTCTAATAACGAATATGTCAGTAAATACAAGTGCCTTTCCATACTTTTTAATAACCCTGTTTATACACTATATATATATATATATATATATATATATATATATATATATATATATATATATATATATATATATATATATATATATGTAATTAAATTTAATTGTGGAGTGCTTAAGATTAATAGAAAATGAAGGCAGTGTTTGAACTATTAGATGGCGGTATCGAAAATTAAAGTCTATTAAATTTGAAAAGGTCAATGTCAATTATTTTTGGATGAACTATTTAAATTATGTTGCAAACTACAGCACATTAATTAATTAATACACATATTGTACTATAGACATACTGTACCAACGATGCAAATTCACATGATGTTAGACATTTGCCTATCAAGGAATTTTATTGTCAAAACGTCGTTTAAATCATTGAATAACCACAAATCCTATATTTGGTTATATAAAAAAAATGAAAAGAATTTGAATCAAACTAATATTAATATAAGGGTGGTGTTTTAGATGAGCCATTTCACTAAACTTCTTATTCGCTTCCTCGGTTGAGGTATTTGTTGTTAAATAAAGTAGCAGCTTCTGTCTGAGTTCTGGTTTTTTCCCCACAACCGATGATTGCTAGAATTTCAAGAGGAGATAGCCCCCCTTGTTTTAATCTAAACTCGAATTTGGCACCTATTTTTGTGCAATTGTTTAGGGTCTTTGGCCACCACGAAATTCATTTTCCATCGATAAATTGTTCAAATCTTATTTTTTATAGAAACTTGTTTAGCTAAGTCTACTCCTTTACGATAAGAAAATTAAAACGCACTGATGAAGGCTACCGGGACCTTTTCGCAAAATAACAGTTTTTTGCTTTTTCTCAACTTTGGACGGTCATATAAAAAGGACAAGAGAAACACATATCTTATACACAATTAGAACGTTTGAAATTTTCACATCTCGTTTGTCAGTCGCATCCGCTTACAGGGATACTATTTGTAAACCCGTAACACCGCCTCTTTCTTAACACGCAGCCTGTGACCTTTCTTGTTGTTGCTAACCCCGATGGCAGGGGAAACAAGGGCAGCCCAAACTGCGAGATTGGCTAGAGAGGGAACACATTCCAAGATTTCATTATTTCACGACTCATGTACAGTTATGTACCTAAGAATTAGTATTCTATTACGACGTCCTGTTTATTTCAATTAACCTTTTATTTAGCCTGTTTCTTATTTTCTTACATATACTACTACTACCACTATAACTATAGGGCCCATGCACGCGTCATCAAGCAGAGGCTACTGGTGGATTGTTCAGAGAAGTTTTGGGGATAAATACAGATCTATTTGTATCTATATATGGTGTTCCCCTATAATAACTACCGTAAACAACGCGGTTTATAAAGAAATTCTAATGGCAACTGGCGGCGCTAGTTGTCAACGTGCACGCTCCCAGTATCATAACTGTTGAAAATCAAATTGTCACTTTGTTTTCAGCATAGACCTAGTCAATGTCTATCTTAACTTAATATTTTTGTGTAATATTGAAAGGTTTTGTTTACCACAAACAGTTTTGATCTTGTGTCCTCCTTTGACCTCCAGTGCTACCACACTTTTTTGTTTAAATGCCCATAATTTATTATTTTAATTTAGAGATGTAGATTTTGACATACCTACCATACGTTATACAAGAGGAACTCATTTATTAAATATGATTATCTTGTTATTTTTGAAGGTATGTACACAAATGTTTCGAAAGAAAACTGGTCTGGCTTTGCTTACTAACGAACGTATCCAAACCATTAGCTCAAAAACACGCGTGCCGAGTTTCATTAAAATCAGTCTATTAGCTTCTGGATTATTGTAGTGATATATATATATATATATATATATATATATATATATATATATATATATATATATATATATATATATATATATATATATATATATATATATATATATATATATATATATGGTGATTCACGCAACTCGGTGGTTAAAAACTGTCGAACTTGTAATAAGAATTTTGATCTGAAATTTTCAGCATAGACCTAGTCAATGTCTATCTTTTAAATGAGAATACTTTCAAGATGGCGACACATCCGGTTATAACGGAAACCGCAACCAACTCGTTTATTTTAAATAGCACGCCTTATGTATTATTATATATTTGAATTCGCCCTTAAATTTCTAGTCAACGTTGTCTGAACTATCGTGTTCTAATTTTCAACCATTTCTGAGATATTCGTGAATTTACGTTATTTTTGACGTATCAACAACTTCATAGAGACCACGGTATCCACCAAATAATAATTGATATAAACCTAAAAACTTGCTGACATTAGTAGAAAACATCTTCTACCCTAATGGCATTTTTTCGATAACATATACAGGGCTTTCATAAATTGACCTTGAATTTGATATAGAAAATCTCACAATTCTTACATGAAACACCTGTATTTTATCACATTATTTGATGGTAAAATGAAATGTCTATTGAACTGTATTAGGTTTCCCTTTCCCTATCTAGTATAGTTTTAATAGAATGAATTAAGTATATATATATATATATATATATATATATATATATATATATATATATATATATATATATATATATATATATATATATATATATATATAGACTTCATGTTTACTTGAAAACATTTTTCGAAAGTCTTTAAGTTTTGATGTCGTCATAAGCGATTTTTTTCTCCAAATATTCGCTAATTATGAAAGAATCTAACTTCACTCAAAATATCTTAATCCAAATTGCTGGTATATAAACCTTATCTAAGTGTTTGCGAAAATAAGCGAAATACGAAGTGGTTATTTTGAGCTTTGTTCATTATTTTTCAGAAATTGTTAAATATATGTCAAATCTGATGTCAATAACACAACTTTGGTCTGATCTAACCGAATATGTATATCTCATAGAGTGAACAATATCTCAATAGTGAGACAATGGCCGAACTGCCGAACTCACCAGGCACCAGCAGCCGAGTTTAGGCGCTTATCTGCCGACTGCCGATATATTTCAACGGCTTGAGACAGATGAATGCACTGTTGAATTCAAGCACTTTTTGTAGCGTTTAACTGTCATTTCGCTTTGCAAATTGGCAACAGTTGAATTCCAGGAGAAAATCAGCGGGACTGGTGAGGGCATTCTTTGACACAACTATTCAACTGTTGCCAGCCTGTATACATATAAAATGTCTGTGTACATCGATAAAAAACATGTCAGTCGTTTAGCGACACGGTAGTTACGATGAAAATAACAATATGAATGGTTGTTTTTGTAGCTACCTTTTTACAAGAACTTATGATTGATTATTTAACGTATTGTCTAGTTGTTTAACTAAATTCACTCGTTCAAGGAGTCGTATTATAAATTATTACAATAGCGAAAAACAAGGTCAACCTTCTGGCGATCATTGTACCATAAACGCGGGCATCATTGACGGTGATAAACGTTCAACTTATTATGCTACCGAAATTTCTGTTTTTTTTAACCAACTTCTCTCATGGCGTCAATGTACTTAAAATGTTGTCTAATGTGGTGTATGTCAATCAGGTAATTTAAGCTAATAAAAAACTTGTGACGCAGCAAATGCGTTGTGGTAGCGAATATTCAAGAAGATTTTACTTTCATTTAAAATACTACGTATTTGGTAAAATTAAGCTTACGGTCAGTCTTCATTGGCATAAAATGTAAGATATATATATATATATATATATATATATATATATATATATATATATATATATATATATATATATATATATATATATATATATATATATATATATATATATACAGTGTGGAACAGCCAAATGGAATAAATTCGATAACGGATAAATGAGGACGTGTTGGGAAAAACGCTTGGACACGTCGATTTGTATTTTTAACTGCGCATCTTTTTCAAGAAAAAAAAATTATATAGGGTGCGTCATGTGACAGTGGCCAATACCAACTTTCTTATTTTAAATACAAGCCTCTGTATATTATTAATTTTTTGGATTCTTCAGAAAATTCTAGACATAATTCATGTACAATGTCCTATACCTATCTTCAACTGTTTCGGAAATATTAAGTATTTTCAGATTTATTACAAAAATTAACATTAAAAATAGAAAATTATTTTATTTCACAAATTCTAATAAGAAATACTGATTATTTCTTAATAATTTAAAAAAAACAAAAAAAATTAATGTCAATGTAGTAAATGTTCAAAATGCTCGCCACGAACATCTTGGCAACATGCTAATCTGGTATAGAAATGTCTTCTAACATTACTCAACATCTCAGGCGTGACTGATCTAATCGCAAGCGTGATTCGTCTTTTTAAGTCATCTAAGTTGAGGGGCTTAGTTTTGTATACAATACTTTTGACATATCCCCACAAAAAGTAGTCTAATAGCGACAGATCAGGAGATCGTGCTGGCCATTCTATCGATCCGCGCCTCCGTATCCACCGATTTGGAAAAATTTGGTTCAGGTACTGCCGGACATTGATTTGGTAATGGGGCGGTGCTCCATCTTGCTGAAACCATATTTTATTGGCAGGAACTTGTGGGTTTGCTGGATCTGGATATAAGTTTGTCAAAGTTGGCACGACATTATTTTGGAGCAGTTCTAAATATTTATCCCCATTCAAGTTGCCATCAATGAAAAAGGGACCTACGATATGATTTCCAACAATTCCTGCCCAAACATTAACTTTTTCAGGATATTGCGTATGTTCCTCTCTCATCCAATGAGGATTCTCATTAGACCAATAGCGGCAATTTTGACGATTAACATGACCGTGAAGTGTAAATGTGCTCTCATCAGAAAACAAAACATCTTCTAATTGGATCACATTGTTATCTAACATTGCCATCATTTGTTCACAAAAATACGTTCTCCTATCGAAATCGTCCTCCATGAGCTCCTGAGTTGGTATCATTTTATAGGGATGCATTTTACTTTCCTTTAATGTTCGAAAAATTGCTGTGTGGCTAACGTTGAATAGTTGGGCTGCTTGTCGACCAGAAGTATGTGGGTTTTCTTGAAACTCAAGCGTAATATCCAATTTCGTATCATCACTTACTGCATTGGCAGCTACTTTTTTTATCTGTCTCACATGACCAAGCTCGCGAAACTGCTTTTCTATTTTGCTAATTGTTCCTTGGGATACAGGCGGCAAATTTGGAAATTTTTCGTGAAATAAGCGAGACACTTCCATCTGTGTCCGTGTGTTATCTCCATAACCAATCATTTGTAGAATGGTTATTTTGTGCATTTCTGTTAAATGAACCATTTTTCTGATATTATTACGTACAGTTAACGAAATTCAAACGACAATAGCACTGACACTAATCACTACTGTCATGCAGGCAGACAACAAGTTGCTAAGGCTACGAGTTTTATACGAACAGAAAGAAAACTGTTTTTGTTTTTGTTTCATTTCATATCAGTAAAAAGAAACGCAGGAATGGTTTTTGTTTACTTTCTCATTATCAAGAGCTGAATGGGAAATAAGTATTGAATGCAATGTAGCGAATTTGTGAAATAAAATAATTTTATATTTTTAATGTTAATTTTTGTAATAAATCTGAAAATACTTAATATTTCCGAAACAGTTGAAGATAGGTATAGAACATTGTACATGAATTATGTCTAGAATTTTTTGAAGAATCCAAAAAATTAATAATATACAGGGGCTTGTATTTAAAATAAGAAAGTTGGTATTGGCCACTGTCACATGACGCACCCTATATAATTTTTTTTTCTTGAAAAAGATGCGCAGTTAAAAATACAAATCGACGTGTCCAAGCGTTTTTCCCAACACGCCCTCATTTATCCGTTATCGAATTTATTCCATTTGGCTGTTCCACACTGTATATATATATATATATATATATATATATATATATATATATATATATATATATATATATATATATATATAACATAGGGGTGGCTGAGTGGCTAGGAGCGAATGAACGTGAGAGTGTATGGTTGGTAGGTATATTAGAAATATATAGATATATTTAATATCGACCTGGTATAGAAATATATATATATATATATATATATATATATATATATATATATATATATATATATATATACGTTTATTCGAGATAGGGTACACATTTTTTGGTACATAATAAGAAACAGTTTTTACCAATAATATTCGAATATTCGACCATAACTGCAAATTGCACATGGAAATGTAAACGGGTAGTTATCAGATTCTAGGATTGTTAGTAGTATGTATCAGAGACCTTCTGTTTCCGATCTGGATTTAGATGTGTAATAAATAGGGACACAAGAACGGAAAACTAGGCGAATGAACACTGCATCCGAAGCCAATAAATTAGATACAAAAAAAAAACAACTAAATACGTATTAATAAAATAAAGTTTTACTTAAAACATCAACTTCAATACACAACGAATTAATATTAATTTGTGTCATATAATTTGTAAAACCAACTTTCTATTTCGATTATTCAACATTAACGAATTTTCTTAAAGAAAGTTTCTCTTATATAAAAGGTGGAGAGGTTTTTAGCCTATTTGTGATTAGAAAATTTTGTCTCCAAAGTGCCGTTTCATTAAAACTTACAAATTGATTATATAAAATTCTGCTACGTAGCCTCAGTAGGCCAGTGGTAAGAACGTGTGACTCTGGATCCAAAGGTCCTGGGTTGGGTCTCCAGCAGAAACGTCAAACTATTTTTCAGTACATACTATAAATTAACATCAACCAAAGGTGTGTCATTGCGTTTTAGCAAGCTGAAAACCGTTGGTTCCGTGTACCATGAAATGATAGACTCATTAAAAATCCTTACTCCTCTCAGAAAGGGAGTGGTTTGGCAAAAAATTCCAGGATACCGAGGTGAAACTGCTCCCTGGCGTCAGTAATTGGCCAAAGGCACGGAAATCGACGGACGGTAAAGAAACAAAGCACAATACAATACACACAGTAGTACATGTAGCTTTTAAATAGTACAATATGTCCACAAAAAACATTTCTTGGGTATAAAAAACAATTTATTCACAGATGTAATGCCTAATTACATCTCCATAGTTTTCTAAACCGGTCAGCACAAATTTTACCACAATGTCAGCTTTTCAGAAACTTTCACTAACACATGCTAATTCTTACTCATGTACAGTACTGATTATTAACAAGATTGAATAGAAATTACTACATCAAATTTTTATCATCAACTACTACATATATGTATATATATATATATATATATATATATATATATATATATATATATATATATATATATATATATATATATATATATATATATATATATATATTATTACCTTAAATTATACAATATGATGATACATTAAGTGAAGACTTGTGCTGTACAATAACATAATTTAATGAAGTTATATCCAAAATTGTTTGACAACTGCATTCAAAATTGGACAAACTTCAGATTTTGACATACAAAAACACTCTTTTTCTTTTAATTTCTTCCATCTAATGATTCAGCCCTGACTTTTATTTATCACAAATGTTGAACTTGTCACCAACCCTCCTTAACCGCAATTATTTCTTAACAGTCCATTATTTTGCAGAAATTGTAAATTTTGTATGGAGTGAAAAATGACATTAAAGTCCAACATGAAGAATACTGCCATGGGGCGGCGGCATCATTGTACATAATATGTCTAAAAAGTTGAGTGCTATTCAAAAATTGATTTTCAAGGTTATGTCTGGTAAGGCTAGATTGTATCCCAGTGATCAACTTTTTACTGAGTTGGGGGTTCTAGATTTGCGTCAGCTGCATGCTCTGTCTCTCTTGTATGGTGGTTTAGTAACAAACACACTTGTCGGCGATTTGAAGAGGTAAAGTCGTCGGTCCCGTATCCATGCGATGTTGGGCACGTTAAAGATCCCTACCCTCCTTACAAAGACGCTGGGGTTCGACAAAATTTGCAGGATCTATATATATATATATATATATATATATATATATATATATATATATATATATATATATATATATATATATATATATATATAGATGGTATTACAGAAGAAAATGGGCCAGAGACGTCAGGGAGCAGTTTCAGTTCAGTATCCTGGAATTTTTTGCCAAACCTCTTCCTTTCTGAGGAGGGTAAGGATTTTTAATGTGTCTATCATTTCTTGGTACACGGAATCAACGCCATTCCGCTTGCTCAAACGCAATGACACCACTTTGGTTGATGTTAATTTATAGTATGTACTAAAAAATAGTTTGACGTTTCTGCTGGAAATCGAGCCCAGGACCTTTGCAAGACACACGTTTTTACCATTGAGGCTACGTAGCAGAATTTTATATAATCACTTTGCAAGTTTTAAAGAAACAGCACTTTGGACACAACATTTTCTAATAACAAATGGGCTAAAAACTTCTCCATCTTTACCTTTCTATAAGAGAATATTTCTTTATAAAAATTAGTTAATGTTGAATCATTGAAATAGAAAGCTGGTTTTACCAATTATATGATACAAATTAATATTAATTCGTTGTGTATTAAAGTTCAATGTTTTAAGTAAAACTTTATTTTATTAATACATATTTGTTTTTTTTTTATTGGCTTCGGATGCAGTGTTCATTCGCCTAGTTTTCCGTTCTTATGTTCCTATTTATTAGACATCTAAAGCCAGATAGGAAACAAACTGTTTCTGATACATACTACTAGCAATCCTAGAATCTGATTACTACACGTTTACATTTCCATGTGCAATTTGCAGTTATGGTCGAATATTGATGGTAAAAACTGTTTCTTATTGGGTTCCAAAAAAAAATGTGTACCCTATCTCGAATAAACATACACACAATTGTCTCCTATCTACTAGTGTTCCTTATAACCTATATCTAAAACACTTCTATACCAGGTCTATATTTAATATATCTATATATTTCTAATATACCAACCATACAATCAATATCTTCCTCTCGCGTCCATTCGCTCCTAGCGACTCACTCACCCCTTCACACGTTTAAATTTATACAATTACACATATCGGTACATCGCTATCTAATTATTATTCTTTTGTGTTTTCCTATAACTAATTAAATAAGTATAATGGGATGTAGACTGGGACACACATTTTTCTGCTGCTGGGGCCGATCAGAGCATCTTCATGACGAACACAGGTAGGCCAGTAATGGAAAGGTTTCTTAAACAAAAGAACAAAACAATGGATTTTTCTAAATCTATTACAATGATCTAACTTACATTTAGTTAATATATGTTTTTAAATTTTTATTTGCGTTTTATTTACAAATAAAAATAATATGTATAATATTTCCACATTTTGGGTCCTTAAAATTTGTGACAAGTTTAGTGGCTTTTCCATATAATAATCTATAAATTTTATTCATAAATGCATTTATTTCTGCTTGTTTAAAAGGGCAATTAAGAATGATTTGTTCCAAGTCGTCCAATTCGCCACAATCACAATTGGGGTTTTTCTCAAGTTAATTGTAAATAAATATTCGGGGCTAAAAGCGTGGTTAAAACCCAATCTGCAAATAATTTTAACAATTTTTTTGTTTTCATATAATATGTAGTTACAATGTGAACTAACTATTTTTTTGTGGTGAAAATTAAATTCCTTACAAATTTGTGTAAACTAATCTAGGAATTTAGTAATATAAAACGGTCCTCAAATTATTTTAATTTGTTTTTAATTACACGCTGCCTTTATCTTTAATGAAACATAATTGATTTCTCACAAACTAGTGAAAACTTTATTCTATGAAACACTGGTAAAACCAATCCTATATTACATGGCAAACAAAAAGTACAGTATATGCAAATTAAAATTTGTGCCAATTTTTATTGTCAATTTATGTCGACCTGTCTGGAGGTAAAAAATCCCTGTGAAAAATTAATTTCAAATTCTTCAACTTTAATCTACTTTAATTTATGGAACACAATTGATATTTGACAATGTAGTAGTTGTTATAAACATTTTGTTTAATAACTCTAAACAGTTTTAACAACTTTTATAAATTACAAGGCCAGGTCTAGGGTTGATCACACTGAGAGACCCTAAAGACGATCTCCACTGAGATTTGGAGAGTAGCCAGATCAAGACCCCGTAAACGAATTATAACAACCTAACGTACCCTTGTCCACTACTCTAAGGAATGTTTCCCTAACCTCTTGAAAATATAGTATAGATAGTTTTTTATTGCGATTTTCAATTTTTCTCAAATCTAAGGCATTAGAACAGTTTTTCAATTCGATTGTAACTTGACTTTTAAAAAATAATTAGATTTTAAGAAAAGTAATCATCCAAACCTAGCGAAATATTGCGGGTAGGACATCAGAAGCCATTTCCGCTAAACGATGTATAAAATCTGTGACTAGGCTGCGAATCCTTTTTTTGGGATGCCTTTTCCGACCTCTCTGTTTATTTTTCTGTGACGACTGTTATGGCGAAAATAACCTTTCACAGTTTGGTGCCATAGAATTACATAAAAAGTAGCTAGAATACTTTTAGAAGTAGTACATATACGTACTAAAAATTGAACATAAATTTAATTTGGTAAAGGCGATATTTGACCCACTCTCCCTAATGAGTTACGATCTGCAATTAATGCCACTTTTATTTGTGTTACATTAATACATTGGGGTAATGAAGTGATAATCAAATAAAGAGATGCCACTTTTAACTTTAGATTATGTTAAAATAAATAATGCAGAAGAAATTACAGTGCATTTCCCTAACATCTGCCTGTGATTTTCTATTAACTTATTATTACGAAATAACGAACTCGCTAAATGATGACCTGTCTGGGATGCTCAGCAAAACCACCACGCCACAGCAATTTGATCCACTGCAAAAATACCTCCACTGTTTTGATATTGCCAATTTCTTTCTAGAATCTACAGCTCCAAAAACTGCAATGACACTTACTGTCCATAAAATAAAATTAAAATTATTCTGTGAGTTTTTGTTTTCTTTTTAAACGAAATAAGATTATAGTACACTATGTGAACCTGTTTGCTTAATATCTGTTTGTAATTTCTTATTTATAATCAGCTGACACTCTGAATAATAACATCTAAGATGCTCAGCTGACGTTTTGCAAACCTTGTTTACACCACACCAACTTTTATTACTACATTATAAAACGTACATACGTCCATAGATACTTAGGACACAGCGCCTGGTTAGGATATTGTTGATGCTCTTCTACAGCCTAAACACAGCATTGATATTATATATCTATGCTGTTGTCTAAATATTAAAGACAGCATCGATCTGTCTTCCTTTTACAGTTAACATTTTCACCAACAATGCTTCTCAGAAATTACTATGGTAATTTATTTACCTGTGACTTTCAATTGAAAAACGCATTCTAACCAAAAAGCAAATTACCTATTTGTAAAACAGGTTGCTCAGAATCCTAATTGATTCTTGGAACCTCTCAACGTTGGAATATAATTATTCCCAACTTTTTAAAAATAGACAGACATATTGTGGCAAACGATAACTGTTATTATGTCTTTGAGATACATAGTATCTTATATATATATATATATATATATATATATATATATATATATATATATATATATATATATATATATATATATATATATATATATATTGATAAAAATGATACAAACCATCTCCACAATAAGTAGAAAGTGGTGCACAGACTGAATGTAATTTGGACCCTTTATTCTCCGAAATCTTTCATATGCATCAGATATGACAGCCACACTTTAGATATTGACATTCGAAATAATTCGATTTAAACTTGTCCTCCACTCCAAATCAGATGCAAAACGATACCTTCACTAGATCCAATTGTAAACTTGCTTCTTATTCAGCTGTCTGTCTTTGCCCATATTCCTTCATTTTAAAAATTTAGATATTGTACTCGAACCAACCCATGCCGATTTTAGTTATCATCGAATGCAGATTTTTCGTCTTATTAGCAAATTTTAATTGCAAAAATTTTCTAATAGAAAGGTTACTATTTCCAACTTTCAAAAACTTATTGTAATGAGCGTGAGTCCCTGCGATCCATATTTAGGGTCAGAATTGTTTTATCTGTCTTCAGAAATAATCATTTATCTTGATGAAATTCGGACGTATTTTATCTTTATAGAAGCTTTACTATGTAGGTACTAACATTTAAGAGTCTCGCTTATCGAGAACCTGAGTTGAAAGGTTTTTATACAAATTCGCTACTAAAACTCAATTGCTGCGTACAATCTGCATGTCTAACAAAAAATACGGAAAAGCAATAATAAACTTCAGCAATTTAATAAAATACGAAATTTAACGAGTAGCGTGTCAAGAAGTCAGTTTGAACAGCGTGATGTCATTTATCCGTTTATCTTGTTAGGAGCGGTACAAAACCCCGGTAACCCACAAAATAAGGTAGCCTTCAAATAAATAATAATAATAATATTTCTTTGCATATGTAAACACAAACATACATAAATATAAAAATCTTAAATACATTAACTACAATTAAGCCCCTACGGAGTAAAATAAACTAAAATAAACTAAACATTTAAATGCGTACGGCTACGGTAGCCAACCTTAGTGAGGTTGGCTACCATTGCCGTATTACTTTATAGGTGTTTTCTCGCTGCAATTAGTATACCGTACTGACGAGCTCTAATTAGAGCGAAACCGGTCTACGGTTCTGATTGTGGTGAGAATACATCTAGCCTTACATACATTGTCCCTATATTAGGGAAGAAATGGACCAGGGCTGACAATTTACAAAATTATTAGTTGGTTGTACATAGTCTCTATTTTATAACATTTTGTGTTATTTGGAGCTGTCGTGTCAACATACTACTTGGTTCCGCAACGATATGGCGACTCCTGTCTTACATCTCACTATCAGCTTCTTTTGAGTTAATGTTTTTTTCTATTTTGGGTACATAAGTTACTCCGCCTCTATTCCTAGTTTAATAAATGTGTTTTTTTTTCTACAAGATCACTTCGCGTATAAAAATCATGTGTTTTTTTTTCTGCGACTATGGCCAATTACCGACGCCAATCAGCTGTTTCGCCTCACTGTCCTGAAAATTTTAAGAAGGGTGACGTGCCCAACATCACATGGTACACGGGAACAACGGATTTACGCCCCCTCCAAAGGGAGAAACTTGCAGACATTCAACTTGCTCAAACACATTGTTGCAACCCCGGTATATGTTAATCTATGTGCTGAAAAAGAATCCTTGGGTTCAGAGACACATGTTTTACCACTGGCCCTCCATGGTTTCCTTTATAATATATTAATCGAAGCGAGTGTTTGTTGTTACTTGACAATATCCAAATTGTAAGAGCATTTAATATTATTTTATTATTCATCATGGATCACTTGTGTGCATTGTAATATTCTGTAGAATTGCAAAGTTCTGTGACAGTGCAGAAGGGAAATGAAAATGAGCAAGAAGCGGCGTGAAGTTGGTTTGAATCGGATTGAACCGCTCGAATGTGGAAGCAAAATGCTAGGTCAGAATAATCGTCACGCGTGTCCTACCAGTTTATGCAAATAAAGAGGGAGACACTTCGTTGTTAATTACCGTAATGTGTTTATTTGGCATAAAAATAGTACAGGATTCCCTTGGACGCGGCATCAATTTCCTTTTAGATGTTTCGGGTTTTATCCATGGAAAAATAAGTATCTAATATCGTTCTGAATGTAAACACAGTTGTACGCATACTAGTCGTCTAGTCAGTTTATTGGCAACTAAATTTAGAATCACAGAAAAATATTTGCTGTTTCGTATACTGTTTTTCTTAGTACTTATTCCATCGCATAGTTACAGCTAAAATTAATTAAGACACAATATAACAATTCAATAATTGTTTGGCATTTAAAACGTAATATTTTATATTTGTGTGTAAATGAAATCAAATCAAATTGAACTTTATTCATCAATCAAGTAATAAACAACTTATCTGACTAGTCATCGCATAGAAATCAAAAACATAAAAAAGACAGATCAACTTAAAACCACCCACAAACAAACACTATTGTGTATTATGTATTCATAATACTTAAAAAACCTACGTACTGATAAATTCACTCGTGTATAGTAAAGTGCACCCGTTAATAAAAATTCAAACAAAATAGATTGAAACCCGTTGTTAGAGTTTATGCATTTCACACGTGTTGGTATTTTGTTATAAGAAACAAATTTAACATAATACGGATTATTCTGACCCACCCCCTAGCGCTGTACCATTATTCTGCTGGCCACAAGCTGGTGTTTCCTCTGCCTAATAAATAACACCAATTAGTGTACGTACAAACATGGAAGTCAAAAAAGTGGGCGACAGTGATAATGTGAGCGTACCCCCTCCATGCAACTCAAACACATTTCTTGCTATTTTAATGCCTCTCCGCATGTACGGAACCACCCCAAAGTATTAGCCCATAAAGTAGGTGACTTTGGACTAAAGCATAATAAACTGCTACCAAATTCTCCCTATCAACTGTGCCTCTCAAAGAACTAAAGAGAAAACACTAAGAACTCAGCCTAGTTGAAAGAGCACGTATGTGTTTTTCCCAATTTAGCTTTGCATCCAAAAAAAAAAAATCCCCAAAAACTTCGCACCTGCATCCGATTCCATTCTGGATGACGGACACATTTTTTGGCAGGAACTCAACAAAACAAGACTTATCTACGTTAAGAGTAAAACCACTGGCATCTGCTCACCTACATATATAATAGGATGCGTCACTTGCCGCTGCTGAGCATTTCTTGCAGGAACTCTATAAAACAAGACTTATCCACGTTCAGTGCCAAACCACTGGCATCTGCCCACCTACATATATAAGAGGAGGCGTTACTCGCCGTTGCTAAGGCTTCGTTAATATCGACACAAGACACTAATGTATTTGTATGGTCTGCATACAAAACCAACCGATCAACCAACGCCGAGTTCATCCGCAAGTCACCAGCAAACACAACATACAAGAGAGGACGAATAATTTATCCGTGTAGGACACCGGTGTAAAAATATTTTCTCGGACTGCTTATCGCCAACCTGAACAGAAACGGACTTGTTCTCAAAACAAAACTGCACCCACTTAAGTTTGTTACGCCTAATTCCCATTGTCCATAGCATGTTCATCAACAACTCGTGGTTAAGGCAATCAATAGCCTTAAAGAACATAAAAAATACCTAGTATAAGTTGTTTTTTATTAAGTAAACAAACTGAGACAGCTGCTCTTTGGCACTCTTTGTTGACGTACCCTTCACAAAACCGTGCTGAACGCTACTAAGAAGAGACGTACTATTTAAATAATTATATAATCTGTTATAAAAGGCCAACTTTACTTAGTATGTTGTGAACAGCAATCAATCTATACAAAGCCGGTTCATCCTCACTACCTCTGCCTTTATAACCACTCACACTTTTAGATGTTTTCAATTCATCAGAAAAAATCCCAGACAGAAGAGTACTACTTAGTAATTTTTTAATAATTATTATATGTAAGTTGCCATTGAGCTCAAAATGCCAATCTCGCACTCTTAGAAGAATATGATTTGCTCAAAGCTTATCTGATTTTCAGAAAAACTGCCGTAGAGACGCTACAGTACTACAGTTACATTTCCTAGTTATCAAGCAATAAATTTAATAGTAGTTTTGAAATCTCAAAATGTATAATCATACATTTAATAAAATAAATAAGTAAGACTTGCAAATTCTTTTTAAAACACGCCCATCATTATTTAGGTGTACTAATACGAAAAAAAGTTGCCATATTGAATTTATTAAAGCGCCACCTAACCTGCTATAATTTGCTTGTGAAAACCTTTCATTCGATACCCATATCAAGGAGTTTGTTAATAAATAAAAATATTCCATCATTTTACGCCGGCCGCCATTCCTAATTGATGAAAGCTCCACCTAGCCCACTGCACTTTGCTCGTGAAGCCCTTTTTTCGATACCGATGTCAAGGGGGTTGTGAAATTAAATATATTCAGCCATTTTATCGGCCGCCATATTGAAAATATAAAGGCGTCCCGTAGCCTACTGTATTTTGTTCATGAAGTCTTTTTATTTGATACCCATATCAAGAGGGTTGTTGAGAAAGATATATTCTGCCATCTTGCGTCGACCGCCATTTTGTATTTATGAAAATGTTACCTACCCTACTATATTTGACTCGTGAAGTCCGTTTGTTTTATACCCATATCAAGGAAGTAACTGAGAAAGAAATGTTCCGCCATCTTGTGTCGGTCACAATTTTAAAGTTATGTAATCATTACCTATCCTATTGTATTTTACTCATAAAAGCCTCGAGTATGATACCCATGTAAGGGAATTATTGTGAAACAAGAAAAAATCCGCCCTCTTGGAGCATCTGCCATATTGTATTTATGATAATGACATAGACTGTCATTTGACTTTTATATGCGTATCAAATTTCAGCCCAATTGGATAAGAGAAATTGGTGCAACATTTATTCCTAGATTTTATCTAAACATACTGACAAACAAGCATACTAACAGGTGAAGTTAATTAAAAGCTTGTAATAATAACAAGAAAAAAATGGCTTTTGTGATGAGAAAGGAACATAAACTAATGTTCTAGCCTATTCTGGGTCATTTATTAATAAATCTGCCACAGATGTCACCTAAGTATTACAGGTGTGAAAAAGAGTACAGTTCAATGTATTTTGAAGACCCGTAAATTCAATCCGTATAAAATGCTACGACCTTAAAATTTATTAGCTTGAGATTTATATAACATATTAGTTTTTCGAAACTGCGTAATCAAGTCTTTACCATGAACAACTAGATTAATTTGAATTCACGATATGGCCCAACGAATTCTAACTTTTCTCAATCATCTGAGATTGGAACCAATAATCCCTTTAATTTAAATGTATTTTGTGAGGCAAAATTTATTTTAATCTTGGACCTTGTCATATATATATATATATATATATATATATATATATATATATATATATATATATATATATATATATATATATACATATACATATATATATATATATATATATATATATATATATATATACATATATATATATATATATATATATATATATATATATATATATATATATATATATATATATACTTTTAAGGCTATTACCCTATTGTTTATCCATTTTAAGAATCTGTTGGTATAATTCCATTAAATTAATATTCAACAGTCATCTTCAATAGGTCATTAAAATATCAGAAGTTCATGACAGTTCATTCCCTTCATCTCAGGTAATTTCAACAATAGAGTACGTTGCATATTTACATGTAAAGGTTTGAAGTTATTATACCACTGGAACTACCTGAAAGCAGTTATTACATCTATTGATAAAATAATTATCTTTCAACCTCAAAAAGTAATTTACCTATTTTGAGTACCTTTCTTTTCTTGATAGCTTGGATAAGTTCGTTAGCAGCCCATTCGGACCAGTTCTTCTAAAAAAAATATTTTTCGAAAAAATTTGTTTTCTTAAACTTTATTTCTTAAAAAAGAACAAAGCTATTTTGATGAAATTTGGCAGGTATATTTCCCTGGTGAAGATCTTACTACATACTAAAATTCAACTTTCTAGGTTTATATAAAATTGAGTTATTCAAATTTGAACCATTTAATAAAAATTAGCTACCATAACGCACTTGATGCGTCGCGAACTTTTTTCATTCCAAAATTAATTCTAGTTAAATAATTATAATCCAAGTTTTCCGTATTAAATTTAAGTGAATTGAAGTGAATTTAAGAAATGCTGCACAATATATTCCCTATTGTTAGAAAAAACATTACTGTGTTGTATAAACTTCGATAGCATAAGCAACATTGAATAGTTTAATAATCAACTTGTCACGTCATTTGAGTGTATATTAACGATAAGTGCACTTGGAGAACCCAAATCACCACAACACATTTTAAACAGATCGTCAGCTTTTTAAAAGTTCGGAACGCAGCAAGTGCGTTGTGGTGGTGAATTTTTATAAAATGCTTGAAACTTGAATAACCCAATTTTATATAAACTTAGAAAGTTTAATTTTGGTATGTAGTAAGGTCTTTCCCAAGGTAAGATATCCACCAAATTTCATTAAAATGGCTTTGTAATATTCGGAAAAAAAATTTCCCGGAAAACCCGGTCCGATTTTTCTGGATAACGAACTGATCCAAGCCATTAATAAAAGAAAGGCACTTGCCGAGTTTCATCGAAATCGGTTAATTATTTTTTGAGTTATCGGATGGATACACACACACAAATATATATATATATATATATATATATATATATATATATATATATATATATATATATATATATATATATATATATATATATATATACATATAAAAATTGAAACTGACCCCGGATATGGGTTCTAGGAGTCCTAGTTCGCGCTTATTTGAAAATTTTTATAAGTCTCACCATCGATACCTTTTTTTTAATAAAAATTAACTAAAATGTGTTGTGGTGATTTGGGTTCTCCAAGTGTCCTTATCAGTGCATATTACAGGTTCCAATCTTCACTTAGTGATATTATACTAAAAGAAAAATTTAACATGCTTTGGAGTGAATTGTCTTTAAGAAACAGCTACTTAAAATTAATATGTGCTTTAGTACAGTGAACAGGATATTATTAGAAGGTTATCCATCATCCACAGACTTAAGTTAAAACATGTCCAATGGAAGGTTTGGCAGATAAAGTACTAAGTTATATTTTGTTTTACAAAACCTATGAAAATTCGCTACAATAACGCACTTGCTGCGCCCATCCTTTTTTACTATACGATGTATTATATGCAATATGCAACTTACTGATTTTGTTTTGTTTTATGGCTAATACGCACATTATTTCCACTTTTTTGTAACTATTATAATTTTCAACAGTCTTATATCTGACCAGGCGCTCGTTGTGTTGTCCCGTCCAGGAGTCGAACTCATGACGTACCATTTGTGTCCTTATTAATAACATTTTTGAGGGTACCTACTGAAAATTAGGTAGACCTAAATATTTAGGAAAAGATGATCTTGTCGATGAGCTTCACTACTTTTGTTTGATGAGATATCTGTAAAAAATGATGCATCATCAAACATTATTTTCGATCTTTTACAGGACAATATAAAACATAAAAAGTTGAGTAGATTTTTCATGAAACTGTATTCGTATATACTTAATATAGGGTTAAGCTTTCACGAAAAATCAAGGCAATGTGGCAATAATAGCATCGCAATTATTTGCTGATAATTTCCAGATAATATTTTTGTAGCTATTTGATTTAATTTTTTATAATTATAAAATAAAAATAAAAGTTCATCTAATAGTAGTTGACAACGAATATTTTACAAATTTAATGAAAACTAATAAAGATTGGTTTGTTTAAGAAAGCAATGTCAACATTTTTACCCACTAAACAATTTTAAGTTTTGTGTATATAAAATATATTTCACTTATTCTTATATGGTGGAAAGAATACTAATACAATTTTAATTAAATCTAATGTAGATTGCTGAGTTTTTTTAAAGCAACGTGGACATTTTTAGTCAACAAAAAAACGAATAATGCACTTTATGTAACATTAAAAAAAATTCATCGCGTTTTAATTAACCATAGAAGAAAATTTAAGGTAACCACATTGCAGAATACACCTATTTTGGGATATCTAATTAATTTCGTAACAAAATATCTTTCCATAAAGTGGGTCTAATTATTTTACGAGTCTTTGACTATAATTTATTAATTTTATGTTAATCTAACCTTCTAGTCTTTTATTTCTAGAGGATTGATTAGATAAGTTGCCGTAGCAGGCATTGTTTAACCACCTATAACAAACGAATGACTAAATGAAATTCGCACTACAAAAACAAGTACAATGATTTATGTAATTTCGCGTTTGAGAAATAGATGGTATGTGGGTCATTTAATCGAACTCTCACTTTTTATTTATATTTTTTGAAAGTCAAGAGAAATTGAATCAGCTTGCCATAAACGATAATATGCATACATTTACTGCTTATATTATTTAAACGTTTATAATTGTAGATATTAAGCAGCATGTTTTCCTTGAAACCTTTATTGTCTGAGTAAACACAATTTTCGATAATTTTGCAAGAAAATTATTATTTAGCAACAACATTACTTATAAATGTATGCTAATTAATAATATTAATTAAATTATAATAAATATTGTATACAAGAAACAGATGATTCTATCGTTCCACTTTTTTCAATATTTTAACTTAAATAGTACCAGCCTTGTGGATAGAGTATTGTTTTATTAAATCAGGAAACATGACCTTAAATCTATACTTGTACTTATTCTTGGAAAAAACTATTTAGCAGTAAAAACCACAACATAACATCCGCCGAGACTGTTACATTATTTCGGCATGTTAAATATGCACACGGCGCCACCTTATTTGATGACAAAAGTAAAAAAAAAATCGGTCCAACTGGGCGCCAAACGAGGGCAAAGACCAAATTTTTTTTTGGTAAACAAAGTTTAATAAAGCTTTTAGTGATGAGAATGTAAAAGGTACAAAAAGATTGTAAATAAATTTTTATATGAAAATTGGGGAAAATATATTTTTTTGAGAAATGTCAAAAGTTAATGATCGATATAACCTTATGATTTTTATGAAGGCAAATATGAATGCATTCTTCGTTTTATATGTTATTTTTTAACAACGTCAGGTCAAAAGCAAGGCTGCTTTGATGAAATCCTAGTGATAATATGTCAAAATAGGAGTCACAATGTGATGTTTATGACTGTTGTTGTAAAGACGATTTTCAGATTTCATCACATGAAATCGTACGAAAATGATAAAAACAACGTACTTATTACAAAAATATTTCTTTAAAAATCATAATAAAAAAATTACTAAACTGTAATTCACTTTGATCAACCTAAGTGTTGAGGTGACAAATATAAGTAAAGGGTTTAAAAATTTTTAAAGCAGGGTTTTAACCAAAAAAGCTTATACAATTAACATAATGTAAATATTTATGTTTTTATTTTTTTAATAATAACTTACCTGTTACCCAAGATAAGGACAATTTGGAGAACCCAATTCATCACAGTACAGTTTTTAGACCTGACCATCGTTTCGCTAACAAAGTTAGCATCATCAGAGGGATGAATACATTATTTGATGACGCTAACTTTGTTATCGAAACAATTGTCAGGTCTAAAAACTGCATTGTGATGAATTGGGTTCTCCAAATTGTACCTGTCAGTTCTCATGACAGGTTCCAATTTTTACTCATTGTTATCCAAGGTTCGAAACAGTACATTTTCTGTGTTTCTTGTTCGGCATGTTTATCTCTTAATAAAGGTTTTTTTTGTTAATTTTTGTTTTATTTTCTTTCAAGCTTTATCGATGTATTATTATAGCATGTTTACCTAAGTTAGAAGTATTTCAGCGAATATCCTGTCAGGGTTTGGAAGATTTAACACAATAGAAAAATTTTGTAACATAGAACGTTTACATATCTGCTCACGAAATACAGACATTTTTTAAAATTATGTAATACACATACATCAGTTTCTAAAAATTAAAAGTATTCTTAGAAGTTCGTTAATCATATGAATTTAAGGATTACGAGCAGAAAATGAAATACAGTAACATATTCATGACCAGGGATGTTCTTGGATAAACTACTCAGTAATTTAACTACGTAGTGGCATATTTACAGTTGAATATAAGTAGTGAATATTAACTCATATTTTAATTTCAGTTTTCTATATTTGCTCCTATGATAGATAAAAAAAAGCATTATTATAATAAAGGTTATTTGGAACATTATTACTGAATGCTTATTGTTTGGCATAAAAAATACGAAAATTCGGTGAAACCTCAAAATCCAACAACTTATTGAGGTAATAATTTAGTAGTAATTTTGTAACTCTATAATAAATTGTTGTTGTTACACGGGGTTGAGGGTAGTTTTCACCGAAAACACAAGAGCATACGGGTAACAAATGTAATGACAAACTTTAACGAAAATTAAAAAAATAACAAGATGTGTAAATATCTATAGAGTTCTCTTGGCGCTACCTAACTGTCGACTCCGCGTACCCTGCATGCTTCTATGGGGATGAAATATAAAGGTCACACCAAGGTATCTATCTAAACAAGGTCGTGTTACAACTCCTAATTTGATATTTCAGTAGTAAAATAGCGAGTACGATAGTTTGAGCATTGAGAGGGCGTTGCCACAGGTTCATAATCTTTCTGTGCATATATCTATTTACATTTTTTTAATAACAAAATTCAAGCATAGAAAAGCTTTAATCAAAATTCGCTACAGTAACGCACTTCCGACATGATTTTTGAGTCCTGGGTTTAGTATTGATTTAACACTAAGTGTTTAAACTTTGTAGTTTGTTCAACATAGAAATTACTACTGCACGATTGTTTATTTAGGATTAGATAATTGATAACAAGGCCTAAGTCATCCTGCACCTTTAAACTTGGAACTGTTATCATATAACATTTGCCTAATTATAGATAGAACAGAAACCTGCATGTGTGCCATATGCAATATATTAACACATGTTTCGCCATTGAGTTTGCCCTAATCTAGATTTAAACCCTGTGAATAAACCATAGGTAGCACAATTTAGAATATTTAAATTGCATTTTGGGTAAAAGTAGAAATTAAATGGCATGCCTTAAACAGTTTCTTTGCAGACCATGTTTTATACCACTTGTTTTTTAAATACAGGTCCGCCAACAGTCTGGCACTAAACGATATTCTCGGAGAATTCAGTGGTGCGCGTATCATCTGGCAGTAATTGTTTTACATCATTTTAGATGTGTTAGGAATGGTGGTTTCCGAGTGGGGGCGCCGTGGGAATTTTTTTGAAATCTCAGCCTGAGTCGTGTTGGGCATCGTTGAATAGCTTTTTTTGTAAACACGACAATCTGTTACTAATACGGTCTCAGATAACAGATTGCCAGAAAAATTAAACAAAGTGGGATAATAAAGATGTATTGCTTTAATAGCAGAAATTAATACCTATACTTACATTAATAAATTAAAATTGAAAAATCAAAGAAAACGTTGGGATTGTTGTCCGTTAACTTCTTAACAATAGCGAATTTATCAAATAAACTGCACAATGTATTCTACAACCGTTCACAAGGAACACATGCTGTTCCATTTTCTATCTTGGTTTCAAGTCACCTCTTGTTCTTGGCCTATTTACGTAGACAACGCTCTTTAATGCCCCCAAAGAAAACTTTTTTCCTTATTTTCTGTGGGAAGGATATGGATCTTCAACTTGTCCAATATCGTCTCGTACGCAGGACCGATTGCTGCATGAAAATTAAACTACATTTCAAAATTTTGTCTTATTCTACTGGACTAATTCTATGAAGTGCGTTGCTATTAACGTGAAAATTATCATGCCTAGCTTTATTATTATTATAAGTTTTTTTGTAGAACTTGTTTAAAGGTGAAACCTTTTGTAATATTTAATTACGAATGATCTTGTGGAACACGCTTAATAAAAAAAAGCAAGATTGTTATTATTGTGACACACAAAAATTTATCCACGTGTGAAATAAGTTACGACCGTTGCTTTTAAAATCTATACGTCGCAAAATAAATACCTACAAGTAAATTTCAAATCCTGATTATGTACATTCCTTGATTATTACTCTTGTCATAAGTTATGGCACATGTTGCTAATTTTATAACCCATTGACAAAAACTAAGTAGGTACTTGACATCGATTGTATTAAACACGAACAATTTTAACTAATCAAACATTACAATTCGTATGTAATATTTGTAGAAACATCGTGGCAAATGTAAATTGTATTCTTCTTGATTTTAAACTTTTTGTTTTGAAGATATTTTAGGTGCAGTAAATTTTAAAACTTCTTGTTTGTTGTATGTATGTTTTTGGTAGGCATGCCACCGTGTGTGCGTGTTTTTGCTTCTTTAACGGCGGTCTATTTCTGCGACCAAGACCAATCACCAACGCCATAGGCCAGGGGGTAGTTTCACCTCACTATCCTGGAAACTTTGCCGAACCCCTGCATTTCTGTAAGGAGGGTAGGGATCTTTAACGTGCCACAACCTCGGTTGATGTTAAATTTACAGTATGTACTGAAAAAGTGAAAGGGGAACTCTGGTAATCGAACCCAGTACGCTTTAGTTTAGAGGCAGACGTTCTTACCACCGTGCATATAGCTGTACTGCGAACTATTTTTTTATAAATTCTTAATCTCAGTCAATTTTACAGTTACATTAAGCAAAATGATAAAGTCACGAAGAGAAAATATGGTTTTCTGTCTGTCTGTCTGTTTATCTGTTTTGGTAGAGGTAGTAAGCCATTAGCGCAATTTAAAACATGGTTTTCAAATGCCGCAAAAAATTTATTGTTAAATCGAGATTATAAGTTACTCTGGATAATATTTTATTTGCTCTCCTCTGAAGTTTCATACAGACCGATACTCTTTTATGACGAGTAAGAGTAAAAATGTAAAGTCTGGATGCAGCAAGTGCGTTATGGTAGCGATTTCTCATAAACATGATATTAATGAAAACTATGTATTTTTTTATAAACTAGATCTAAGTTTGTAGGGAGCATAACCTATATAGTAGAAACCATCTACCATATTTCATGAAAATAACTCTTGTTTGAGAAATTACAGACATTTTTAGAAAAAAGACTTGAAATTGTCCCCAAAAAACTGGCCCGATTTTCCTGGCCAATGAACCTATTCATGCAATTTACGAAAAAACTACACCGGCCAAGTTATAATTATTCAGAGAAAGATTTTAACAAAATTTAACTAAACAAATGTCCTACATAAAAATTTGGAAACAATTTCATCCACGAAAATTCGCTATTTTTTTACGAAAATTGACTTTGGTAATATCAGTAAACTATATAAAGATCATTTTACAAAAAGTTGCTAAAAAGTCTCTTACACGTAAATTTGCTAAACTTTTTTTTTATTACGGAAATTCTTTTACGTGAATTTGCAAACTTTTTTACAATAACTAATTAAACAGTAATTATTAAGTACTAACATTTCACAAATATTTGACCAGAAATAGTATTTACAAAAACAAAACAAACATTTCTGCGAAAACTCACAAACTATTTTTTATACGAAAATTTGTTGATAAGATTCACATTATATAATACCTAATTAAAATTGACAAAATAATTGAAATGTAAAACAGTTATTAACTAATTTTTCAAGAAAAATTTGACCCGTTGAAGCAAAGAGAAATATAAGCGGAAAAATACTCATATTTTCAAGTCACAATCTGTCAGAAATAAGTTCATTCAAGCCTGTCACTTTGAAGTTTCATTTGACATTTGTGAAAACAATTTATCAATAACTTATGTATTGTAAAAACGTAAACATCGATAATCCTATCACGTTAATTGTTTCCTACCTTTTTTGTGCCAAAGTTAATATATAATATTTTACATTTTTCTAAAAATTCGCTGAATGATCACATACTCTAGGCTCCGCCACTTGACTTAATATTTAATTATATTATTCAAAACTTCTCACAAGCTATCTAAAAAATCTGAACTTTGGTGTATAGTTTACTTTTTATATCGTAAACCTATCTACCAAATTTGGTTATCATAGCTCTTTTAGTTTTTGAGATAAAAAAATTTTTCGAATGAAAACTCAACATTTTCCCGGAAAACCTCGTCCGATTTTCCTGACTAACGAACATATCCAAGCCATTTACAAAAGAAAGGTACATGCCAAATTTTATCAAAATCGACTCATGATTTTTTGAGTGTGATATATATATATATATATATATATATATATATATATATATATATATATATATATATATATATATATATATATATATATATATATATATATATATATATAAATTGAAACTGACCCCGGATATGGGTTCTAGGGGTCCTAGTTCGCGCTCATTTGCAAAACTTTTTTCAAAATTCAAAAGTCGGGATCTCCATATTAGTGAATTTTTTCTACGAAAATTCACTAAAAGTTCTGGATCAGCTGCTCTGACATAATATTACATAATTAAATAAAGATTTTTACTATTTACTTACCCTTGTAGCACAAAAGCACTTTTTGTTTTTCATGTATTTGGTTTCAATGTGAGATGGAAACAGTTTTCGATTTCAGTGATTGTCGGCTAACTATGAAATCCTTAGCTAACTACTCTGACTTCATTTTAATTGTATTATTCAAAACTTCTCACCAGGTCACTAAAAAATTCTGTACCGGCTGCTCTGACATATTTTATAATTCAATTGACAGATTTTTACTATTTGCTCACATTTGTAGGAAATATCACTTTTTATTTTACATATATTTTGTTTAAATGTGAGATGGAAACAGTTTTCGATTTCAGTGACTGTCGTCCTAATTTGGTGAATCCGTTTCATAATAAAGATCTGTGGACGGTAAAGTCTTAACATTAGCTTCACAGATGCACCGTAAAAAGACAAACCCCAAAAAGAAGATTTTTTTCTGCCTGACGATCCCATGTAGATAAAACGGGATGCAGAGAAGATAAGAAGTTAATGTGAACCATAGGGGTAAAGGGATACGTCTATATTCAGTTTTATATTTAGAGCCTCGGTGGTTCAGAGGTAAGAACGTGTGCCTCTGAACCATAGGGTACTGGGTTCGATCCCAGGGTTCTCCTTTCACTTTTTCAGTACAAACTGTAACATTAACATCAACCGAGGTTCTGGCATTGTATTTGAGCAAGTTGAATGTTTGCACGTTCCGCCCTTCGGAGGGGGCGTAAAGCCGTCGGTCCCGTGTCCATGGGGTGTTGGGCACGTTAAAGATCACTACCCTCCTTACAGAAAGGCAGGGGTTCGGCAAAAATTTTCCGGGATAGTGAGGTGAAACTGTTCCCTGGTGTCGATGATTGGCCATAGTAGCGGAAATAGGCCGACGTTAAAGAAACAAAACACACAGTTTTACATTTAATGATATCTACATATTATATATTTCATTTGAATGTATTGTTTCTTAATTCTGGTTTAATTTTCATTTTAATTACTTTAGCAGTTTTTGGCTTTACTCAAAGCCGATTTAAATAAGTGTGTCAAATTTCGGTTTAAAAAAAGGTATTTAATACAACATAATGGTTGTAATACAAGTAATATTTTACACACTGAGTACATTATGAACCTGTGCCTAATTATTGTTAGCAACCTGATTAAGATTATGATTTCATTACTTTTTACAACCAGTTCGGCTTCAGTTCGAGGTTAGCGTGTACAAAGTGTGGTAGTAAATGTAAACCAGGTTATTCCCAAACTGTGACCGGCTGCGTATATTAGATACTGAACATTGGCCTACTTATCCCAAGTAAATAACCAAATTTACAGAAGCAAACAGTAAGCTGCTGTATATTTGTAGGTAATTAGTTTCCTGCAGAATCAGCAAGCAATGTCTAATCATATTTTTTGCCTATTAAACAGGTCATACTTTTAATTATCCAACAAATGTAAATTTCTTCGTTAAAACATCGAATGAAGCTTAGATGTGAATTTTTATGGGTTTGTTAAAAATAAAAGAAGCCTGTACATCTTTATGTATTACAAGGATGAGTCAAATACTCAATACTTTATGCAGTATTGTAAGCAAATATCAATACAATGGGGCGTAATTACTCTTGCTTTAGAAATAATTTATTTTCTCTGCTTATTTTAAAAAATAACATTAAAATAATCTTAAGATATATTTTATTGTTAATACTGGACATTGGAATCCATATTAAGATATGACTTCATTAGTCGTTATAACCAATGCCATTTGGCGTCTCTTAGTTTCCTCAGCTGCGGCAGCAAATAATATTTAAATGCAGACATAGACTATGGCTTTACAAATACTCAGAAAAAGATTGAGGACTAATCAACATTGTATTGTACAATATTGGTCGCGTTCACAGTAACCGCTATTGTATTGTAACTTCGAAAAAAATGGTACCTGAAGACTGTCATGTCATAATTTACCCCAAACACCCAGGTTTTTTTAGATTCATTATATTTAAGTCAATGAATAGCAGCACTAAGTGCCTCAAGACTATTTCAAGCACACAAATTCTAACCAGGGGACTTGGTTGACCACTTGAAGTTCCTGGAAATTAATCCATTAGAGTCCGTCGCCAAACCAACCGATCAAAAGCCAGCTATACTGGACTTTATAGTCTTATTTGACGTGATAATAAATGACCACCAAGCATGTGACATAGACAGTAAAAGGCTGACAAACAACTCATTTTTATGGTATACAGACGGGTATAAACAAATAAAAGGGACAGGACTGGGAATAAGAGGACCTAACTTTAGACTCGCCAAGTCCCTAGGAAAAACTTCCACCATCTTCCAAGCAGATATGCTTGATATAAATCTATGTGCACAGAAGTGCAGCCAGGCTAAGGCAGGGAAAACAGATCATCACCCTATCAAAAGAGAAAACTGAACTGTTTCTTGAATTAAACAGGAACGACTTGAGAATAATCACAAGACATTTCACAGGACATTCGCCAGTAAGGTGTCACCTTATTAAGATGGGCAAGGCGGACAGTGAAAACTGCAGATGCTGCACTGAAGCAGCAGAAACAACAGAACATTTGCTACGCAACTGCATGGCTCAGTTCTGCAAAAGACTCAAATACCTTAAAGTGGTAACCTTAACAACCTAGGAAATTGGTAAAATAGCCCCCAAAAAATAAAAATATCTTAGACTATACGAAAAGTCTGAACAGTATAGGCAACTATTAGAAAAAAGGCTCATGCCCAAGAGACCCATTGGAGTCGCAGCGCTGAGAGGCCATATGCGTATACGACTCATTAAAGAATATACAATCTATTTGTTCGAGATCTATATATGCAATATTAAAAAACTGGCTTATCAAATAAAATCAAAATGTATTTTGATTGCAAGTTAGAGTGTTAATGTCATATCACATTAGAATTACTTGCGTTGAAACTGACTATGGAGAGATATACATCCTGTCAGACAGTCGGGCAGTACTAAGGACTTTGAAATCTTTTAAATCCGGGTCTAAACTGACCTGGGAATGAAAAAAATTCTTGAAGCAACTGACTGCGAAAGTAACTTTGATGTGGATACCAGGGCATCAAGGCATCGAAGGAATTGAGGAAGCAGATAGCCTTGCTAAAAGGGCAACAACAGCACCACTATATTGTCCAGAACCCCATTGTGGACTAACAAAGAGCCACGTAAGAAATGAACTTGATGTTTAGGAGAGGAACCAAATGATGTCATACTGGAAGAAAACACCAGGCTTAAGGCAGGCAAAACGGTTCACCACAATATCAACGGAGAAATTTGAACTGTTTCTTGAATTGAACAGGAACGATTTGAGAATAATGACGGAACTTTTCACAAGACACTTCTCAGTAAGGTATCACCTTATGAAGAAGGGTAAGGCAGACAGTGAAAACTGGATATACTGCACCGAATCAGCGGAAACAAGAGTGTGAATCTTCCTTCCAGTTTATTGCTAATGAACCGAATAGGGACTTCCGAAGATTGGCTGTGACTGTGAGTACCATAATTTTCACGGATAATTGAAATTACCCCTATTTTAATTTAGAAACAATGCGCACCAACCTTATAGGTTATTAGCGCGACTATTGTCTTGAATATTTTTGTAGCCTTTAATAATGTTTTCACATATATGAATTCGTGGCTTATATATAAATTTTAGTAATGTAATTTGTGGTAATACGGTTATTAAGATTTCTATTTCCAGCAATTGTATAACCCTATTGTTCACAATCTTCTTCGGAAGCTTGTGTGTCTCCTGTAGTCATATAATCCATGGTTATAGTTCTGCTATTAAAATCTGTAGCATTTCTATGTGCTTGATCCGTGGGCGTTCTCAAAAAGGTTTACCAGTAGGCCGAAGTTTCTAACAGACTGGGATTATGACTCTATAACTGGCTTAACAGAGAGCTTACGTTATTACTTGGTGAATTTTCTTAGAAAAAATTCACTAATGGGGAGATCCCGACTTTTGAATTGTTAAAAAGTAATACAGATAACTCAAAAAATAATAGTCCGATTTTTTTAAAATTTGGCACGCACCTTTCTTTTGTAAATGGCTTGGATAATTTCGTTATCCAGGAAAATCGAACAAGGTTTTCCAGGAAAATTTTTGGTTTTCTTTCGGAAAATTTTTTATCTCAAAAAAATAGAAAAGATAGGGTAACCAAATTTGGTACGTAAGTTTACAATGTTAAAAGGAAACCACATACCAAAATTTATATTTCTGTGTTACAAAAGAAAGTTATAAAAAATATTTGAAGCCAGACCATTTCTATGAAAATTAACTACCATAACGCACTTGCTGCGTCCAGACTTTTTAACCGTTGGTCCACTCAAATTGTGTCAAAATGGCTTAGTTCATTTTGCTATATGGGACTTACGTTTCGCGAAAAGATCTGGATTATCAGGGGCTTGTTCTTTGGAAGTGTTTATCGGAGGTGTAAGGATTTCGGATATTAGCCGCTTATAAGTACCTTGAGCCAATGTATGCGGCTGTTGCTCTACGGGCGAAATAGTTGGTTCTGCCTTTTTGGTGGAAACAATTATACGCGTAGTTCGCTGCATGGCTATGATTTCCATTTCTGGGGGTATAAGATCTTTGTTAGGGTACCGTGCTGCGATGTGGCTTTCTCGTTTATACTTGTAACATACACTTGCATTGGCTGACAAAAATATACGATATGTTATGCTCTCGTGAACAGCTTTGGGAAAGTTGGTAATATCAGGAGAAATATATACCTGACAGCGAAAACTCAAAATATAAATTGGCAACGAGATACTCCAACTCGTAGTCAGCCTATTGGTGAGATAAGTTTCAACACAAAATTTATGAATTCTTTTGCGATTGAGAAGATTGTGTGGTACACTAGAGCAGACGTTGGATAGGACTAATAGAGTAGCGGGTGTAATCAGCCACCTAGCAAGTCTTGTTGTTTTAGTGAATTTTCGTAGAAAAAATTCACTAATGGGGAGATCCCGACTTTTGAATTTTGAAAAAATTTTTGCAAATGAGCGCGAACTAGGACCCCTTGAACCCATATCCGGGGTCAGTTTCAATTTTTATATGTTTATATATATATATATATATATATATATATATATATATATATATATATATATATATATATATATATATATATATATATATATATATATATATATATATATATATATATATATATATATATATATATATATATATATATATATATATATATATATATATATATATATATGTATCACACCGATAACTCGAAAAATAATGGGCCGATTTTGATAAAATTTGGCATGTACCTTTCTTTTGTTAATAGCTTGGACAAGTTCGTTAGTCAGGAAAATCGGACGAGGTTTTCCGGGAAAATTTTGAGTTTTCATTTGAAAAAAATTCATATCTCAAAAAGTAATAAGCCGATTTTAATAAAATTTGGCACATGCCTTCATTTTGTAAATGGCTTTGACATGTTTGTTAGTCAGGAAAATCGGACGAGGTTTTCCGGGAAAATTTTGAGTTTTCATTCGAAAAAAATTCATATCTCAAAAAGTTATAAGCCGATTTTAATAAAATTTGGCACTTACCTTACTTTTGTAAATGGCTTTGACATGTTTGTTAGTCAAGAAAATCGGACGAGGTTTTCCGGGAAAATTTTGAGTTTTCATTTGAAAAAAATTCATATCTCAAAAAGTAATAAGCCGATTTTAATAAAATTTGGCATGTACCTTCCTTTTGTAAATGACTTTGACATGTTCGTTATTTAGAAAAATTGGACGAGGTTTTCCGGGAAAACTTTGAGTTTTCATTTGAAAAATTTTTTTATCTTAAAAAATATAAAATCTATGATAACCAAATTTGGTAGGTAGGTTTACGATATAAAAGGTAAACTATACACCAAAATTTAGATTTCTATGTTACAAGAAAAAAAAGTTATAATAAAATATTTTGTGCCAGATCATTTCTATGAAAATTCACTACCATAACGCACTTGCTGCGTCCCGAACTTTTATCATTCTTAATTTATGTTGGTTCATAAAAATGTCTGCTTTATCCTTGTTCGACAAATATATGCATACTCTACTGTTCGAAATATCTGATGCATACATTATATCTTTTGTAGTAATTTGGAACCTAAAGCAAAAATGTATTCTTCGAATTTTATACCCTCTATAGTATTGTAAATGATAGCTTGTTCTTTGGATGTAAATGTAATCTGACTTACAACGTTAAAATAAGAAAATAAGACATGGATGGTAACTTACTTTGATTATTTTTCTCCGCAGTCGGGGAACTCGCGGAAGGCCTGTAGTCAAAACCTCCTGCTCTATGGGTTGCCATGGAGGACACCGATTTTATGTGTTGGTGGCCGTACAACATACCCAACACCAACATAATACGGCCCTGACCGCCGACTAGCAAGTCTTGTTTATACCTGTTGAAGTTTACCCAGATAACGTCGGAATGAATATTACTATGTTTATACACTGTAGTTTTCTAATAACTTGTTAATTTCAATTTGCATTGAAACTATAACACCTCCACTTATCAGATCTAAACTTTAGAAGATTGATGATTAAGTTATAACATTTGACTTTAACGGTAACACATCAAAAAAAACCTGAACTACGGAAGCAATTATCAGGACTCTGCGCGTACTAATATCAAATCCGAACTCGAAAAATTGGTCTTGGTAGTCCGTTTTTAGTTAATTTTAGTGAATATTTGTAGGGAAAATTTCCTAATGAGGAGATCGACTTTTGAATTTTGAAAAAGTTTCTTAAATGAGCGCGAACTAGCCCCCCTAGAACAATATATATATATATATATATATATATATATATATATATATATATATATATATATATATATATATATATATATATATATATATATATATATCTGCGTGCGCGCGCGCGTGTGTGTGTGTAAAGCACGAGACACAGATCGGTTTCCTCTTTCTTAGAACTCCTGATTATGCCATACCTCCGCTCCAACAGGTCTGCCGTATAGCAGGCTTTGCGATAATATGCACTGGAGAATAGCGCTATTCGCCATCTCTGATACTGTGACGATGCTAGGCTTCCATAGCAGCTTCCAAGTACACACAGCAGAGCAAGAAGGAAGCTGTGGGAAAGAACTATCGAGCGAAAACAACTATTTCCCTGGCTAATACCACGACGCGCATTGAATTATATCACTCGCTACCCACCATCACTTAAGCCCTGCCGGGACTTGCGGTAAGATGTGAATCAGGAGACACAGGCCGGTTGCGTCCTTCTTAGGACTCCTCAATATGCCATACCTGCGCTCCAACAAGTCGACCTTAAGGCAGGCATTTCCATAATATGCAATGGGGAATAGGGCAAAGCGTCATCTCTGGTGATGTGACGGTTCTATGCATCCACAGTAGCTTCCAAGTACACACAATACAGCAAGAAGAAAGCTGTGGGAAGAAACAACTTCCTTCTTGCTGTATTGTGTGTATCTGGAAGCTGCCGTCTACCCTACTGGTTGACCGGTTATAAAAATAAATTGTATACACCACATATTATTACCGTCTCGGAGGAGCAGTTCGTATACGTGGGAAGTTACTTAATGGACGTTAAATAACGTCAGACGTCTAGTTCGTGGATGGGTGATTGGTTTGGAATCCGGGCCAGTTTGGTAAAATCTAATTTTTTGAAATTTTAATGAAGTAATAGGAAGATGGGGAACAAATTTAAACATAGTTTTGACATTTAACCCCCCTTTTCTCTCTCCCTCTTTCTCTATTTTGAGGACTAGAGGGGAAACTTTTTAATGGGGTGATGTACTTTTTTATAAAATTAGAATCTACTTCAAAAAACAAGCTGAGTGTGAAAAAAATTTGATTTATTAGGTTCAACTACAAAAAAAATAATTTAATATTATTTATCAAGTTTGTTATTTGCTTCCATTGAAACGCGCTATTTTTACTTGAGTTCAATTGAGCATTTGGACGATTATTTCTCAGCTTATTGCTTTATTAAACATGGAAAATAATTTTAATGTCCAAGCAGATATGTTGTTAGTTTTGGGGGAATGCAGAAAAACTACAGAAAAGCTGCTCTAGTGTGGGTAGAGAGGTTTCCTGATATTTTGAACTCTCACATGGCATTTCAGGGGCTGGAAACCAGAAGTGGTACTACCGACAGGTTAAAATCCAAACAACGAGTTCGGAAGAGAACTCTCGTAAATAAAACCGACGAAAATAGTGCAGTTGGCATTTTAGTGGCGGTAGTTGTTGGCTCGCATGTAAATTAGCATATTCCACTTGTACAAATTTCATCCGTACCTCATTACACTGCACCAACCTACGGACAAGATTTTAATAATCGCGTTACATTTTGCAATTGGGTCACCCGACAAATTCAAGAAAATAACAGGTTTCTAAACAATGTTATTTTTTCTGACGAAGCTGCTTTTCATAATTGTGGGCAGGTGGGACTTTAAGTTATGTCTTATCAGTAGAAATTACATTTCTTTTTTCTTTCTTTTTTTCTTTTTTTAAGGTAAATAGACACAATATGCACTACTGGGCGACGGAAAATCCCCATTGGATAAGAACTGTGCCAACTTTTATTATTATACATAAATTTTACGATGTAATTGAAAACATCCCTTTACTTAATAACATAACATACTATAATCCAATTAATTTTTGTTTGATCATATATATTATAGCATTCAGCAATTATAGGTTTCTACACAGATCTCAACGTTTAGAATTCAAATAGTATATTATAAATTGCTTACATCCGGCTGAGTGAATAGTGATACCGCGTTGCTCGTGGCCTTCTATTTTGGTTGCTTTTTGATAAACGTTTTCGTTATCATAGTTCATGCAGTAAATGTTGATTAAACAGTCGTAGCATAGGTATAAATTCAATTATTCTCTTATACACGTTGCAGTTAATTGGCTGATACACTTTAACGGATAACGATTTCAAAACACGTATCAAGATACAAACAATCACCCATACTATCATATCGATTTGATATGAAGACTTTGACATTGAACTTACATATGTTTGATTTGTTATGTGTCCTAGCAACTATATAGATTCTGGTTGTTATTGGTTGACATTCATTAGTTGAATAAATGTAACTAAAATTCAGAAATTTTAAGGTACCGAATTTTACAAACAGCTGAAGTTTCAAGTGGGCTTATCAGTTAAGTGGAAATTTTGATTGTGAAACAAACTTTTTCGATTAAGTTTATTATAAGGACTAATAAAAGTCTGGACGCAGCAAGTGCGTTATGGTAGTGAATTTTCATAAAAATGTTTTCAACAGCAAATATGTCTTTTTTTTTAAAAAGCAGGCATGAGATTTGGTTACCACTATAACCTATATAGTACAGGGCTTTCATAAATTCCCGAACCCCACATGACCGCTTAAGTTAGGCAACCCGGCATACACGGTTGTACAACCTGAATTAATGAAATCACTAAGATGCCAGTGTTGTCTCATATTTCCTTTAGGGTTTTATAAAAAATATAAAAATTATAATAAGTTGAAACAGTAAATGTCTTAAATGTATTTATTATGTAGTATTTTTAACAGCAAGTCTGTTCATGTATGGTTTACTGTTATTTATTGTTAAAAATAAATAAATTAAAAACATAATAAAATATTACTTTTATTTTGTATAGATATCAAAATTTTGTAATGTACGTAAACAAATTGAGGTCCGATTATTTAAACTTCTAATTTACGGTTTTAGGAATGTGTATTGTGTAACATGTAACAAATATGTACCTGTTTGGGCAGATTACCGACAACAGATTTGGTAGGGCTTCGTTCAATGCGATGTCGAATATCGTCAACAACATAACCTTAGCATACCTACATTGTTAACTTAAGTAAAAACGCAATGAAAATGCTAAGTTTTGATAAAAACTGTTTATTTTTATTGTCCAACAGATAGAAATATATTTGAAGAAGGTAAACACTGGTCTAACTTGGAAAATGCACACTATACATACAAAATAACCGTCAAAGGGGAATTGAGCGCCAATGGACTGAACTGTCAATTGTCAATTGATTTAGTAACTTTAGGGTCCCTAGTCTAGTGGTTTTTTTGGTTACTTTTTGACTGCCAACTCATAAAATCATATTCCACTAAGAGAGAGACAGAATCCGGTCACGTGGGGTTCGGGAATTAATGAAAGCCCTGTAGAAACAATGTACCACATCTCATCGAAATAACTTTATTGTTTGAAAATGTAAAAAAAAATCTAAAATAAACTCAATATGTTCCCGAAAAAACTGGTTCCTAGCCAACGATCGTTAAGTTAATAGCAAATTGAGCTATTGAAATTAAAAATATATAATGAAAATTCGCTACCATAATGCACTTGCTACGTCCTGAGTTTCTTTTCTTACAAACATGCATTATATTTCGATGGAAAATGCAAAAATGTAATAATATAAGGTGTGTTCGATTTAAAAAAAAAAAAGAAACAACTTATGGGCCACCTATGATTGTAAAACTAATTTTATAAGATGCAGCACAAGACAGCCTATAATTAATATATTTTTTCAAAATTCAAAAGTCGCGATCTCCTCATTAGTGAATATTTTTAAAAGAAAATTCACTAAAAACAGCCAACGTTTGTAAGACCGAGCAATGCTTCGTAAAAAGGAGGGATTGTACCTGAAATTGTACTAAAAATAAACAAAAATAAATAAAGTCAGCGTGAATAAAAAGTTGTACGTGTGAGTAACTATGCACATCATATAGGTAACAAATAAACGGCTTTCCATATAAAAAACTTTCGTAAAATAAACACCCACTACACATTCTAAAAATTATGTATACATAGAATATTAATAAAAATATTTTTCTGCTGCTTTCCGTTATACAGGAAGTGGCTACCAATTTTGTTATTTTAAATAAAACGCTCTGTATATTTTATTAGATACTACGAAAAAATTTCATGCCGTAATACACTATACGAAAATATTACGATCTAGATGATATTGGTTTATTTAGTTTCTTTGACAGATGCACATTATTCAAAACAAACGAATGCGTATCAGACAGATGGTAACTAAGGGCAGACTGACTATTTAATAGAATGGCAGGGATTCGAGTAAACATAATGGAAAGTAAAATAAGTACACAGGTGGCCAGACAGTATAACCAAACTCAATAATATGTCAAAACTCTTTTTGTTAAATGAAACCCCCAAATTACATTTCGCTTTACAAAGTAAAAAAGTATTGCAAAAAATTGTTTACTTCCCCATTTCATTTACATTTATTTACTGTTAAAAAATATAACATGAAATTAAAAGAAAATAATTATATTTTCCAATGCAGTGTCAATAAATTATCAACAACTACAATAACTGTCACTTACTTCGATACATTAACGTAATCGTCTGTTCATTTTGCCTTTTCTAGCAGCGCTTTGCTGGGCTGACATTAAAAATTTTTGTATTACGAAAAATCCAATGGGTTCATGTTCGTAGGTAGTTTCACTCACAGTCGAGGATCTATATTAATAGTACAGTGAATTTTACATTATTTTCATACATATAATATAGTTTGGGTTCCCTCTTACGGTTTAAATTTTCATCATAAAACGGAATCATTACAAGTGCATCGTTTTTGATTGTCTAGTAAACAGTAAATTCCGCACCTATTGAAAATTCTACTTGCGTATAATATGAGTATTATGTAAGGCTAGATGTATTCTCACCACAATTAGAACCGTAGACCGGTTTCGCTCTAATTAGAGCTCGTCAGTACAGCATACTTATTGCAGTGAAGAAACACATATAAAGTAACACGGCTATAGCAGCCAACCTCACAGCACATAATGAGATATAAGACAGGAGTCCCCATCTCGTTGAGGAACCAAGTAGTATGTTGTCACGACAGATCCAAATAACACAAAATGGTATAAAAAAAGAGGCCGTGTACAACCAACTAACAATTTTGTAATTGTCAGCCCTGGCCCACTTCTTCCGTAATATAGCGACAATGTATGTAAGGCTAGATGTATTCTCACCGCAATTAGAACCGTAGACCGGTTTCGCTCTAATTAGAGCTCGTCAGTGCAGCATACTAATTGCAGCGAAAAAACACCTATAAAGTAATACGGCTATGGTAGCCAACCTCGCAGCACATAGTGAGATGTAATACAGGAGTCGCCATCTCGTTGCAAAATTACAAAATTGTTAGTTGGTTGTACGCAGTCCATTTTTATAACATTTTGTGTTATTTGGAGCAGTCGTGACAACATGCTACTTGGTTCCGCAACGAGATGGCGACTCCTGTCTTACATCTCACTATGTGTTGGCTACCATAGCCGTATTACTTTATAGGTGTTTTTTCGCTGTAGTTTGGGTGCCGTACTGACGAACTCTTATTAGAGCGAAACCGGTCTATGGTTCTAATTGTGGTGAGAATATATCAAGCCTTACATACGGTGTCCCTATATTAGGGAAGAAATGGGCCAAATTTTTTTTCGCTTAAATGTCGTAAAAAGTATCAAAAAATATAGAAAACATGATTTGGGAACAAAAATTTTTTCTCTGTCGGTTTGTCAGTCTGTCGGTCTGCATGTCTGTCTGTTTGTAGCCACGATAACTTTAGAATGAATCGAGATATCGTCTTCAAAATTGATATACAGTTAGCACTCGACAACGGTTCGGGTTGTTTTTGTGTAAAATCGCTTGAGGGGGTAGGGGATGAATGGGGGGTGTTTGGGTGAAAATTGATATTTTTTCGTTAAAACTCGAGTAATATAACGTTTTAGGGTTTATTTATTATAAAACTTTTAATTTCATCAAACATCTGTGCTGAAATTAAATTAGGGGTTCAATGTGTGGGGTGGAATATTGTTAACACAAATTTCGATTTTTTTGTGCTAAAATGGCGTAAAAAGTCTCAAAACGTATAGAAAACTTGATTCTGGAACGAGTTTTTTTTGTCTGTCGGTTGGTCGGTCTGTCAGTCTGTCGGCCGGTCGGTCTTTCTGTCGGTCGGCATGCACGTCCGTCTGTTAATAGGCCCAATAACTTTAGAACGAATTAAGTTATTATCTTCAAGTTTGGTATACAGTTAGCACCCGACATAAGAACGCTTCGAATTGTTTTTGGGTAAGATCGCTTCGGGGGGTAGGGGACAAATGAGGGGTGATTTGGCAAACATTGAATTTTTTTTGTTAAAACTCGAGTAATATTACGTTTCCGAAGTTTATGGGTACAGGAATACAAATATTTTCTTTGTGGTCAAGTCATGGGTCCTAAATTTATTCCATGAGAATGTCTTTCGGAAGAGAATAAATTATCACAGCTATGTGGAAGTTATGATTCAATTTGCAGCACTATTTTTTATTACCCCGTATAATTATTACTTCCACATTTTCAATACGTGTGGAAATAAGGCATCAGCGACAAGCATTTCAAAAATGTTCACTTAAACGTGGTAAAAAAATGTCCAAAGATATGTTTGGACACACAACATATAGAAAACATGATTTGGGAATGAAATTTTTTTGTGTCTGTCGGTCTGTATGTCTGTCTGTTTGTAGCCACGATAACTTTAGAACGAAGCAAGATATCGTCAATTTTGGTATACGGTAAGCACCCGATAAACTAACGGTTCGGATTGTTTTTGGGTAAAATCCGTTTAGAGGGTAGGGAATTAATGGGGGGTTATTTGGTGAAACTTGATATTTTTTCGTCAAAGCTCGAGTAATATAATGTTTTAGGGTTTGTTTTTTAGAAAACTTTCAATTTCATCAAACATCTGGTATTCTGTGCTGAAATTAAATTAGGGGTTGAATGTGTTGGGATGGAATATCGGTGACAAAAATGTCTATTTTTAGCGTAATAATTCTCAAAATATATAGAAAACACAATTCTGGAACGAATTTTTTTGTCGGTCTGTCGGCCTGTACGTCTGTCTGTTACTAGGAGCAATAACTTTCGAACGAATTGAGATGCCATCTTGAAATTTAGTATCCATTTAGCACCCAACAAGGGAATGCCTCGAATTGTTTTTGAGTAAGATCGTTTCAGGGGGTAGGGGATAAATGAGGGGTGATTTGGTGAAAATTGACATTTTTTCGTTAAAACTTGAGCAATATAACATTTCAGAAGTTTATGGGTATAGGAATACAAATATGTTCTTTGTGGTCAAGTCATGGACCCTAAATTCATTTCATGATAATGTCTTTCTAAGAAGAGTAGATTATCACAGCTATGTGGAAGTTATCATTCAATTTCCACCATTATTTTAACTTTCGATTATCGCTAATCTCTATTTCTAATCTCTGTGATTCCATTAAATTCTGCTTTGCAATTTTACTTACTCGCCATTTATCTTATATGGATTCGTCTTTTAGTGAATTTTCTTTAAAAAAATTCACTAATGAAGAGATCCCGACTTTTGAATTTTGAAAAAATTTCTTCAAATGAGCGCGAACTGAGCCCCCTAGAACCCACATCCAGGGCAGTTTCAATTTTTATATGTTATATATGTATATATATATATATATATATATATATATATATATATATATATATATATATATATATATATATATATATATATATATATATATAACATTCCGATTTTGATCAAATTTTCTGAGCACCTTCCTTTGCAAGTGGCTTGGATAAGTTCGTTAGCCAGCAAAATCGGCTCAGGTTTAATACGCATGTTTGCATTATAAACAGTCAACCATGTCCCAAAATTTAGGTCTGTAGGTTTAAAGACAAAAAAGTTATGGGCATTTAAACAAACAAAAAAATTGGGGTTTTCCTCAAAACGTCAAAGTCGCGATTTGAAACGTCAAAATTGGTAACGTTTAGGCAAAAAAACTGAAACAAATACGGATTGTGTAAAGAAAATGTCGCAAGAAGAGTGTACCGCAAACCCTTAAGTTTCAACTTCAACCGCCATTGGCCATCATTTTACTAAAATATTTACAAAAAATTCACCGCGACCGCGACTTTTGAATTTTAAAAAGATTTCTTCAAATGAGCGAAACTAGGCCCCTTAGAATCCATATCCGGGTTTCGTTTCAGTTTTTATCTGTTTACATACATATATACGGGTGACGCATTTCTACGGTAAAGCTCAATATAATTGTAATTGTACAAGATACGAGAAAAAGTTGTATACGTTAATTATAGGGTGTCTTGAGCTGCATCTGATAAAATTATTTTGACAATCACAGGATGGCCCAGAAGTCGTTGGTGATACCTCCAATTTTTTTTTCGAACACCCTTATTATATTGCATTTTTGCATTTTTATCGAAATATGTGGCAGTAAGTGCGTTTTGGTAGCGAATTTTCATTAAATGCTTTAAATTTCAATAACTCAATTCGCTAATTTGCTAAGGTCAGTTGGCTAGGAAACAAGTCTCGGGAATATTTTAAGTTTATTTTCGGAAAATTTTTATAAATTTTCAAACAATAAGCTATTTTCATAAAGTAAGGTACATTGTTTTTACTATATAGGTTATACCGGTAACCAAATTGATGCCTGCTTGCATTAGAGAGACAGATTTGCTATTAAAAACATTTTTATTAAAATTCACTTCCATAACGGACTTGCTGCGTCCAGACTATATATATATATATATATATATATATATATATATATATATATATATATATATATATATATATATATATATATATATATATATATATCACACCGATAACTCAAAAAATAATGAGCCAATGTTGATAAAATTTGGTGAGTACTTTCATCTTGTAAGTTGCTTGGGTAAGTTCGTTAGCCAGGAAAATCGACCCAGTTGTTCCCGGAAAATTTTGCGTTTTCTTTCGGAAAATTTTTATATCTCCAGAAATAACAAATTAAGGAAAACCAACTGTGGTACGTGGATTTATATCATTAAAAGTAAATCAAGTACCAAAATTTAGGTCTGTAAGTTAAAAGACAAAAAAGTTATAGGCATTTAAAGAAAAAACTTTGGGATTTTCCTCAAAATATCAAAGTCGCGATTTGTAATGTCAAAATTGGCAATATTTAGGCAAAGAACCTGAAACTAATACGGGTAATGTATAGAAAATATCACGAGAAGAATGTTTTACAAACCCTGAAGTCTCAGCTTCAACCGTCATTGTCTTTCATTTTACAAAAATATTTCCAGAAAAATCATTTGAAAGAGACCATTTATCTGATGCTTTGGCAATAGTTTTAGCTATAGAGTTTTTCGTTTAATGGTACATAACTTCTAGCGAATTTTCGTAAAAAATCAATAAAGATCAATATATCCGTTATTATACAGGATACGAAAAAATTGTATACGTTAATTATAGGGTGTCGTGAGCTTCGACATAAATAATCATTTCTACAGTCACAGGCTGGCTCGTAAGTCGTTGGTGATACAAATTTTCTTTTTTTTTATCGAGCACGCTTTATATTATTGCATTTTTGCATTTTCCGTCCAAATATAATGCATGTTTGTAGTAAAATCAATTCTGGACACAGCAAGTGCGTTATGGTTGCGAATTTTCAATAAATGCTTCAGATTTGAAAAGCTCAATTTTCTATTAACCTATAAGGTTCGTTGGCCGGGACACCAGTTTTTTCGGGAACATTTTAAGTTTATATTCGGAAAATTTGTGTATATTTTCAATCAACGAAGTTTTTTTTTTAATTGTTATGAAATAGGGTACATTATGTTTCGACTATACAGGTTATACTGATAAGAAAATTTGATGCCTGCTTTCTTTAAAAAAACATTTTAATGAAAATTCACTACCATAACACACTTGCTGCGTCCAGCCTTTTTTAAATCGCCCGCATGTGTCAAAAAAGAAATAAATCAATAACGCAAATCGTAAGATTTTCGTGTAGGGTAAACTACATAAAAGGCGTTCCATATTTCTGTAAAATCTGCAAATGAAAATATATGCTTGTTCTATTTAAAATAATAAAGCGGCGGAAAAACAAAAATATGTTAGTTTAATAGAACACTATGGAAAAACTATGTACGTACAATTTTCGAAACGTATTTTTTTTTAATACAGTTAGTGTAAGGCTGTCGTGTCACACGCTATATATTACTAATAAATATATTGTTAACTGTTAATTAGCACTTGTCAGTAATGCGACAACAAACCAAATAAACCTAAAACTGTAGCGTATGTTACTTAAGATGTCACCCCTACCCCCTTACTTCTGGCAACCTTAACAAAAGTAAAAACCGTAAGGTGTATTCCCAGTTTGCGTGAAGTTATCCATAAATTCCCAGCCATAGATTTACACGTAGGGTCAGCAGAAAGCGGGATGGATCGTCGCGATCACAATATCAGTGAAGCGGATTCAACGTAGTAAATTTATGGCTAGCCATAGATGCCAGCCATAGATTGCTATATGCTACTGCACCTTACCGAAGAAAAAGGAAATTGTCTTAAGTGTTTTGCAATAACATAATAACACTAAACCAATTGTTTATTATTAACATAGACATAGAGGAAAACTAAATTTAAAAGAAAAAAAAAACATAAGAAGATTTGGATAGCAATTAAGACGTTTCCGAAATATTAGTTATTTTTTGATATTTGCAGTAGATGTGCCAAAATCATAAAAACAAAAAATCATTACCAAGGCCCTAGTGTATAATAGGATATGTAAATTATCTTTTGTCACCTTTTGCAAAAGTGAGAAAAATGCATATGAAGATCGGGATAGCAATTAAGGAGTTTCCGAAATATTAATTATTTTTTGATATTTGCAGTCGATGTGCCAAAATCATAAAAACAAAAAATGATTACCAAGGCCATAATGTATAATAGGATATGTAAATTATCTTTTGTCACCTTTTGCAAAAGTGAGAAAAATGCATATGAAGATCGGGATAGCAATTAAGGAGTTTCCGAAATATTAATTATTTTTTGATATTTGCAGTCGATGTGCCAAAATCATAAAAACAAAAAATGATTACCAAGGCCCTAGTGTATCATTAGATATGCAAATTATCTTTTGTCACCCTTTTCAAAAGTGAGAAAAATGCATATGAAGATCGGGATAGCAATTAAGGAGTTTCCGAAATATTAATTATTTTTTGATATTTGCAGTCGATGTGCCAAAATCATAAAAAACAAAAAATGATTACCAAGGCCCTAGTGTATAATAGGATATGTAGATTATCTTTTGTCACCTTTTGCAAAAGTGAGAAAAATGCATATGAAGATCGGGATAGCAATTAAGAAATTTCCGAAATATTAATTATTTTTCGATATTTGCAGTAGATGTGCCAAAATCATAAAAACAAAAAATAATTACCAAGGCCCTAGTGTATAATAGGATATGTCAATTATCTTTTGTCACCTTTTGCAAAAGTGAGAAAAATGCATATGAAGATCGGGATAGCAATTAAGGAGTTTCCGAAATATTAATTATTTTTTGATATTTGCAGTCGATGTGCCAAAATCATAAAAACAAAAAATGATTACCAAGGCCCTAGTGTATAATATGATATGTAAATTATCTTTTGTCACCTTTTGCAAAAGTGAGAAAAATGCATATGAAGATCGGGATAGCAATTAAGGAGTTTCCGAAATATTAATTATTTTTTGATATTTGCAGTCGATGTGCCAAAATCATAAAAACAAAAAATGATTACCAAGGCCCTAGTGTATCATTAGATATGCAAATTATCTTTTGTCACACTTTTCAAAAGTGAGAAAAATGCATATGAAGATCGGGATTGCAATTAAGGAGTTTCGGAAATATTAATTATTTTTTGATATTTGCGGTCGATGTGCCAAAATCATAAAAACAAAAAATGATTACCAAGGCCCTAGTGTATAATAAGATATGTAAATTATCTTTTGTCACCTTTTGCAAAAGTGAGAAAAATGCATATGAAGATCGGGATAGCAATTAAGGAGTTTCTGAAATATTAATTATTTTTTGATATTTGCAGTCGATGTGCCAAAATCATAAAAACAAAAATGATTACCAAGGCCCTAGTGTATAATAGGATATGCAAATTATCTTTTGTCACCCTTTCCAAAAGTGTGAAAAATGCATATGAAGATCGGGATAGAAATTAAGACGTTTCCAAAATATGAATTATTTTTTGATATTTGCAGTAGATGTGCCAAAATCATAAAAACAAAAAATGATTACCATGGCCCTAGTGCATAATAAAACGATTTTTTTCGACGAGCATTCGCTAAAAGTTATAGACTATTAAATCATCAAAAAAGGGTCTGTCTAAAATGAATTTTCTGCGAATATTTTAATAAAACGGACAATGGCTTTGTTAAATTAACTACTTACAACATTTCCTCCACATAACCAGTATCCGCTTCAGGTTCTTTGTCTAAAAATTGTCAGTTTTGACGTTTCAAATCGCGAGTTTGAAATTTTACAAAGAAAATGTATGAAATTCTCAACGTAACTTTTTTGCTGTTTCTTGTCCTTTTTGCATTTCTCTAGTCATCACTGGCACCTAAATTTGTTTTTTAAAAGCCTATAACTTGTTTTATTTTAACTTATAAATCCAAATTTTTGTATATATTATATGTTATACTTTGCGTAATATAAATTTGCATACCAAATTGTGGTCTTGAGCTTTGTTATTGTCCTGAAAAAACTATGCCGATTTTTCTGGATACCAAACTTATCAAAGCCACTTACAAGAGGAAGGTACCTACCAAATTTCATCAGAATCGGCCTATTATTTTTTGAGTTATCGGTGTGATAAAGGGCAAACATATCTTAAATATAAATTCCAGACACTTGTGCCTTCATTTGAAAAAAGTATTGGATAGCCTTACAATTGCAATCTCGTCAATAGTTCATTTTTTTCACAAAAACTCTCTTTAAAAGAATATATAGCACACATGCTGTGGATATAGCCTCAAATGAAAAACATTGATCTGTTCAATTTAAACAAAGGAAACGAGGGAATACGGTCCGCTCTTTTTACAGCTTTCGTTTTCGTCAGGTAGGTACCAAATTTTATAATACAGTTTTGCCATATTGGCAAAGGTATGGTTGTAAATTATCTAAAGATAAGATGGCCCTTGATACCCCTATAGACTTTAGCCGAAGGAATGCCGAGCATATTTTTATTACATTGACAATGCAGTCGGCACTTTGCTTGTAAATTATGTCAGATATTTATGACACCTTAGGCCACTTGCATTTTGAACTGAGCTACTTAGTTTATGATAATTGGACTATTAGAAAATAAAATCGCCTTCCATTTATAAATATTTAATGTCTGTCTTATACTTCTCATACAAGCCTTCTTGCAAGTTTTCTACAATACATGTCTTTTGACCTTGAACGTCCAATTATGAAATTAAGCTATTCTAGAAGTTTTAATAACTACACTTGGAGACCTAACGATCGTTTCGCTAACAATGTTAGCTTCATCAGATGATGAATTTTCAGAATATTCATCATTTGATGAAGCTAACGATGTTATCGTTAGGTCTTTAAAAAGATGTGTTGTGGTGATTTGGGTTTCTCCAAGGGTACTTATGTGTGCTCATCACAGGTTCCAGTCCACATCTAGAAGTTTTAATAAATCGGTAGGTCTATTTCGTAGAAAAAATTCAGTGTTTTACCATTAGAGGAGTCTACCGAAGAATGCAATAAAGTCGAGCATTTTAATAGAAAAAAAAAACAATGAAAATTAAGGGTATCAATATTTCTATTACTGTGTTTTTATACACTAAAATTATTTATTACTGATCTCCATTTTCAAAGCGGTCAGTATCGGACTTAAAGTAATTAAGAAGAAAAATAATTCATATTTCGGAAACTTCTTAATTGCTATCCCGATCTTCATATGCATTTTTCTCGCTTTTGCAAAAGGTGACAAAAGATAATTTACATATCTAATTATACACTAGGGCCTTGGTAATCATTTTTGTTTTTATGATTTTGGCACATCTACTGCAAATATCAAAAAATAATTCATATTTCGGAAACTTCTTATTTTCTATCCCGATCTTCATATGCATTTACACACTTTTGCAAAAAGCGACAAAAGATAATTTACATATCTTATTATACACTAGGGCCTTGGCAAACATTTTTTGTTTTTATGATTTTGGCACATCTACTGCAAATATCAAAAAAGAATTCATATTTCGGAAACGTCTTAATTGCTATCCCGATTTTCATATGCATTTTTTTTTACCTTTGAAAAGGGTGACAAAAGATAATTTGCATATCTTATTATACACTAGGGCCTTGGTAATCATTTTTTGTTTTCATGATTTTGGCACATCCACTGCAAATATGAAAAAATAATTCATATTTCGGAAACTTCTTAATTTCTATCCCGATCTTCATATGCATTTTTCTCACTTTTGCAAAAGGTGACAAAAGATAATTTGCATATCCTATTATACACTAGGGCCTTGGTAATTATTTTTTGTTTTTATGATTTTGGCACATCTACTGCAAATATCAAAAAATAATTTATATTTCGGAAACGTTCTAATTGCTAACCCGGTCTTCATATGCATTTTTCACACTTTTGGAAAGGGTGACAAAAGATAATTTACATATCCTATTATACACTAGGGCCTTGGTAATCATTTTTTGTTTTTATGATTTTGGCAGATCGACTGCAAATATCAAAAAATAATTAATATTTCGGAAACTTCTTAATTGCTATCCCGATTTTCATATGCATTTTTCTCACTTTTGCAAAAGGTGACAAAAGATAATTTACACATTCTATTATAGACTAGGGCCTTGGTAATCATTTTTTGTTTTTATGATTTTGGCACATCTACTGCAAATATCAAAAAATAATTAATATTTCGGAAACTCCTTAATTGCTATCCCGATCTTCATATGCATTTTTCTCACTTTTGCAAAAGGTGACAAAAGATAATTTACATATCTTATCATACACTAGGGCCTTGGTAATCATTTTTTGTTTTTATGATTTTGGCACATCTACTGCAAATATCAAAAAATAATTAATATTTCGGAAACTCCTTAATTGCTATCCCGATCTTCATATGCATTTTTCTCACTTTTGCAAAAGGCGACAAAAGATAATTTACATATATTATTATACACTAGAGTCTTGGTAATCATTTTTTGTTTTTATGATTTTGGCACATCTACTGCAAATATCAAAAAATAATTAATATTTCGGAAACTCCTTAATTGCTATCCCGATCTTCATATGTATTTTTCTCACTTTTGCAAAAGGTGACAAAAGATAATTTACATATCTTATTATACACTAGGGCCTTGGTAATCATTTTTTTGTTTTTATGATTTTGGCACATCGACTGCAAATATCAAAAAATAATTAATATTTCGGAAACTCCTTAATTGCAATCCCGATCTTCATATGCATTTTTCTTACTTTTGCAAAAGGTGACAAAAGATAATTTACATATCTTATTATACACTAGGGCCTTGAGAATCATTTTTTGTTTTTATGATTTTGGCACATCGACTGCAAATATCAAAAAATAATTAATATTTCGGAATCTCCTTAATTGCTATCCCGATTTGATATGCATTTTTCTCACTTTTGCAAAAGGTGACAAAAGATAATTTACATATCCTATTATACACTAGGGCCTTGGTAATCATTTTTTGTTTTTATGATTTTGGCACATCTACTGCAAATATCGAAAAATAATTAATATTTCGGAAATTTCTTAATTGCTATCCCTATCTTCATATGCATTTTTCTCACTTTTGCAAAAGGTGACAAAAGATAATCTACATATCCTATTATACACTAGGGCTTTGGTAATCATTTTTTGTTTTTATGATTTTGGCACATCGACTGCAAATATCAAAAAATAATTAATATTTCGGAAACTTCTTAATTGCTATCCCGATCTACATATGTATTTTTCTCACTTTTGAAAAGGGTGACAAAAGATAATTTACATATCCTATTAGACACTAGGGCCTTGGTAATCATTTTTTGTTTTTATGATTTTGGCACATCGACTGCAAATATCAAAAAATAATTAATATTTCGGAAACTCCTTAATTGCTATCCCGATCTTCATATGCATTTTTCTTACTTTTGCAAAAGGTGACAGAAGATAATTTACATATCATATTATACACTAGGGCCTTGGTAATCATTTTTTGTTTTTATGATTTTGGCACAACGACTGCAAATATCAAAAAATAATTAATATTTCGGAAACTTCTTAATTGCTATCCCGATTTTCATATGCATTTTTCTCATTTTTGAAAAGGGTGACAAAAGATAATTTGCATATCCTATTATACACTAGGGCCTTGGTAATCATTTTTTGTTTTTATGATTTTGGCACATCGACTGCAAATATCAAAAAATAATTCATATTTCGGAAACTTCTCAATTGCTATCCCGATCTTCATATGCATTTTTCTCATTTTAGCAAAAGGTGACAACAGATAATTTACATTTCCTATTATACACTAGGGCCTTGGTAATCATTTTTTGTTTTTATGATTTTGGCACATCTACTGCAAATATCGAAAAATAATTAATATTTCGGAAATTTCTTAATTGCTATCCCGATCTTCATATGCATTTTTCTCACTTTTGCAAAAGGTGACAAAAGATAGTCTACATATCCTATTATACACTAGGGCCTTGGTAATCATTTTTTGTTTTTATGATTTTGGCACATCGACTGCAAATATCAAAAAATAATTAATATTTCGGAAACTTCTTAATTGCTATCCCGATCTTCATATGCATTTTTCTCACTTTTGAAAAGGGTGACAAAAGATAATTTACATATCCTATTAGACACTAGGGCCTTGGTAATCATTTTTTGTTTTTATGATTTTGGCACATCGACTGCAAATATCAAAAAATAATTCATATTTCGGAAACTTCTTAATTGCTATCCCGATCTTGATATGCATTTTTCTCACTTTTGCAAAAGGTGACAAAAGATAATTTGCATATCTAATGATACACTAGGGCCTTGGTAATCATTTTTTGTTTTTATGATTTTGGCACATCGACTGCAAATATCAAAAAATAATTCATATTTCGGAAACTTCTTAATTGCTATCCCGATCTTCATATGCATTTTTCTTACTTTTGCAAAAGGTGACAGAAGATAATTTACATATCATATTATACACTAGGGCCTTGGTAATCATTTTTTGTTTTTATGATTTTGGCACAACGACTGCAAATATCAAAAAATAATTAATATTTCGGAAACTTCTTAATTGCTATCCCGATTTTCATATGCATTTTTCTCATTTTTGAAAAGGGTGACAAAAGATAATTTGCATATCCTATTATACACTAGGGCCTTGGTAATCATTTTTTGTTTTTATGATTTTGGCACATCGACTGCAAATATCAAAAAATAATTCATATTTCGGAAACTTCTTAATTGCTATCCCGATCTTCATATGCATTTTTCTCATTTTAGCAAAAGGTGACAACAGATAATTTACATATCCTATTATACACTAGGGCCTTGGTAATCATTTTTTGTTTTTATGATTTTGGCACATCTACTGCAAATATCGAAAAATAATTAATATTTCGGAAATTTCTTAATTGCTATCCCGATCTTCATATGCATTTTTCTCACTTTTGCAAAAGGTGACAAAAGATAGTCTACATATCCTATTATACACTAGGGCCTTGGTAATCATTTTTTGTTTTTATGATTTTGGCACATCGACTGCAAATATCAAAAAATAATTAATATTTCGGAAACTTCTTAATTGCTATCCCGATCTTCATATGCATTTTTCTCACTTTTGAAAAGGGTGACAAAAGATAATTTACATATCCTATTAGACACTAGGGCCTTGGTAATAATTTTTTGTTTTTATGATTTTGGCACATCGACTGCAAATATCAAAAAATAATTCATATTTCGGAAACTTCTTAATTGCTATCCCGATCTTGATATGCATTTTTCTCACTTTTGCAAAAGGTGACAAAAGATAATTTGCATATCTAATGATACACTAGGGCCTTGGTAATCATTTTTTGTTTTTATGATTTTGGCACATCGACTGCAAATATCAAAAAATAATTCATAATTCGGAAACTTCTTAATTGCTATCCCGATCTTCATATGCATTTTTCTCACTTTTGCAAAAGGTGACAAAAGATAATTTACATATCCTATTATACACTAGGGCCTTGGTAATCATTTTTTGTTTTTATGATTTTGGCACATCGACTGCAAATATCAAAAAATAATTCATATTTCGGAAACTTCTTAATTGCTATCCCGATCTTCATATGCATTTTTCTCACTTTTGAAAAGGGTGACAAAAGATAATTTTCATATCCTATTAGACACTAGGGCCTTGGTAATCATTTTTTGTTTTTAGTGAATTTTCTTAAAAAAAATTCACTAATGAGGAGACCCCGACTTTTGAATTTTGAAAAAATTTCTTCAAATGAGCGCTAATTAGGCCCCCCAGAACACATATCCGGGGTCGGTTTAAATTTTTATATGTTTATATATATATATATATATATATATATATATATATATATATATATATATATATATATATATATATATATATATATATATATATATATATATATATATATATATATATATATATATATATATATATATATATATATATATATATATATATATATATATATATATATATATATATATATATGTATCACACCGATAACTCAAAAAATAATGGGCCGATTTTGATTAAATTTGGTGAATAAATTCCTTTTGTAAATGGCTTGGATAAGTTCGTTAGCCAGGAAAATCGGTCTAGGTTTTCCCGGAAAATTTTGTGTTTTCTTTCGAAAAAAAATTATATCTCCGGAATTAACAAAGTAAGGGCAACCAAATTTTATGTGCGGATTTATTTCATTATAGGCAAGTTACCTACCAAAATTTAGCTCCGTAGGTTAAAGGATAAAAAAGTTACAGGCATTCAAAGAAAAATAAATTTGGATTTTCCTCAAAACGTCAAAATTGCGATTTTAAACGTCAAAATTGGTGAGTACATTCCTTTCGCAAGTCGCTTGGATAATTTTGTTAGCCAGGAATATCCGCCGAGGTTTTCCCGGAAAAATTTGTGTTTTCTTTCGCAAAATATTTATATCTCCAAAATTAACAAAGTAAGGGCAACCAAATTTGGTAAGCTGGTTTATATCGTTATAGGTGTGCCACCTACCAAAATTTAGCTCTGTAGGTCAAAAGACAAAAAAGGTATGGGCATTTAAAGAAAAATAAATTGGGGGTTTCCTCAAAACGTCAAAGTGACAATTGAAAACGTCAAAATTCGCAACATTTAGGCAAATAACTTGAATCTAATACGATCTATGGAAAGAAAATGTCTCAAGAAGAATGTTTTATATACACCGAACTCTTAGTTTCAACCGTCATTGTCCTTCATTTTACTAAAATATTTCCAGAAAATTCATTTCTAATAGACCCTTTCTCTGATGCTTGGCAGTAGCCTTAGCTATAGAGTTTATTGTTTAATGGTATATAATTTTTGTCGAATTTTCGTAAAAAATCAATAAAGCTCAATATATTCGTTATTATACAAGATATGAAAAAATATTGTATACATTAATTATACGGTGTTTTGAGCTACATCTTAAAAAATTATTGCGACAATCACAGGTGGCCCATAAGTCGTTGGTGATACAAATAAAAATTTTTTGTCAAAAACGCCTCATTTTTCTGCATTTTCCATCGAAATATAATGCATGTTTGTAAGTTAAGAAATTCTGGAGGCAGCAAGTGCGTTGTGGTTGCGAATTTTGATTAAATGCTTCATATTTGAAAAGCTCAATTTGCTATTAACCTATAAGGTTGACCAGGAAACGGATTTTTTCAGTAACACTTTTGGTTTACTTTTGGAAATTTCTGTACGTTTTCAAACAATCAAGTTATTTTGATGAAACATGGCACATTGTTTTTACTATATATGTTATACTGGTAATCAAATTTGATGCCTGCTTTTTCTATATAGGTTATACTGGTAACCAAAATTGATGTCTGCTTTCTTGAAAAGAAAACACACATATTTGCAATAAAAACATTTTTATGAAAATTCACTACCATAACGCACTTGCTATGTCCCGAGATTTTTATGATTTTGGCACATCGACTGCAAATATCAAAAAATAATTAATATTTCGGAATCTCCTTAATTGCTATCCCGATCTTCATATGCATTTTTCTCACTTTTGCAAAAGGTGACAAAAGATAATTTACATATCCTATTATACACTAGGGCCTTGGTAATCATTTTTTGTTTTTATGATTTTGGCACATCGACTGCAAATATCAAAAAATAATTAATATTTCGGAAACTTCTTAATTGCTATCCCGATTTTCATATGCATTTTTCTCACTTTTGCAAAAGGTGACAAAAGATAATTTACACATCCTATTATAGACTAGGGCCTTGGTAATCATTTTTTGTTTTTATGATTTTGGCACATCGACTGCAAATATCAAAAAATAATTAATATTTCGGAAACTCCTTAATTGCTATCCCGATCTTCATATACATTTTTCTCACTTTTGCAAAAGGTGACAAAAGATAATTTACATATCTTATTATACACTAGGGCCTTGGTCATCATTTTTTGTTTTTATGATTTTGGCACATCGACTGCAAATATCAAAAAATAATTAATATTTCGGAAACTCCTTAATTGCAATCCCGATCTTCATATGCATTTTTCTCACTTTTGAAAAGTGTGACAAAAGATAATTTGCATATCTAATGATACACTAGGGCCTTGGTAATCATCTTTTGTTTTTATGATTTTGGCACATCGACTGCAAATTTCAAAAAATAATTAATATTTCGGAAACTCCTTAATTGCTATCCCGATCTTCATCTGCATTTTTCTCACTTTTGCAAAAGGTGACAAAAGATAATTTACATATCATATTATACACTAGGGCCTTGGTAATCATTTTTTGTTTTTATGATTTTGGCACATCGACTGCAAATATCAAAAAATAATTAATATTTCGGAAACTCCTTAATTGCTATCCCGATCTTCATATGCATTTTTCTCACTTTTGAAAAGGGTGACAAAAGATAATTTACACATCCTATTATAGACTAGGGCCTTGGTAATCATTTTTTGTTTTTATGATTTTGGCACATCTACTGCAAATATCGAAAAATAATTAATATTTCGGAAATTTCTTAATTGCTATCCCGATCTTCATATGCATTTTTCTCACTTTTGAAAAGGGTGACAAAAGATAATTTGCATATCTAATGATACACTAGGGCCTTGGTAATCATTTTTTGTTTTTATGATTTTGGCACATCGACTGCAAATATCAAAAAATAATTAATATTTCGGAAACTCCTTAATTGCTATCCCGATCTTCATATGCATTTTTCTCACTTTTGCAAAAGGTGACAAAAGATAATTTACATATCCTATTATACACTAGGGCCTTGGTAATCATTTTTTGTTTTTATGATTTTGGCACATCTACTGCAAATATCGAAAAATAATTAATATTTCGGAAATTTCTTAATTGCTATCCCGATCTTCATATGCATTTTTCTAACTTTTGCAAAAGGTGACAAAAGATAATCTACATATCCTATTATACACTAGGGCCTTGGTAATCATTTTTTGTTTTTTATGATTTTGGCACATCGACTGCAAATATCAAAAAATAATTAATATTTCGGAAACTCCTTAATTGCTATCCCGATCTTCATATGCATTTTTCTCACTTTTGAAAAGGGTGACAAAAGATAATTTGCATATCTAATGATACACTAGGGCCTTGGTAATCATTTTTTGTTTTTATGATTTTGGCACATCCACTGCAAATATCAAAAAATAATTAATATTTCGGAAACTCCTTAATTGCTATCCCGATCTTCATATGCATTTTTCTCACTTTTGCAAAAGGTGACAAAAGATAATTGACATATCTTATTATACACTAGGGCCTTGGTAATCATTTTTTGTTTTTATGATTTTGGCACATCGACTGCAAATATCAAAAAATAATTAATATTTCGGAAACTCCTTAATTGCTATCCCGATCTTCATATGCATTTTTCTCACTTTTGCAAAAGGTGACAAAAGATAATTTACATATCCTATTATACACTGGGGCCTTGGTAATGATTTTTTGTTTTTATGATTTTGGCACATCTACTGCAAATATCAAAAAATAACTAATATTTCAGAAACGTCTTAATTGCTATCCCAATCTTCTTATGTTTTTTTTTCTTTTAAATTTAGTTTTCCTCTATGACTATGTTAATAATAAACAATTGGTTTAGTGTTATTATGTTATTGCAAAACACTTAAGACAATTTCCTTTTTCTTCGGTAAGGTGCAGTAGCATATAGCAATCTATGGCTGGCATCTATGGCTAGCCATAAATTTACTGCGTTGAATCCGCTTCACTGATATTGTGATCGCGACGATCCATCCCGCTTTCTGCTGACCCTACGTGTAAATCTATGGCTGGGAATTTATGGATAACTTCACGCAAACGTATTCCCATGTAGTTTTTGTTCTATGGCATATCATGTGTGTATAGAGTATCGCCTAACATTCTTTTTTGTTGCAACAATCGATTTATTTTGATGCTAAATGATAGCACGTTTAATGCAGCTTATAAAAATGTATGTCCAACGTCAAAGACTTGAAATATTAGTAAAGCTATCTAATATGCATGATATTTAATACAGTAGGCTTTTGCAGGCTAGTACGCTTATAATGATGTATGAGTGTTTTATTAACGTTACACCTTATTATAGTTATCCTCACCAAAGCAGCCCCAAAACATGATTTGATTCCAATGGATTTTTTTTCTCTTTGCAAAAATATTACTTGTTTATTCTATTGTTTGTGCAGTTTAAATACAAATTCACTGACGTGTTATTATATTTTAATTTTAGACCCCAAAAGTATTAAATTTTTATAATTTTCATTAAATACTCTATCATCTGATATCGATCATATTTAAAGAGTTAAAAAAAACGAAATAGAAATACCTACAATTTAGAATTTTTAAGGTGGGCTTTTTATTATAGTCATATGTCACATTTTCAACATCGTAATCAGCATGGTGAAGACGAGGCTTTTTTAAGACACAATTTGGGTTCATAAATGAACGACGAAGAAAGCCTTATTTGTTTTCTAATAGTAGTTAGTTCTTAGTTCTTAGTATGTATATTAGCTTACATGACGAATAGGACAAGCAAGAAATGTATATATATATATATATATATATATATATATATATATATATATATATATATATATATATATATATATATATATATATATATATATATATATATATATCTCCCAGGCTTCCACGGCAGCTTCCAAGCAATTTCAAGTACATATCTGAAATGTAAAGCTAAAGGCAATAATGAATTTGAATCACACATACCCACAAGTTTTTGTTACTACGCAGGCCACCTTTGAAACTTATCAGGTCAGTTAACTACTACATATACGTAGGTAAATACTATTTCTGCAATTTACTTCAGAAATCTTTGTTTTATGATCTAATTCAGTGATTATGGAGTACTTAAGTGTACCATATTTAATGACTTCACCATGAGTACAAAAGCTGATAAGGTATCTACAATCGTACACATTTAATGACTCATGTTTTACTTCATAAACCACTCAATTTACTTAATAATAATAGTAATATGAGTTCACAGGAAAAGTTTCTCATAGATGTCATGTGTTTACATCTCTCATTATTAACCAACTGTTATGAAATCATCGTTTCCACCCATTTACGTTCCGTGAATGAAATTTATTTAAACCAACCAAATAATTCTAGTTTTTAATGATGGAAAATTAAGTGTAAATTGGATCTTCATTTTAGGTGATAATTGGTACTAATATGGTAATATTACAAAACATTATCAAGTTTTGCGATAACATAATTTTCGAATATGTTAAGGAAAAACCGAAGTACGTATCTCAAATAATTCATAGTTTGCTGGATATTAAAATGTAGTTTTTACTACATCTAGTGCTTGGCTTACGTGCTTGCTCACTGCTGCTATTCAGCAATTTTTCAGCTCCCCTTAAAACTATTCTGTCATTAAGGCACATGTAAGAAAGGAAATATTGAATTTCCTATGGTTCTCTGAAAACTACAAATAACTTTGGTTGCTAGGTTAGAGTATTTCTATATAAAAAAGTCAAAAATATTATAGGAGATAATTTTAATGGCTCTATGATACGCCAACGTTTAAGAGGAAGCAAAAAACTAATAGTATAAAGTAAAATATCGAATACGAGGAACGTCATATTAAAATCAGTGCGACTGGGCAGCAGTATTCCTTGTGTAAATGGCTTAAGTCAATTTGTTGACCAAGAAAACCACACCAGTTTCTTCGGGAAAAATTAAACTTATCTGTCAGAATTTTTTTTCACTTTAATCAAATCTAATACATAGGTTTCCATTACGAAAGCTATACTGTGTCCTCAATTTGATGGTTGTAGGTTAACGCAACGTTGAATTATTAGATAAATACAGATGTAGATACTTCTCTGGCTTCACAGTTGCTGCTTGTTTCTACGGTTTTGCCCGTTTACGACGCATTAAAGGGGTGAAATTGATTACAGAGAATAAAGCAATTGTGAAGTCAGTATCTATATGTGTATTTAGTATGAAACGGTTTCACCGAGTAAGAGCACCAACAACTAATAAATTTGATTTTCAACATTTCAAACAATTTTTATAATAATTCGCTACCACAAAGCACTTACATTAGGTTAGGTTATATACTGAGTAGACTATTTAAGCTCTTCCACTGCTGCCTTACGTCTATTGTGGCTAATGCCTAATTGGTTGAAATTTCGCTCATTAAATCTAGCTTCTTACGGAAGTCAATATTTTTTTAGGGTGAAAGTTGCTCCGGATCTTCTGACGCTCCCTCGAGATGTTCTAGTGGCGGGATGTATACTACCCTCTCCTGTAGAGGGGCGACTGCTGTGGATGGGCTTATTCCTTCCTCAAGTGCCGTTCCCAGGGGGATAGGAGGATGTGTTTCCCCTTCGCTTCCGGATGTGCCTGCTCCAGTCCCTGTGAGTAATTGGTGGTAGTGGCTACGGGTTTCTATGCAGCCACATCATTCCTGACTTTTGGTCGGATTAGTACCTGCCCAAAGACAAGGTATGGTTTGATGTTAATTCCCTCGAGCGTAGCCATTGAGATGCGCTCGACCGAAAATGCCCTAATGATAAATTTCTATTTACTTTAACCGTTCACTAAGTAATGATTGGAACCTGTGATGACACTGGAAAATACACTTCGGAGAACCCAATCCACCACAACCGATTTTTAAGCTCTGACGATCATCTCACTGACGTTAGCGTCATCAGAGGAGGCCAGGTGAGGTCAGGTCACTAAGCAATATACCTCTGTATGGGGTTCCGTTGTATGCAGACAGCAGAGGAAAGGGGATTTATATTTTTTTTAAAGTGAGGTGGTCATTTGGGAAAAATTATAATGACGCCACGGCTCAAAGATAAACAACAAATAAATATTTTTTGTGACGGTAGATGCTTTTTTATGAATAAAGTCTTCCTATTTCAGGATTCTCAAAAAAAAAGTTTACTAACAAAGTTATGAATTTTATTCAGAATTTTACACACCACAGATATTTATATTCAGTATATGTCTCTAGTGTTCATCGAAAATGGTCGTAAGACCAAAACACTGCCTGAGCTTAAGAACTCCTGTAACGTTTTCACAAAGCGTTTTTGTTGTTTTACTTAAACAAGATACCTCGCCAAGAGTCTAGCGCAAATTCGGTTTCCTGTATTTGCGAATTTTTGTATTATACATTTGTCTTATGATGGCGTTTGCTGTTGATAATAATAAATAAAAAGTCAATAATTAATTTTGCTCCTTAGGGATTTATCTTTTTGAAGTGATTATTTTTCCTAACTAAAAATCAATCGTTTTACTGAAATAAATCATTTTGGGTATGGTGGGTAATCTACTTTAGTCTAAAAAGACGATGCCTTAATTCACAATAAGATTTGCAGCTATCGGTCTACTGCGAAGAAACTACTTTCAACCACTTGATATATGGCTTTCAGGAAACCGTCAACTCTACAGTTGAAATAGTCGGTACATATAAAGTTAAGTTATTTCTTCAAATTGAAAGCAAGGCAAAGATGAACGTTTGAAATGTATAATGCAATATAAAGTTTAGTCGTGTTCTTAGAAGAATTGCATTAAAAAAACACTTGTAATTATTACACTACTCCTATTATTTGTTTTAATAAAATCCTTACTGGATTCAAGATGAAAATACACACTATTCTCAGGCTATTAATTACTTCGACATCGTCCATACGTGAGGAAGTATGGCATCGGCGACAAATTTTTTTTTCGCTTAAACATCGTAAAACGTGTCAAAACATATAGACAACATAATTTGGGAACGATTATTTTTTTGTCTGTCGGTCTATTGGTCTGTCGCTCTATCGATCTGTATGTCTGTCTGTTTGTAGCCCCGATAACTTTAGAACGAATGGATATAGTCTTCAAATTTGGTACACAGTTAACACCCGACAAACGGTTCGGATTGTTTTCGGGTAAAATCGCTCGAGGGGGTAGGGGATGAATGGGGGTGATTTTATGAAAATTTAAATTTTTTCGTTAAAAGTCGTGTAATACAGGTGACCGACGGGAAGGCGATGTTTTTGGGACGGCCATTACTCTGTCGGTAAGAGGCGGAGGGAGCGCAGGGAGCACATTATTAATCTCGCGATTCCATGCCATTTCAGTACTTATGGAGCAGTGGACGGTTGAAAAATAAGTGTGTACTGTTCATTTCAAAAACATAATACTCCCGTCACCCTGTAGAACGTTTTAGGGTTTGTTTATTAGAAAACTTTCAATTTCTACAAACTTCTGGTATTCTGTGCTGAAATTAAATTAGGGGTGGAATATCGGTGAGAGAAAATTCGATTTTTTTTGCTAAAACGGCGTAAAAAGTCTTAAAACAGATAGAAAACTTGATTCTGGGACGAACATTTTTTGTCTGTCGGTCTGTAGGTCGGTCGGTCTCTGCCTGTTAGTAGGCGGAATAACTTTCGAACGAATTGAGATATCATTTTCATATTTGGTATCCAGTTAGCACCCGACAAAGGAACGCTTCAAATTTTTTCTGGGTAAGATCGCTTCAGGGGATAGGGGATAAATGAGGGGTGATTTGGTGAAAATTTAAATTTTTTCCCTAAAACTCGAGTAACGTTCCAGAAATTTATGGGTAAAGGAATACGAATATTTTGGGGTTAAGGAGTCGCGGGCCAAAGGACTCCAGGGGGCAAGCTGAGGAAGTGGAAATAACAACATAAACTCCCGATGAAGCTTTCCCCAAGACCGTCATGCGCGGTAAAAATCCGCATCCTGCACGAGGTGACCCTGCTAATAACTAAACATGACGGATCTAGACAAGGAGGTCGAACTAAACTCCCCCAATCTACGGTGTCACGTGACCCGTGCCTATGGATGGATGGCACCAGGGCGATGGTGTCGTGAACGGAACCTCTGGAGTACCAGGCAACCCTCCAGAGTAACCCGCCTTGCACCACACAGGGGGTTCTGATGGTGTGGACAGTATTTCCCCCATTCTCGTGGGAACAACATGAAGATTATAAATACATATAAAACCAAAATCAATGAGGCTCGAGGAGTGGCTCCGGCTACAGACTTGAGCCTTGAGTCTATCCCGGAAGCGGAGACGAGCCAGGGTGCGGCAGCGGACTCTGGAGGTCCCACGACCGGCGTAGATACGGGGGATCAGGGGGTAGCTTCGGCCAGAGACCTGTCCCCGACACCCAAGCTGGAGGCTGGGTCCCACCGGAGGGCGGCGAGCTCCGCGGACTCCGGGGGCCCCTCCACCAGTGAGGACTCTACTGTTAGAGTAGAGGGACTGCCCCGGCAGTCCAAGCGTCTTTCCGGGGCGCAAAGAAAGAAGCTCCGGAGGGCGCAAAAAATGGCGGCCGGGACCTGGACGGTCGAGAAACCTGTAAAGGCGCAAGAGGGGAGTGCGGGTCAGAAGAGGACGCGCTCGAACTCTAGCACGCCCACTACAGACAGACGTTCCAAAAGGGCCAGGGTGCCTGTAAAGGCGCAAGAGGAGAGTGCGAGTCGGAAGACGCCGCGCTCTGGCTCTAGCACGCCTACTACAGACAGACCTCCCAAAGGAACTAAGGCCGGAACACCGGCGCAGACTGGCTCTTACAGGGAGGCTGCGGAGGGCCTCGGGATGGCGGTGATTGACAGACGCCATCCTGAGGTCACGCTAGACCAGGGGAAGGCGGACCTGATCCAGGCTGCGGTGGTAGCTGCAGTGGACTCTCTTCAGAAAGGGGAGAGCCCGCCTCAGTTCCACCGGACGCGCCTGACGGGGGGCATCCTCTGGATAACCTGTGCCGGCCCGCAGTCGCGGGACTGGCTGCGGAAAACGATCGGGGGCCTCGGTCAGATTTGGGAGGGGGCGGACTTGACAGCCGTCGAGCCCAAGGAACTCCCAAAGAGACGCAAGGTCCTCGTACGGATCCCTGACACCGTCCCGCAGGAGACGGTGATCAGCAGACTTAAGATCCAGAACCCTGAACTGGGGACGCAACACTGGTCGGTTCTAAGCAGGAAGGCAGAGGAGAAAGGACAGACGCTCGCCTTCTCGATCGACCCGACATCTTACAGAGCCCTTGAAGGAACCTCCTTCAAGGCATTCTGGGGCATGGGAAGGGTTAGCTTCCGCCCACTGGGGAAGCAATTAAGGGTTAATGGGACTTAGGTTCCTTCAGGTCAACCTCCAACACAGTAGGGCAGCCACGGCCGGACTACTAATGGCTCTGAGGAACACGGATGTGGCCCTCATCCAGGAACCGTACTCTTACAAAGGAGAGATCAAGGGACTCGGCGGAGCTAATGGAAAGCTCATCTACAGCAGGTCCAGCGAGAATCCGAGGGCCTGCATTTTTGTCAGGGAAGGGATAGAGTTTCTCCCTCTAATGAATTTCTGTTCCAGGGACCTGGCAACGATCAAAATCCGATGTGGAGGAGCGGATGGGCTGAGGGACATTACTGTCGCGTCAGCCTATCTGCCAGGGGACAGCACGGACCCTCCTCCACCCAACGAATTGGAGCAGCTGATGGTGGGTAGCAGAGCAGGTGGATGGCAGACCATCATCGGCATGGATGCGAATGCGCACCATGAGTTGTGGGGTAGCTCGGACACAAACTCTAGGGGTGAGGCACTTTTACAATTCTTTATGAAATTTAATTTAGACATATTGAATAGAGGTAATAAACCGACATTCGTCACAACACGGCGTGAGGAAGTTTTAGACCTAACAGTTTCCACCCAGTTTCTGGGTGACTTTGTTAAAAGCTGGGCTGTGTCTGGGGAAGTGAGTAGCTCAGACCACAGATACATCCGGTTTGAAATCGCCAAAGTCGAAAGAGAAACGGTATGGTACCGGGACCCCCGCAAGGCGGACTGGGAAGCCTACAGGGCAGACCTAGCTGTGGAACTGCGGGGGGTTGAGAGGGCCATAAGGGATTCAATAGACCTCGAGATTGCAGCAGTCCAATTGCGAGACGCAATTACCTCGGCCTATAACGCCAACTGCCCCCTGAAAATGAGGGTGTCCACCAGGAACGTCCCATGGTGGAACGAGGACCTCAGGCAAAGGAGGACGCAGGTTCGTAAGCTGTTTAACGCGGCCAAAAGGTCGGGAGCATGGGATGAATATAGACAGGCCCTATCGACCTATAACAAAAGACTGAGGGACGCCAAGAAGGAGTCGTGGAGGAGGCACTGCGAAGAAGTGGAAAACACGTCCGAGAGTGCTCGACTACACAAGATCCTGTCTAAGGGCCCTCAGACTAACATAGGCTCCCTTAGAACACCCACGGGAGGCTTTACAAGCTCGGGGGAGGAAACTATGGAAATTTTACTCCAGACGCACTTCCCCGGCTGTAACATAATAAACCAATCACCTCCGGACTGGGAACACTCAGAAATAGAGGCGCCTTATAGGCGGGCATCTAGAGTAGACTGGACAGTCGCTAAAGAGGTGGTTACCTGGAGCAAAATCAGATGGGCCATTAACAGCTTTAAGCCATACAAATCGCCGGGATTTGATGGAATAATGCCCATCATGCTCCAACAGGGGATAGATATACTGGCGCCGGTGCTTACCCTCATTATGAGGGCCAGCCTGGCTCTGGGGTACATTCCGAGGGCATGGAGACTGGCCAGGGTTGTATTTATTCCTAAACCTGGGCGTCCAACAGACCAGGCAAAGTCCCTGAGGCCAATAAGTCTCATGTCCTTCTTGCTGAAAACAGTGGAAAAACTGCTCGACCGGCACATTAGGGGCGGTGTACTGGAAGCATATCCTCTACACTGCGGACAATATGCATACAGAGCAGGATTCTCAACAGAAACAGCACTGCACCAACTGGTGCTGAAACTGGAGAATACGCTGGAGAACAAGGAGGTGGCGCTGGGGGCCTTCCTAGACATAGAGGGGGCCTTTAGCAACACCTCATTCGGATCGGTTCTGGCAGCTGCCCGGGAGCGTGGAATAGAGGAGACCTGCTGCAGGTGGATCGGTTCCATGCTCAGGGACAGGGCGGTGTTCACCTCACTCGCGGGAGGGACTCTGCTGGCGGGGGTCGCGGCGGGGTGTCCGCAGGGGAGCGTTCTGTCTCCCTTGCTCTGGTGTCTAGTCGTGGACGGCCTGCTGGGGAGGCTCTCGGGAGGGGGGTATGAGGTACAGGGCTATGCGGACGACATTGTCATCATAGTCCGAGGAAAGGTCACACAGGCAGTGTGGGAGCGTATGCAGACTGCACTGAAAGTGGTGGAAGGGTGGACGGTTGATCAAGGGCTCGGGGTGAGCCCCGAGAAAGCAACCGTCGTGCCGTTTACGAGGAGGAGGAAGTGTGAAAGCCACAGAACTCTCACTCTATACGGTAGGAGCGTTCCAATGGCCAGGGAGGTAAAATATCTTGGGGTCGTATTGGACTCTAAGCTAACCTGGAATGGTCACATTGGAAAAATACTGCGTAAGGCAGTCATGACCTTAGCCGTCACTAGGCGGCTATATGGAAAAACGTGGGGACTAAGACCTAGTATGGCCCACTGGCTGTACACAAGGGTGGTCAGACCATCGTTAACATATGCGGCACTGGTCTGGTGGCCTAAGGTGACACAATCCAGTGCCAAACAAAAACTAGGCAAGATCCAAAGGATGGCTTGCCTAGGCATCACAGGGGCCATGTCTTCAACCCCAACAGCCGCCATGGAGGTGTTGCTGGATCTACCCCCCCTACACTTCGTTATTATGGGAGAGGCCAGGCTAGGACTATACAGACTAGCCTGCAATGGTAGACTGAAGATCAACCCAGGCTTCAGGGGCCACTGCAAAATTCAGGAGATCGTGAAGGAACCCATGCTTGAAATGAGGTCAGACTTCGCGAGCCCGCGAATGTGCAGGGAAAACAACTTCACAGTGGAAATCCCTGATCGCGGGGCATGGCGGGAGGAGACACCGGGCATACCACGGGACGCGCTCGTCTGGTTCACGGACGGATCTGGCGGGGAGCGTGGGACGGGGGCAGGTGTTTACTCGGAAGGACCGAGGGTAAGTCACAGTATTTCCCTCGGAGCCCATGCAACGGTGTTTCAGGCCGAGATGTACGCCATCCTGCACTGTGTGCGGGAGAACAAGAGGAGGGGCTACACCAACAAGCGGATCCTCATAGCCACAGACAGCCAGGCAGCCCTTAAGGCACTAAGTAGCCCACGGGTAAATTCCTGGCTGGTGAGTGAGTGCCGAGACGAGACGAGCGACCTGGCTGGGCAGAATGAGGTGACCCTCATCTGGGTGCCGGGTCACTCGGGGGTCAAAGGCAATGAAGAAGCTGACAGTCTCGCAAAGAGGGGGTCAGCAGAACCATTTATGGGACCAGAACCGGCTCTGGGCGTGTCAAAGAGCACTGCCAGGGGAGCCATTAAGTCCTGGGTCAGAAACCAACACAAGGTGTACTGGGCGGACTGTCCAGGGCTCAGACATGGGAAGTCAATAATTGACGGACCCAGTTCAAAGAGAGCTGTGGAGCTGCTAAACCTTAGCAGAGGACAGCTCAGAAACACAACAGGTCTCTTGACGGGACACATGGCCGTCAAGAAACACCTACATAAAATGGGGCGGTTCGAAGGGGACCTCGCATGCAGACTCTGCGGCGAGGGGGAGGAATCAGCCCAGCACATCTTGTGCGAGTGTATAGCTCTGGACCGGAAAAGACAACTGATCTACGGTCACTCTAGACCGGAGACAGAGCAATATAAAACTTCACCCTACCAATCGCTGTGCAGACTAGTTCAAGGCACAGTGATTTTGGAATGGGTGGAGTAAGACTAGGGGTATGCACAATCAACCAAGGGTTGCGGTGCTATCGGGGCGGCAAGGCCGCGGACGAGCCCTGAGGGAACAAAAAAAAAAAAAAATACGAATATTTTCTTTCGTCAAGTCATGGACTCTAAATTCATTTCATGAGAATATCTTTCTGAATAGAGTAGATTATCACAGCTATGTGGTAGTTGTGGTTCAATTTCAAGCACTATTTTAGCTAGTGTTACTTTGTGAACGAGGTTAGAAGCAGCAACTGAATGAATGATTTTTTCTAAGTATTTGTTGACCATCCCCACCATGTTAAATTGTTATCAAGGAGGAAGTTTTCACACCAGAAATTTTACCAAACATAAAGATCCAGGTCAGTGAAATGATTGACTTCAATTAAATAACGTTGGCAATTTCTGTATAATCATTTTTGAGCCTAGATTTTATAGATGTACGAGTTAGTTAACATACTGTATGTATATGTCTTTTAAATTAGCGACATGTTAATAGAATATACATCCATCCTCATTTCTTGGACAAATCACGTGAAATGCGCCTGTTCCACTATTCTCAATAAACGTAAATTTCCTTTTAATTTGCATAGGAATTAGTTTTGTCAATATATGATTTTCTCACGTTCACTCAACCATAGGAGGTGTGCATTTTTACATCTATATGTCAAATATTACGCAATTGTATTACCACGCGATTTTATATTATTATTAAGATCGATAATGTTTTGTTAAATTATTTACTTTAATTTATTAAATCTTTCTCATATGTTACAGCTTCTCCGTAGATGGCTTAAGTCATTTACACATAAATATCAGATAAGTGGAAAAATACAACGTAAGTGTAGACTTAAATATTCCATTTCGCCAACTACGTTTATCTTTTCGGCGAATTTTTGTAGAAAAAATTCATTTATGAAGACCCTGACTATGAAATTAGAAAAAGGATATAAATTAGCGCAAAGTAGAACTTAAGTTGTATGTTTATATACAGGCTGCTAAGCTAAGATGGGGGTTTTAAATGGACTTAAATTAAGAAAATCTTCAAATGAATTTGATAGTTTCAAAATTACTGGCTACCATATAGGTATTGCCTAGGGCATTAGATAAGCTACATTTCAAAATTACTCGCTATTACACAGCTGTTCCATAAGTAAGTTCTCCAAATACGAATGAATAGCTGACAAATTCCTGAACGTTATAAATTGTGTTGGACTGAATTAAAAATTAATTGAGATATTGTCAAGTATACCCAAAAAATGGTATAATTTAGTAAGACATGAACCTTTTTGGACTGGTAATTTTTTTGTGAAAATATATTTTCTGGTATCTTTTACACACAACTGATTTTTAATTTATATATTTCAACCATTTGTCTTAAAATGTTATTAAATTTAGCGGATCTTAAATTTTCTCAGTTTTTGAAACGGAAATTATCAAGGTTTGGATGACATTTAAAGTGAACCAAATTAAGGTCGTAGCGTTGATTAGTTTTTAAATTAAACCAGTTTGGTAATAACGAAACTTTATGACCGCAAAATGGCCATAAAATGGGTTTTTGAGGTTTAGAGAACAATTGTTCAAAAATTATTTTAGCGAAATTTCGAAAAATGATTCATTTTGTGGAAAATGTTTTTGGTGAATTTTCGTCAGAACAAATGTTTTCGAATTTTTATATCTTGGCGGGTATATTCTTTGTATGAATTATTAGGATAACTTAGTTGGCTAGATATATGTATATCGAACCAGTTTTTTTCCGGAAAATGTTTGTTTCGCCGCAAGTAATAAAGTTGATGAAATTTGGTACTTAGCACATAGGTTTCTACTATAAGATTATACTATGTACCAAATTTGGCGTATTTCAGTTTAACTCAATGTTATAATTTTTTTTGCAAATGCTGGACCATATGCATATGCAGTTGTTGTATCTAGATCACTTGTATTTTTATATGCATTTAGTCAGCTTAGATTGTATGTAAGACAAATTGTAAATCAAGTTCTGCATTTTTTTTTTATTGTGGCTGCCCTTACTTGGTGAAACCGTTCCATAGTAAATACAGATGTAGATACTTCTCCTCTGGTTCATTAGTGCTTGTTTTCTTCCCTGCAATCGGTTAAACTTTATATATATATATATATATATATATATATATTTTTTTTTTTTCTAGAAAAAATCTGAAACACGTCAAGTGTGTTTGTGAGGGACAAGTTTTGACGTAAAAAGTATATCCCAATATCCCAAACTTTACCCTCCTAAGTGGGGGATGTCATCCCTAAAAATTTTTTAAAGGGGAATAGTGGTCATGTGCTTGTTGAAAAGAATTTTTTATATCCTATACATTTTATTTTTGAAATTCAATCTATCCCTTTAGAAGATGTGGATTTTTGAAATATATTTCCGCGAAATTCTTAATGCTTGAGTTGGGCCTCACCAGCGCCCATTACAAGATAAAAATATTGTTAAATGTTTGCGTAGGTAATAAAAAGTCATTTAAATTAAGGTGCTCCAAAAAACCTCGGCAAAATATGTCTTGTGATAACGCATTCATCCATATCTTCTAAACGAATAGACCGAAAAAGCTCTTTTCAACGTGCTATCACATGTTCCGTATTCCCATCTGAAAAAATTTGAGGGATGACACCCCCACTTAGGAGGGTAGTAGGTAATAGGGAACTTGAGGCAGACAGGAGTGGGGGTAGGAGTGGGGGTACCCCCACCCCTCCCCTAGTGGGCGGAGCCCCACCCCCTTATGGGCGGAGCCCCACCTCTAGTGGGCGGAGCCCCACCCCCTTGTGGGCGTGGCCCAAGATGGCGCCCAAGATGGCTTCCAATGTAACCTGCATTCTAAGGTCATTGACCATGTCTAGGAAACTTCGGCCAGACAGTGACGTCACACGACTTGGGGCAGACAGTCACATTCCAAAGTGTAAGGGAAATTATTATTTTTGAAAAAAAGCCACATGGAGCAGGTGAGTTTCGAACCCCGGGCACTCAGACGGGAGGCAACGATGCTAACCACTGAGCTAAGCAGACGCTTATTAATTTACTGTTTTAGGCTGGTATATATATACGACTTTTAATTACAAACAAACCATACATGTAACAATTAAAGTTTTTGTTATTATTAGACAATTAAGTGATTTACAAAATAAGAATTAATATGTGTTTATGTTATATAAATATTAACCATAAAGCAAATGACTCTGGACGTAATAATTAGATTTGTGTTTCGAGCCGCGCTTCTTGTTTTACGTCACTCCAACCTTTAGAGCCGACAAATGAGAGTGAGGTTGATAAGCGAGAATAATGGTATAGGTCGAGGACTCCATGATTTAAAGTTACGCCCCCATTAAAACAAACCATTCATAAAGCTTTTGTTATTAGACATAAGACATAATAATTAATATGTTTAATATTAGACAGACTATTAGATTTCGCATAGAAATTAGCCGAACGCCACAATTGTTATATGGGTAGGTTCTAAAAATAACACACAGAGGTCGTTGGCAAACAAAAGAAGGAAGTTCAGAAACAAAATAGACAACAGGTTCAAATAGGAAACCAAACTTAAATATCGTAGAGACAATAGAGGTCGCTGGCAAAACAAAGAAGGAAGCTCAGAAACAAAATGGACAACAGGTTCAACTCTTAAAAATAGGAACTTTTTTTTAGCCTTATGTGTGGGCGCGGCAAGTAGTTGATTTTATTTTAAAAGAGATACAGGTTCGATTCCTGATATATGCTCCGTGATATGGTAGCGTCAAATACAAAGAGGTACTGAATAACTAAACAGTAAGCTTAGAAACAATGGTTGGTTACAGGTTCAATTCCTTTCTTAAGCTAACCCCACGTGTTTAGTGTCATGTTACTCGTCTAAGTAAGCAGAATTAAAAAATGGCGACTAAAATAAGATAAAAAACTTAAAACCCTTATCGCGGAAGATCCGTGAGATGTACGAGAGAACCAATACATGCACGGTGTTAAGGAGGTCAAATCAAAGTGGAATATACAATAAAATGGCCACTTCCGGTCTAAACTTTAAATCGTTATATCTTTTGAACGGAAAGTGATAGAAATGAACTGACTTTAAAAATATATCGTTTCATAACAAGCTCTACAAGAAAATGAGATAAAAAACTTTAAACCCTTATCGCGGAAGATCCGTGAGATGTACGATAGAACCAATACATGCACGGTGTTAAGGAGGCCAAATCAAATTGGAATATACAATAAAATGGCCACTTCCGGTCTAAACTTTAAATCGTTATATCTTTTGAACGGAAAGTGATAGAAAGGAACTGACTTTAAAAATATATCGTTTCATAACAAGCTCTACAAGAAACTGAGATAAAAAAACTTTAAACCCTTATCGCGGAAGATCCGTGAGATGTACGATAGAACCAATACATGCACGGTGTTAAGGAGGCCAAATCAAATTGGAATATACAATAAAATGGTCACTTCCGGTCTAAACGTTAAATCGTTATATCTTTTGAACGGAAAGTGATAGAAAGGAACCGACTTCAAAAATGTATGTTTCGTAACAAGGTCTACAAGAAACTGAGATAAAAAACTTCAAACCCTTATCTCGGAAGATCGGCGAGACGTACGATAGAACCAATACATGCACGGTGTTAAGGAGGCCAAAGCAAATTGGAATATACAATAAAATGGCCACTTCCGGTCTAAACTTTAAATCGTTATATCTTTTGAACGGAAAGTGATAGAAAGGAGCCGACTTCAAAAATGTATGTTTCGTAACAAGGTCTACAAGAAACTGAGATAAAAAACTTAAAACCCTTATCGCGGAAGATCCGTGAGATGTACTATAGAACCAATACATACACGCTGTTCAGCAAACCAATAAAATCAATAAAAATGTTACTTCAGGTTGACACTTCCGGTATAGCCGTTCTTAGAGCTACATACATGTGTGACACCTCAAAATCATCGTCTTGTTGAACAGAAGAAATATAATATTTAAGTAAGTCAGAACAAGCTGTGTTAACACCTAAAAACAACACACTCTCTCTTAGACTTAATGAAGTTACTTTCAGAGAAAATTTCAACCATACCAGAAAGAACAGTATTCAATAGCGTGTTTAAATGTTGACTACATCAAGTGATGCGTGCTACAGACAAATTTTAGTACACCCTCTTAGACTTATTGAAGTTGACGGTACAGGCAGCTGTCAAGCGTACCTAACAAACCAAAGTAAATATGTCTTGAAGAACAGTCTTCAATTGCCCTAAACCAACACATCTCTATCATTTCAGAGTAATCTTAGCCATGTGACCAGTTAAACTAAGTATCTTGAAGTGTAGCTTTTATGTTTATGAGATATAAAATAACAAAACTAAAGAGTTAATTGTCTATTAAAACAACAAGCAGAAGGGGTTGACTTGGTACCTACAGCTGCTACATACTTGGTAAAAATGGGTGCCACTAGCATTTCAGAGTAATTTTAATCACACAACACTCTAACTAACTGTCTTGAGATGTGGCTTTATGTGTTAATGGGTGGAAATAACAAAACTAAAGAGTTGATTGTCTATTACAACTGTCAGCTAAAGAAGCATTTAGGTAGCCGGAATACCGATATCCTAAATATTTCAAGAGTAATCTTAGTCATACAACACTCTTAACTAACTGTCTTGAGATGTGGCTTTATGTGTCATTGGTTGGAAAATAAGAAAACTAAAGAGTTGATTGCCTATTACAACAGTCAGCTGAAGGAACATTTGGGTTATCGGAATACCGATATGCCAAATGTTCCAACCGAAGGAGCCCACTTAGAGACATCTCCAGGGGCTCGGAATACCGATGCCCTAGAAGTGTCGGAAGCAACATTTCAATTAACACCAACAGCCGCTAAATACTTGTTGGACTTTAGTATGTTTGATATTAAATTCGATTTGCTACATAACCATTCATTTTTATGAAAAACTCAACAATTTTTATTTCTGCTTAAGCGAATTTAATCAGAAATATAGAACCAATCTTCAAGGAACCGAAGTAAAATGATGAGAACATTAAGAACAAACATTCCGATACCGAAGTGATCCTAAACACACCATATGATGCAAATTCTGTAAATCTCTTTAACAGAAGAAAAACAGAAGTCAAACACCGTAAGACAAATAGAACCGACGTACATAACAGATGTGTCTGAGGAGAAACGTATTCAGAACCTTATTGAGTTTACTAAGTTTTAAGTATACGAATAGAGCAGTCTATGTACCAACCAGGACAACACAACCAACCAACCAACTGTTTTTGAGGTGTAACCTTTATGTATATAATTTAATTTTCGCTGGTGTAAAATAAATGTAAAAAGTGTTATATAGCAAAACCAAAGATTTAATTGCCTATCACAACAAGCTGACCGAACAGTGTGACCAACGGAATACCGATACCCTAAATATTTCAACCGAAGGAGTCCACTTAGAGTCATCTCCAGGGAGCCAGAATACTGGCCCCCTAGAAGTGTCGGAAGCAACATTTCAAGTAACACCTAGAACTGCTACATACTTGGTAAAAAGGGGTGGAGCTCAGACTGTAAACGACTTGATAGGTGGTACATATGTTTGCAAAGATTTGATTCTAAATTTAGCCTGTTGGATATCCAATCATTTCTATGAAAAGTGCAACCAACCAACTAACCAACCACCCAACCAACCAACCAACCAACGTTGAGGGGCGTAGAGATAGCAAGCTATCTACAAGTGGACCCCTCTGAACCTATGATGTTAATAATGGATTAAGAGATTGAATTGGTACGTGTTTATATTGAAGGCTTGCATGCTACGTACAAGTGTCTGAATATATGATGGTAATGATGGGTTAAGATATTTAATTGACATGTATTAAAGGCTTAGCGGTTTTCACTTGAGTCATCGTCATTCGAAAACTATTAGAACGAAAACCAGGTCCTTTACTCTGGTATATCTTACTCAGTAGGAACCAAATGTCTTCGAAAACAACATTCTTTGCTTTTCTGAAAGGCAAGTGAGCAGCCCCCTTGTCGAACCCCTCAGAGCTAAAGGTAAACCCCACTCTGTCTTCGGGATCGACATCATGGACTATATGACTCACAATATCTTTAATACGATCTCTGACCCACTTCTCTGGATCGTTGACATCGTCAGGTATATCGTGTAGTCTAAAGCATACGCTTCGTCTATCAAGTTTAAACTTCTTATTGGCGGTCACTGTATCTTCAAGTATTTGGAATGCCATTGTTTCGTGCTACACAACTGACTGTGTTGGTTAAAGGACCGAAGTTTAGCCTCGTGTTTATTAAAGACTAAAGTTTAGCAGGTACTATTTGTTTTCCCCTTCACTGCTGGCTACCGACTGAACCTTAGCGGACGCTCCTCGTCTTAATATTCGACAAAACAACACAGACAACACAACTTATTGTTTTCACCTTCACTGTTGGTTAACGACTGAACCTTAGTGGACACTTCACGTCTTAATATTCAACAGACAACAACGACAGCTGTCATACAGCTGTCTGACATGACAGACAGCTGTCATACAGCGGTCATACAGCTGTCTAACAGCTGTCTAACACAGCTGTCTAACACAGCTGTCTAACACAGCTGTCTAACACAGCTGTCTAACACAGCTGTCTAACACAGCTGTCTAACACAGCTGTCTAACACAGCTGTCTAACACAGCTGTCTAATACAGCTGTCTAATACAGCTGTCTAACACAGCTGTCTAATACAGCTGACTAATAGGGCAGACATATGTCTAACACATGTCTAGCAGATGGGTAACAGTCACTCTTTTGCGGAACATAAACTGAATGTTTTTAAGTCAAACAAGAAGAAAACAATTTAAAACACATCTACGATGACCATGAGGCAGCCTACATGGACTTTGAACAATTTTTAAAAATAGATGCGGCCAGGTTAGTTGTTTAACCATCCAGGTCAGTCACAGCTGACTCTATAAATAAAAACGATGCTGGAAGCGAGTGACGTCACAAGAACCGGTGGTGCATGTGCCCAGGTTAGACCTCTAAGCTTTCCAGGTTAATACCGGGTTAGCTCCATGACAAGGTGGTGGACCAGTCGGGTTAGCTAAGAGTCGGGGTGGTGGAACGGTCGGGTCAGCCAGGCGACCGGAGCCTAGCTGACCCGACTGGTCCACCACCTTGTCATGGAGCTAACCCGGTATTAACCTGGAAAGCTTAGAGGTCTAACCTGGGCACATGCACCACCGGTTCTTGTGACGTCACTCGCTTCCAGCATCGTTTTTATTTATAGAGTCAGCTGTGACTGACCTGGATGGTTAATCAACTAACCTGGCCGCATCTATTTTTAAAAATTGTTCAAAGTCCATGTAGGCTGCCTCATGGTCATCGTAGATGTGTTTTAAATTGTTTTCTTCTTGTTTGACTTAAAAACATTCAGTTTATGTTCCGCAAAAGAGTGACTGTTACCCATCTGCTAGACATGTGTTAGACATATGTCTGCCCTATTAGACAGCTGTATTAGACAGCTGTGTTAGACAGCTGTATTAGACAGCTGTATTAGACAGCTGTGTTAGACAGCTGTGTTAGACAGCTGTGTTAGACAGCTGTGTTAGACAGCTGTGTTAGACAGCTGTGTTAGACAGCTGTGTTAGACAGCTGTGTTAGACAGCTGTTAGACAGCTGTATGACCGCTGTATGACAGCTGTCTGTCATGTCAGACAGCTGTATGACAGCTGTCGTTGTTGTCTGTTGAATATTAAGACGTGAAGTGTCCACTAAGGTTCAGTCGTTAACCAACAGTGAAGGTGAAAACAATAAGTTGTGTTGTCTGTGTTGTTTTGTCGAATATTAAGACGAGGAGCGTCCGCTAAGGTTCAGTCGGTAGCCAGCAGTGAAGGTGAAAACAAATAGTACCTGCTAAACTTTAGTCTTTAATAAACACGAGGCTAAACTTCGGTCCTTTAACCAACACAGTCAGTTGTGTAGCACGAAACAATGGCATTCCAAATACTTGAAGATACAGTGACCTCCAATAAGAAGTTTAAACTTGATAGACGAAGCGTATGCTTTAGACTACACGATATACCTGACGATGTCAACGATCCAGAGAAGTGGGTCAGAGATCGTATTAAAGATATTGTGAGTCATATAGTCCATGATGTCGATCCCGAAGACAGAGTGGGGTTTACCTTTAGCTCTGAGGGGTTCGACAAGGGGGCTGCTCACTTGCCTTTCAGAAAAGCAAAGAATGTTGTTTTCGAAGACATTTGGTTCCTACTGAGTAAGATATACCAGAGTAAAGGACCTGGTTTTCGTTCTAATAGTTTTCGAATGACGATGACTCAAGTGAAAACCGCTAAGCCTTTAATACATGTCAATTAAATATCTTAACCCATCATTACCATCATATATTCAGACACTTGTACGTAGCATGCAAGCCTTCAATATAAACACGTACCAATTCAATCTCTTAATCCATTATTAACATCATAGGTTCAGAGGGGTCCACTTGTAGATAGCTTGCTATCTCTACGCCCCTCAACGTTGGTTGGTTGGTTGGGTGGTTGGTTAGTTGGTTGGTTGCACTTTTCATAGAAATGATTGGATATCCAACAGGCTAAATTTAGAATCAAATCTTTGCAAACATATGTACCACCTATCAAGTCGTTTACAGTCTGAGCTCCACCCCTTTTTACCAAGTATGTAGCAGTTCTAGGTGTTACTTGAAATGTTGCTTCCGACACTTCTAGGGGGCCAGTATTCCGGCTCCCTGGAGATGACTCTAAGTGGACTCCTTCGGTTGAAATATTTAGGGTATCGGTATTCCGTTGGTCACACTGTTCGGTCAGCTTGTTGTGATAGGCAATTAAATCTTTGGTTTTGCTATATAACACTTTTTACATTTATTTTACACCAGCGAAAATTAAATTATATACATAAAGGTTACACCTCAAAAACAGTTGGTTGGTTGGTTATGTTGTCCTGGTTGGTACATAGACTGCTCTATTCGTATACTTAAAACTTAGTAAACTCAATAAGGTTCTGAATACGTTTCTCCTCAGACACATCTGTTATGTACGTCGGTTCTATTTGTCTTACGGTGTTTGACTTCTGTTTTTCTTCTGTTAAAGAGATTTACAGAATTTGCATCATATGGTGTGTTTAGGATCACTTCGGTATCGGAATGTTTGTTCTTAATGTTCTCATCATTTTACTTCGGTTCCTTGAAGATTGGTTCTATATTTCTGATTAAATTCGCTTAAGCAGAAATAAAAATTGTTGAGTTTTTCATAAAAATGAATGGTTATGTAGCAAATCGAATTTAATATCAAACATACTAAAGTCCAACAAGTATTTAGCGGCTGTTGGTGTTAATTGAAATGTTGCTTCCGACACTTCTAGGGCATCGGTATTCCAAGCCCCTGGAGATGTCTCTAAGTGGGCTCCTTCGGTTGGAACATTTGGCATATCGGTATTCCGATAACCCAAATGTTCCTTCAGCTGACTGTTGTAATAGGCAATCAACTCTTTAGTTTTCTTATTTTCCAACCAATGACACATAAAGCCACATCTCAAGACAGTTAGTTAAGAGTGTTGTATGACTAAGATTACTCTTGAAATATTTAGGATATCGGTATTCCGGCTACCTAAATGCTTCTTTAGCTGACAGTTGTAATAGACAATCAACTCTTTAGTTTTGTTATTTCCACCCATTAACACATAAAGCCACATCTCAAGACAGTTAGTTAGAGTGTTGTGTGATTAAAATTACTCTGAAATGCTAGTGGCACCCATTTTTACCAAGTATGTAGCAGCTGTAGGTACCAAGTCAACCCCTTCTGCTTGTTGTTTTAATAGACAATTAACTCTTTAGTTTTGTTATTTTATATCTCATAAACATAAAAGCTACACTTCAAGATACTTAGTTTAACTGGTCACATGGCTAAGATTACTCTGAAATGATAGAGATGTGTTGGTTTAGGGCAATTGAAGACTGTTCTTCAAGACATATTTACTTTGGTTTGTTAGGTACGCTTGACAGCTGCCTGTACCGTCAACTTCAATAAGTCTAAGAGGGTGTACTAAAATTTGTCTGTAGCACGCATCACTTGATGTAGTCAACATTTAAACACGCTATTGAATACTGTTCTTTCTGGTATGGTTGAAATTTTCTCTGAAAGTAACTTCATTAAGTCTAAGAGAGAGTGTGTTGTTTTTAGGTGTTAACACAGCTTGTTCTGACTTACTTAAATATTATATTTCTTCTGTTCAACAAGACGATGATTTTGAGGTGTCACACATGTATGTAGCTCTAAGAACGGCTATACCGGAAGTGTCAACCTGAAGTAACATTTTTATTGATTTTATTGGTTTGCTGAACAGCGTGTATGTATTGGTTCTATAGTACATCTCACGGATCTTCCGCGATAAGGGTTTTAAGTTTTTTATCTCAGTTTCTTGTAGACCTTGTTACGAAACATACATTTTTGAAGTCGGCTCCTTTCTATCACTTTCCGTTCAAAAGATATAACGATTTAAAGTTTAGACCGGAAGTGGCCATTTTATTGTATATTCCAATTTGCTTTGGCCTCCTTAACACCGTGCATGTATTGGTTCTATCTTACGTCTCGCCGATCTTCCGAGATAAGGGTTTGAAGTTTTTTATCTCAGTTTCTTGTAGACCTTGTTACGAAACATACATTTTTGAAGTCGGTTCCTTTCTATCACTTTCCGTTCAAAAGATATAACGATTTAACGTTTAGACCGGAAGTGACCATTTTATTGTATATTCCAATTTGATTTGGCCTCCTTAACACCGTGCATGTATTGGTTCTATCGTACATCTCACGGATCTTCCGCGATAAGGGTTTAAAGTTTTTTATCTCAGTTTCTTGTAGAGCTTGTTATGAAACGATATATTTTTAAAGTCAGTTCCTTTCTATCACTTTCCGTTCAAAAGATATAACGATTTAAAGTTTAGACCGGAAGTGGCCATTTTATTGTATATTCCAATTTGATTTGGCCTCCTTAACACCGTGCATGTATTGGTTCTATCGTACATCTCACGGATCTTCCGCGATAAGGGTTTAAAGTTTTTTATCTCATTTTCTTGTAGAGCTTGTTATGAAACGATATATTTTTAAAGTCAGTTCATTTCTATCACTTTCCGTTCAAAAGATATAACGATTTAAAGTTTAGACCGGAAGTGGCCATTTTATTGTATATTCCACTTTGATTTGACCTCCTTAACACCGTGCATGTATTGGTTCTCTCGTACATCTAACGGATCTTCCGCGATAAGGGTTTTAAGTTTTTTATCTTATTTTAGTCGCCATTTTTTAATTCTGCTTACTTAGACGAGTAACATGACACTAAACACGTGGGGTTAGCTTAAGAAAGGAATTGAACCTGTAACCAACCATTGTTTCTAAGCTTACTGTTTAGTTATTCAGTACCTCTTTGTATTTGACGCTACCATATCACGGAGCATATATCAGGAATCGAACCTGTATCTCTTTCAAAATAAAATCAACTATTTGCCGCGCCCACACATAAGGCTAAAAAAAAGTTCCTATTTTTAAGAGTTGAACCTGTTGTCCATTTTGTTTCTGAGCTTCCTTCTTTGTTTTGCCAGCGACCTCTATTGTCTCTACGATATTTAAGTTTGGTTTCCTATTTGAACCTGTTGTCTATTTTGTTTCTGAACTTCCTTCTTTTGTTTGCCAACGACCTCTGTGTGTTATTTTTAGAACCTACCCATATAACAATTGTGGCGTTCGGCTAATTTCTATGCGAAATCTAATAGTCTGTCTAATATTAAACATATTAATTATTATGTCTTATGTCTAATAACAAAAGCTTTATGAATGGTTTGTTTTAATGGGGGCGTAACTTTAAATCATGGAGTCCTCGACCTATACCATTATTATCGCTTATCAACCTCACTCTCATTTGTCGGCTCTAAAGGTTGGAGTGACGTAAAACAAGAAGCGCGGCTCGAAACACAAATCTAATTATTACGTCCAGAGTCATTTGCTTTATGGTTAATATTTATATAACATAAACACATATTAATTCTTATTTTGTAAATCACTTAATTGTCTAATAATAACAAAAACTTTAATTGTTACATGTATGGTTTGTTTGTAATTAAAAGTCGTATATATATACCAGCCTAAAACAGTAAATTAATAAGCGTCTGCTTAGCTCAGTGGTTAGCATCGTTGCCTCCCGTCTGAGTGCCCGGGGTTCGAAACTCACCTGCTCCATGTGGCTTTTTTCAAAAATAATAATTTCCCTTACACTTTGGAATGTGACTGTCTGCCCCAAGTCGTGTGACGTCACTGTCTGGCCCAAGTTTCCTAGACATGGTCAATGACCTTAGAATGCAGGTTACATTGGAAGCCATCTTGGGCGCCATCTTGGGCCACGCCCACAAGGGGTGGGGCTCCGCCCACTAGGAGTGGGGCTCCGCCCATAAGGGGGTGGGGCTCCGCCCACTAGGGGAGGGGTGGGGGTACCCCCACTCCTACCCCCACTACCTGTCTGCCTCAAGTGCCCTATTACCTACTGAGGGTAAAGTTGTGCTATACTTTTTGCGTCAAAAGTTGTCCCCCTCACAAGCCAGCTTGACGTGTTTCAGGTTTTTTTGACAAAATCTTTTCCTGACAGTTATGGCTGCCAGCTCATTTTCAATGGGCCTCTCTCTCTCTCTCTCTCTCTCGATATATATATATATATATATATATATATATATATATATATATATATATATATATATATATATATATATATATATATATATATATATATATATATATATATATATAGTTAATTCGCTTGAAAATGCGAAATAATTGTAAGATCTTTCACATAGGTATTTCCCTTACAACCGATCAGCTTTAAAATTAGTGTGGGTGTATGGTTCCCGTAATACTGTGTGTACTATATAACGGTCTTTTAAAGCTAAAAAATTAAATAACGAATGAATGTTGCATATGTGTATAACATCCCTTGTGCTAAAAACAGATTTTTCTATTAGCATGCCATGTATTTTTGGTCACAATGTAAAAATCATATTTAGTACCGCCAGTATGGTTGACGTATTTTGCCATTTGTTGTGATATTCAGCTTTTTGTAGATAGTTTAATGAATCGTATAGATCTTTTGCCTCTTAGCGCCGCGACTTCGATGGGCCTTTTGTGCATGACCCTTTTTTCTAATAGTTGCCCAAATGTTCAGACTTTTCATATAGTCTACTCTCTTTTTGGGGCTATTTTACCTATTTCCTGGTGTGCTAAAGTCACCACTCCAAGGTATTTGAGCCTTTTGCAGAACTGAGCCATGCAGTCGCATAGTAAATACACCTTACACATCTTCATAAGGTGATACTTTGCTGGGGAGTGCCCTGTGAAAATTCCTGTGATCATTCTCAAGTCGTTTCTGTTTAGTTCAAGAAACAGTTCAGACTGCTCTGTCACTATGGTGATGAACCGTTGCCTACCTTAAGCCTGGCGTATTTCTCCAGTATGACAGCATTTGGTTCCTCTTCCAAATATCAAGTTCATTTCTTACATGGCTTTTTGTTAGTTAATAATAGGACTCTAGACCATAGAACGGTGTTGTTGCTGCCCTTTTAATAAGGTTATTTGCTTCCTCATTTCCTTAAATGCCTTGTAGCCCTGGCACCCACATCACGTTTTTTGTTATTAAAATCTAAACGAATAGACCGAATTTCAAAAATAATAAATGAATGTATAGGGAATCAAAAGCTCTTTCTAACGAGCTTTCACACGACCCCTATTTCCATTTGAAAACATTTAAGGGATGACACTTAGGAGGGTAACTTTTGTACTATACCTTTTGCGTAAAATTTTGTCTCCCTCACAAACAAGTTTAACGTTTTCAGGTTTTTTCGTCACAATCTTTTCCTGGAAGCTATGGCTGCTAGCTCGTTTCAATGGGTCAGCCTGTATATATATATATATATATATATATATATATATATATATATATATATATATATATATATATATATATATATATATATATAAATTCGCTTAAAAATGCGAAATAATTGTAAGATTTTTCACATAGGTATTTCCCATCCAACCGATAAGCTTTAAAATTAGTGTAGGTGTATGGTTCCCGTAATAATATATGCACTATATAACAGTATTTTAAAGCTAAAAATTAAATAACGAGGGAATGTTACATCTATGGTCTAATTCTGCAAAAAACAAATTTTAAAGCTTTCTATTAGCATACCACGTATTTTTGGTCACAATGTAAAAATCATATTTAGTATCGACAGTATGGTTGATGTATTTTGCCATTTGTGGTAGGATTCGGTTTTTTATACTTTTAATAAAATATAAATTTTACTATTTTGTTAAATATAGAAATTTAGTATTTGTATTTTCTTGGTTGTAGATTTTGTAGATTGTTTCATGAATCGTATAGACATTTTGCCTCTTAGCGCTGCTACCTCGATAGGTCTTTTGTGCATGGCCCTTTTTTCTAATAGGTGCCCAAATGTTCAGACTGTTCATATAGTCTACTATCTTTTTGGGGGCTATTTTACCTATTTCCTGGAGTGCTAAAGTCACCCTTCAAGGTATTTGAGCCTTTTGCACAACTTATCCATGCAGTCGCGTAGCAAATGTTCTGTTTTTTCTGCCGCTTCGGCGCAGTACCTGCAGTTTTCACTGTCCACCTTACCCATCTTCTTAAGATGTTACATTACTGGGGAGTGCTCTGTAAAAATTCCTGTGATTAATCTCAAGTCGTTTCTGTTCAATTCAAGAAACAGTTTAGTGCTCTGTCCCTATGGTGATGAAGCCTTTTGCCTACCTTAAGCCTGGCGTATAAAGTTCATTTCTTACATGGCTTTTTGTTAGTTAACAATAGGGCTCTAGATCATACAATGGTGTTGTTGCTGCCCTTTTTACAAGGTTATTTGCTTCCTCATTTCCTTTAATGCCTTGTAGCCCGGGCACCCACATCAAGTTTTTGGTTATTAGAAATAAAAGTAAACCGTTTTCAAATATTACATACTTATAACCCGCAATTTCCTTTTTCTCCAGCAGTTCTCTTAGATTTATTGTAGCTTCTGTACTTAATCGATTGCGCAACATTTTTACGTAGTTCTTCTCCTGGCCTGTCACTTCTATATTTTTAAATACTGTGTCCTTCAATTATTATTATCAGAATATGTATAACAAATTTTGCCTTCGTTTTCTCTATCTAAGAATATTTCTTTACCTATTTCTTCTAGCACAATCTTATTCGCTTTTCTGTCAGTATATGTGGTCTTTCTCATTTCCTTCTTTTTTCACATGTTAAAATTTCTATTGTACGCATTACCTGCTTATGCAAAATGCACCTTTCCGCTTCATTCCATATAAAATTTCATACACAGGATAAAAAATATATTATCTATTAAACGCTTGCTTTGCCATATCCTCCTTACTTTTTTGCTACATTTTATATCATACGTGATAATATTCCCAAGGTATCTAAACATTTCTACTTGTTCAAGTTGTTGGATGTTTAGCTTTGAATCCCTTTCCACAGTGTTATCCTTACATATCTTTATTCTTTTTTTGTTTCCTTCATATCAATTTTTTGGTTGTTTCTTAACACACTATTCAACATACTGAACATCATCTGTAATTCTTTTTCCGTTTCTCTTGTCAGCACTGGCATCAGGGTACCTTATGCATCGGAACAGCTGGAAAAGGCCGATCAAGAGCACAGAACCTGACACAACTGGTTAAATGAGGGAGCTACAATGAAACTGAAACAATCGCGTTTAGATTGTGATGATAATGATAATAGTCTAAGGAATGTTTTCACCCTAAAACGCATTTTACGTGCTAGCGGAATAGTTAGTTTAATTAAGTATTAACTACGAAAATGTTCATTCTAAAAGTTTTAACATTAAGTTATTTGAGCTGAGTTGTCATTTTCTCAAATACTTGACTGTGTCGAGGTCACATATTTACAACACAGTTTATTATAACCTCAAAACACACCATCTTTAAATGGGCCTTAAGTTTTGTTCTGTAATAATTTAAAATGCTTGAGTTAAGAAATTAGTATAATATTATAATGGCATGGTGGTAACCTTTATAACTTTGACCTGGTCAATCGATTTCATGTCGCTGCTAATTCTACACATTTATGCTCATAGTTTTTTATTGTTAAGCAATCCAGTTAATACAAATTTATTGCACCATACTATCAGTTAGCTGCAGTTGATTCATGTAAGATCATGCGTAAAAGAGTACATTTTTCTGTTAATCTTAGCTTATTTAACATTAAAGTGCTACTTGTTAATTAATTATTCTCTTAATACAATTTATGTAGTTTCCCTGATTTAATACGCGGGACTGTCTAAGGAAATATCAAACGGAATTAACTCTAATGCCTCTATTATATCTGCCTACTCCTAATCCACCACTGCGAGTAGACAGATTGAGGTCTTAGAGTTCACGTCTTTTCGTATTTTCTTAACCTATTGAATTTGTTAAAACACTATCAAATTTATTTGACAGGCGCAACACCCATATAATTTTCGACTTCAGAAACATATAACGTTTTTTACATTTTGATTCCCTACATTAATGAATGAAGGTTTATATTTATAGAGGAAACCAATTTTAAAATAACATTTCTATATTCCAAAACAACAATATTTTCAGTGGATTAAATGTAAAGATAAAATTTCTCAAGCATCTGAGGTGGTTTATTGTATGCCATGTATTAATTGTAATTTAAAATACATTGGCCAAACAAGCAGAGTCCTTAAAGATAGATTAATACAGCACAATAGTGATATACATCTACAAAAAAAAACGTTTAGTTTGTCTGAACATAATCTTGATACTGGTCATAATATAAATTTCAGCAATGTTTCTATTTTACATTGTGAAACCTTAAATAATAAAAGAATATGCTTAGAAGACTTGAAAATTACTTCTAACGAAAATGTAATAAACACATATAAAGATAATAATTTCACTTCTAAACGTCAAACAGTCTCGGATAGTCATAATTAAATATTCAATGAAAAGGCTTTTTTCCAGACAATAAAAATTTTATTAGTTCCCTATGCAATTCGACCAACTAAGTAGCCATCTTCAGCGATAAATCTAAAATCCCAATAAAAAGGTGTGTCACAAAACGTTGTTTTCTGGTAGGCAAAATGCGCTGAACGGAGCACAATGGTATCAAAACAATCAATATAGAAAACGTCAAAGCTAACATCTAAAGATAATAACTTTTTAAAACACTACCCATATTTATGTTTCCTTGACAAAAACAAAAAGGAAATGGAAGTACAGTTAGCATGCATATCTCAATTACACGCTTATCCACTTAAATTAAATTTTAATATCAAAAATTGTAAATGTTTATTGTTATCTAATTTTTTCCAAGTTAAATTTCACTTTATATGTAAGTATTAAAAACAGTAAGTTTCTCCTTTCATGTTATAGACTAGATGAAGGAATAAATAATTCCGAAATTTAGGCAATATAGTACAGAGTTTTTGTCAACTTTCCCAAAATTTTAAAAACATACGTACATACACATATATTGTTTTTTCAACGGCAGTCTATTTCCGCGACTATGGCCAATCACCGACGTCAGGGAGCAGTTAAACCTCACCATCCAGAACACTGCTGCACCTCTTCCTTTTTGTATACAGGGTAAGGAGAGTAAACGTTCCAACAGCGCATGGTACACAGGAACAACTCAATTGCGCCCCCTGCGAGGGACGAGATGCGCAGATATGTAAGTTTCTCAAGTACAACATAAACATATACAAACTGGAACTGACCTGTAAAATGAGTTTTATGGGCCAGGGTTCACGCTGGTTTAAAGATGTTTTTTAAGTCGAAATTTCTCTACTTAGCGAATGTTTTCTACAGATATTCTCTAAAATAGATGTGTGTTGCAAAAAAAAAGTGATTGACGACTATATCTTCGCTGTCCAATAAATAATGTAGGTAGCTGTCCGTTAGGGCATTGGTATTTGGGATTAGTCTAGTCTACCTGAAATCGACCTCCCTGTTACTGTCATAGAAATCTATATAAGCTGCCATAACTGATTTAACTCACGGGTATTATTATTTTTTATCCTTACCAAAAATACCAGTGGCATTTACATAAAAATGAAAGGTAAGGTTGGTCTTATCGTATTGTCCTCTTCGTATGTATTAGGTAAGTATCATCATACACCTTACTACCACAGCATAATCAAGTTATTTTTATTATGCTGTGTTACTACTTTTAAAAAATATACATATTCATAATCGAAAATCCGTATCAATCTTTTAAGGTTTGTTAATGGTGGAATGCTACTTTATAATACGGCACCAAACTTATACAATAATGAAAAATGTTGATATTAAAGTCATAGTAAAGTAACCTTCATACGTCATTTTTCATTATGAATAAATGTCACGAAAAAAATTTATTCTATAGGAGGAGGTTGATCCCCATTCTTAAAATATATTTTGTAAGAGGTAGGTACCATACGGACCTTACCTCAGATTATAGTAGAAGCCGCCTTCCAATTTAAAGTATTAAAAAAAATTAAATCTCATGAAAATTTCTCATTTTCTATTCAGCTTCCCAAATGCCTTTAAACAGAAATAGATTATACATTTATAGTTTGATTTACAAAATGATAAAAAATTATAGACCAAGAAAAATATATTCTGTGCTAAAGGGCCCAAAAAGTAATAAAATATTGAAAATAAGTTTTACACCAAAATTCATTTTAATGTATTATTGTCAAATCTATGGTTACCTTACTTGTCATACGTGGTTGCCAAACTTACCTTTAGAGACATATCATCGCTTCTAATTTTAAACTGATGGATTAAATAACTTCTAACGCTCTGACAGTTTATCAAATGCAAAAATGAGTATGTTTTTCTCTCTACAATTATTTATTTCTTGGCTCTGTTCAATTTGGGCAAAGGCGTACATATAATTTTAATTTTTTAAGTTTTCTGGTCTGTCTTACTGTTTCCATAAAAAATATTCTTACGAAAAATCGCTACTGTAAAACACTTGTGTCGTCAGGACGCATCATATCTGCATTATAGTTTCTTGTGTCATGTTAGCCAATTTTTGTGTTGTAACTTTGGTTTTGGTAGGCAATAAGTCCCAGTAAATTGAAGACAAGAAAAGTTTCAAACAAATTTAGGAGTTTATGTGTCAACAGCGTAATAATTATGTTTAATAAGATTTATAAAAATAAGTAAAAAATATACCTTGCCAATACTAACGCAAACTTATTGCTCAGAATCTTTAGTACGATTATTATTATATAAGAATTATTATGTAAGCTTATGAAAAAGGTCTACCATCTTTCTATTAAATATTGTAGCTTCATTTACTCTGCGTAAAATTTTACGTACTTGTGGAACTTTTGTTTGCAACTAATTTTCTAGTATCTATTGATTTATTTTACTAAATGTTACTCACTACTTAGAGCTGATCCTTCATGGAGTTTTCCATGGATTTAATTTGTGTTTATCTTCAGAAATATGTATTTTCTTAAAATATTATTGAGTTAGTCATTGAAGATAAAAAGAAGTGTAGATAACTAGCTTAACTTAATTCATAATAAATGTTATGTAAAACTTGCAAGTATGTTTATTAGAGATAAATTTACAACGGAAACACTTAGATGATTAGAATTAGAATTTAATTTAATCTATCTTATATAGGTAAAACAAAACACTTGAGAGGGGTCAAAAGCTCCATAGGTTACTGAATTGACAATAGTAAATTTTTTGATATATTCAAGGATTTTATTTTTGGCATTAATGGATTTTCACCTACAAACATGTTCTAGAGTTGTTTTTTTACTAACGAAACTGATATAGCCGATTATGTTTTATCACACATATTTTGATACCTTTTCCAGCTATGATCTTTATATTTTTTAGGGAATTAATTTATTTAATAATTTGGAATACAAAACCAACTGAAAATTTAAAATAGATTCTTACGTGTCCTGAAATGACAGTACAATTAATTTATTATAACATCCTTTATAGGAATGTACCTACGCTTAAGATTAGTCTGGTTATTCGACGGAGAGTTTCCAATAAGTGTAGCATTACCAAGTTAAAACGTTTGAATGACAAAAAACTCATAATGATTAAAGAGAAAATATGTAATTTTATCAATCACTGCAAATATTATTGTTAATAATATTCGGCAATTAATGTTTGTATGAACCAGTTACACAATTAGAAAATTTTTGTTGGACAGAGAATTCCTATGCTGCACGTTGAAATAAATTAATGTAAATCTGGATATACTGCAAATAGAAAGTTAGTCATTTATAGGGTAAGCTAGTTTAAATACAGACCTAAAGACTTTCCGGTTTCGCAATAGCTTCTTTCCTCCTTTTCAACCGGTTTTCCTGCTATACATCTTACCGCAAGTCCCCGTAGGACTAAAGTGGTGGTGGCTGGCGAGTGATGTAGTTCAATGCCCGTCGTGGTATTAACCAGAGGAGAATTTGTATTCGCTCGCTAGTTTTCATCCCGCAGCTTCCTTCTTGCTGTACTGTGTGTACGTGGAGTCTGCTGTGGAAGCCTAGAACCGACACAAAACCAGGAATGGCGCTTTGCTCAATTTTCCACTGCATTATGCGGAGGTGCCTGCCTTAAACTCTACCTGTTGGAGCGCGGGTGTGGCATACTGAAGAGTTCATAAGCAGGACGCAACCGGTCTGTGTCTCCTGCTAATTTACCACAAGTCGCGGTGTGGCTGAAGTAATGGTGGCTAGCGAGTGATGAAATTCAATGCCTGTCGTGGAGGAGAGTAGATGTTTTCGCTCGCTAGTTTTCTTCCCACAGCTTCTTTCTTGGTGACTGTGTGTGCGTGGAAGCTGCTGTGGAAGCCTAGAACCGTCACAAGAAATTTTCAAAATTCGAATACCTCTCTATAAGTGAAATTTTCTTTATGAAAAAAAAAATACTGAAAAGTTTTGATGAGTAGACAAAGTTTTTTAGAGTTAATATCTTATCTTCTGTTTGAATTTGGATTTTTGTTCAATATTTATCAAGAGAGTGGCAACTAATTTATACACATATTTTAGCTTAGCGCTCATTTTCCAATTAACCTATTAAATTCAGTTTAGTATATCATAGAGCCTTTATAAAAAAAATGACAATGATTTCCAAAATTAATGTGGTTGTTCCACAGGGTTTGGTTTTGGCTCCCGCTCTATGTATTTTGCATATAAATGACTTTCTGTCAACAACCAACAATCCGATTCAGAGCTTCGCTGATAACAGCACTGTTCCGGATATTATTATCAACGTGTCCAGTATATGCTTCTTATCGAAGAGAATTAAAATAACAAACTTGGCTGGGGGCTCAACAAATCTGATTAAGTTTAATGCCTCCCAGCGTTGTATATTATATGAGAAAAGTGACTTACAGATAGCTGCCTAAAAAACTACCCTCTCTTGATTGGGTATAACAGTTGAAAAGGATCTCCGTTGGCATTTACATCTTTCAATGTTTCCAGTAATTTTTTTTATTTCAACAACACACCACGAAAGCTCACAAGCTAAATATTATCGTACCGTGGGTGTCGACAAGGAGGAAAGAGGCAACTTGTTAATTCTGGACTTGAAGGTTTGGAGGTTCCACAACTTGGAAGTCCTCGGGACAAAAGAGCGGGCATAACAAGATGTTCTATGTCTGGTGACCTGAACAGTAAAAGGGTGCATTCGCTCTGTTCCCCTGGTAGATCTGTTGGGAGCAGCAGGTGGAGGAACTATGGAAGAAAGCTCCTCTGAGCAGTGCCCGTGCAGAGATCTATAAAAGAGAGAGAGAGAGAGGTTACCAACGGCACTTCGGTGGGCAAGGGATGGCAGACTTTGGGTGAGGGTAGGGTTTTACCGATGAGACGTATAGCTCCCCACTGAACGAAGTCCAGGATAGCGAGTGTAGAAGCGGCAGCGGCACCCCAGATGCCCGAGCAATATTCGAGGCTTGGCCTTATTTGTGAAATATATAAGGTATAGAGATAGGCTGGTGAAAAGTATTTGCGAGTCCGGAAAAGGAAACCTTATTTCTTAGCAGCCGCTTCTGCAATTGATCTGACGTGTTGGTGCTAATTGAGATTTCGATCCACAGAAATGCCAACAAGTAAACAGGACTAATTACTTTGAATAACTTGGTGGTTCATTGTGATGGGTGGAGGGTGCTATCATCCGCGTAACTGTGAACTGGGTTGTATGTGCTAGAGAGGAGGTTATTGTTGTGGAGAAGAAATAAAGTAGGGGCTACAGCTGAACCTTGAGGGACTCCTGCATTAATTGGATAGTTTAGAGGAATCCACGACAACAGAAATGCTCCGGAGAGGACATTTGCGGTCCAGGTACAGAGTTTTGGTGGTAGTCCATAGGCAGGAAGTCTTTTAAGCAGCGCTGCATGCCAGACCTGGTCGAATGCTTTGGATATGTCTAGAGCGACAATCTTAGATTCACCGTGTAGTTCCATAGACTTGTTCCAAGAATGGGTGACAAAGGAAAGGAGGTCGGCAGTTGATCTGGGCTTATGGAATCCATACTGCCTGTCCTGGATTAGAGTGTGTTTTTTCAAGAAATTTTAGTAATTCGGTGTTTATATACTTTTCCATTAGAGACGACTGAAAGGAGAGAAATAGGCATGTAGTTGCTAGGAAGCGCTTTGGATACTTTCTTGGGGACGGGTTGTACTCGAGCAGTTTTCCAGCTATTAGGGAATATGCCTCTATTGTAAGATGTCTGAAACAGACGAGTCAGGACAGGAGCAAGTTCTGGTACGCATTTTTTTAAAACAATTGCTGGGATCTCGTCAAGGCCAGAGGCTTTCCTGGTATTAAGAGAAGAGAGCATCTTTCGTACCTTTTTAGTTTTGAAAATGATGTATGTCATTTTATGCGCGACATTGGGGACTGTTGGTGGTTGAACATTTGGAGGTGGGTTGAGAGTAGAATTGCCGGCGAACAACGAGGCAAAAGTTCAGCCTTGCCCAGGGCGGTAGAAACAATTTTATCCCCTGAAACAAGAGGTGAGAACGTGCTCTTGCAGAAATTATTCCCAATAGACTTAGCAAGAGTCCAGAAGAGTTTGCTGCCATTGGAGCTTGAGAGGACTTTGTTTGTGATGTGGTTTTTAAACTAGTTTTTTGCCTCAGAAAGAATGCGGACATAGCGGTTTCTTGCGTCGTTAAATGCTTGAAGGTTTTCTTGACTGGGATTATGTAGAAGCGTGTTGTGAGCTTTGACCTTTTCAACTCTGGCCTTGTCACAGGATTTAGAGAACCAGGGCTTTTGAGTGGCTGAAGAGGTCTTCTGTGTACGTGGAATAAATAATTCCATGCCAACTTGGATGATTTCGGTGGCATTTTGTGAGATATCAGAGGGGTCAGGATGAGAGAAGCAGACAGACGCCCAAACGATACGTGGGTGTGATGACTGTGTGGCCTCGGGTTGCATTGCGCAGGAAGCAGTGACCATGCCGTGGTCTGAGCGACCAAGGGGGGCGGTGACTGATGTCTTATGTCATTCAGGTTTTGTAGTAAGAAGGAGATCCAAGGGATTTGAGCTGTGTTGAGATGCGAGGAAAGTAAGTTGCTGAACCATATTGGCTGAAGAATTGTTGACTGCGACGGCGCCCGCTGCTCTCCCTTGTGGATCGGTTTCTGAAGATCCTAGCCATTACTTATTATGGACATTGAAGTCACCAAGAATAGTGACCTCGGAGAAAGGATTTTTAGATATCAGAAAGGTAGTCGAAGATCTGGACAGAGCTGTTGTCAGAAGGTGACTGGTAAATGCAACAAATGAATTTAGTTGCAGCCCCGAGAGAGAGAGAGAGAGAGAGAGAGAGAGAGAGAGAGAGAGAGTTTGGGGAGTCTGGTGCAGGGTAGATTGCTACAGACGTTTGCGCACATACCTCCATGCAATCTAAAGGAAGTAAGGAGTTCATACCCCGGGAAATTAACGTAATTAGTGGCTGTTTTGGCACTGATTTGGGTTTCGGTGAGAAAGAGGAGTTGGGGCCTATTAGCCTGGGGGAAATGGTGGACGGAGTTTAGGTTATAATTTAGGCCACATATATTCGAGAAGGATATGTTAAATCTTGATGCCGGCGCCCCCTGCACACCCCTCTCCCGGAGATCCGAATGGAGGGGTATTTTATCTCCGGAATCTTTTGTACAAGGAGGAGCTATCATCATTTTTGTTTATAAGGGAAACCGACTCATACACCAGAACCGGAAACATCCTTTGGGACTTCACCGGCCCCCAGTATTATTGCAAAGGCAGCAGCAAAGTAGCTTTTTTTCTCCCTCAGGGCTCGCCCGCGGCTTTGCCGCCCCGATAGCAATACAGCCTTTGGCTAATTGTGCATGGCAGCAAAGTAGTCTGGGTTTCTGTTAAAAGTTTATTTTTACCTCAAACTTTTGCTGTATAAGGCACATATAGGTTCACAATTGAAATATTGTTCTCAAGTTGGAGGCGCTGTCCTAAAGATCACGTTGTCTGTCTTAGACTCCATTCAGAAAAATGTTATTCACCTTATATGAGATATTCATCACGGTGAACTTCACCTGCCTAGATGACGGAAAGAAGGTTGCAGATATATGCTTGTTATATCGATGTTATCATAGACATTGCTCCTCAGGAAGTCACTCGTTTGTACTTAGACTTGTGACCTTTAACCGGCAAATAAATTACATGCCCTCAGTGAGAAATTACCCACTTGTGATTGTAACAGTTCGCTTTTCTATAGCATCTTAACTTTGGAATGACCTCTGGGCTGACATTATACCTATCTCCAGATATTTAAAGGAATAAATACACAAATCTTGAAGTCCGACAAACAAGTTCATGATGTCTTCGAGACACATCCTCTAAGCTTTAATGTGTGTATTAAGAAACAACATACAAAGTTAGATTGAGTACTGGGCTGCTTAACGAATTTGTTCAAGTTATTGCTTAAAGGAATACATCTGCTAAATTCATAAGAACCCCCACTTAAATTTTGGACCTTATCTGAGGCACAGTAAAATTGCAGCATAAAAATTGTTTATTATGCTGTGGTAAAATACTAAAAGGAACATTGAATGTGATTTCTAATGACTGGTGATTCTAATTTGGGCTCATTTGAAGAAATATTCAAAAAGTCTTATTACACTAGTGACTGAATTTAATTACACTAATTAACTGATTTAGTACAGTAGTAAAAGCGAATTTGTCGGTAAAAAATTCACATAAGTATAACAATGGAATGGTGAAGTTAGACCTTACTAGTTTAAATTCATCAAAACAAGGTTAATAATATTAAAATGCCTTCTCTGGGTTTTGTAGTTGTATCGCAGCATAATGTTGATTATGCTGTGGTTATATATTGTGTATAATATATTGAAAACTAACTTTAGAGTATAGCAGGCAGGTCAAAGTCCCTAGCACAAATAAGTATAAAATGGAGGTTATTGTTTCCTTGAACGACGAAACATCTGTTGCCCTTATCATGTCTGGGAGCATAGGCACAGGCATTTGGGGCCGATTGCCGGTTGTTGGCTTGTATTCAACGGAAGTGTCATCATTCATTTCAAAACCGTCGTGTCTATTCTCTACCCATGCGGTTCAAGGTTCTTTTACATTAGAAATCTCACTTCTCGTTTCTTAGTAGTCTGGTCACAGCATAATATTTTTAATGATGTGGTCTGGGTATGTCGGAATCGTAATCTACAATGGCTATACAAAATTCATACCTGGGTTTTATAACTTGAATTCGAAAATGTCTATGTAATAGCAGAAGTAAGTTTTTTAAAATCAAAATTCATTTAACATGTAGTTTATATAGTGTTCTACAAACAGTGCGCACTTATTCATCCAGAGAATTAATTTCAGATTTGTTCAGAAAACATAAAATTTATGTTTAACTCCGTAACTAATTTACGACCGAGGAAGTGTTAGCCAAAAAAGGCTGAATACAATAAAGTACACAGGAGTATTGATAAAGAATACAAGTGTGTATAAATGGATTTACTTCAAAAAAACTTCCACATAATTAAGATCGAACATCGCTTATTGAGATAAGTTCGTTTGATCGTAAGATTATGTTTCAGCTTCGTCTCGTAAATGAGTCTTGTAAATGTTTAAAGAAATGTTGCAGCAACTACATATTATGCGTGAAATCATTTTTTTAATGTCAAGATCATACAAAACAGATCGAACTGAAATACCATTAACATAAACGCATTAATAACAAACGCGGAGATTAACGCTTCTGAATCTGTACGCCAAGAAGCTAAGAACATTACCTAATGAAACAATTTTCAAACAAGTGGGTCCAATGTCCAATATCACTCTAGTTTAGTTCTGCGGAAACAGATCTTGGAAAGAACTTGAACACAGGCAGCTCTAGGCAACAAGTTCATTGTAGAATATACTGAGAAGGTTCTAGTTGGTGATGACACCCATAAAGACTGCAAGTTATAATAAAAAAGAAAATATACTTGTCTTGAAAACTTTTACATACAGTATTAGATGGAACTTGGGGTTGTGCGACGACAGTGGACCGTAGAAGGAGACACAAGCTTCACCAGACTATGTAAATATCTTCGAAGATGTTCTTGGGATATTCAATCTGTCTTCTCGAATTTGTGTCTCAGGGAGTTTATTAGTGATCTGATTTAACACTGCACACGAAACTTTAAATTCTTAGACGGATCCATATTGGAACGTATGTAAATGTCTACCATCTCATTGGAACGTATTGTATTCTGACAAATGAAAGAGATGATAAGTGTATTATAAAAGGGTTTATAATTTAGTCTTTCAACTAAATTTCTAGTAATAAAAGAAGACTGACTTCCAGGATCTCTTAATATATTTACCTGAACGGGTTCATTTTGGTGACTATAGAGTGTAGCTTGAGCAGTGGCAAGTAAAACGTGTGAGTTTTTTGTTGAGAGGGCAGATAGAGTTGACGCATCTAGAATCTAGAAGTAGCTTTCAGTGCTAAAATTTTGAGTGTTGTTATGATGGGTGTAGCTTTCTCGAGATAAGCGAGTGTTTGTGTTGTAAAGATGATTGCTCGGGGAAAATATACTAGAGTCAGGACCTGTATAACTTTTACCATTTACACATTACTATTTTCCTTGACTGGCATTAGAATTACGATGAGCCTGAGTGGAAAGGAAATTCGGAACATGGAGCATCGAGTGGTACTTCCTGTGAGAGTGGGTGCAAGTGAGGCTAGAAGAGCAATTTTGAACCGTGCGCATATTGCCCAAGCAATGAAAGCAAATATTTTTTGTTTTGACGAACTTAGTTCTTTCATTCGGAGCAAGTGCGATTAATTTTTGACAGGTGTAAACTTTGTGAGAGTCGCTGTTTCAATATAAACAGATAACTTTCTGGCTGCAGGAGTTCTGTTCTAGGTTATTTGAGTGAAATGTTACCTTAGAAGTTCTTTTGCCAGGGCGTGAGTCAATACTTGAGATGTTTTCTATTATGACATACCTTTTATCAAGAAAATCGACAAATTCGCTTACCTTTAGTAAAATAGTCCTGTCTCGTCCTTCTTGAAATGCTCGTTGAGAGCTATAGTCTCATTTCTGCTGAAAGAGAAATGCTATTAAGGATTCTAAGATTATTCTGTCGTCTAATTTTAAATTTTGTACGCACTACCAACTTTTTCTGCAATTTGTAGAAAATTCCTGCAAGCCTTGTGGATTACATTTCCCCAAAGAAGATAAATTTAAAATACCATGACAATAAGCATTAACAATTTTATTTTTATTTTCATATCTTTTCTTTAAAAGGTAATGCAGTGCTAAAACTTTCATTGGTGACCTTTAATGAATCAATAATTTTAAGAGCTTCGTCTCTTAAGTAGGTTTTGAGATAAAATAACTTTTCTACGCCTATTTTAAATTAGGGTTTTGAATAATTAGGAATCAAAGAGATCGTAAAAAGACTTCCATTCTTGAATATTGCCACTGAATGGCGGAATTTGTATGCTGGGTAATTTAATTCCTGAGACATGAGATGGTTGAGAAACTATTTGCAAGGGGTTTTTAGAGTGTTCTAATTCTTCTATAATGACTTGTATCTCAGATAATGTATCAATATTTTTTCTCAACTTCATCTCTGATTTCTTCATCTACTATATCTTCAGATTGTAACAAGCAATATTCTATTTCATCCTGAGCAATATTATAATCGCCAAAAGCCTGCTTAAGGCCATCTTGTCTACATCTAAATTGATTTACATTTTTTTCTGTACTGTTATAGGATTCAACCCAATTATAAATACGAGTAATTTTGCCCTTAGCGTTGAAACGTTAACATTTTAGTCTATTAAATTCCATTTGTATCTTTATAATTAGGCAAACTTGAAAATAACAGCTACAGTACGTAAATACTAGAGAGTTTATATTTATTTTAATTAACTGATATATAATCCTTAATATCTAACATGGAGTTGCACTTAAATTTCAACTGATATTACATACATTACATAGACTCTTTGCAGTAGCAATAATAATAACACAGAGAATACCTGGAGGTAGTGGAGGTTGGGCGTCACTCGATGAACACGATGTTGCCTTTCTGGTAGTGGAGTAGAGGTGCGCAGAACGGCAAAGTTGCGAGCCCTGGCTGGCTGACTGGCTCGCTAGCAATAATGGGGGTACTGCAGCTGGTTGCTAGTGCCCGTCGGTGCGGATAAAATTACCACTGTAATACGTGATACGACTATGGGTATGACGACGCCGCTGGGGCTGGATCCGGCTCGAAGACAACCAAATGATGGAACATGGGGTTGTGAGATGGCGGTTGACTGAAGAAGGAGACCCAAGCTTCACCACACTATGTAAATATCTTCGAAGATGTTCTTAAACACTGGTGTGGGTGGAGTATTATTAAATGAAGAACCACCTGTTATATGCGTTTTGTACCTTTCATTAACGAATAACAATAACAAGAAACAATTACACTTGACAAATAAATTCCGATTGCCAACAAAGTACATCACACACAACACTATACAATAAACTGGTTACAGATTGTCTTTTTACTTTCACAACGCTAGCGGGAAACTAACGTAATTGATTAAAATTACTTTTGTTAATTGAGGGATGAGAGTGCGAGAATAATAACTAACTTAGAAAATAAGAGATTTTTATAGCGAGTAGAGTTCGTTAAATTTTAGTTTCACGTTCGAGAGGGACTTTATTTCGGCGCTAATAACCATATGTGCCTAGAGACAAAAGTGAGAGTTATTCTGCCCTCTACCATATCAGCTTCCTAGGAAATAGACCACACGCACACATCACCCTTAAGAGATGAGTGTTTTAATGTGTTTTTCTTTTATGGTCTAGAATTCGGATTTTTAATTTGCATGTGGGTTCTAAGACCTATGGAGCCATCGGTCTTGTTGGAAGGTATTTCGAACAATATTTTTGTAAAATTTTAAGTTAATAAACAAATTTCTCTCTCACTGGTTGTTGTTGAAAAAAAAATGTATTGTAGCCTAATCAGATTTCTAAGGAGTAGAATCTAAGTAACTTGTAAGTACCCACCCTAGGATAACGAATTTATTAAAAAAAAACAGTAAGGATTCTGAACTATGACCTACGTGGAAGGTCTTTTAGGTACGGAATAGCAATATATGTATCCCACTAAAAGGTAAAGATGAGTTACGCCCTCCTTACCCACAAGCTTCCATACTGGCGATGCAGTAGACAATGATGAATTAAGTTCTACATAAACTGCAGGTAGATGTTGAAAGCTTAAAAGATGGACTTTTTCTGGTGTTTTTTTTTTTGGCTATAGAGATAGAAACAGAAAGGCTGTAACGTTATTTGGGAATTTTAGAAGCTTGTAATGAAGGTCTAAGTAATGTTCTCATAATTTACAGTAGCGAATGTTAGAAGTTGCACCCCTAGTATTCAGATAACCTTCTCTTCTTATGACCTATGTTTAGCCACCCCTCTTTTCCTTTGTAGTACCTTGTCAAGCAAAACAAGACACTGTTAATGAGACAGCTTATGCTGGTAATATAGTTACCATAAAAAAGCAACTTTTTTTGCCACTCACCTAAAAGGAGATCTAACCAATCTTAAAAAGTTCAGTTGGAGAGGAAAGGGTAGTAAATAAAATATAACTATTGTATAAAATGTGAGTGGATTGTACTGTTTCACTAAACAAGAAAATTGGACATAGTCCATTAGATCAAACAAACAATAACGCCAGTAGGGAAAAACAATTAGGCCCCTGGGCTGTAGCCCTAGTTTGTGGCAAAAGCAGAGCATGTTATGATGTGGCAAAAGTGCGAGGAGAGCTAGTGTTGTGCGACATACTTAAATGTATTAACAGAAAAATATATATTGAGACAAGAGGTAAGTACCGTATTTCCTGGTAGGTAAGATTCGGTAATCACCGATAACACCATCTAGTTAAAATATTATGCGAGATTGGGCAAAAAATAAATAAAGGACAACATGGCCAGATTATGCAGATCGAAGGGATAATCCTGCAGCGCAATACTAAGAAATCTTATCATAGCATACCAGACAAGAATTGCTAAGAATAATAATAAAGGAAATAACCCCTCTATATAAATATTAACTAGAGAATATTGTCTCAGGTGACAAATACCATCGAAATGAGAATTATTTTGCCTCGGTAGGCAATGTTCTTTTTACTTGCCATTAAAGTCGTAAGCTTGCAACATTATGCAATAACTGCACTCACTCACTTCAGGACCATCCTATGGAGAAAAGAATCATGAATCTCTTGAGGTTTTTCATTTTTTGCTTACTAACTAAGCTGAGGCTGTTAATGTAAAAATGAGCTACGGAAAATTTGGGTCGACATTAACTTGTTCTAAAGCCCAAGTACGGAACGTTTGACAGATGAAACCACCGTTTTGATAATAAAGTATAGCTATTGCCATGTGCTGCTTTATTGGATAGAGACCAATCTTGATCAATGCCAAACATTAACTGACTCATCTGTCAAAATCTCCCACTTAAAGATGAACTAAGAGCCTCGGTCGTTCACCGGTAAGAACGTGTGCCTCTAAGCCGAAGGGTAGTGAGTTCGATTCCCAGGGTTCCTCTTTCACTTTTTCAGTACATATGTACTGTAAAATCAACATCGACCGATGTTGTGGCATTGCATTTGTGCAAGTTGAATGTCTGCGTGTTTTCCGCCCTTCGGAAGGAGCATAAAGCCGTCGGTCCCGTTTTCATGCCATGTTGGACACGTTAAAAATCCCCACCCTCCTTAGAGAAAGGCAGAAGTCCGACCAAATTTCCAGGATAATGAGGTAAAACTGCGCCCTGGCGACGTTGATTGGCCATACTCCTGGAAATAGACCGACGTTAAAGAATCAAAGATGAACTAACATGTTTGCCATCACTGTCAAAAATATTCGGTCCATCTAACATCAGTTACAATTTTCTGTACCGTAACTTTTTGTACACAACTATGAAATGTTAAATGAAATTATTATTTTAATTGACTGATGACTACATATGCGGTTATTTTATTGAAATATTTTTATTTGCGAATTTTAGACAAGGTATATATTTATTAACCACCGCAATTGTCAAAAATGTTGGTAAAGTGAAGCCTTTCCAAAGGTTTATTATTATTATTTTCATTTGCCATTTCTGATGAATAACGCTTCGTTGCCCCACAGCTGTCTGCGCTTGTACAAATCAGCTACTTATTTATAGCACAGATTCATTGGATTTTTAAGCTCTAATCTTATAATGCGGTCCTAATCTAAAAGTAAGATAAAGTATAAGTAAGAAGATATAATTTTATTATTAACTTTTTTTAGGTAGTGTTTGGTGTAATTCTGGGTCAACAATCTGCCAGATTCACGTGACCCACTTAGTTTTTTCTTGGTTGATGCTTACCCAGATTTTAGTTAATTTATGTAAGGCTAGATATGTTCTCACCGTAATTAGAACCGCATACCGGTTTCGCTCTAATTAGAGCTCGTCAGTACGGTATAGTAATTACAGCGAGAATACACTTATAAAGTAATACGGCTATGGAAGCCAGTCTCCTAGAACATTGTGATATGTACGACAGGGTCGCCATTTCAGTGTGGAACCAGGTAGTATGTTGTCACGACAGTTCAAAATAACCTAGTTCCGCACCGAGATGGCGATCCTGTCGTACATCTCACAATGTTCTAGGAGGCTGGCTACCATAACTGTATTACTTTATAGGTGTCTTCTGCTGTAATTAGTATACCGTACTGACAAGCTCCATTTAGAACGAAACCTGCATGCGGTTCTAGTTATAGTGGGAATACATCTAGCCTTACATTTGTCCTATATTAGGGAAGAAATGGGCCAGAGCTGACGATTTACAAAATTGTTAGCTGGCTGTACACAGTCTCTATTTTATAACATTTTGTGTTATTTGGAGCTGTCGTGACAACGTACTACCTGGTTCCGCACCGAAATGGCGACCCTGTCGTACATCTCACAATGTTTTAGCTAATTATTCCCCGCTATAGTAAAAATGGTATTAAATATAACGTGGGATTATAGAACAAAACATCCGAAACATAAACCGTATTTTTAGATTTTATGGACTCAAATCAGTACAGGATTAGTATTTGTGGCAGAAAGTATTGGAACACATGTGTTAATATATAAAAGTAAAACTAGACTAGTCTAGCCTAAAAATATACATCTTTTGCATTTCGCAACTGTTATATTAGATCTGACCTAGCGGCCCATAAACCACGAGTTTCAAAATGAAGTTTCAGGAAAGTTAATTTTTTAGAAGAAATAATTACATTCTGGTAAGAGACAAACTGTTTATTAAAATGTATGAAGGAGCGAACTGACCTGTCTGGACCCAGGATACCTAATCAACTTTTAAAGGACATTTTTGATACAGACACCAAAACAACTCAAGGACTTCTCGCCATTTTTAGCTTAGAAATGTCTTAGGAGTCTCCAAAACGTTTAAAAATAAATCATATATTTTTAAATGTTGCTATATATATATATATATATATATATATATATATATATATATATATATATATATATATATATATATATATATATATATATATATACGTGTGTGTGTGTGTGGGCGTGTGTGCGTGCGTGCGTGCGTGTGTGTGTTATCGTTTATGATTTTTACTTAAATCTCTTTGTAGCACCGATTTTTTATGGTTTTTACGTGCAGGGTCAGTTTCATTTTTATATGTTTATATAATAACTACGATAATATAACAACAAAGCTATGACATCCAAATATAGTACGGTGATTACTATTATAAAGCATACACTATATACGGAAATTCAGAATTCTGACTTAAAAGAAAAAAATATATAAGCATTTAATAAAAAACAAGTGCCGAGATTTGAAATATTTTAATGAAAATTCGCTACCATAACGCACTTGCTGCGTCTAGACTTTTTTAATATCAACTTTGAGCTTTTAATTTGTATGGGTAGAGTATTTGAAGCAGCTGTATTTTGTATATGTGGGTTTCAAAAGCTAAAACTCTTGTGTTTCATATATGTATGACTTTAGTTTTGAACATTATTCATCAAAAGTATTTAACCGCTGAATAACTTTACAGTTTCTTTGATTCAAGTTACACATATGTTTAGCCGTTCTTTAAAAGTTTTTTTTTGGGAACTCTAAAATTACATGGTTTTGTGTCATTGTACATCAGGCATAGTCGAAAGTCGTTTCAACTCTTTTACATTAAATGGGCTATTAGATTTCCCGAAAAATTCTTCATACTACAAATCCTCAGAACCTTCACAAAAAGTGATTTTATAATAGTTAGTCAATAAATGGACTCCATAATGCGTGCAATGAGTAGCTAACCCTGCCAATAATGTTTGCTGAAACAAAGCTTATTCTAGACCGCTATTGATGTTTAGACTGGGCTTAACACTCTTCATTGATCAGCATAACGTAATTGATCGAATGAAACGCGACTACGAAGGTTTTTCAGTAAGCTAAAAGATGCAATTATAAATTTGATATAAAACAAATTGGGCGACATTTGACTAGCCTAGAAGTAAAAATAAAAGAAAATAATAAGAAATTAAATTTTTGTTATTTTTTACATAGACGTTTTGTGTAAACTGGGTAAACACCACAGCCTAATATTATGCTGTGTAAACACTGCGAAGGGTCCTTTGTAGTTCATCTCTTACAGTGTATTTGTTTCTCTCTTGCTTCTTAGAGAAAGGTAGCATAGACTTCTACCTGTGAACTAGAGAGGTATTTATAAACTTGCCTTTTATAAACAGCACAGTGCATTGCAATTTGAAATATCGAATGTCCGTTCAAAGATGACTTTTTTGAAGATGTATAAAAACTATCAAAAATCGAAATATAAGAATCGATGAAGCTGCTAAAGGTCCCTTCCGTGTTTGTTAATGTTAAGTTTACCTGCAATTATTTGCAAAAATAATACAAGACGTATTATTGTCAACAGTATTGGTAATAAAGTATTTACAACGCAGCTTATTGCATTTTATTTGTTTTCACCCTTTTTATAACTGTTAGTTCTATCAAACCTACCCTAAATTTCCTCAAATTTTTGAAGAGTTTACAATAAAATGCACTCAAAATATTCTAACTTAACATGAGTGTGGCTGTTTCTCGAAGGAAGGCTTGATTGGTAAATATACTCGGTGGTCGCCATTGCCTCCCGAAGGCATTCAAAAGCACATGGTGTGCTCAGGTAGACACCCATCCGTGTACTAACCTTGCCTGAAGTTGATTAACTTCGGTAATCGCATCGTGGTCGTTATCGATTTCGAAATATTTATTCAAAATTTTTTGTATACACAATTTTACAATATGTCTAATATACAAGTGATTTTTTAAAGGGAATATCTCAAAAACTGTTTAATTTTTTGTGGGGAATTTTTGCTGAGAAATAGGGAGACGGGGGACATATTTAAACGTATTTTTTACATTTACCCTCCTTTTTATTTTGACGGGCGGCGAGTAACTTTGAATTTTTTAATGGGATGATGTACTTTTTGGTGAATTTTCTTTAAAAAATTCACTAATAAGGAGATAGCGACTTTTGAATTTTGAAAAAAATTCTTCACATGAGCGCGAACTAAGCCCCCTGGAACACATATCCGGGTTCAATTTCGATTTTTATGTTATATATATATATATATATATATATATATATATATATATATATATATATATATATATATATATATATATTACACCGATAACTCAAAAAATAATGAACCGATTTTCATCAAATTTGGTAATTACTTTCCTCTTGGAAGTGGCTTGAACAAGTTCGTTCGCCTGGAAAATCTGACCAGGTTTTCCCGGACAATGTTGTGTTTTCTTTCGGAAATTTTTTATATCTCCGGAAATAACAAAGTACGGGTAACCAAATTTGGTATGCGTGTTTGAATTATACAAAGTGAATAGTGTACCAAGCCTTAGGTCTGTAAGATAGAGACAAAAAGTTATAGGCTTTTAATGCAAAAATTTGGAGTTATCCTCAAAACGCCCAAGTCGCGGTTTGAAACGTCAAAATTGGCAACATTTAGGTGAAGAATCAGAAACAAATACGGGTATGTAAAGCAAATGTCGCAAGAAGAGTGTTCTACAAAGCCTTAAGTTTCAGCTCCAACCGTCATTGTCCTTCATTTTACTATTTTACTTCATGTTTCAATTAGACCCTTTCTCTGATCCTTTGCCCGTAGTTTTAGTTAAGTTGGTGGTTTAACGGTCTATAATTTTTAGATAATTTTCCTAGCAAAAGTTCGTGAATGAGAAGACCGCGACTTTTGAATTATAAAACGATTTCTTCAAATGAGTGCAAACCAGGCCCTCTAGAATCCATATCCGTTTAGTTTAGTTTAAGTTTTTATCTGTTTACATATATACAGGGTGACGCATTTCTACGGTAAAGCTCAATATAATTGTTATTATACAAGATACGAGAAAAAATTGTATACGTTAATTATAGGGTGTCTTAAGCTGCATCTTATACAATTATTTTGACAATCACAGGCTGGCCCATAAGTCATTGGTGATACCTAAAATTTTTTCGAACACCTTTATATTATTGCATTTTTGCACTTTTCTTCGAAATAAGAAAAAAATCGAGAGGCAATAAGTGCGTTTTGGTAGCGAATTTTCATTAAATGCTACAAATTTCAATAACTTAATTTGCTATTAACCTAAGGTTCGTTGGCTAGGAAACCAGTTTTCTCGGAAACATTTCAAGTTTGTTTTCGAAAAATGTTTGTACATTTTCAAACAATAGGTTATTTTGATAAAATATGGTACATTGTTTCTACTATATAGGTTATACCAGTAACCAAATTGATGCTTGCATTAAAAAGACATATTTGCTATTAAAAATATTTTTATGGAAATTCACTTCCATAACGCACTTGCTGCGTCCAGACTTTTTTTAAATTCGAATCGAGGTAAAAGAAACTAGGCATGTGTGCAAAAAAAAAAGTTCTCATTCGATTACGGATTTATACATGTGGATGTAGGTTCGGTTAACTGACCTGCTAGTTCCCCGGATTTGACCTGCCTGCATTATTTCTTTTGGGACTTTATAAAGTACAAAGTGATGGCGATTGCACCTACAAGTTTAGATGATATAAAACTGAATCCGCTTTGCTTGCTCTTTAGTGACACCTGAAATGTTGCCGTATGTATGGGACTCATTTAGAAAAAGAATGAGAAAGTGATTGGAAATTGAAGGGGGACATTCCGAACAATTTCTCACGCATTACAGACGTTAAATAAGTTGAAATTTAATTGTTAATATTTTTTGGTAAAATGTGTATATGAACGTTGAAAGTTATGAGTTTATAATTTAGACCATGAATCCATATGGTCTCGAATGGCTTAGCCGTTGCCGTGCCAATGATGGAGGTACTATGTTTTTAACATTATGGCACACACATCTTTCAAATATTATTAAAACAAATGAATATCAGATTTACACTATATTTTTGTAATACGGCATGTGCTTCCTCACAATGTAACTACTTCAGATATAAAAGTGAAGTTTTTAATTTTAATTTTGTATCAGTAGTCTGCATAAAATAACAATAATAAAGTGTAAGTCTTTTATTGATTTATTTAATTAATATTTAGAAAATAATCGATTATTTTGCTTAATAAATTCTTTAACATTTTTTAAAATGTCGTAAAGTACAAATGTCAGATATACCAGATTTTTTATATGCGCAGAAATAATGTTTTGCAATGACACTGTTCTTTTTTACTTAAAGCAGATTCCCAGGAACATTTCCAGTAGAGTTAAATTCAACCGCTTGTACTTTATCAAAATCTTATTGTATTCGAAGTTTTAATGATAAAAAATATTTCAGTCTATCTAAAGAATTCTAATTAGCCTAATATTTAGGCCTCACAGTTTTATTGCGATTTTTTAAGTTATGATCAAATAGTAATATATCAATTGTTTTTCAGATGCGCCAAATGATAGCCTGTACATGATTGGCGGTGTCTGTGTTGCCATGTTTATGGTTGGAGTCATCATCGTTTTATTGGCTGTCACAATCAGGTAAGTTGAACACAACAAAAAGTAAATAGAAATTGAAAATCAAAGATAGCTAATTTGATGCCCACCTGTGTTACTTAAAGCTTAAAGTAATCATTAAAATTGAACCTTTTACATGCATTATTTAAATTCCACAATTTATTTCTTGAACTTGAAATCATGCACGTTAATTTTTTTCTATTGAATACATGGAACTAACTTTATTGGTCAAAATATTTGACAATTAAAAAACAAGACTTCCATGAATTTTAGCATCTAGAAATTTTGAAGATATAGAAACTTAAACTAAAGTTTCAACTTTTTCTTGGAATGGAATGAAACAGGAGATTTCAGGCAGGAGCTTCTTGCATTTAGTAGTTTAAAAATATTAATTGTATCAGTATGTTCCAGAAAGAACACTAAATTCGCAAAAATCTTGAGATCCAATTACGTTTCGTCAGTAAAGCTGACATGATTAACTTGTATTAAGTAAGATACGCACAAAGGAATTGTTTCAAATTTCTGAAATTGTTGTTCCACTTGAGTAAATTAAACAGTAATTTTCCAAGACTACCAGCGTATTAGTTAGGCAAAAGTAACTCGTAAACACTTAATGAAAAGTGTATAAAAATTAAAAGCTATTTGCCTCAATAAATACCTATCCATTCTATACTTTCATGATTGAATACTTTTAAACAAAGATAATAACGAACTAATTCCAATAATTAATGGTTGTTTTATCGTATTTCGACAAAACGGAGAATAAAATAATATACTTTTATGTTATCTCACTAACAGGAGATGGATTTTAATTTTAATGACGATCTTTCAGTTCATTTTGTTAGCAAATATTAAATCCAAACTCATATTTCTTGTTAAGATGATCTATCTAAACCAAACATTGGAATAACCGTTCAAAAATACGTTACGTTCATGCATTACTTAGAAAGATATCGATATAACACCATAATTTTATTCTCAAAGAAACAAACTTTTAGTTTACTCAGAAATAGTAGTATAAACAAATGTTTTTTAAAAAATCAATCAAAAAGGTGATTATTTCATTAAAATTATATCAATTAACACATACAGTGGAGTATTTGCATTGTATTTTTATTTTGTATCTTTAACGTCTGCCTAATTTCCGCGACTATGGCCTACCTGTAGAGACTGCTTCTCTGGGTTCACAAGTGTTAATTAATGCACTTGTAAGAGATAATGTCACAAGCTTAGTACTCGTTATTAGTGAATTTTCTTAAAAAAATTTACTAATGAGGAGATCGCGACTTTTGAAATTAGAAAAAATTTGGATGGATGGATGTATCAGACCGATAAGTCAAAAAATAATGCGCCGATTTTGCTCAAATTTGGTGAGTACCATAGTTTTGTAAGTGGCTTGGAGAACTTCGTTAGGCAATGTTCTCTGATGCTTTCGCAGTAGTTTTAGTTAAGTTTATGGTTTAACAACGGTCTATAATGTTTGGCTATTTTTTTTTTACAAAAAACAGGCCCCCTAGAGTCCATATCCTGGTTTAGTTTCAGTTTTTATCTGTTTACATATATACAGGGGGAACCTCAATAAAATTGTTATTATACAGGATTCGAGAAAAAATGGTATACGTTAATTATATGGTGTCTTGAGCTGCATCTTATAAAATTATTTTGACAATCCCAGGATGACCCATAAGTCGCAGTACGTTTGTGTAGCGAATTTTCATTAAAAGCTTCAAATTTCAATAACCCAATTGGCTATTAAGCTAAGGTTCGTTAGTTAGGAAATCAGTTTCTCGGAAACATTTAAAATTTATTTTCGGAAAATTGTTGTACATTTTCAAACGATAAGTTATTTTGGTTATATATGGTACATTTTTTCTACTGTATGGGTTATACCGGTAACCAAATTGATACCTGCTTGCATTGGAGACATATTTGCTATTATTTTTATGAAAATTCACTTCCATCACACACTTGCTGCGTTTAGCTTGTTTAGCGAATTTTCATTAAGAAAAATTCGCTAATAGGTCACGATGAGAAGCTTTTGAAAAAAATGTCTTCAGATGAACGCGGGTCCCTAGAACCCAAAACCAAGGTCCGTCAAAATTTTAATATGTTTATATATATATATATATATATATATATATATATATATATATATATATATATATATATATATATATATATATATGTATATATATATATATATATATATATATATATATATATATATGTGTGTGTGTGTGTGTGTGTGTGTGTATCCGAGCGAAAACTCAAAAAATACTGACTGATTTGAATTAAACTTGGCACATATCTTCATTGTATTAGGACCGCGGACGAGTTCCTATATCAGCTATAACGGACATTTTTTTCCCCGACAAATATACAAAAACATCTTTGAAAACGCTATATTTTTGTAAGTATCAGAGTAACGGGAATGACACTTTACATGTGGCTAGAAATTGTGAAAATAAACCTATGTTGTGAATTTTAAGTAATTTGGTACACAATATTTAGTTTTTTCCAAATTAAAAATAAAATCTGAAAGACATGCGTTGAAACGACTTAGGGGATAAAGTCCAATGCCTGGCAGACAAAGTAGTTAACTGCCATGCGTAGATTGATTCATACAGCATGTATAACCCATACATTAACGCCAACTCTCGGCCACAGATATGGAAAATGACAGACGACATGAAAATTAAAATGTTCCAAGTGATTCTTATTTAACTGGGGGATTCAAGCAATTTTTAAAATACACTATGTTTGTAGCCTGATAAAAGGCCCCAAAAACAGTTTTAGCACAGCATAGATATATTATGCTGTGGTGTTGGTAGTGTGTAGCATAACATAGTAGAAATCAAGTCAAGTCTCTAAAAAATGATTCTAAAATAGTTTATTTTATCTTTAAACTTAAACATAAGACGTCATATAAGACCGAAACAGTCGTGGAATGTGTGTCAATGGCAATTCTACTAATTCCGTAATTAATTGGTTTGTATATTTTTTATATGACATCCTGTGCATGAAGCCGATCTGAAGTATCATGCAAACAAAACGTTAGTTAACGTATGATTAGATGGCTCAGTGGCACCGTGCTTGTACGCAGAAGGTTGCGTTATCGATTCCAGCTCGATGAATGTATGCTTTTTTATTTTATTTTGACATTTGGAGAAACAATAGTACATAGATTTCATACGTTTGAACAATATCTAGTTTTGTTTGAAATGCCTGAATAACCTTATCACCTTTGAGTCTGAAATTATAATTTTCGGCAGACATTTTAGCGAATTGTTAAAAAAGACTTTGCAAAAGTTTTATATATATATATATATATATATATATATATATATATATATATATATCTATATATATAAAACTTTTGCATATATATATATATATATATATATATATATATATATATATATATATATATATATATATATATATATATATATATATATATATATATATATCAATATATATATATATGTTCGGGACGCAGCAAGTGCGTTATGGTAGCGAATTTTTATTAAATGCTTCAAATTTGAATAACTCAATTTTCTATAAACCTAGAAAGTTGAATTTTGGTACGTAGTGTGGTCTTTCCCAAGGCAACATATCCACCAAATGTTATCAAAATAGCTTTGTAATTTTCGGAGAAAAAAAAAATTCGAAAGAAAATTGAAAATTTTCCCGGAAAACCTTGTCAGATTTACGTGGCTTAGGAACTCATTCAAGGTATTAATAAAAGCAAGGAACTTGGCAAGGCTCATCAGAATCGATTAATTACTTTTTGAGTTACCGGTTGGATATATTTTTTAATAAAAATTCACTAATAGAGGAACAGGAATGCGTTCATTCTTCATCTACTGCTTTCAACACAAATTTAAAGGCGGATAGATACCTGAAAAGGTCATTGTTGGCTAAATCCCTACAAGATACGTGGGACATGGGCACACATGGCCCTAGCACAGCAAAACAGTTTGTTATTATCTGGCTGTAGTCATAGTCTTCTTCTTGTTATTGTATTCTTGTTCTTGTTCGTTAGTGTTCTGTTGGCTAAACTACTGACTACCTTCTTATTGTAAACAAAAAAGGGTGCACCCGGTCAAGGTTAAGATATCTTTAGTTAAATCAAAAATATCATTGTAAGTACAAATATTTGCAAATATAAATATACTATATTATCAAGTTAACTTTTTTTTAATGTTAAAGTTATTTTAGTTTTTATGATACTAGTGTTGATTTAACAAGGCTTAAATTTAAATCCCAAATTAAAACTGTATTTTTTATTTGCATTAATATCGGTTTACAATTCAATATCACCACTAGTGGGACTAGTGCTAAACTATTAAAGTTTCTTATATATTTATCACCACTAGTGGGACTAGTGATAAGCTATTAAAGTTTCTTATATATTTTATTTTACTTTAATTTATATGAATTACTGGTATAGTTTTTGTTGTAGGTGCTTAACTTATTTTTTTATAGATTATTATTTACCATTATTGGATTTTAATTTTTGTGTATTGAAAAACCTAAGCCTATTGCAATAACAATTTCTGCACCAGTTCTTTTGTAAATAACTAGCACATGTCCCAAAATTAAAATGTTTAGATAAAGCAAAAAAAAATGAGTTAGTATTTTAACAAACTGGATTATCCGGAAAGCAGAACTAGAACACTATTCATAAATATTTTCCACGGTTAAAGTCCAATAAACATTTACAGTCAAGGAGAGATTTTTGGAGCTTGAAGGTCAAAAAGTATCGAAAATTTTAAATGTATGAAGAAGACAAATTAGAGGCATTTAATGTTCTGTTTTTGGCAAGGCCTATAGTTGACCTAAACCGGTAATACGGCTTCTGAAAATTGTGTTAAGATACAGCACGTTCTTCTATTTTTGTCCAATAACAACACTGGTTTTCTGCCCTAGAGAAGTGTGAAAGCCTATTAAAAAATTACAATATTTTGTATATATGTCGTTAGTGCTGCAAAATCGAAATTTTGATTCGCAAGAAAAAAACTAATTTCATAACATTTTTTTTTCCTTGTCAATTTGGGTTCGATTATAGTGCTCAGTGGAGTGTTGCTTGCGTTCAAGTAAATGATAGATTAATTTAGCCGGAATAAAATTATATGTACAAAGTCGGGACGCAGCAAGTGCTTGAAGTGTAGTAACGAATTTTCAAAAGTTTTGTTAAATTTAAGCAGTTGATTTTTATCAACAGTTCACTTCAGAGCATAGGAATTTTTTCTTTCAATTCAAACTAAAGACTTACCTAAATCAAGAGAGAGAGAGAGAGAGAGAGAGAGAGAGACGCACGCACGCCTATATATATATATATATATATATATATATATATATATATATATATATATATATATATATATATATATGTATATATATATATATATATATATATATATATATATATATATATATATATATATATATATACTCGACAAGGCTGGCCTAAGACACTTGCATTATTTCCTCTACCTCACATTACTTTTTTTCATATCTGCATCCTTTATATAAATATATAAATTTTTAAATGAACGTCGGAAACAGGTTCAAAATGATCTAATTCGCCCTCATTTGAAAACATTTTAAAAAAAATTTGAAAATCGTTACCGCTCTAAAAGCGAAATGTTCTATATTTCATTACTGCCCCCAATTTTATAGCAATAGCAGCGAAGAGAAAACACACATCGCGACACCTCGGTTATGGTTGCTTTTATTCAGTGCAAGAGACTTTTTAAAAGCGTTTTTCTCGAACACGGCTTATCGTATCGCGATCCAACAAGGAGAACTTTTTTGGGGATTTTCTGGTTTTCTTTAATAAAATGCTGTCAGAATTTTCAAAAATGTTTTAACAAAGAAGTTATGAGTCATTATCTACAAGTCAAGGGCAGTTTCGGCACTTTTTTTTAAGCGATTTACGTCAGATTTTACACAAAAATTCAGAGTTACAATATTTACAAGTCTATACTAAAATTTTAAAGAATATATTCACTAACAAAATTGTACTTAAAATAATAAAAAATCAAGACTTTCTAACTCCGCTATTTTAGAGTTTTCGAAAAATCGTATAGGAACTTGTGGCATCAATTGTTCGAGTGTAATCACCTAATCACCTCCATAGTCTTTGGTTACCAGTTCCGGACATCCCATATATATATATATATATATATATATATATATATATATATATATATATATATATATATATATATATATATATATATATTTATATATATATATATTTATATATATATATATATATATATATATATATATATATATATATATATATATATATATATATATATATATATATATATATATATAACGGTAACTAAAAACTACCGATTTTATTTAAATTTCATGTTTTCTTTTGAGAAATTATAAACATCTGAAGTAATAACATTATTTTACTCAAATTTAGCAAAAAAGTTTTACTTGTAGAGATATACCAAAAATTGTAATTTGTAGATTAATGGACTTATTAGCATATAAAAAATATTTTAATGAAAATTCGCCACCATAAGGCATTTGCGAAGACAAGGTTTTCTTCATTATCCCTATTTTTATGTAACTATCATTTGTTTATTCAGAATAGCGATAACTACCTAAAGCTTTTTTTCTTTTTTTACCTCCTGTTCAGGAATATCATAATTTTCATCGTCAGTCACATACTTATTATACAATATCAGATCTGTCATAGCTTGACCTTCGGTTTTGTTATGTTGAGAAAATAAGATATAAGTTTTCGTCTGTTAAGCTACTAATGAGTATAATGATGGCAATTTTTGTTGGGATCTGTTTTTTTTTTGTTCCATTTAAAAACTCTAGATGATAACAGTTCCTTATTTGTTTTCAACTGGACAACAGCTTATCTACTTGTGTGGTTTTTTATTACTGTCACAAAATTTTACTTATACTGAATATAAATTTTAGTATTTAAATAATAAAACGATTTAAAGCACGTATACCAACACTATACCAACTGTTAATTTGTTTCTCTCGTGTCTGGCCAACTTTAATAATTATAATGTCAGTTTCCTGATTGTCTCATTCAGCAATTATCAGAAACCAGACTTAACTAGAAAATATCTGTAATTTTTCAACAGAAAGATCTTTTATCATCTAAAAAGGTATTGTGATTTGTGATGGTGTGGTGTTTAGGAACATTTTGGTAATGTAGGATGCGAAACATGTCAAACCTAATGTGCTTGTGGAGTTTAAGGTAACTTGTCCTTATTCTGGAATTTTTATATATTTTAACCATACCATTAAAATAATAACCGTATAGTTCTTAGTAATTTTTGTGGGTCTGTTTTAGTAAAGTAGTTCAATTAAGTCGACAGCTATAATAGTAACTGTAGAAGTAGTGATCGTCATTCAATGCCAGAAGCTTATGATTGACGTAATTTGAATCGTGTACGACTCCTCAATTGGAAAACTATATATATATATATATATATATATATATATATATATATATATATATATATATATATATATATATATATATATATAATATTTTAGGTTATGTATATAGACATATGCCTTAGATTCTTAAATAATTTATATTTTGGCTAGCTAAAGAATTCGAAAGAACAAAACTGACATGGCAGGCTTATTAGTTAACGTATATTTAAATAAAAACATGAAGTTCATTTTGTCAGTCTGGTGTTCATGATCTGAGGGAAATGTATTTAGCATAACCCCAACATATTCTTTGGCACGTCCACTACACATAGGCTGAGATACAGATGCTAGGTGATCAGTTGATTTCCGTGAAACTTTTGTTTTGGCATAACTTTGAACTACCTGTATATTAACTTTAGAATTTGTAGTTATATCACTGCCATCGTACTTGCTGAAAACGTATTCAAAAAAATTCTGGAATCCAGGACCGGACTCAACAAAAATTATCTTTTATTGCTCCAATAAGAACAGTCTGTATATGTACTTGCAATTTCAATGTTCTGATGCAATAATCCAAAATGTGAGAGAAAGCTGAGCTAAAATATGCAGATCTTGTAGTTGTCACACTTTTGTAGTGTTTATAGCGAATTTTTGTTTGAATATTCTGTGCGATTTTAATAAACAATCCATAAAATTAATATAAGTGCGATAAAATTATACTGCTACTTTATAAAAAGTGTTTTATGTGTAAAATTGTCAGGTTTTGAGTTATCTGATATGCTTATATGTTCTTTAACCCACATAATATTGCTTTTGTATTCCTTGCGTTAAGGTGAAAATTAAGTTCTAAAACTTTCGAGGGCAAGGGATTAGTAAAGTGTACCAATTTAGAGTGGTTTATGGCTTGAAGTGCCGATTGTGAGTTGCTGATGATACTTTTTTCTATTCTATTTATCCTAGCCCAATTAAATGCTTTTTCTATTGCCGATAATTCAGGGCTATAAATCGAACCAACTGTATAAATATGTGCAAAATCTACATATTTAGAACCATATACAGGTTCTAAGCTAGTACAAAAAACCTTCCAGCTAACACTTTTGTATTACGAGTAGGTTGGTATAATTATTTGAGGTGTCGCTATCAAAGATTTGTAGCTGTTCTCACATCACTTCTATATGTTCGTGTTTGTGGTATTGTTGCTGGCATTGAGACTGTTTCTCATTAGCCACAAATTTTAAATTAAAATCTCGTTTCATTCCCGCCAATTTTTGTTTCTGTTCGAACACGACGGTACCCATATCAAGCAATATGTACAGCAGGTTACATAAATATATACACACAATATTTAATGTTTTATTTTATGTGTTTTTTTTGTTAATAATTTTTGTTCTACTTCTATATTTTCTTGAAATCGAAGAGTGAAGTCATACATAGTGGTTAAAGGTGGGTTATTTTTTATTGCTGATTTGGTAAGGGGGTGTAATGCGGTGGTTTACTGTTGCTTTACATCTAAGATTGATCGTTTTAGAAATTATTTAGGCTTTCTTAATATTTTTGGCAAATCAAATACCTACGTTGTTTCGTAGTCTATATCGCGGCTAGGTAAGTACTTTCGAAGGACCACAGTACTAACTCCAAAATTTTTCCAAATAGAGGCATTCTGGAATGTCTTTATTTTTTAATTTAATTTTTTTAAATCCTGCCCTGTTATACATTCAGAACACAGAAAAATGGTGCTGCAAATTGAATCATAACTTCCACATAGCTGTGATATTTTACTCCCCTTAAAAATACATTCTCATGAAATGAATTTAAGATCCATCACTTGACCACAAAGAAAATATTCGTATTCCTGTACCAATAAACTTCTGAAACGTTATATTACTTGAGTTTTAACGAAAAAATGTCAATTACCAAATCAGTCCCCATTTATCCCCTACACCCTAAAGCGATCTTAACCAAAAACAATTCGAAGCGTTCCTTTGTTGGGTGCTAACTGGATACCAAATTTGAAGATGATATCTCAATTCGTTCGAAAGTTATGGCGCCTAATAACAGACAGACGTACAAGCCGACAGACCGACCAACCGGCCAACCGAGAGACAAAAAAATTTCCCAGAATCAAGTTTTCTATATGTTTTGAGACTTTTTATGCCGTTTTATCAAAAAAAAATTCGAAATTTCTATCTCCGATATTCCACCCCCACAAATTCAACCCTTAATTATATATATATATATATATATATATATATATATATATATATATATATATATATATATATATATATATATATATATATATATATAGTTTAATCCACCTATTTCATGAAACTTCAAAAAGTCTGGACGCAGCAAGTGCGTTATGGAAGTGAATTTTTATTAAAATGTTTTTCATAGTAAATGTGTATGTCCCTCTAATGCAAGCAGGCATCAATCTGGTTACCGGTATAGCCTATATAGTAGAAAAAATGTACTATATTTTATCAAAATTACTTATTGTTTGAAAATGCACAAAAATTTTCCGCAGATAAACTTAAAATGTTTCCGAAAAAACTGGTTTCCTAGTCAACAAACCTTAGGTTAAGAGCAAATTCAGTTATTAGAATTTGAATGATTTAACGAAAATTTTGCTACGAAAACGCACTTACTGCGTCTCGATTTTTTCTTACAAATCTGCATCATATTCCGATAAAAAATGCAAAAATGCAATAATATAAGGGTGTTCAAAAAACAGTTTTAGGGATTACCAACGAATTATGGACCATCCTGTAAACCTACAGCCACGGCATCAACTTAACTAAACCTACAGCCAAGGCATCAGAGAAAGGGTCCATTTGAAATGAATTTTCTATAAATATTTTAGTAAAATGGAGGACAATAACGGTTGAAGCTGAAACTTAAGGGTTCGCAGAATACACTTTTTGCAACATTTTCTGTTCATAATAGGTATTTTTTCCAGGTTCTTTACCTAAATATTGCCCATTTTGACGTTTTAAATCGCGACTTTGACGTTTTGAGGAAAACTTCAAATTTTTTTCTTTAATTGCCCATAACTTTTGTGTCTTTAAACTTAGAGACCTAGATTTTGGTACTCACCCTTTATAATACAAACAAGCGTACCAAATTTGGTGACCCTAACTTTGTTATTTCCGGAGATATAAATTTTTTTCGAAATAAAACACAATATTTTCCGGGATACCCCGGGCCGATTTTCCTAGCTAACGAACTTATCCAAGCCACTTGCAAAAGAAAGGTACTCACCAAATTTGATTAAAACCGGCCCATTATTTTTTGAGTTATCGGTGTGATACCTCTATCTATATACACACACACACAAATATATATATATATATATATATATATATATATATATATATATATATATATATATATATATATATATATATATATATATATATATATATATATGGACATATAAAAATTGAAACTGGCCCCGGATATGTGTTCTAGTTAGCGCTCATTTGAAGACTTTTTTAATTCAATAGTCGGGATGTCCTCATTAGTGATTTTTTTAAAGAAGATTTACTAAAAAAGAGACAATTTAGGACATACTTATTTGTATAATAGCATAAAGTATATATATCTCAAATTAGCATTATATGTTATTGCACATATATGACGGTGAGTTTTTCCTATACATAAATAAATAAACTAATAAAAAATAAGTAAATAAATAAATAAATAAACAAATAAATGAATTAATGAATGAATAAATAAATAAATAAATAAATAAATAGATAGATAAATAAATAAATAAATAAATAAATAAATAAATAAATAAAAATACCCATATGTTTCTCAATTAGCGAGTTTGATTTTACTAAATTAAAAAATTTAATACAGGATTTAAGGAAAACTGTCCAGAAAAATTATTTTCGAGCTGCTTTTTTAAAAAAAAACTTTGTAAGAAAATCTGGTAGTTTTGTTGTTTTAAAATTCTTAAGTAAAGACTATATACAGCCTTGTCCAAAATTAATAATGGTACACAGAGCACCAGTTTATTCTTGTTCTTATTCTCTGTCATTTCTCACCCAATGTTAAATATATAAACGTTGCTGGTATTACGAGTACCTACATTATATCAGCTACTTTTAAAATCACAAATATTTGTAAACAGTTGAGTTTATCATTATTCAACAAGCATACCTTTTTGTTAAAAAAGAATAAAGAAAATGATATCTTCTAATCGGAAGTTTCCTAGCCACATTTACAAAAAGTGTGAGTATTTTTATTAATTGATTTATACCGCAAGCAGCGCCCTTTATTCGCTAGAGCCAAATTAGGTATGGACTGTTTTATACCACTCCAAAAATCTCATATGCACCAATTTTCAAGACAATACGTTATATACTTTTCTAGATATCAAGAAAAATTAAATAAAATTTCTCACCTTAACAGCCTGTATCTCATTTAATTTTGCCTTTTTCACTGATATGTTTGGCTAAATCAGAACATTTTGATGTCGATAATCTGCTGCTGCTGTTCTGTGTACTATTACCTTTGGGCTAGCTGTATAGATTGCAAAAGTATTCACAAAGCGTTACATAATTTGTAAACCATAAACTTTACACTCTTTAAAATGCAATGCAGAATTAGAAAGTAATGTTTCATCATGTCAACATTTCGAAAACCTTAGTTTTCTTACTGTCCTCCTCTTTAACCCATACATAACAACAGTCCCTACCAATAACCTGTTCAACGTGTTCTTCAGGTACAATTTAAATGTGAATTAGTGAAAGTAGAATTTTGAATTTTGTCCAACGAATGCCCACACATAACAGAACATACCAATAACCTGTTCAATGTGTTCTTCAGGTCCAAGTTAAATGTGAATTAGTAAAAGTAGAATTTTGCCTATCAAAGGACCGTACACAGCAACTATCCATAGCAATAACCTTTTCACTGTGTTCTTCAGGTCCAAGTTAAATGTAAATTAGTGAAAGCAGAATTTTCAATTTTGTCTATCGATTGCTTATTGTGCCATCGCAACATTCTTCCTCAATTACTGGTTACATTCAGCCTTATCCGTGTAACGTATTACACGTTTTACAACCTTTTCTCACGCTATAAAGTTTATTAATGTATCTTTATAATATTCATCCAGTCAAAGGACTCCACACATAATATTACGTCATAACCATCGACATGACTTACCAGGCTCGTAGTCAATAATCACACTGTCTTGTTAGTCAGTGACAATTACTGTTTTGTCCAGATTTGATACTTGGTAGGTCAGATTTATTTGTCAGATAAGAAAACCTTTATAAGATCCTGCAACGACTTAAAACGTTCTCTTCTTAACAAGTCTTAAATAGAGAATAATATGTCGATAACATCCAGATAAGCAATAAGAAGGCAGCATGCCATTATGACCCCTTCCGTTCTTTGGTTCCGTTCTTTGGTTCGTCCATTCTGTTTTTGTTCGTATTTCTCCTGTATGACTTTTACACCATGAAGTAGAGAACGTTTGGCGTTGGAACATCCACCACACCCTGCAACCAGCAGCTAGCAAGAAAATTTAAAGAGCTCCTCAAACGCATTGAAGCTAATTTTCAACACCAGGCCAAGTAGAGGCCCCGTCAATTTTTTTAACGGTCTAAGCAGCCGTGAGTCGCCCAATAATGTGCTGAGAGGTTTAAATGGCCCTGAACAACCCCAGGCCTTCTCTGATACGGTCATCTGATAGAACTTCGCCAACAGGACAAAAGTTAAGTACCTTACTTATCTGTTATATGTAATTTGTATGTAATTTCATTTGAACTACTAGAATCCATCACGAAACACATGGCCATTCTGTTTTATATAACTTCAGTATTTTCCTAATGAATTCACTCATTTTCATTATATAAATGCAACATTTTTTAAGAAACAAATTTAAACCTATTTTGATTTTTATTTGTACATCCAGCATCATACAAATTGTTAATGCAAAAGCCCATGTCCTTTGTTCAATTCTCATTAAAGCTCATGCCCTCGACTGAGCAGCCGAATTAAATTTTAGTAATCCTTTATATAAAATGTTATTTATTCATCAGATTAATATAATATTAAGTTACACCCCTAATGATACTGCCAAGGTAGGTGAACATTTATACTTGTTCAAGCTGTTAGCTTTTTGCTTCCTATATGTTTGCGAAGGTTAAAACTAAATTTATAAATAACTGAGTCCCATAAGGTATTATTAGGTATGTTGAGAAACACCAAACGGAAAGACAGAGAGACAAGAGACAAGTAGAATTGAACCCTGTTCGTTACAATACTGTTTTTAGGCCTGACGATAAATAAACTCGTTTATTCAACGCTCTGTTAGCGAAACTATCGTCAGGTCTAAACACTATATATTGGGTTCTCTAAATTACGCTTATCAGTGCTCATCGCAGGTTCCAATCTTAACTCACTAACACTTTTGACAACTTTTAAAAATGTAAATACGTTTCTTCTTTCAGTTGTTAATCTTTTTGGCAACCACAACTTAGGTCATAGCCGTACAATATTTTTATTTATATTTAAGTTTTATTAACTAAGTAAATTTATTTTCAAGTAGTCAAAATTTTATGAAAATGCTTTTTACCTTTGGGCTTTGTGATATACCTACTTTTTTTAAATGTTGCGTTGGAGCTCAGAGATCCTCGTTTTGCAGTTATTGACATAAACTGGAGTTTGATGTCAAAACATTGAGGTATACTGTCTTCGAAATACAAAAGTTTTCATCAATTTTGTTATACAAAAAACTAGTATGAAACCAGATACCAGGTTCAATATAGGTTTTGCCTTTCTGAAGATATTAGAGTAGCGTAGAGTTGGCGAAAATATTTTTGTTAAAAATAAAGGTGGTTAAATGAACTTTAAACTGACTTTATCTAGTTCTTTAATGACTGGTTAATTAAAAATGTTAGTCATATAACATGGCCAACCTCTGAAATTAATCGACATATATATTCAGTGCCTATAATTTTAAAACATTGTTTTTTTTACCCTAGGCGAAGTAGGTATATCTAAATTTAAAATATAGACACTAATATGCATAATGTGTTTTTCATGCAGGTTAAAATGATATACAATTTATCTTGCCAGACACGTGCCTATGTTGTGCAAGTTACGAATGGTATTGTGATTAAAACAGTTAGCCTTGTATTTCGCTTTTTAATTTTTCACGTTTACATATTCCATTGGACATTGGTTATATATTATTACTCTTTGTCTGTCTATTACAAAGGCTATAAAAATTAGAAGTTCGGACGCGGCAAGTGTGTTATGTTGGTGAAATTTCAACAAAATCTTCCAAATTTTAATAACTTAAGTGCCCATTACCCAAAAAAAATTTTTGATGCATAGTAAACTATGTATACACCGAATTTCATTAAAATAACTTAATTTTACAAAGAAACGTTTTTTTTGAAATGAACTTTTTAGGAAATCCTAATTTCATTGGTTTGGTTAATAAACTCGCCTAAGAGATTTACATGAGCCAATTTTGATCAAAATCGGGTCATTAATTTTCAAGTGATGACATTTTACGAATTTGATTAATGAAAATTCGCTAAAAACTAGAATAACAGATATAGCGTAGTTCTATTAGAAGTTCTTGCAATGATGTTTAAAATTAGATGCATTTACATTACAAATTTACTTGTGGCAATTAATCTTTGGCGTCACAATGGTGTTTTGTTGGTGCTTTTGAACGTTGATTGACATCGCAGTTATTTGTACCAAACTAGACGTAATACGTATGACAATATAGAATACAATTCTATCTTTTGTTCTATGTTAAATTAGCTTACAGAAGAAAATAGATTTTCTTTTTGAAAATAAGGAAAATCTGTTTTCTTTTGAGATTGAAGAATGGTATTCTCTATGGTAAATGACCAGTGAAAAACGTTTTACTTTGTTTTAAAAATATATGAAAACACAAAGAAATAATTTTGTTGCATTTAATTTACTATATTGTATATTTAAAAGTTTTGACGTAGCAAGTGCGTCATGATAGCTAATTTCATAAATTTTGATTAACCTTAAATAAAATTAAGTTAATCAGTTAATTAAACTTAATTGGGTAAATTGTTGTTGCCATTATTTGGTAAAACTGTTCCATAGTAAATGCAGATATAGATACTTGCTCTGTGGCTTCTGAAGTGCTTTTTTTGTTCTCTGTATCCCTTTTCCGGAATCGTTAGGCAGGAGAGAGTTGAATTTATTTATAAGCAGTCATGGCAACCATAAAAATCGGTTGCTATATTTTGATCCAAAAATTATTTAAAAATAAAATAAAAATGACAGATATGACGTCTTTAAAATATTTATGTGGTGTAGGCATGTCAATATTAAACATAAAAAGAAAACCAACTTATAACAATAATTACCACAACATTAATCATAATAACAACATAACTAATTAACAATAACAGCAGTTGTAGCAGATTTCATAAAACGAAAATATCACGATGCATCTTATCACATTTTTAGTACAGTTAGACGTATTCTGTTGGATATATTCAATTAGAAATGATAGTTTCCTAGAAAGACGAATCCATCAAATCAGTTTGCCCATGTAAAACAAGCCAGCTGTGTCGTGTATGTACTTGTTCCGTATTGCTCAACGTGACATCGCTGTAACCCGCCACCCCTAAGAATATATGCTCATTCTCTTACATCAGAAAAGCATTCTAATTCTAGTTCTTAAGCTCGTAATTTCAAGATATGTTAAATATCTCAGTCAAGATACATGTATATTGTACAGTTAATATAAGTGTATATACTGTATCTCGACGTATTATGCAATAAGTAACCTAACTGTAACTACGCTGTTACTATTTAATTAACCCAACCAACGAAACTATTTATCAAATAACTTATCATAACTAAAAACATAATTTATATACGGTCCTTCGAGAAACACGTAACATTTTGATGCCACATGTTCCGTATTGCTCAACGTCACATCGCTGTAAGCCACCATCTCTAAGAATATAAACTCATTTTCCTACATCAGAAAAGCATTATAATTCTAGTTCTTAAGCTCTTAATCTCGTAACTTAAAGAGGTTGTATTAAATATCTCAGTCGAGATACATGTATATTGTACAGTTAGTAAAAGTGTATATAGTATTTCTCGGCGTATCATTCAATAAGTAACCAAACTTTAACTACGGTGTTACTATTTAATTAACCCAACCAACGCAACTACTTATCAAATAACTTATCATAAATAAAAACATAATTTATATACCGATCACGTAATAGTACTAAAGCTTCAAAAAACAAGTCTGCGCTTGTCATTAAAAAATGTAGTGGGCTTATGTAGTTATTTGCTATGGGCTTATGTTGAGTTTCGATAATTTGTTTTGCAAATGTCAGTGGTTCTTCCTACGTGTAGATACATGTTCCTTGTGTCTGATATTAAAACTTTTGACCTACGTAGACTGCATTACAAGGTGTACAAGCTAAATTACCATTTCCAGCTTTGGACAAGGAATATGATTTTTTATTTAAAGAAAGTCTTAAAGTGGTAATCTCGGCATTGACAATTTTTTTAGGGGAAATCTGCTAAAAACCGCATTTCACTTAACGTTTTGCAATCATTAGTTTAGGACAACCTGAAATATATATCTCGTAGCGACTTTTCATCTCTAAGTAAAAACTATGTTTTCATAACAGTCTAGGAATATAATGTTAAACACTGATACTGTGTAGAAATAACCAACACCATCCTGCCATCTTCCTTCTCTGCAGCTGATCAGGGCAGGGATCAGTGGAGAATTGTGTAAATGTAAGGATAGGTGCATTTTAGCGAACTAGAAACAGACCAGTTTCCCTTTATTCACAAGATTTATTAAAATAATAATATTAAGAAATTTTTTATGTAAAATACATATTATCATTGTTTAAGTCTGACTAAGGTTACTATATAGTTACCTTTTAATTAAAGGGTTGTGTAAATATTTTCCTTGGATACTGTGGAGGTTATTTTAGAGAAAATGGTAGATATTTTAAAACTTAATTTATACTGAAAATATTTTAATGACCTGCCTATAACAAATAATAAAAGTGTAAATTTAACTTTTATAAAATTTAAAATTTCAGTTTCAAAACAATGTATTGCTAATAAGGGTTTTGCTTTGACATAGAATATATATGCATAGTACACGAATGTGTTTGTTTAATTTTTGTGTCATGATGGTGAAAAAAATATCATGTGGTAGGTATTTATTAGCCTTAGTCACTATTATAATTTTAAGGTTGTCAAAGGACGGAAAGAAATATGGTTTGTGTACTTTTGTTTTGGAAGATATAGCTTCGCTTTTCTATACAATAATGTAGTTCTAACGTGGCTTTACTTCTATAATGTTGCATTTTTCTGAAAGTGTTTTATTCTCAATGAGGATGGCGTTTTCAGAGTATCTTTTTCTCGATGTGTCGTCTCCAGTAAGTTTTTGTTAAATGTTTTATGGTGTATTTCAGGACTAACTTGCGTAGTTTTGAGCTTAGAACTGTTTTCGTGATTATATGGGCCGTTTTGTAAATTTTAATTTAAAACTTAAATTTAGATTCAGATTTAAAAACTCTTCCTTACGCAATACCATAATTATTGTTACTGTGTGATATGATTTATGATCCTGTAAAATTAGTTAATTTAGAGCTTAAAACGTAAACGATGGCATGCAGCTTAATTTTAGATAAAATACCAAATGTATTTAAACCTCGAAATCACGTAGATATTCTTTTCACATTTTTTTTTGTAATTAGCGATTTTTCGGACATATTTTACTCACTTATTTTCACACCATTTTCTTTTTACAAAAGTCAATTTCACACTTCACTTCAGATCAGAAAATTATTACTATTTTTCTTTGATGTAAATATTAGTTTAGGTCTTAACTTGAAGCCCGGCAAATCGATAAGCATAAAAAGACTGTAATTTTGAAGTCAAATAGTATTTTGTTTCTTATTTTTGAGTACATAATGTCAATGAAATTAATATTGAAAAAGAAGTAATTAGTTTTCTTGTAATTTTCAGTTACACAATGCTAATGAAGCTCTTTCAATGTTAGTAAACAAAGAAATTTTCTAGAAATAGTCTGTGGTGTTACTGTTTCTTGTTCTTTCAACTTTCCAGAACATTACGGTTTGTTTCCTGTGATCAATTTTCTAGATATTTTCGCCTTGATGCTCCACTTTATAAAATTATTGACGTCAACAGATTTTATATATCTTTTCGAAAGCTGATCTAAATAGGTTAACTTGAGTTTATACCTATGTATATAACCTTATAATATTTCACGGAAGTGAGAAGTGTTTATGTAAATGCTATAAAAATGTTATCATGTATCTGGTTGCAAAGTATTTCCGATTACTTGATTCGAAATTGGAACAAACAATTAATTTTGCTTTCGTCTGATGTGATGTATCATTGCAAATAGAAACAGACCAGTTTACAAACCAATTAATCATTTTTTATTTACAAACGTAGGTAACATGTAGATAATGTTTTTTGATACTCGTTTTTACATTCTGCATATAGAGTTTTCAGATGCCCAAATGCATTACAACTGCATCATGGAATAAAAGACAGTGGTCTTTAAGTTACAGTCCAAGAGTTTTACCGTCCGACAGGAAATACATTTATTCTTTTGAAATTTTAAAACTCATTAATGCGGTTATGGAGCAATTAATCGTTGTCAAGTTGCATATTTACCACCACCACAACCTTTCCACTCCCGACTTTAAATAATGATGTAGTGTCCCCTGTATCGTCAAAATAAAAGACTGATCTATTTTCCGTGTATTTGCTTCAGATCGACAGAGAAGTAGTCCACCAACCATTCCAGCTGTAGAGTCAAAAATGTGAATAGTATTTATCAGGTATCGTACAAATTGGAAAATTTGGACCTAAAAAGCATTAGGACCCGATAGAATTTCAGCCATACTTTAAATACGTGCTCATAAACTGAATCCAATTGTATGTCCCTCCTATCGACATCCTTTAAGATGGGGTGCATTTCCATCTTTCTGGAAACAAGCTCAAGTTCAACATGTGCCCAAAAAGAGAGACAAATCCGATGTGGATAACTATCAGTCAATTTCCATTCTTCCAGTTTGTCTAAGGGTATGGAAAAATCATCATTATAGAGCTTACACTTCTAAAAATTGAACATCCTAAGTGATCGCCAGTATGGCTTTCGACAAAATCGATCTAGCACTACTCAATAAACTCCTATCCTACGGATTGCCTTTGAAATTATGCATATGCCTATGGACATATAGTTTTCTGAAAGAGCGCTCTTTGCTTGTTGTTGCCGATGATGTTTCATCAGATGATAAAAAAAAAGTCTGAACGAATCAAGTGTGTTATGGTAGTGAATTCTCATAGAAAAGATCTGGCACCCAACATTTTTTCGATAAAATGCTTATAACTTTTTTTCTTGTGAGATGGAGATCTAAATTTTGGCATATAGTTTCCTATTCATAACGTTAACCTACGTACCAAATTTGGTTACCATAGTTTTGTTAATTTCGAAGATAAAAACTTTTTATGAAGGAAACCCCAAAATTTTCCTGGCTAAAGAACCTCTTCAAGCCACTTATAAAAGGAAGGGACCTTCCAAATTTCATCAAAATCGGCCCATTATTTCTATCGGTGTGATATCTATCCTTATACATATAGATATACGTATACATATACATATACATATACATATATATATATATATATATATATATATATATATATATATATATATATATATATATATATATATATATATATATGTGTGTGTGTGTGTGTGTGTGTGTGTCGTTATCAATTAAATTATATCAGCCAATTAACTGCAACCTGTATAACAGAATAATTGAATTTATACCTATGCTACGGCTATTTAATCAACATATTATAACGCAACTATTATAACGCATGAACTATTATAACGCAAAACGTTTATCAAAAAGTCTTGACGGAGCAAGTATGTTATGGTAGTGAATTTTCATAGAAATGATCTGGCACCAAACAATTTTTTAATAAAATGCTGATAACTTTTTTCTTGTCAGCTCCGTATCCAATCCACTTACAAAAGGAAGGCACCTGCCAAATTTCATCAAAATCGGCCCATTATTTTTATCGCTGTGTTAGATATACACACACACGCATACACAACCATCCATCCACACACACACACACACACACAAATATATATATATATATATATATATATATATATATATATATATATATATATATATATATATATATAAACATACACACACACAAATATATATATATATATATATATATATATATATATATATATATATATATATATATATATATATATATATATATATATATATATATATATTAGGTTTTGAACTTCAGGAGTTTTGATAAAAAATAATTTATTTAAACTCAAAAAGTACACACGTTAATAAAATGAACATTACAGAGGTTTGAAAAGATGCGAACAAGTGATGTTGCTACTTAAATGTACAATGTAATAATAATTTCTCATTGTAACACTGCTATTACTTATAAACAAACACAGCGGATCATACGGTCTCTTCAGGCTTGGATTTGTCTATGTTGCAGGAGCACGGATTGTCTAATGTAATCATAGTAAAACCGTGGGAAAGGCTCTACAGCAGGCTATCATCTGATGACGTATTTCCTCCACCCTTAATGTGAAGGACGTCCTCGTTCTTTTTACTCGAGTCTTCTGGTGTTGACCGTTTCTTGGGTTTCTGTTGTTTGATTATCTTCCTGATCTTCTGTCTGAAGATGTAGCACAGGATGACCAATATGATGATGACGAGCGAAGCAGTTACTTACATGTGGGTCGAATGTACCAAAGGATGTAGTACATGATGATGGTCCATTTTTCTAGCTGGTTTCTTAGTCCTTTAATCTTCTTAAGGTGTATTGGGTGGAATCTAACGATGTGTTGAGGTTGTTGTGGTATCGGTTGTATTGAGAGAGATATTAGAACTTGTATCTTCGTACGTTTAATCATTTTTAGTGAATTTTCTTAGCAAAAATTCACTAATGAGGAGATTTCGACTTTTGAATTTTGAAAAAATTTCTTCAAATGAGCGCGATCTAGGACCCCTAGAACCCATATCCGGGGTCAGTTTCAATTTTTATATGTTTATATATATATATATATATATATATATATATATATATATATATATATATATATATATATATATATATATATATATATATATATATATATATATATATATATATATATATATATATATATATATATATATATATATATATATATATATGTATGTATCACACCGATAACTCAAAAAATAATGGGCCAATTTTGATAAAATTTGGCACGTACTTTTCTTTTGTAAATAGCTTGGATAAGTTCGTTAGTCAGGAAAATCGGACGAGGTTTTCCGGGAAAATTTTGAGTTTTCATTCGAAAAAAATTCTTATCTCAAAAAGTAATTAGCCGATTTGAATAAAATTTGGCATGTACCTTTCTCTTGTAAATGGCTTTGACAAGTTTGTTAGTCAGGAAAATCGGACGAGGTTTTCCGGGAAAATTTTGAGTTTTCATTCGAAAAAAATTTTTATCTCAAAGAATAATAGGCCGATTTTGATAAAATTTGCCATGCACCTTCCTTTCGTAAATGACTTTGACAAGTTCGTTAATCAAAATAATCAGACGAGGTTTTCCGGGAAAATTTTGAGTTTTCATTTGAATAACAATTTTATCTTAAAAAATAAAAAATCTATGATAACCAAATTTGGTAGGTAGGTTTACGATATAAAAAGTAAACTATACACCAAAATTTAGATTTCTATGTTACAAGAAAAAAAAGTTATAATAAAATATTTTGTGCCAGATCATTTCTATGAAAATTCACTACCATAACGCACTTGCTGCGTCCAGGCTTTTATTGTTATCTTGCAGTTATCTTTGCTGGCTATGAGGGTGTTATTGGTAGTTGTCTGTCGAACATTCTTCAGAGACGCTGGTCTTCTGATTGGTGATAAGTAGGATATTTGTGTTGTGTAGTTAAACCGATGCCGTATAGGGGTTGCTTGTGGTTGCGAAGAGGCATGTTTTGATTTCGTATAATTTGCATTTCTCTTCGTGTGGTTGATCAGAACATAGTATTGGTTCTTCGACAGATGGGCAATGTTCTGTAGTCCATAGATTTTTCTGAGGTGTCTCCAAGTAGAATGAAGTGGGTGGTACAAGGACTATTATTTTGAGGAGTTGGAATAATTCGGAAATACGATCCTGGTGGGGGATGTAAGATAGGAAGTTTTAGGAGACAAACAATTGTATCTTTTACGAACAAGACATAAAATTTGGTGAACTCCAGAATTTTGAAAATGTGATTTTGATCGAAGCTAATCAATTCATCGTTATTATAAATACGTTTTAGCTGCTCTCTAATAACCTTTAGGTCTTTAGCAGTAAATATCTCTATGTTTATTATTTGATTAAAACTAAGTGAAATTGTTCGTTGCAATACTTTTATATTTTGTAGTAGTTTTGAGTTCAGTAGTTAAGGGATATCTGAAATTTCTACCACGGCTCTATATTCTGCTTCTCGTTGCATCGTATCTAAACCGATTTTTAGTGAGTCTAGATTTTTATTAATTGATTTCTGTTTTTCTTCGAATCGCTGAGTCATGAGGTTAGCGAATGAATTTAGGTTATCTAACTGCACTATCATTTCGTATTCGTTAGCGCTCAATAAATGTATATTTTTATTAATCTCTTTTAGATCTTCCTGATCTAAATTTCCAGTGATCATTTTTATGACAGAGCCTGCACCGTCTATGAGTCCTCTTTTATTTTTATTATGGGTTCATTTCAGCATTTAGTTCTTTATAAATCTTAATTGACTGTTCGGGTATAATGTTTGTTAATTGAATCAGATTTTATTTGACTAATTTGATAGGCATTGTACAGTAAGTAATTATAATTTTAGTCTAAGAGAGTAAGGTTAAATTAAAAGTAAAATCTGTGATAATGATTGAGAATTTTTGCAATTCCAATATAGTCTTTAAAATAACCATTAGTGTGGATTGGCTGAAGTTGAATTGACAGGGTCGTCTTCAGACATAGGTACAGCATTCTGTAAAGAAGGAAATTTCTTTTTAGTTCTTTTGGTCTTAGTAATGTGAGCTGTTTGTTTTCTTGAATGGGGTAGAAGTAGATTGTTATGTGGTAATTGAATTGGATCGGAATGTATTTTATAAAGAGGGTCTTTCAGACTGGTGGTACTCTTATAGCAACGTTTTCCTCATTTATTTGAATATTTTGTTTCTGAGTTTCGCGCGTTTTCTCGAGTCGCTCTGTTGCTTTTTGTTTTTATTTTTGATAAATGTCGTTATAAAACGGATCTATTTATGTCAAACGTTTATTGTTATATTCTTCAAGGGCCGTTTGATGGGGATCGATAGGTGGTAAATCGTCGTATGGGCCATAAACAAGTTTAAAAGGAGAGTGACCTGTCAAAGAATGTATTGATTGGTTATAGATTAAAATAGCTTCGATCATAAGAGATTGGGGACTCTCGTTAGGATTTTGTATTTTAAGGACACGTATATTTTTTAAAAGTGTTGAATGTAGGAGTCCTACGGACGAATAAGAATTAGGATTTTGAGTAGTAACGTGTAAATCGATTTTGAATATTGAACAGAACTCTTTGAGTATGGAATAAATCAAAATCGCGGCCTGGGTCTGAGACCAAGAAGTGACGGAGTTTATTGACTATGGTCAGTGCTGTAGTATCTATGACATAATAAGACTGTGCATATTTACTAAATAAATCCACTATTGATAGAAATTTACGGCTACCACAATTAAATATGTCAATATGTATGACTTCGAAGGGTCTAGACGCAATTACAGGGCCTTAAAATGGGGTTTATAAGGGTTACGGTCATATTTTGCTTGTAAAGATATCTTACATTTATTTATGATGAACTCATTAATTTGAATTTTCATATTTGGCCAATACAATTTAGTTTTTAATGGTGCATACGTTTGATTAATGCTGTTATGATTTTGTTCGTGATAATCCTGAATTTTCCTTTTTTGTTCTTGAATTTTCGTTACGTCTTGTAAGTGTCTTGTACATTTCATTATTTTAACAGAACTATTGAAAAGAGTGGAAGCTATTAATCTAAAGTAGTGTTCAAGTTGTGGGTGCAAAAATACTATACCGTAATTATTGTCTGGATTAATATAAGATTTTAAAAATTCAGTTATTTGCTGTAAATTCATATTGGAGTTAAATGGACACTACATCGTTTATTTTTAAATACACTATCTGTCTTTGTTTCGTTGTTAACGCCATAATACATAACTATTTGATATTTAAAATGACTTCTGAAATAGGCATATTGAAAACAGGATTTTCGACAGAGGTGTTTTGTGTTTGAGAGTCGGACGATTGTTCGTCTTCTTGAATGTTAAGTCCTAGTTCTTTGAGATCGTCATCAGTTAATACCCTAAGTTCCGATGGATGTAAATTATTGAATATTGACGCTAGGTTGGCGTCGTCTCAACTGCGTTAATTTCGACGCGAGATAGGCATCAGCTACGACATTTTCTTCACCTTTCTTATATTTTATATCGTAGTCATATTCTTCCAGTTTTAAGCGCCATTTTACCAAACGTGAATTTGGTTCTTTAATGGAAAATAACCATAGAAATGGTATATGATCCGTTTCGATTGTGAATTTATTGCCAAAGAAGTAGGGCCTAAAATGTTTGGTATTTTCAACTATTGCCAACAGTTCTTTTTCTATTGTTGAATAGTTTCTTTCGGCAGAATTTAGAGTACGACTATAATAAGCTATGGGATTGTCATTTTGGGACAAAACACATCCTATAGCGACATTACTAGCGTCTGTGGTTAAGTGGAAACTTTTATTAAAGTCAGGGTAGGTCAATATCGAGGAATTTGTGATTAGTTCTTTAGCGTTCTTAAAGGCGTCAATGTATTCGTCATTTTTTATATCAATTGGGGCATTTTTCTTAAGACATTTTGTTAATGGGAACACGATTGTAGCGAAATTTTTAATGAAACGTCTGTAATAACGTATCAAGGCCAGAAACGATATTATTTCTTTTTGAGACCTTGGTATAGGATCATTTTGTATACATTTAATTTTGTTTGGATTCGGTCTTACGCCGTCTTTTGCGACCATATGTCCTAAAAACTCAACTTCTTTTCTAAGGAAACCTGATTTAATCTAATTGTACCTTCAATATCTAATAAGCCCGGGGCTTATTCGAAGGTGGTAAAATGCGTACATTTTCCTAAGTTATCGAGAATCTCGTCGACCGTTGGTAGGGGGTATTTTTCAGGTATGGTTTTCTCATTAAGTTTCCTAGAATCAATGACTAATCGCCATTTTTCTTCTCTGCCGAGTTTACGCTTTTTGATATGACCCATACCGGAGAAGAATAGGGAGATATAGAGGGCCTAATAATTTTATTGTCTAATAAAATTTGGATTTCTTTTTGTATTTCAGTGTTTAAGTGGTAGCGGTGTCTGTAGGATTTCACATGTATAGCGTCATTATCACGATTATTATATCGTGTTTGATGTTACTTTTAAAAGTAAAGTCTGAATTTTCATGATATAATTGGTTCTTAAAGCGATGACATAAGCTAATTAATTTTTGTTTTTCTTCAGAATTTAAATGGTCACTTCTAAATTGTTGTCGTACATCAAAGTGAATTGAATTGGGAAACTTAGATGTTTCTTCAAAATTTTGAATGGGTTTGACTTCAATTTGTTACTAAAAATAAATTTGAATATTATCAAGTGTATTTTTTGTTATAGGAATTGTACAAATACCTAAATGCGAAGGTCTACCGTTACAGTGTTGTCAGATGGTTGGGTAAAACTGTTCCGTTTTCTATGTTAACGAGAATTTTTATGCGATTCACACATATTTGTTTAAAAGGTTTAAAATTTAGTGGGTTAAGTTCAAGATAAAATAGAATTTCAATTTTGCCTAATTTTATAATTTGTTTTTCATAATTAATGTGTGCCTTAAACTTTTGGAAATGGGCCGAACCAATTAATGCATCAAAGCGATCGTGCCATTGCACAACGTGAAAATCAAGTGGAAATTTGACACCATATTCCTGTAATAAGGGGTATTGAATATTGTCGATACCTTTGGTAATTTTTCAGATTTCATGGCGAAAGGTTTTTGTAAATATAATCGCTGAAAAACTCGTAAGCGGGACCTTGCTTAATAATACTATCTGAGGCACCACTATTAATTAGAAATCTCAGGTTGAAAGAAGGAATACAGAAAAAGGGCAGTTTATGCTGTAAGGCAATGTTATTCAGGTCTATCTTTAGGGATTTTCCGAGGCAGCATTGTGAAAATCCTGTTCCTCCCCATACTTATCACTCGATTCGTTTATTTCCTCATCATAAGGAATTTCATCATCCATGTAATTCTAACCTGGTTGTTGGAAATAAATAGGCTCTTGTTCCTGTTCTTGATACGATTGGTTATGGTTTAATTGAGGGATAAACTGATTTGGACGGGGGCGATTATTGGTGTTATTTGTCGAAATTGACATAGCGGTTGGTTGAGATGTACGGCGTCCAAAAACTTGAGAATTAGTCGAATATGTCCTATGTTGTTGAATGGGACTAATATTAGAGATCGGTCTGCTAGGAAGTCGTTGCCTAATAGGTGGCTGTTGGTAATTATTTCGTTGAGGGATGTTTCTAAATTTCGAGTAAAAATCATTTGTTATTTTATTAGTCACGGGTATTTTTTGTGGTGGTGAATTTTTATTGCCTTGACGAAAATACGCTTCGTCTTTCTCTTTAACAACCTTTAGAAAATTTACTTGCATTTGCTCATTGTCAATACAGTGACATTCAAGCAGTGCTGTTTCTACATTGGTAATATTTAAAAGACCTAAGTGGCTACGATATGGCTCAGAAATGCCATTAAAGGAGTGTCGTTAGGTCTGTCATTTATAAGTCTTCAGATCTTGGATTTGTATATCGAGATTTTAACGCGTTTTCAATATTTTCCCACCAGTAATTTTAGCTTTAATAAATTCTATAATCATGCGGTTACAATGCAGGTCGTCAGATGTGTCGCCTGGTCTTTTATAGCAATTGTGCATTGATTTAGAAAATAGGCCAATTGTTTTTGACCGCCCTGGTATTCAGGTATCATTGACTGGCAAATTTGGGTAATTGATGTTTCAGGCATTTTGTTAAAATGTATCATTTCTCGTGAAGGTGAAATGGATAGTTCAGTGTCTAAAAGTAACTCGATTTCTTCTTCTAAAATGTGTGGGAGTCTGATAGGGGATCTATCGCGATAGCTCATAAAATTATGGTTGTTAAAATTTATACACAGAATATAGTTTTAATCAATTAATTTGTAAATAATCAAATCAGTTAATAATTGAAAATAAATAACACTTCTTAAAATTAAAAATAAAATACTTAATATATCGTTATTAAAATAATCAATAAATAAATCACTTAACAACTATAAGGTATTCAATAAAACAATAATTGGTAAATAATGTTCCACTGAAAACTGAAATATTTACTGTAAACTTGTTTAATTAGTTCTTAGCTAAAGTTATTTGTGAAAGCCTTTAAAACCTTTCAAATATCAATTATTATGAAACGCGAATCTTACGAAATAATAACTTTGTAAAACGCGGATATTTTATTTAACTATTATACGTATCTATGAACGAATAAAATGTTTATTAAATTCCCTTTTAATATCGTAAACTTACTTACCAAATTTGGTTACTATAGCTTTTCTATTTTTTGAGAGATAAATTTTTTTTCCGAAAGAAAACCCAAAATTTTTCCGGAAAAACCAGGCTCGATTTGCCTGGCTAACGAACTTATCCAAGCCACTTACAAAAGGAGGGTACATGCCAAATTTTATCAAAATCTGACTATTACTTTTTGAGTTATCGGTGTGATACACACACACACACACACACACACATATATATATATATATATATATATATATATATATATATATATATATATATATATATATATATATGAGCATTTGAAATAGAAACTGACTCCGGATATGGGTGCTAGGGCTCCTAGTTCAAGCTCATTTGAAGAAATTTTTTCAAGATTCAATAGTCGGGATCTCCCCATTATTGAATTTTTTCTAAGAAAATTCACTAAAAAGCAATCAAAACAGAAGGTCACGAGCTACGTGGTATAATTTTTCACTCAGCCGGATGTAAGCAATTTATAATATACTATTCAGATTTTAAACGCTGAGATCTGCGTAAAAACCTATAATTGCTAAATTCTATAACATATATGATCAAATAAAAATGAAGTGGATCATAGTGTGTTTGCTATTAAGTAAAGGGATGTTTTAAATTAAATCGTAAAATTTATGTATAATGATAAAAGTAGGTTTACCTATTCTGGTATGGGTACTTCTAAATGTACCCAAAAATACTTTTTTATTGTTGTATAACAAAACAAAAATCTTTACTATATATATATATATATATATATATATATATATATATATATATATATATATGTATATGTATATGTATATGTATATGTATATGTATATGTATATGTATATGTATATGTATATGTATATGTATATGTATATGTATATGTATATGCATATGCATATGCATATATATATATATATATATATATATATATATATATATATATATATATATATATAATATTATCGATTACCGCTAAGCACTTTTTTAAACAATTTACAAATCAATAAATTAATATCTAATAACAGAGAACTTTATCCTTTAGGTGTTAACAGTAAAGATCCTAGATTTTAACTAAACTAAAACTTACAGTAATTATTGTACATTAATAGAGAATGGAACAATGTTTTATGCAAGGCTGCTAGAAATGTCTGCGACAATAACAACCATGTCGTGAGAACGATGATTAGTACAGTTTTTATATAACGGCATATTACAGTTGGTCATATACAGGTTGAATTCCTGGTTCAACACCTGTTTATTTTTGTGAACCTGAAACCATTTCACTAAAAAATAGATAATCAAAATTAAAAACACAATGTAAAGCACTATTGTCCATAAGCTAGGGGTGTAATAATTTGGGTTCAACTCTCCTGAAATTGGTATGATGGGATGTGCCGAAATGTCCTGTAGGTTGAGCGTCTTGTAGTCGATTTTGAGGATTGGTATATTCTTTTCTTTTAATTTTAGTGACAACTCGTTGAACAGTAACGGTTTTTCAAATGTTTTCTCCAGGAACGCTAATTATTGTTGTCTGAAGAATATCTTGCAACCATTGCCCTTAAGTTTTCTGGTGAGTCTTTCTTTTTGACAATTCATTTCTAGAGTTTTTTCTGTGGGAAACACTGCTAAATATTGGTTAATTTCGGGAATGATTTATATGTTGTTGCTTTTTATGTCAAGTTTGATGAATTGACATTGAGAAGAGTTTCCTGTGGTTAGCATTGTTCTTCGCATAAGGCACTATGGTTAGTTTGTATTTTGTTCGAGCAGTTAACTATTTTACCTTCGGTACATATATCACTGAACATCAGGAATTATTGTTACGATATCTGATTCGTATTTTGTTTAAGTAAATAATCAAGTTCAAATATTTCCTCATATTCAATAGGCACAGAAAGAAAATATTGTATTATTAATAATTCTCATAAGAGCTTCAAAATTTCATATGTTTTCGTATTTTAATTCATAAGGAAATTTTCCATTATAAAATGAGGATCTTTTTTGTAAATCGAAAAATAAATCATGAGGTTTCATTACGCTAGGATGAATAGTATTGAGTTTACAAAAAGTAAGAGAATTTTCGATCTCTTGTAGTGAATTAAATATAATGTTGTACAGCATGATTAATTGATTATACAGGTCTTTAGCAAAAAGATCATTTTGATGTGCAGATACACTTTTTGTCATTTTATTTAACTGAAGTATTCTTTGTTTTAATAAAATTTGATTATGCTTAATATCTCGAACTGTGTTATCGAATTTTTATGTTATATCATACGACTGTACTGTACTGCATCTTTAACTGTTGCAAATGCAGCTGACTTGCATGCCAAATGTAATAGAATACTATCATTTCTCCGGCCACATGGGGCATCTAAATAGTTTGTTAAATATTTAATTATATACTACACTTATTTCACCAACAAGACTTATCTTATTTCTAACGTTATTATAAAGCGTGAAAATATGTGTTAACTTAATCCACTGAACTATTTTAGCTAATATTACTAGAATGAGTAAAAATGTGTTTTATCTTATTGTTAACATGGCTACGGCTATATTGAACTATTTTTCATAATTTTCTAATTATAAATTATGGCACTATGAATTACGATAATTCTAATATTACTATACTGCGTGTTTAAATTATTATACTCATCGTATAAAGGATATTAACTAATTAAATGTAAATTAACATGCAATATGCGGCTTTATGACTGGCTTGCTTTTCAATTTACAATTAATAATTTTACTAATTTCAAACTTTTTCAAATATATCTGTAGAATGTCACTGAACATTTTATAGAATAAATCTTCAAAATACGGATGGTATTCGTCCCTAGCTATTATATAATTAATTGAAAGTATTATCACTTTTTTATATTCGTTTTGGTTATTAAAAAGTCTTATATGCCTAATTAGAGTAGAATGAAATCGCTCAATCAGTCCATTTGGTTCTGGATGCTGTGAGCTAATAAAATGTAATTTTAGTTTATGGAGCTCGAGTGATTCTCTAAGTAAAGATCTCTTAAATTCACTTGCACTATCCAGTGGAATTTGTTCTGGTATACAATGGTGTGTAAAGTACTTTATTAAATTATTCACTATTTCTATCGCTTGTGCGTATTTAGAAAAGGAATGAATTATAGTTAAAATCTTTACATTTTCACGTGATATGTAATCAATATGTAATATTTGAAAATGTTTGTTTGCAGTAGGCGTGACATTAAATTTTAAATTTAACGGTTGTCGGGCATATTTTGTCATCTGAGATATTTCGCATGCGTTAATATGGGTTTGAATACACTTTCCTTGTTTAGGCCAATAGTATTTATTTTTAATTCGATTTTTAGTTTCGTCAATGCCTCTGTGATTCGCTTTGCTTTCGTGGTAATTTTGAAAAGTAGTTACAATTTCATCTTCGTTTGCTATATCGATCCATTTTTGTTAACACTTGATCAAATTAATTTCGTAAGTTTTTTAAATATTTCTGAAGAACAGCACTAAATTTTTCATACAATGGATCTTCAAAATATAAGTAATATTTTACTTTTCCACTATATAATCTTTTAAAAATTTAATAATTTCTCTCTCAGTATTATTCTTTGAAAAATTTACTAATATTATTTGATTATGTTTAAATAATTTTACAATTCCAGGTACTGACGGTGAAAGGTTTACTTCTGACAGAATTATTTGATTTTTACCAACATTAAGTGGACACTAAACTACTGGTACTCCAATTACGGGGTTTTTGTGAGTTGAGTGAATAGTTACGTCATCGTTGACATAATTATCTATATCTTCGGCTACAGTTAAAGATTGCGTTTTCTGATTAACATTGTTTTTAGCTTGTATTTCTTTACTAAAAATTTCCTTTGTTTTATTAAATTTTGCTACATGGTTTATTGCACTTAAATATTTTAAAAGAGCACATTAATTTTGTGTAATATTATCACCTAAGACTTAAATTAATTCGCGGTAAAGCGTCGACAGTTTTGTTTAATTTTCCTTCTTTATAAATAACTTCGGTTTCGTACTTTTCAAGTTTAAAGCTCCATCTAAGCAATGTAGAATTTGGCTTTTTTAATGAGGATAACCACTGAGGTGGCTTATCGTTAGTTGCTATTTGAAATCTTCTGCCATAAAGATATGGGCAAAAATGTATTATACCCCACACATTTGCCAATATTTTTTTCTCAATTATTGAGTAGTTTATTTCTGAAATAATTATATTTCTTAACGCATCAGCGCAAAGTAAATCGACACTAATTTCTCGTTGGGACAATACAGCACCAATAGGAAAATTGCTGGCGTCTGTAGTCAGTATAAACGGCTTTGTGAAATTGGGGTATTGAAGAATCGGTTCGTTAATTAATAATTCTTTACATGTGTTAAAACAATTTAGATAATCGGGATTATATTTATAATCGCGTCTTTTTTTTAAACGTCTAGTGAAGGGTTTATTTTTATTGAAGCCTTTGACATCGTATTTATTTATCAGTTTACTTATTTCGCGTTTTTCTTCTGGGTTGTATGATCGGGGCAATTTTTTTACATTGCCGATTGGCACTTTTCTACACTTAATGTGTTAAAATTAAAACTATCTGTCTGCTCGTATTAATCGAACATTTCTACAGTTAAAGGTCTGTTACAATTGAGACTATTTGCTCGTATTCATCGAACATTTCTACCGTTAAAGGTTCATTGAAATTTAAAGACACTGTATTTTCCGACAGATTGAGAATAGTACAACTCGCTTTATAGTGATGTGCATTAATAATAGGTACTAGGTTTTATTTCCAAGTTTTTCATTTTGGAATGTGAAACAACAACTTTGTCCTTTTGCTTATTTTCTATATCAGCTTGTTTGGCTCTCGGTTGTACCACTATACAATTCGTACAACGTGAATTATTTCCAATTTCATGATATTTAATATTAATGCGGCAGTTTGGCAATACTAATTGATTTCTATCAAAACCTACTGCTACATTCAGTAATTTTAATTTATCTAAACCTAAGAGATATTCAAAATTGTCATGGAAATTAAATATATAATATTTTAATTTATTTTCCTGTGATTTAAATATTTTGGGACAGGGCACTAATGTGCTATCATGTTCAACAGATATTCATGGATACATCAAAGGGTCATTTTAATTGACTCAGAATGAAAATTTTTATATCAGGTTTAACAAATGACTTAGTGCTTCCACTGTCTAAAAGTACTTTAAATTATTTTTAGGAAAAATGATATATGGTAGCTTACTAGAGTTATCGGTTAGGTTCATTATTTCAAATTGTGGTTCTTCTGGGCATTGTTCTCTAAAAAAATCACGCTTTTCAGGAAATTCTATAGAAATGCTTGAGGTTCCAGGTTCTTCAATATTATGAACTTCTTGAACCGTATATTTTGGCTGATTATGCAAAGGATTTGTATTTTGGTAACTATTTCTAGTATTAACACTCATCGGTGGTAGGTTTATAATAATTCGTATTTTCACTTCTTTTAACAAAATTTGAATTTTGATTTTCAAATTTATTTCTTCTAGAAAAATTAGACATGTCATTAAAATGTTACCTTTGATTAAAAGGAACTTGAGAGTTATGAGGATAATTTGTTAATTGAGGTGGCGAATTTTGCATCCTTGGTTTGTAATTATTATTTTGATTATTTTGATATCTGAATTTTGGACGTATATTCGGTTTTTCAGCCTTGTCAATTTCTAAGTGAAAATCATTGGTTAACATATTTAAAGCCGTATTTAAATCTACGTGATTTTTTGTCATAAGAGATCCAATCGGTTCTCTTAAGCCACGTAATAATATACGAAGTGCAAATTTAGGGAAATAACCTACTAAGACATTTGCCTCGATTTCAGTACAGTAAGTACAGTAAGTGTAGTTAAATATGCAGTTTGTAAATTAAGTAAATGGTGTAAACGGTTATAAAAACGAACGGCGTTTCATTGTGCACCTGTTTGCATTCAGTCATTTCAATATTCAAACTATAACAGTCTCTTTTATCTGGGTACGTGCTTAACAGAGCACCTTTTAAATCTGCCCAATTTTCGACAGCACAGGAGGAGATATTTATAGCAGCTTCACCGTTGATTTTTGACAAAATGCTAGACATCAGATATTCATCTTGAAAGTCCTCAACACTTTCTAAATTATAAAATTTATTAACTAATTTTTCTGCGATATTTATAAATAGTTCTGTTTCTCCGCTAATGTTGGGTAACATGTTAAGATACTCTGACCTTAAAGCAGGAGTTTCATTTTGGTTTACTGCCATTTTAGTTATATTTACTTGGTTGGTTATTTGTGATTTATTACAATCGATATTTATTTTACTTTGATTTTTTCCTATAGTTAATGAGCTACAATCAGAATCCGAACTATCAGAGTTATAATGAGAATTAGGCTCTCTATAAGACATAAAGGTACTTACAGTAAAACAATCGATCCTTCCATAGGTCATGATATTCCTTCAACACACACAGGAGTATTTTCTCAGAACTGGTTCGTTTGTTGCTCGATGCACTGGAACACTTGTTATTGAGTCTCTAACACTTCACTTAGGTACTCGATCCACCAAGTGTGTTAGACAGTTCGACAGCGAACTGATTAGTTAGCTATCGAACTTTTAAACGAATAAAACCGAATAAAATATTATCAATATATTCGATTAGGTATACCACCGACTGCGCCACTAGTATTATCGATTACCGATAAGCACTTTTTTAAACAATTCAATACCTAATAACAGATAACTTTATTCTTCAGGTGTTAACAGTAAAGATCCTACATTCTAACTAAACTAAAACTTACAGTAATTATTGTACATCAAAAGAGAATGAAACAGAATGTTTTATACAAGGTTGCTAGAAATGTCTGCGACAATAACCATGTCGTGAGAACGCTGATCAGTACAGTTTTTATATAACGGCATATTAAACTTGACCATATAACCTATATATGTATATATATATATATATATATATATATATATATATATATATATATATATATATATATATATATATATATATATATCAGGCAAATATTTTAAATCTTTAACCCACCCTCTCTATTTTGAGGGGCAGGGTAGCTTTGGATTTTTGAATCAGGTGATGTACTTTTTGTATAAAATTCAAATCTACGTATAAAAACTAGATATGTGTGCACAAACATTTTTGATTCAATATTTTGGTTACGGAATTATGATTTATTAAGTTAAAATACAAAAATATTAACAATTAAATTTCAACTGATTTATCGTCATGTGTGAGAAATTGTTCGAAATGTCTCGCTTTAACTTTCAAACCTTTATTATTCTTTAACTAAACGAATCCCGTAAATATTGCAACATTTCAGGTGTCACTAATCAGCAGGCTAAGCAGATTCTGTTTTACATATCATTTAAAGCTGTAGGTGCAATCACCATCATTTTGTCTTTTATAAAACCCCGAAACAAATAATCAACGGGTGTCAAATCCGGGGACTTAGCAAGCCAGTTGACCAGAGCTGATCGACCAATCCACCTGTTTCCAAATATTCCATTCAAATGATTACTGGAATGTATTGCATAGTGGGGATGAGCTCCATCCTGTTGAAATCACATGTCTGGGTTTATGTATTGTCTCTTAAAAAAATTGTGTTCCTTTCCTTAAATGCCCTTAAAGAAATTCGGACCAATAATTTTATCCCCGGTTAAACCACACCAGACATTAATTGACTTTGGAGATGTTGATTTGACACAGTTCTTATCCAGTGTGGATGTTCCTTCTTCCAGTAGTGCATATTGTCTCTATTTAACTTTAAAAAAAATGAATTTCTACTGATAAGACATAACTTAAAATCTCACCTGCCCACAACTATGAAAAGGTTGGCGATTTCCGCCCCTCCTCTCGATATAGACGTCGGCATTTCTCTTTTGAAATTGCTTCGTTAGTACCTTTGCTTGTCATTTTTAATCGGCGCACACGTTGAGTGTCCAATTACCCACTTATTGAAGGGTATGTTATGAATCATTATTCTTTCCTAGAGCATCTAAGCTTTGAAATTTGGAATGCTCTCCAGGCAGACACATTTCTAAGGTTATATAATCTTCAAACTATTCAAAAAGCGAGTAAGAACTAATCTTGTAGTACAAGAATCAAGTTCATGATGCATATTAGATATAGGTTTTGCGTTTCATGCACTACCACATAAAAATATATTATATTGCTTGTGCAATTCCTACTGCCGTTTTCATTTTAGAAATTTGGGTTTTTCACATGTTTATTATGACCATTTCAAAACCTAAAATTAACTTTTTAAACTAAACTGTACATTGCGCATGGATCTATAATGTTTAGTAGTATTTGCAAATTTACCGAGCACCCAAACAAAGTCACAGACAAAATTCCATAGATGTGATACAGAAATATATTTTGGCATTAAACTCTACTGCGATCTTATATAACATGTAGTAAACTGCTACAATAAAAACAAGAGCGTGGCTTTTAAAACATCTTACATCCTTGCCAATGCAGTAGAAATAACAGAGTAATGCTCATTAGATGAAAAATATGTTTATATTCTGATGGGTAGACATTGCTACCTATCGTCTCACCACAGTAGACAATGTTTATTGTATTTTTTTGCTCAACCTTGTAAATAGCTCCCACTTATAAGATTCCTAATAGACGGCAATAGCCGGAATTCCTAGAAGTGGAAAACACATTAATCTTTTTCTTATAATCCAAAAAATTTTTAGAGAAATTAGAGAATGACGAGATTGTAACCAATATATCTATTTATATTCAAATTTAAAATTTTTAATTTGTGTAATGATAAATAACGGCTATCAAATGGCATAGATTAACAATGTTCTTACTGCAACGAATATTAGGTACATTTGGTGCTGTTCAATTATTCGAAGAAATTTTCTTAATTTTCAAATTAAATTGCTTATCGTTCGTTTATCTAATGTATTAATAATTATCAGGTATTTTAATAATTAACAAAAGTTAGTTTAAAAATGGAGTGGCCCAGTGGTAATGGTAAGAACATGTGCCCCTGAAGCCAAGGGTAGTGGGTTCGATACCTAGATACTTCGCTAGGCTACATACGGTATAATTAACACACCAATTGTGGTTTTGGCACAGCATTAGGCTGTGGTTTTGGCATTGTGTTTGAGTAAGTTGAATGCCTGCACATACCGCCTTTCGGAGGGTGCATAAAACCTCCGGACTCGTGCCAGATGCGATATTGCATACGTTATAGATATCTAGCCTCTTGCAGAGAGGAATGGGTAAAAAAAATCCAGGATGTTGAGGGCCAGCTACTCCCTGTCATCGCAGATTGGCTATAGTCGCGGACCGACATTAAAGAAATATAAAACAATCTTGATATTAATAACGAGGTCTCAGTAGATTAGTGAATATAACGTCCATTGCTGACGGTCTTGTGTTCGCATCGAACCGCAGCCCGTCACATTTTCCAAAAACTACTAGCAATTAAATAATTAAGTGTACAAAGAAACAACAATAATAAGCCAAGCTTGATCAAAATTTATTAATTAGCTGTTATTAAGTTATCACTCCCCATATATATATATATATATATATATATATATATATATATATATATATATATATATATATATATATATATATATATATATATATATATATATATATATATATATATATATATATATATATATATATATATATATATATATAGTAATAATAACTTACACGCTTGTAATCTCTCTCCTTGTCAAAGGTAATTTAAATAACCTTTAGTTTATATATCCATATATCCAGCGATAAGTAAAAAATAGTGCTGCAAATTGAATCATAACTTCCACATAGCTGTGATAATTTATTCAGGGCCCATGACTTGACTACAAACAAAATATTTGTATTTCTGTACCCATAAACTTTTGAAACGTTATATTACTAGAGTTTTAACAAAAAAATATTAATTTTCACCGAATCACATCCCATTCACCCCCTACCCCATAAAGATATTTTAACCAAAAACAATCTGAACCGTTCATTTGTCGGGTACTCACTCTATACCAAATTTGAAGATTATATCTCAATTCGTTCGAAAGTTATTGCGCCTACTAACAAACAGACATACAGGCCGACAGACCGATCGACCGACAGATTAAAAAAAATTCGTTCCAAAATCAAGTTTTCTGTATGTTTTAAGACTTTTTACCCCGTTTTAGCAAAAAAATTCGAAATTTCTGTCACCGCTATTCCACTCCCACAAATTCAACCCCTAATTTAATTTCAGCATAGAATACCAGATTTTTGATGAAATTAAAAGTTTTCAAATAAATAAACCCTAAAACGTTATATTACTCGAGTTTTAACCAAAAAAAATATGTCAATTTTCACCAAATCACCCCCCATTCATCTCCTACCCTCTGGAGCGATTTTACCCGAAAACAATCCGAACCGTTAGTTTCTCGGATACTATTTGTATACAGACAGACACACAGACCGACAGACCGACCGACAGACAAAAAAAATATCGTTCCCAAATGAAGTTTTCTATAGGTTTTGACCCTTTTTACGTTTAAGCGAAATTTTTTATTTTTATTTTTCTCACCCATGCGATACTTTCACACGTTGTGACAATGTGGAAGTAACAATTAAACAATTTTGGTCAACCTTCGCAAGTATTTTTCGTTTTTAGATCTCTTGTTCGATTGAGTTAACCAGGCTTAATGACCAGCTTTTCGGAGAAAAGCAAGTTTTTTCCACAAAAAATTAATATCTTTGAAAATAATAAGGTTATTTTGATTAAATTTGGTACATATGTTGCTTTCATACAAACTTACGTACACACCGAAAGTAGAGTCTCTATATTAATGAAAAATTAGTTATTAAGGTTTGAAATAAATTCGCTACCATAACGCACTTACTATGTCCAGGTTTTTTTTAAATAAAAAAATCAAAGCTGAAAGCAAATGTCTATTTTATTAAAATTAAATGTAAACATTGGCGATTTTTAAACAGATATTTTAAAACAGCAAAAAATTTTGAAAGGTGTTTCATCTTTAATCAAGATAATTTATAATAACTTTATGGGTACCACGGTAAATGATGCGTTGATCAGAGATAAACATTTAAAATAAGTAGTGGTAGTAATTCGTTGTTAGCTGGTCAGAAATAATTTTTTGCGCCTTAATTTACATGCTAGGTTTGTTTTATGGGTGAATTTATTCTTAACTTTTACATACGATTAATATAAATTTCTATGAAACGGATTTATACGTGCTTTAACCTTACCCTCTTTTTTAAGGTAAGATTACGAAGTTTAATGAAAATCGTGGAACCATATTTTAAGTTATTACACAGATGCAAGACTATATATGTGATACACACAACCAATTTAACTGAATTTGAAAATGAGTTATTATAAAAGTGTTTTTTAAACTAGAAAGTCTTGCTCTATTAGCGATTTTCCCACAAAAAATCGGTAAAAGAAACACGGCTACAGGGTTATCACTTTTACAGTATGTACAACCGAGGTTGTGGCATTGTATTTGAACAAGTAGAATGGCCGAGTGGGCGTAAAGGGGTCGGTCTCGTGTCCATACGATGATGGACATGTTAAAGATCCCTAAAGCGAGGGGTTTGGCAAAATTTCGAGGATAGTGAGGTGAAACTGCTTCCCGGTGTTGGTGTTTGGATTTGGCCATAGTCGCGGAAATAGACCGACGTTAAAGAAACAAACACACAAACAAGGCTAAATGTTTTAGGTGTGTCACTTCGTTATTTTTGTTTAAAGTTTGTTTAGTTGCCTTTTATCAAAAACTTCTATTAAAAAGATTAGTATGTGCCAATTGTATAAAAGCATATATTTTTTGTTAGTTACGTTTGATAACATAACTATGGACCTTGTATGTACCTGCATTTTTTAGTTTTTTTTTTCAAGTTTTATTTTACCATTATCTTTAGCAAAATGTATCTTATGCAACCGAAAAAAATTATATACTTGACCACATACAAGAAATAAATTTAGTGAACAGTTCCGTTAGTCTTATTTTTTTAACAGTCAATATATTCCGATAGTTCCTAAAAACGTAAAATTTACTTATATGGGTATTTGTTTCTTATTTATTTATTTGTATTTTACTTTGTTCCAAAGTTTACTCGTTTCTTCTGAAATCTAAAAAAACTGTGGAAACTGAATAAATAATAATTTATTATACCTATAAAGCACCTACTTTTAGTAATATTATATTTACGTTATGGCAATAATAATAAATTGGTGGACTTTCTGTCACGAATACATTGGAATAAATATATCGTATGTATGGTATTTCCAGTTTTATAACAACAATTCAGAATTGCACAGATTATCAGCTGTTTCCGTGGACAAGCCCAATTAAATGACGTTATAAGTTATCTACAAACTCCACAAATTACTAACGATTAAACGGTATAATAATCTAACGTACAATACATAGCTTTTGGCTATGGCTATACCCAACCCAGACGTTGCGTTCTAACGAATCCCCCCTTTTCACTTGTAACTGGCGCATACGGAGCGCCAACAAAACGTCACATGGCCGAAGCCGCTATATATACAGCTTTCACCATATTAAACGATTCAGACTCTTCACGGGGTTCGAGTTTGAGTTAAAGAGGTTGTTTGGCTATATTTTAAAGCTAGGCCCTCGATTTACGAAAATTCATTCTAGTCAACTTTAAAAGTAATCAGAGTGTAAAGTGGATTGTTTGAGTTTTTTCAAAAGACTTTGATTTTCGTGAATTGAACAGTGCTGTGATCTGTGCATACTGAGTTCGCACTTACAAACAAAAAGATCGTTACGTGTTTGTCAGTCAGTGACTTGTGTTTATTTGGCATCAAAAGTCCTTCTGAGCTCTTCGGAGTTTAGAAGTCTAACGGCATCAAAATAGCTATCTTTGGTTTTTCATTACGGAGCCCGAAAGATAAAATGGTGGGCAGTAACGGTACAATGATTGCTATCCGTCTTGTTCGCAGCAAGTTAAGAAAGCGTGAAGAGCATAGTAACAGCGTTCACCCAGCGGATGTAGTTCTTCAAACCGCACCTGTGACAACAACACAGCCAACGGCCCCACAGGCCCTCCAACCCGATGCCCTGGCCTACCGAGGAGAATTTCTTTGGCAATACCGACCGCAGCATCCTCAGCCCATGTACAGCAATGATCAGGTAAAATTCAAGTTCATACCCTTTACTAAAATAAATCTGCCCTCAAGATTTATTTTTTTACTTTAGGAGCACCTATCTAGATGGAACGCACGTTCATTATTATTTTGTTAACATTGTTGATGATATAGCTTCGAAAATCATCTATATATATATATATATATATATATATATATATATATATATATATATATATATATATATATATATATATATATATATATATATATATATATATACACATTCATCATTCAAACAGTTATTTAAGATTAATTTACATATTAATTATGCAAGGAGGTTGAAAATCGCTTAAAGCATCTGAATAGTTTTAGCATCCATATGACTTAACAGTAGGTCAATTCGTTAAAATAAAATTCAAGGATCATTCAATTTAATTAAATATAATTTGCAACAGTCTCTCATTCAATTCAATTAAATTTGCAACAGTCTCCTGCAAAATTATTATTGAAAGTTAACATTGGCCATGGCAAAGTTTTGTAATAACTTAAGTTACTTCGAAACATTTTACTATGTATTTGTCATTTCTGATGTTAGAAGCAGGAGCAGAAAAGTATTAGATGTGTAAAAGTTTTTTTGTTGCTAAAGGCTTCTTAGTTCGGTTTAAAAGACCCTCGTCCTTTTTATTTAGAGACTGTGTAACCTTGTCAAGTAAAGGTAATGTATAAACGAACAGCTATTCAGAACCGAATTATTTATAGAATGGAAGGCTGGCTGCACGGCTGCGGCTGCAGTACCGGTAGTGTAGGCGAACGAACTTATCCCTTGTTTTGTCTGGGTCTTGATCCCCATTATGTTTGATTGCATAAACGTTCATAAAATTACCGAAGATGATTACTATACACTATACCTATAGTCTAGTAGCATTGTTTTGATAGACCTTTTTACTAAATTTTATAATATTTTAACATCCGATGAAAGTTCATTGACATTATGTTATTGATCTTTAAAGCCCTTCGTGTAGACACGTGTTGCAGGCGTAGAGTATGCCACTGCACTCATGGTTATAAATTCAGACTTGTATTTGCTTTATAATCACCCCTTATGCGTAGAGAGATATACAATTTGCATTATTATCTCACTGAATTTACCGGTTTTTTGACATAGGTATTTACTCAGAATTCTTTACTGAATTGTTGATTTTTTTGCAGGATACGCTTGTGCATAACCTTCCAGCGGAAAGACCGGGGTTGGTCCGCGGTTTCCGGAAAAATCTTGGTGGTCGTTGGAGGCGTCTCGTGAAGAGGAAGCCCCCGACAGAAGTTTACACCATTCCAGCAGAGCTGAAGCCACAACTAAAGCAGATTTATGTTTATTAAGTTTGATAGTCAAGATTTTTTATTTAAGACTTGGCCGCGCCTGGTTAGTGCTCTGCTTGGTCATGGCTATGGTCTGCAAGTAAACTTCCTCTGGACTCCAGCTTGAAGCCTGCTGTGACCTCCAGAAAACGATGTCGGCCTTCCTTCATGAGACTGATTAATATTAAAAAGTTTTATTATTAGTATACTTGATCTTCACCCTGGCTAGGGGTAGTTAGTTTAGATGCTACCTATTTGTATATATTCTTGTAATTATACTGTTAGGTTAGTTCTGAAGTTGTACGCGTGAACTTATCGTTTACATCATCCATCTTCTATCACAAAACCTATAAAATAATGTGATCAATATTAATTTTTATTCTCTTAACCGCACAAACTCTTCCGATTTATCCGGATCGATTTCTGTGCTGATATTTTTACATTTTAGATAATTTCCAATGCGCTTTCTAGGTAAATTGTAGTTTAATAAATAAACTTTTGACTCACATTGAGTCGACGTATTCAATGAATGTTAATTCCACATATTTGCATTCATGTATGTCCAATTTTCGCTGTCGAACAATTGTTGTTTTAAGAACTGTAGCTCGTGAGATCAGGCCTCAAGCTCCTCACATTACTAGTCAAAATGTAATTGTTGTAGGATGATCAGTAGCTTATTTTTGAGATTCCAGCAAATATTTCAGTATTATGTATGTATAATTTATTGCCTTAATTTATAAACAATGCAAATCATGTAAAGCTTTTTTGAAATTTTACTGAATTAACAAAAGAGAATCAGTTACCTACATACAGGCTAAATATTCTAACTTTATCACATATGTAAAACAATAATTGTAATAATAAAGTGAAGTTGTTACTTTTGAAATCTTAAATTTTAATTTATACCTGATCCTTATACCATGTTTTTTAATGTACTTTTTTTTTTAATTTTTACTATACATATGTAAAATAATAGTATTATACTGAACCTCTCCAACTAAAATTAACTGCTGACTTCAAATCATATTGAAAATCCTATAATTCAATACAGTACAATTGCAAATTTTAAAAATAAAAATTTAATTGCATCACACAGACAGCTCTCTTTTAAGAAAATTCATCATTGTTACTTCTAGCCAATTTTCGTAGACTCAAATTTGCCATGAAATTTTTAATTTAAAAAACATTTCTTCAAATGAGCGGGAATTGGACCGCCAAACAACTTCCAGGGTTAGTTAAAAATTTTATTTTCGATATATATATATATATATATATATATATATATATATATATATATATATATATATATATATATATATATATATATATATATATATATATATATAATGTATTATATTTATTTAGTAAAATTGGGTACCTATCACACAATAAGTCTAAGACTTGTACTTTGATTTAACTTGACACATATGTTCCTTATGACAAATCACTTGGATAAGTTCATTAGGCAGAAAAATCGGACAAGTTTTCCGGGAAAGTTTTCGATTTCGATTCAGAAAAGTTTTATATTTTCGAAAATAACAAAGTTATTTTAATACAATTAGGTACACATGGTGTCTTTGTAGAGGCTATAAAATGTCAAAGTTTTCAGCTTTGACAAAAGTAGAGTTACAAACATCTCAATTTTTTTTTAGAAAAAACTTTTGTATCTTCTGAAATAAAAACGTTATATATAATTAAATTTTGTACGTACGTCGCCTTGATAGATATTATAAAACTCATTGAATTTTGAGTTTCCAGCTTTACCGGAAGTCGAGCTATAAGCATTAGAAATATTGTTTGCTACTTCAAATGACCCATGTAGGACACAAGACCAAAAGATTTTCCATGATAAACCCATTTAATTAAATTTTGTAGCCTAAAGAAAAGTTATTTTGAGTTAGGAAACCGAAAACTGTAAAACATATTTAAATTATCAAACAAATTTTGAAAGTTTTGTGCCCAAAAGAAGCTGAGATCTTCAGACCTAATTTCTTTACTCCATGGTTACATACCTTGTCATATTAAGCAACTTATTAATTTTCTCTGACCAACGTCAACTGTGGAATGCAAATGATGGGTGTCCTTTACTTTTTGGTAAAAACAGTTTTACTTACTTATTTTGTTCAATTTTTTATAAAGGGAGACAAGAGTCAAAATGAAAGTTAAACAATCTCCTTAGAATATACAGTGTATCTGCAAGTCTGGACCAATCACAGAGCGCCAAGCAAATTTTTGATTTGTCGCACATAAACGTCAAAATTGGAGATTTTAAACAAACATTCTGGAATTGATGCGGTTTATGAAGAGCAAATATTCCATGAAATATTTTTATAGCAATGTCTTAAATTTCTGTTACTCTCGATAATCTGTTCCACTCTTATTCTTGTTTACCTGACTTAAATATTTGCAGAAAATGCATTTATAATTAACGCTCCCTGCGATGTTTTGGCGTCAGTTGCGAATAGTGCCGATAATATAAATGTAACATGATAATTTCGAAACGAAGATTCGGAAACGAATTATCTTTACGAAGAAGAATTATTGCAAAAAACGTGCTCTACTAGCTGTCAAATATCTGTTTAATAGCTACTTGCTTTCATCGGGGAAATGAATTTTCTGTATATATGTTATGTATTAACTATTTAACCAGCAACTTGCTGCATGCAGACTTTTTTCATTTTTGTTTTGCTTAAATTATCACTGACGAATTTTATAAGAGCTATAATGTTTACGAAATTGATGACCAAGAAATCATTAAAAAACATATTTAAAAATAGTTTCCTATCACATGATATTCAGTTAGATATGATAGGCGATATCTAAAAACATGTTTTGGTGACCTATTGACCAATTGTTGAGCTTGTACCGGCCGTGATTTTCATTACGTTAGTCGCTCAAAATTTGGATGTTTTTGAATTAATAGATAAAAATTTGGTTTGTCTGTTGTTTTGATGGCAGTAGATAACTATGTTTGAAATAAATCAGGCAATTTTTAAGAGTTTCTACATATATTTATTTTTTCTAAGTGGTAAAAATAATATTTTTCAATGGCAATAATGTAGGGATTCTTATTTGTAAGGTTTAAAACCTTGAACATGTTTTCAAACTATCAAAAAAGTAATTTCAATTAATTAAAAAAAAACTAATAAATAAATTCATTTTTTACACTAACTTATATTACAAATTCCCAGCCAGTAACCTAATTTGCCATTATTCAAATACTTTAATTCTGGTATACAGGCTGGCCACTTTTAACTGCCTCACTGTTGGAATTTACCAAACCATGAAAGATTACACAGTCGGTTAAGATACAAAAAACGTGTGCCATTTTATGCTTATTTATAATATGAAGACACATTTTGAATACATCCTATCATTACTGAAATTTCCTGAAAAAAAACTTAAAACTTGTATTTTCTTATTTTTTTAATATGTAATATATTATCAAATCGACTGTCGCTAAAATTGTATGATATCCGTAACTAGTTCAGAGGTATCTGACGAGTGACTTCGAAATTATCTAGGCCTACTAGATTTTGAGTTTCCATGGCCAAGTTTTGTTTTTCTTATGGGCGTCATATTGTATTTTCACACCATTGGAGGAAGTAAACAATTATGAATCCAACTACTTATGTATCACACATGTCTCATCTAAGTTAATAATTACCTTTAAGCCGGATACAAAATTTCATACACAAATCACGTTGCCATGGCATGCCATGGATTTAGATACCCTCAACCCTCAATTTAAAATTTCATTATCACGAATTAAATTACAATGTATAATTAAATGGCAGCCTCAATGGTTCAGTGGTAAGGACGTTTGTCTCTGTACCCAAGCGTCCTGGGTTCTATTCCCAAGAAAAGCGTCAAATTATTTTTGAATACATACTGTAAATAATCACAAACCGAGGGTGTGAGATTGTGTTCGAGCAAGTTGAAAAGCTACACGTTCCGCCCTTTAGAGGGGGCGTACAGCCCTCGGGCCGGAATACCTTGCAATTTTGTGCACGTTAAAGATACCCTCTCTTCTTACACAAAGGGGTTCGGTACAATTTCAAGAATAGTGGGGTGAAACTGCTTTCTGACGTCGGTGATTGGCCATAATCGCAGAAATGGGCCAACGTTAAAAAACAAAATACAAATACAAAAATATTGAATTAAATTAATTTAACATTTGAGGAGAGTCGAGTAGTATCATTCTGACATTGGCCAGTAATTCGTTGCGTTACACACATATAACATTGAAAAGGTAGGTGGACGCCTATTTGTATGTTTTAATAGTATTATAGTAGCCTTTGAAACAAACTCATGATTAATAGTGAATTGAATGTTCTATGCCCTTTTATCGACAGGAGTGAGTCATCATCATAAAGTAGCAGTATCTTAATAATCTGCCATTCGTTAAGAAGAAAACTGTAACAACCACAAGTAACATTTATTTATCACAAATTCAGAACAATTTAAAATCACAATGAAAACTAGTTCTAAATACAAATACTGGAAAAATTACCCTTATAAGATTTTGGGAAAAAGACAAGTATTGACAATTAGTTAAAATTAAAAACATAATACTACCTCAAAAACAGTTTAATTATCGAATTACCTAATTTGTTCAAAATATGCACCCTGATACTTAATATAAAGTGATGCTTGACGATCCATACCGTTCACGGTATTTCGTATCGTCTCCGGTGCTGTGGAAGGTTTCTTCTGATTCCTCATAGTAAATGATCTACAGCTTGGCTTAATCTATACAACGCTTTGTTTTTTGCAATTTCCCAGATAAAATAATCCGTTGTGGCCAATGTATAAGACCATGGGTCCCAATCCCTGAGGTTGACAATTGTTGCCTTAAATCCTCAGTGACAATTTGTGCATTATGAGATCTCCATCTTGCTGGAACCACTTAAATGTAGTAAATCAGATGAGTCATGTGTGAAGCACAGTTGAATTTGCAATTTTTTACTCTATCTAATGGTGTGAAATTCCAATATGGTGCCGGTGAGAAAAATGAAAATTGGCCATGGAAACTGAAAATCTAGTTGGCCTAGATAATATATCTGTTTGATAGCTTGTAGCTTGTTATAGAAACTCACTAATTCTAGCGACATTCAATTTTATCAAATTAAAAAGATATAAAAAAATATGCAGGAAATATATATATATATATATATATATATATATATATATATATATATATATATATATATATATATATATATATATATATATATATATATATATATATATACATACATATATATATATATATATATATATATATATATATATATATATATATATATATATATATATATATATGGTGTATATATGTGTGTATAAACCTAAAAATGCAAACGGACCTTGATTTTGAGTTCTATGGACCCAAATTAGCGCTCACTTGAAGAATTTTTTGCCAAGTCTCTCCATTGATACCCCTCTTAGCCACTTTTATTAATGAAAATTAACTGAGAAGAACTTGTCTAACTATATTAAAGAAGTTTGGGGATCAAGAATATCTTTAGTGGGGTATTTAGCAATTTTTTTGTCTTATCTAATCACTCGTAACATCATTGTATTATCGTCATCACCGTCTAAGGCGCTGTTGCCTCGTCGTCGCAATCATGTCTCTGCCTCCAGTAGTTCTTTTGATTTTGGCTTCCGCACTCCAGCGACTAGGTTTTTCATAAGTTTTTGTCTTGGTCTATTTTTCCCCAAGTATGTGTTCGTCAAATAATATTGGAATGTTATTATGTCTTAGAAGATGTCCAACAAATTTTGCATTCCTCCTCTCCAATTTCTTTCAGTGACCATCTTTCTCTCACCTCTTCTAGGACACTTGTTTTTTGATCGGTGTAACTTTTCTGTCCATATTTCACGAACGTCTATTCTCATATAGTTCAGTTTTCCGCCCCATTTACTCCAACACTCCATTCGTATGGCCTGTTGAACAGCTTTAACAGGTTCAAGCTAAAATGGTAATACTAAGAAGAATATTTCGTATATTCCATTTGTTATCACGGCTCTCATTTTGAGTTCTTCGCTATATCTACCACCATTCGTAATAATACATATCTCCAAAGTAGGTGAACATTTCTAGTTGATCAAGTTTTTGTCGTTTAGCTTTTTTCTCCATTTTCGTAGTCCTATTTGTACTTATCCTCATTACTTTTGTTTTCAATTTTAAATTTTGAAGTGTCTTAATTCACACAGCATCATTTCCGTTGCATTTCTTTTTCTGTTTCTGTTGTCAGTGCTGTCATCTACGTCCCTTGTGCAATAAAACTGTTGTAGATGTATTTTCACAATAATAATAATAAAATGTATTCAAAAAGAAAGATACATACCTGGTTTGTTTTTCTTAAAACCGGCAATTAAGGAATAAATGAAGAAAGACACCCACGAAGTACTTAAATGTACTTATTAGTGAGTTCAAAACATATCCATACTCGCCAAATTTTAACATCCATCGGAAAACGTCCGTCCCCACTCCCCTTTATTTATCCCCACCCGCTATCCACCAGATTTCCCCAGAGCAAATCAAAAAAATGTCCAACGATAACAACAAGTCACTAGTTCTACTTCGCAAAAAAGGATAAGCAGAAAAAAACACTTACAAAACACCCAAACAAAAAAACAACAGAAAAGAGGGCAACACACATCTGTCAAAACTGTGCTAGGACAACACTTTTCTTCACTTCCCTTCATCAGTCTCCCCCATCCCTTTATTTTTTTCCACAAATATAGGCCAGTCTTAAGACCTGCGGAGGAGAGTCCGTACGTTAGCATCCACTTCCCGATCAATCTTTTTCTATAAACTGTTAGTGAAACACTACGTTTTACTTTGTTGGGGACTAGGTTATACAATCTTTGCCCCAGGTAAGTATGACCTCGTTGTCCGATATTTCTGTTATACTTGTCTCTTCTACACTTACTTTTGTGTCTCGTATTATAATCATGACTGAGGAGCGCCAACCTGCCAGGATGTTTTTACACCTGTTGGTGGTATTGCTTTGAAATACAGTTTCCTACAGTCGAGTATTCGCGTTTCCCTGAAAAGATATTCACTCGGGCAAGTAAGAGGTTTCTGATGATTTTTAGCATCTATTTCTTGCCATATACACCCCCTTAAATACACTGTGCCTCGACCACCTGTACCATATTTATTTTATCTATAAATAAATATGGCAATAATTAGCGTCCTTGCCGCACACCTTTTCTTATTTTAGCCTTAATTTCATATTTATATGTATTATGGTATTTTGTTTTTTGTATAGACTATGGATAATGTGACCATCCTTCCAATACACCACTGCTGTCGCCATTATGTAAAACAATATTTTCCAATCTACATTATCAAATGCTTTTTCAGGTTCACAAAGCAAGCGAGATATCTCATTTTTTACAAGGATCTTTCTCCTAATGTTTTAAGCACTGCTTCTTTATAATGTTCAGTTGAATCTAAAATGGAACTGATCACTCAAGGAGCGCTCAATTTTGCTGCTTTTTAGATGAACCGCTTCAACTGCTTAGGTCATTAGCGGGATGGGTAATGGAACAGTATGATATGGTAAGATATTTTTAATTCGCCCTCAGACAGAACAAATTAATTTTGACGTACCTGGGCCGCGAACCCAGTTTGGTAACGGACATGTCAAAGCTGACAACCTGACGTTAGCTGGTTTTCAAACAACCACGTCGTCTCCTTTTGCGTCTTATTATGTTCTCTGGAGTCAGAGAGTTATGGTTGCGATGACAAGGCTACATCGCCTTCACACTGTATGATGGTGAAGATTATACTTTCACCATGACGCCACATTACTTTATAGTGTGCTGGTTATGTTTTCTCGCATTCACCGCTCTTTGGGTGGCAAACTTTTTCATATTTTCTTATAGTTAACTTAAATATAATGCTGTTCATATGCTTGTAGTAAATGAAAATGGTTCAAGCGTGCGATGATTATTCTAATCATAAGAAAATAGAATAAGAATAAAAATTGAGAAGTGGTTGGATAAAGCTCAGTTAGGATTTAGACCTAGATGAAGAGCTAGGGAGCAATACCAACTCTTAGGGCAATAGGAGACTTGAGAAAAATAGAGATACCCTTATTGCTTTTATAGACCTGGAAAAAGTAGTCGATAATGTGGATTGGAAAATATCATATCTATAATTTAGAGAGCTGGATTGGATTGGAGGGATAGGCACGTTATTCTTAATCTATGCAAAAATCAATAATAGATTTAACGAACATGAAACTGAAAATAAGATAAGGAAAGGTGTACAACAATTTATGGACGCCCATTATCACCATATTTGTTTAGTTTATTCATAGAAACGACAATAATAACTTGGACGAAGCAAAAACGGTTCTGCTGCATAATGTACGCAATGACAGCGCTGATGGGAGAAACGGAATAGGGATTACATAGGACGCTGAGTGTGCTGCAAGGTGCATTAAAGTGAATCAAACTACATGTCAATTTGGAAAGATAAAAGTAATGGAGATAAGTGGGGATAGGACTGCAAAGAAGGATGTAAAGCTAAAAGGTCAACAACGTGACCTTGGGAGTATTATTACCGATGATGGTAGATGTAGCAAAGAGCCGAGGAGGAGGATAGCGACGACACAGCACTCATTTAATAAATAGGTACTTTTCTCACTACAACCATTTTAACAGAAAAACAGGTTAATCAAGTCGTACGTATGGAGTGCGGTAGTGTATGGGAGCGAACCTCCAAACATTCACCAAACAGGACATTTAGGGAATGTAAACATAGGGAGAAGGCACATATTCACGATAGAAAGATGAATAAAAGTGTGTTGGAGAGAAGAGAAATGCTTGCTAAAAATTTGAGAGGATAAAGGGAAAGTTTATTGGACATATCATGTGAGATAATAACTTTTTTACAGCATTATTCGAAGACACATATTAGAATAAGTGGGAAAATGTAGGCTAAGAGAAAGACTTTTGGAAAACCTGGCATAATTGATTAAGCGTGAAAGTGAGAATGAAATGAATAGAGCTGCTGGAGACAGCGAATCATGGTTTCGACGATAAATTAGCAAGTCATTAGTTTTATTTCGCAAAAAAGGATAAGCAGAAAAAGCACTCGCACAACACCCAAACACAAAAACAACAGGAAAGAGGAGAACATACATCTGTCAAAACTGTGTCAACGTCCTTTACCTTCCTTTGTCAGTCTCCCTCATTCCTTTCTCTTTTTCCACAAATATAAGCCAGTTTTAAGATGAGCGGAGGAGAGACCGTAAGTTAGCATCCATTTCTATTAATTATATTGTCAACTCTATCCTATGTTATAGGGAGCGAGCAACCATTGACTAAATCTTTCTCTGTAACTTGTTAGTGAAACACTGCTTTACTTCGTGGGGGACTATTGTATTTATCTACAAGGAATAAATTACTTCCCAGCGTATTAAACTATCTATACTATGATTCTATAGTAACTAGCTCCACCCACCGGGCGGCAGTATTTCAACAGTTGCCAATTAATTGTATGAAAACTTTTCAACTAGCACATAATAATTAAGTGGGTAATTAATGAAACTGCGGCAGATAATATACTGAATTGTTGTGGTTTGTCAATGACAAATGCAATAGCTAACTGTAGCTAAAGTCACTTAAATATATTTCTCTAATATTTAGGACCCTAGTTTGTGAAAATTGCATTTAAAGGAAATAATTAGGCTCTAAACGTATGAAACACATTATCTTGATTACCTAGTACCCAACTCAATCCACCAGTGTATCGGTGATTATCAATTAATTTAATGGAAACTGCCAAGAGCTGTTCTTTAAATGATTTGATAGTAAAATTGTAACAATTGGTTTGTAAAACTGCCAGATGCTTTATTGAAAAAATTACGTACCTATAATAGTTCTACAGGCTCTGAGCAATCCGTTATTTTAAACGCCTTTGGTTTTACCATTAAGTTATAACTAGTATATATCATTTCCTCTAGTTAAATTGTAATTGCCAACGATAAATGCAACTGTGAGTCAATAGAAGAATAACATCAAAAGATAAAGATATAATTTTGTAGTCAATGAAAATGTCGCTAATTCATGGGTTATGCATACCTCTATGCAGGATCATGAACTTCTTACAAAATGTGATCATACTTTTATCAAACGATCTTTAAAAGACGGAAGAAAAGAAACAAAGGAAATTGTGTTTGCCAAAATTGCTCAAAAATAATCTCTTCCAAAGTCTATGACAAGTTAATAGAATTCTCTTATACAAAGAAAAATGGAATAGTCACTGCTAGAAAATAAGACATAATATAAGCTTTGTTGTTAGTCAATGGGTACTTTACCACTAGCCACTGTACTTACCACCTTCCGTTAGTACCCTCTACCGGATATTTTTGAAGGCGTTAATTAAATAAGATTTTTTTTGCTGTTGTCAGATAGGGAAGTTTGTTATCCTGAGTACAGGTACCTGTGCTGTGGGTTAAGCCAATTCATTTTATAGTTAGGCATTGAATAAAGTTAGAAAAATATTTGTGAGTGATTAGTTATTTGCAGTTCATTAATGGATTCAGTACAAACTCCAGATGAATTGGCCGATTTTATTTATAGATTCCCTGGAGCCATAACTAGCTTAGATAAACATCGTCCATGAAAAGGACTGCAGTTGTAAGCATAACTAAGTAGTCAATAGTATTAAGCTACTTGTTTCATTGAATAACTATAGAAAATGTTCACCGTCCTAGTGTTAAAATATACCATTAGATGTAGCACTTAATAATATGAATTCATTATATTAAAGCAAGAAACATTGTCTTATTAAAAGTAATACACATTTTACCTTTATAAAATAGAAAAACGCATCACAAAAGATTCTTTTTCTACTTTTCAAATAATGAAACACAACCTAGATTATGCATTTAATAATTTTCGTACATGAATTATAAAATATGGTTTAAGTATTTATGGTAGGTGCATAATTTATGGTGTATTAGTACGTTTTTATGTAACTACCATAATTTATTAACAATTTTAGAAACGTTTGTTAAACGTCTAACTAAAACCAAAAATAAATCAGTTACTAAATGGGTGAATTCCACTTGATTTTCGTGCATTTATATTAGTCACCCAGACAATCTAATCGGTGTACCTTGTATCTACTTACCATTTTAGTGAATGTTCACTAATGAGCCTAAACGAGGCCCCCTGGAACACATATTCGCGGTCCATTTCAATTTTTATATGTTATATATATATATATATATATATATATATATATATATATATATATATATATATATATATATATATATATATATATATATTGTCACAGCGAACACTCTGGAATGACATTTCTAGAATAGACCAGAAGTGACAGGTGTAGAATAGTGTGAAACGTCTAGAATCTCTATAGACAGTATAAATAGACGAGCGGTGCGCAGAGTAAGTTAGTTTAGTATTGAATAAGGTGGTGTAGAAAAGTGATCATAGAGTATTAAGCGAGTCAACAGTAAGTGTTGGTGTATAAGAAGCGATCATAGAAGGCGATAGTGGAATATAGTTCTATGGACATTTAATAATAGAGAAGAGAAATATTTTAGTTGACACTGGTGTTGGAAAATGGTTGATAATAATAAATTAGTAATTTTAAAAGCTGTGTTTTGTTAATCAACAAATCCAGAGCCCCGTAGAACGTAACAACTAGTGTCAGAACTGGGATATTCAAGCTGCTAGGGGAAGTATTTTCCAGAATATTCGTTGAACAACGTGGAAATTTCTAGAATCTCTGGAAGATTAGTTTTAGCAGTAATTCATAACTGGTTGTGTTCTTGAAATAGAGTAAACTGTGTACCAGCTTAAAGTACGTTATGCGACAGCCAATATGGACGCCTTGCTATTGAAATTTATTAAAGAAATGAAAGAAGAGGCCAGAAAAAGAGATGAAGAAGCCAGAAAAAGAGATGAAGAGCTTAAAGAAGAGCTGTCTCTTTCAAAAAGCAGTCAAGTACTTAGGCCATATTATCACCCCAGATGGAGTCAAAACCGACCCAGAGAAGACAGGCTGTATTATGAACTGGGAAATTCCAACCAATGTACATCAGCTGCGAAGCTTTCTGGGCCTCTGCATGTATTACCGCCGTTTTGCAAAGGGGTTTGCTGACATCGCAAAACCTTTGCATAGACTGACGGAAGAGAAGACACCTTTCATTTGGACCAATGATTGTGAAAAAGCATTCGAGACACTAAAACGGGCTCTCTGTTCATCCCCGATTCTGACATACCCCCAGCCTGGTCACAGGTTTATTGTGGACACGGGCGCGAGCAATGTTGGTATTGGAGGTGTTTTTTCGCAGGAACAGGGGGGCCAAGAGAACGTTGTAGGGTATTTCAGCAAAGCCCTGTACAAAGCAGAACAGAACTACTGCGTGACGAGGAAAGAACTTCTAGCCATTATCGAGGCGTTGGAGCATTTTCACAAATATCTATATGGTCAAGAATTTCTCCTGAGAGCAGACCACGCTTCCCTACGCTGGCTTCTTCAATTTAAAAACCCAGAGGAGCAGATGGCGAGGTGGCTTGAACGCCTTCAAGAGTACAATTTTACCATCTAACACCGCCCTGAACGACAGCACGGTAATGCCGACACCCTATCTAGGAGCTCTTGCCCACCAAAATGCAAGCATTGAATCACTGCCGAAAACAAAGAAGAATTGAATCTCGAAGTGAGTAGGAGGACAACGGTGCAACCCGTTAACCGATGGGACCCGCGGAGGTTAATTGAGGACCAAAAAGAAGATCCTGATATCCAACCAATCTACAGATGGAAGGAAACTTGCCACGAAATACCCACTTGGTCAGAAGTTAGTGATAAAAGCGTTTCCAGCAAAAGTTACTGGGCCCAGTGGGACTCCATTGTAATCAAAGGTAATCTTCTGGTCAGGAATTGGGAGTCAGAAGATGGTACCCGCATATTGAAGCAAATAATCCTTCCGCGGCCAAGAGTTAGGGAGGTAATCAAGCAGATCCATGGCGGGGCAGGTGGAGGCCATTTAGGCGTAAAGAAAACTTTGGAAAAAGTCAGAGAACGTTTTTATTGGTTACGATGTAGAGCTGATGTGGAATAATGATGCAACACCTGCCAAGCGTGTGCATCCAGTAAGGGGCCTAAATCAAAAACCAGGGGGCGAATGAAGCAGTACAACGTGCGAGCTCCTTTCGAAAGAATTGCAATCAACATAGATGGCCCTTTCCCTAGAACAGACGCAGGGAATCGCTATATGCTTGTAGCCATGGATTATTTTAGCAAGTGGCCAGAAGTGTTTGCGTCTTGAATCAAGAGGCCACCACCGTCGCAGAAGTATTAGTGAATGAGTTCTTCTGTAGATTTGGCGCACCACTAGAGCTCCATTCTGACCAAGGACGCAACTTCGAGTCGGCTGTATTCCAGAAGGTTTGTGAGCTTATGGGAATCAGGAAACGAGAACTACACCCATGCACCCTCAATCTGACGGAATGGTGGATAGATTCAATGCTACTTTGGAGTCCCACTTAAGAATATTTGTCTATGAACAGCAAACGGATTGGGACAGGCACATTCCACTCTTTCTACTGGCATACCGCTCAGCTGCACATGAGACTACCGGACATACACCAGCCAGCGTGGTTTTTGGACGAGAGTTAAGACTTCCTCCTGATCTCGTATTTGGAAAACCCACAGATGCTCCACGATCAACTGATGAATACATAAAAGATTTGGAAAGAAGAATAGAGACCATCCACTCTGCTGTCAGAATGCATAAGAAAGCGACCGCATGAAGACCCGTTATGACGTGCGAGCTAATTCAGCTAGTTTTAAAGAAGGAGATCGTGTGTGGTTCTACAATCTAGTACGACGGAAGGGATGGTCACCGAAACTACAGAAATTATAGGAGGGTCCTTATAAGGTGGTCAAAAGGATCAATGTCGTTGTCTATCGCATTCAGAGGAGCCCGAAGAGCATGATGAAGGTGGTCCATATGCACAGGCTTACGCCATACCAAGAAATTTCAGAATTCGACCGGGACGATCGTATATAAGAGGGGGGAAGTGTCACAGCGAACACACTGGAATGACATTTTTAGAATGGACCAGAAGTGACCGGTGTAGAATAGTAGAATGTGGAATAGTGTAGAACGTCTAGAATCTCTATAGACAGTATAAATAGACGAGCGGTGCGCAGAATAAGTTAGTTCAGTATTGAATAAGGTGGTGTAGAAAAGTGATCATGGAGTATTAAGCGAGTCAACAGTAAGTGTTGGTGCGAGAGAGAAGCGATTATAGAAGACGATAGTGGAATATAGTTCTATGGACATTTAATAATAGAGAAGAGAAATATTTTAGTTGACACTGGTGTTGGAAAATAGTTGATTATAATAAATTAGTAGTTTGAAAAACTGTGTTTTGTTAATCAACAAATCCATTGAGCCCTGTAGAACGTAACAATATATATATATATATATATATATATATATATATATATATATATATATATATATATATATATATAGTTACATCCCTGTATATTCTCCACATCATACAAAATACGACGAACCCGGAAACCATGCATCATCTGTTTAGTGACTTATGTAAGAGTGCTGATTGAGACATTCGCGTTTATGTTAATTCTATAGAACATTATTTCATTCAATCGCTGTAACTTTAGTTGTTCACATGTTGTTTTGAATCACATATTTTATAATTGATTTTAGATTGTAATAATTGTACCACTTAAATAAATAAATTAATTAATTTAACAATCACTTACGAAAAAACGTAATTGGCGCTGCTAGTGAACAGTATTGTACAAGGAGGCCTATATTTTGCAAGCTTTAAATCTTCGTAAAATTAGTTTCGATCTTTTTTTTTTAAGTTTATGTGCAACATCCACACCTGGTGCAAATCAATCCATACTGCCAGAGGAAAATCAGTGAGAAACCAAGACCAGAAGTACCCATGAGCTTCCTGTGAGTTTCCTCCAATATTTTTATCTGTGCATTGATATCTTATCTATTTTACATTTATACTCTACATAATTTTGTTCAATAATTCATATTCGCGCTCTATCTTTCAATTCACCCTGTAATACGTAACAACCATTACTTGTTCATGTATGTTGTGTAATGATAAGAGATAAATCGCTTATTAGGAAAAGATAACCTATATTAGAATTAGAGGAAGACAATTTTAATCAATTAAGTTTAAATAATTTAGAAATGCCAAATAATCACTTTGCCGAATTTTCACAAGCTGCTATCATGATCCCCGAATATTCCGGTGGACAGAAGCATCTTGCTTATTTTATTAAACAGTGTTAACTTTATATTACTAGTTATAGAAGGCCAGAAGCCGAAACACACGCAAATCGAATGTTACTGGAATTTATAAAAGCTAAAATCACTAGTAACGCTCGTGACGTGTTATAATATAATATAAAATTTGCTTTAAAAAATCAGTTTTCAGACCCCCGTTCCGAAAATCTTTTATTTAATGATTTAAATACTAGCTTTATCACTAAATCACAAACTATACAGAAATATTCCAATTTAATAAAAAAAAGCTAAAGATCTTAATTGAACATGTAGATATACAAGATTTAGTTAACGATGTAAAAACTTACAAAAAAGAATTTTACCAACAAAATGCAGTGGCAGCATTTAAAGAGGGTGTAATAGAACCTTACTTCACACATCTTAGATTAGTTACTGTTAATACTCTTGATTCACTTATGTTAGAATGTAATATGATAGATAACGAGATTATACAGTCGAATTTCATTAATAGCCTGAGAATCAAAAATACTACGAAAACAAATCATAACACACCTGTACAACATAGATAGACGTATACCCGAAAACCAATATTTCCAGAATTTTCCCAAATTTACAACAAACCACAACAAATCACACAACAAAGGCAACCGTTTCCTTCTCAGCCAATTCCTAACATAAGACCCTTTCCAAATTTTAATAGAAATATACAACACGCTTCAACTCAATTAAGTAGAGAAACGACACCCATGTCAATAAGCAACCAAACTCCCTTAAGAAATACACGACAAATGTCCCAAAGAAACCACTTTATACCCCAATCTAGGCTCACGTTTCAACATCAAGAACTCTTTAACCAAGAGAACCTACCACTAGATCATTCTGACGAATGCCCTTATGATGACCAACCCTCTGACGAAAATATAGAGCCACTAGAATTTCCTGAACCAACTGAAACTTTTACAAATTACAACACCAATCCAAATCGGGATTTTCACGAAACAGCCTCGGAAAACTAATCTGTTTAGATATAAATAATATTGTTAATATCCCTAAATCACCGTTTTTGGTTATACCAAGTCTAAATTTAAAAGTATTGATTGACTCGCGCGTCAGATAGTATCATAAATCCAGGACCGGCTTACGAGTTATTTAAAAAAAATATTTATAAGGAACCATTTTCAATGAAATCAGTTAAGCAGATAACCCATGGTGAAGACAACGTAAGGTATCCTATTTTACAAGAATTTAATATTAATTGCCAATTTCCAATGCGTGTCATGCAATGGCACCATCGATTTGACGCGCTTATAGGGTCAGCTCATCTTACAAAATTAAAGCGAAATATCGATTATAATAAACAAATTTTAACTCTAGGAAATCAAAAAATACCATTTTACCTTGAAATTAATCCACTGAATTTTACACCTTTCAAACAAATTTGCGAAAATTATGTATCAGTCCCTCCTATAAATATAGAAAAAGGCATAGTAGTTTTACCACGTATTGAAGAAACAAATGTTTTAATTTATGAGTCAATAGCTGAAGCAAAAGACGGATATTGTAGAGTGCCCATAATAAAGAAAAATCCAAATTCAAAATTTGTAGAAATACATTTTCAGGAACAAATAGATGTCGATCCATTACAAAATTACTCTGACGAACTATCTAAAATTTCAAAACATTTTGATGTAACAAAAGTTTTAGGAACAGATCATTAAATACAGAAGAATATGAAAAAGTTATTAATTTGTGTCGAAAGTATAATGCTATTTTTTATCATGAAGACTCAAATCTCTCTTTCAACAATGCAATTAAACATAAAATAAGAGCTAAAGACGATGAAGTTGTTCACACCAAATCATACCGGTACCCTTTCCATTTACGTGAAGAAGTCCAAAACCAAATTCAAAAACTCTTAGACAACAAAATAATTAGACCCTCAATATCACCCTACTCAAGTCCAATATGGATTGTCCCGAAGCGTCAAGACGCTTCTGGAAAAAAGAAATGGCGCTTAGCAGTCGATTACCGTAAACTTAACGAGAAAACAATTGATGACAAGTACCCATTACCTCGTATCGAAGAAATTTTAGATAATTTAGGACGCTGCTCCTATTTCACGACTCTCGACCTGGCACAAGGATTCCATCAAATTTAAGTGGATCCTGGCAGTATCAAAAAACAGCATTCTCAGTAAATAATGGCCATTACGAATTGATCCGCATGCCGTTCGGGTTGAAGGGGACTCCCAGTACCTTTTCACACCTAATGGATATTGTATTAAGGCCATATTTATACAAGTTTTGTTTCGTATATATGGACGACATTGTTATCTTCTCGAAATCCCTTCAAGGACACCTTTGTCACGTAAAAAATATATTTGATAAGTTAAAAGAGTGTAATCTAAAAATTCAGTTAGATAAGTCAGAATTTTTGCGTAAAGAGGTGGAGTTTTTAGGCCATCTGGTCAACTGTCCAAGGGATCAAACCGAACCCATCAAAAATAATTGCCATTCAAAATTATCCAATACCAAAGACGAGTAAAGAAATAAGTGCATTTTTGGGATTAACAGGCTATTATAGGCGCTTTATTCCAAATTACGATAAAGTAGTATTCTCCATCAATAAACATTTTAAAAAGGATACCAAGATAAATATTCACGACCCAGAATATGTTGACGCATTTCAAAAAATAAAAGAATTAATTACAAAGTCTCCTGTCCTAACCTACCCTGACTTTTCTAAACAATTTCATTTAACCACTCACGCAAGCAATATAGCTATAGGTGGAGTATTGTCACTAAATAATAAACCAATTGCGTTTTACTCAAGAACACTAAATTCAGCCGAGAGAAATTACTCGACCATTGAAAAAGAGGTATTATCCACAGTACAAAATACAAAACATTTTAGACCTTATCTCTTTGGGCAAAAATTTGTTATAGAAACAATCCCCTTGTTTGGCTATTTTCTATTAAGGAACCAAACTCTCGACCAGTTAAATGGTGACTAAGATTAGAGGAATTTAATTACAATATAAAATACAAAAAAGGCAAAGATAACGTAGTGGCTGATGCCTTATCGCGAATCGAAATTAACGCGATCTAAGACGACTTTGACTTGGAATCAATAATTATTAACGTAGACCCCGACGAAGACAGGGAAAAAGAAATAATTAACGAACTAGAAAACGACGCAAACAATGCATCTACTAGCACGACTAATGACCTACCTGAACGCAATGACTCACAGACACAACACTCGCCTGCAGAAAATCCAGTATTCAAAATACATATATCAGAAAATCCAGTCAATTATTTTTCCAGACTACTAATTTTAGATTACGGACCAAAATATGACACGTAAATTAAAAATATTCAAGTTTGAAACAATACATGTAAATGTTCAACTCAATTACGAATTAAGACAAATAAATGAGTTTTTGAAACAAATTATTGATCCAAAATTCACTTACGGAATTTACTGTAAACCTGATAGACTATTCAAATATTTCAATGCTGTTTCTTCAACATTATTTAATAGATGTGTTAAAATAATAAAATCTAACGAATTTTTACAAGACGTTGAAAAACAAGAAACTCAACAACAAATTATAGACGAATATCACACACGAAACCACAATGGCATTAACGAAACATATCAACATTTAAATCAAAAATATTTTTGGCCTAACATGAAAAATTATATAAAGGCTTTTATTAATAAATGCTCAATTTGACTTCAGACAAAATACGAAAGAAATCCGTACAAACCACCATTTTCAGGTCCCCTTCTAGCTAAACGTCCTTTTGAAGTGATACACATTGACACCTTCAGTTTCGATAATTGCAAATTCCTAACTATCATAGATTTACTCTCCAAATAGGCGCAGGCATATTATATAACTGATGGATCCGCAATAACTGTGTTAAATAAACTTCGACACTACCTTTCCCATCATAATAATCCCCTAAAAATAGTGGCCGATGCTGGCAAAAAATTTTTGAATACCACCCTTAAATAATACTGTAATTTATTTAATATTAATCTTCACATAACAACCCCCCAAAATCCGCACTCAAATTCACCAATAGAACGACTGCACTCAACTCTTGTAAAAAAATTGCGAATTCTTAACTTACAAAACCCACAAGAGAGGCCTACAACCATAATGATAACAGCAACCCTAATTTGCAACCGGTCTATTCATTCGACAATTGGTTATTCACCTTTTACATTACTATACGGCCCCTACGACGACTTACCGACAGTCACACTTGAAACTACCCTTTACGACGAATTTTTAGATGTGATCGTTGACGTTTATGAAATTCTAAGCATTTAAGATTTTTCTGCACCGACTTGTTGATTTTAATGGCAGTATATTTCCGAGATACGTATTATTTATTCTAGTTGGTAGCAAATTTTTGTTAATTGTAAGGTTATTATTTAACCCGAATCTAATTTTGCCATTATTTGTGACGAATTTTTCATTTAATTTTACTTCCACATCGTCAATACGCGTGGAAGTATGTATCGGTGACAGAAATTTCGAAAAAATGTTGTTGCTTAAACGTCGTAAACAGTGTCGAAACATATAGAAAACATGATTTGATAACAACATTGTTTTTTGGTTGTCAGTTTGTCTGTCTGCAAGTAGTCACAATAACTTTAGAACGAATTGGGATAGCGTCTTCAAAATTGCTACAGTTAGCACTTGACAAACAAACGGTTCGGATTGTTTTTATGTTATATCGCTCCGGGGGTAGGGGATCGTGATTTGGTGAAAATTGACATTTTTTCGTTAAAATAAAACGTTTAAGCGTCTGTTTATTAGAAAACTTAGTTTCATTAAACATCTGGTATTCTGCGCTGAAATTAAATTAGGGGTAAAATGTGTGGTGGTGGAATATCGATGACAAAAATTTTGAAATTCTTTTGCTAAAATTGCGTAAAATGTCATATTTTCTTTGTAGTCAAGTCATAGACCCTAAATTCGTTTCATGACAATGTCTTTCTAGGAGAGTAAATTATCACAGCGATGTGGACGTTATGATTAAATTTGCAGAACTACTTCAAGCGAACTTATGATAAGTTTACTTCGATTAGATATTTTAAAAACACCAGCGTTGCAATCGTTGTATTTCATTTGTACATGGAGACGGTCATGGCTGACTGAATATTACTACACCCCCGTAGTAGTCATACCTTGTGAAAATAAAACAATTAGGAGAATCCACCTTTAACCAAATAATGTCGTATTTGAAAGATTAAAGTTAAAATCAGATCATTTGTTTATATAAAAGACATTATTCCTAAATCCAACAGATACTAATGTAAAAACATCGTGCAATTTTTACATGGGACGGGCATTTTGGAAAAGGTAGAAATATGGCTCAAAATCTTATAACGGGAGAAAACGAATTATTTTGTGTTTGATTTTCAACTTCGAGTAACGGATGCCGTTTGGTCGTAATCTGTTTACATAACATATCTAGATGACTTTCTGAAACTGGCCGCGAAAAATGCTTATTTTTTTGAAATTATGTCAATATTTGTAAAAAATTAAAATCGTCATTTCGGTAACTGTATGTCACTTAGGTAACGCGTTACTGAAATGACACTGACAAGTTACCAAAATGATTTGTAAACTTGAGCGTGACGATACATGTTGAGAAGGTTTCTTAAAATTAACATAAATCACAAACAACTTTAAACGAACCAGATCAATAAATTTATTGAAAAATAAAATAGTTTTACGAAAATTTTACGTTAAAACCTGTAATAACTTAAAAGAATATTCATATAAAGTCATACACAAATACACTTTGCTTGAGATGTGCTAACAATTATAAATTGCAGGAATCACAAGTAAAACATTCATTAGTAATTCTTCCAAAAGATTTAGTGAGAATACAACTAGTATGATAAACTCGTCTGCAGTTTTTACATTTAACACCTAGATTATTGCTTCGTATTGAAAAAGTACATTTATAACATAATCCCACTGTAATGCTTTGATTTTTAAAATAACTAGAGTTTCCCTCTGATGTATTTTCTGGCAACATTTTATCAGATATCACAACGTTTGAAATTATAATTATGTCTTTCAAACTTTTACTTGAACATTCCTGGTCTGCTTTATTTGTGAGGAAGTTTTGAGTATTGATGCTGGATGTCCTCTTCTTACGCTTAGTACTGATATCTAAATTAAATGGTCAAGGAAACACAAAACAATATGAAAAAAAATGAAAAAACTAAAAAAAGGATACTTGCTATATTGTAGTTTTTCAAGTAAAAATGACTGCAGTCATTTTTAAATTTAAATTCGCACGTGAAACAACTCAATTCTCTAAGGCGGAGTACAGTCTTATTTGCTATATTCCAAACGACCAGACGCGCTGACGCTATGGAAGGAACTGGTGGTAATGTGCTTTTGTTTGGCATTTCTTCTTTAACTGCTTGTATCTCCGAATCAGTAACTTCCCACAGGTGCACGCGACAATTTTTCAGTTTGGCAAGAAAATCGTTAGCTGTTATTATGTCTTCGCCTTTAAGTATTAATGCATCAGCTTTTCTTTTTAAAGTTCCACCTATGCCATCCATTGGACCCTTTCCGTGACCACTCTCGCTGTAATTCCAAGAAATATTTTGAATATTTTTGAAAAGTATGGGAATTCTTTTCTGCAGAAAATACAAATTAAATCTGTTTTTATATTGAGACGTAGGTCCGTCAGAGAAAAAATGGATGGACTTTATGTTAGGAAATTTATAGGACACGTCTCGCAGGATTTCATGTAGATGTGCCCAAACGGCATATGCTTGGTGATCCAAGTTGTCACTTACAGAGCAGAAGCATCGATTTTTTACAGAGTTAGTTTCTGCATCATAATAATAGTAATGTCCAGTATGAAGTGATATTTGCCGTTTGGAAGCACCAAAGTGCATGCTTTGAATTTCATGAGAGTATTTTGATACGTAGTTCTCTGAAAAATCTATCTGCATTAGTATTTCTTCTTTACCTAGAGACTTTTTCTTTATCCGCGTTTGTTCGGATTGATGTTTCATCACATAAACATGTTTTCTAAATGGGAGCAGTTGCATATTTAATATTTTAAATACGTTTTGAACCGTATATTGCTTCTCAACTCTCGCTGTCCTTTTTATGTCTTTCTTAATTCCCTTAATTGTTTTTCTTTCTGTTATATTTTGCCACTGTTGGATCGTTATTGATTTATTTATATCACACATATTATTTGAAGAGATATTGCACTGCTTTTTCTTGCATAAGTAGCAGAATCCGAACATGCATTTTTTATTTGTTTGATCACAAGTTAACAATTTAATTAATTCTTCGCTGTTGCTGGTTTCTATATATCGAAGAGCGAACAGTTTTTTTGTAATTTAATCCATATTAGCATGCTTGATGCAAGCACACGTTTCCCTATCTTTACTACGAGGAGTAATGATCCAAAAAGGTTTGTGGCGCAGAAAAGAAGAATATGAAATTTTCAGATAATTCTCTTCTTGAAGGAATTTCTTGTGTAAGTTATGCAAAGTATCTAGAAGTAGTCTTTTTTGTTTTTTGACTTTGCCATTTTTTACGAAATCTTTTTTCCCGGGACACATTTTTGAATTGCAGTCTCTTTCTACATACTCTTGAATTTGTTTTTTTGCGGTGCAGGTTAATTTAGCGTTTCTCTTTTTTCTTTCGTATTGTCTCAACATGGTGGAACTACTGCATTTTTTGTGCATTTTATATGATATAAACTGTTTAGTTTCACTTAATACCTTATATCATTTCACTATGGGGCCACCTAAAACTTTGTTAATTATTTGACGTTGCTTTCCATTTGAAGCCAAACTGACGTTTTGCCTTAATTCAGCTTTGAAAGCTTCACCAAAGAGCTTTTTTTTTAACCTCTGCAAGTACATTTAAGCCTTTTGTTAAGGACTCAACTTTGCTATTTGGGGAATCTAAATAATTGGAAACAGATTTGAGTTTTTCTCGGTAATGTCTTTTCCGGTATTTTTCTAATTTTTTTGTAAGGTGTTTTATTGTCTTCTCAGCTTCATTCAACCTCCTGTATGCCTTTGCCCTGTCTCTCTTTAATCTTTTCCTTCCAGCATTTTTTTAGAGGAAGGATTATTGTTTGGAACAACTTGATTTTCTAAATTATTATAAAATTTGCCTTCATCATTTGAATCCGGCGGAGTACTTTTATTTAAAAGCTCCATTTCCAGTTTCATTGCTTTGAGACGGTCTCTATAGACTGCACTATTTTTTCGCGAATTTGCTCGCTTAATTTTTTTCTCCTTTTCTGTACAATCCTGCATGGACTTCAATAGGCCATTTTCTTTTCTTTTATAGTAGCGTTCTCTATCTTTTTTTCTTTTTACTTCAAGCTGCTCTATTGTCATCTTAGCTCTAAATTGTTGAACTCTCTTTCTGGTTTGTTCCAGTATTTTCTCGAGCGACTTATCCCCCTTTGATTTCTGCACCTTTCCTGACTTAGCAGAAGACGTAAATTTTATTTTGAATGAATCACGCTTTTCTTTATTCATTGTGTCTTAACTTCTTCGTTTCTAATGAAATGCAATATTGTTAAAGTATTATCGACTTCCTGTAATATTGAATAATACAAATGCTATAATAAACTGATTCAAAAGAGTTTACATACTCTCAATTCGGTAACGCTTGTATCATTTCGGTAACGCCTGCCGTTACCGAAATTACTGTTACCGGAATGACAAATAAGTGATTTTCTTATATAAGGTAACATATTTTTAAACACCTTGGCATAGATATTTGAGGTTATGTTGTGGTCCCCATAGGGGTCTTTTGAATTGTATTTGTTAGTAATTTAATGTACATATCAGGAAAATACAAACATTACCTAAATGATGGTGAATTTAGGTACGTTAAATTTTGATTGCAATTTATTGCTAATCTATAAATTAACAAGCTCTACGACTATCAACTTACCGTGTGTAATAGAAAGCACATACACGCCCCGTCTATAAACATTCACAATTGTCCTATCCAAGGTTTATATGAAAGGTGAGATCATGAAACGCAAGAGTTACCGAAATTACTTTTATTTTCAGGGACACGAAACAAGTCGCAGTACCAATTAAATCTGTTGAAAATCGGTTGAATTAAATAGTGATTTAAAGTAATTATACTTCAAGCGTATTATATCAATATTCAACGCGGTTCCATAATGTTACTCTAAACCAGTTTTGCGGTTTTATAGTCTCATATTGTGGTATTGGGACAGTCACCGAAATGATGACTGAATCACATGTTTGAAAATTTTCAAATACTGCTTTGCACAAAACGACCAAAACAGGTAACAAATTGTAGTTAGTGCTTAAATGCATTTTAGTGGATGCAAGTTATTCAATAAATGTTAACACTTGTGTGAACAGCACCCCTGGGACATAGATTCGCCCGTTATATGATTTTAAGCCATATAGTTTTACATGAGCAAAAGAGCATGATGACGTTAGGTGTGGGGGTAATTGATGTTAACGTCATATTACCCTGTTCGCAAGACCATTCCATGAACTCCTGAAACAGTCACCAATCAGAAATCAAAGTTGGTAACTATTTTACATCCACAATATTTTACTTATCTGGTATTTTAAAAAGGTAAGATGCTTACTGGCAATTAGGCCATTACTGACCCTTTTTGCGCATCAAACTAACCTACCCTCCACCTTGAGCTCGATCTCAACGACGACAGTGATTTGAATATCTGGTATTTTGCTAGAGACAAACATCGTTGTACTGAAACCTAATTAACTTCACATCACATTAAAAATGATGTAATCTGTCACCGGTATAAGCGTCTCCTGATAAGTGCCCACCACAAACGATGGTACGCGTTTGTTTTTTGTGTGCAACATTATTCGCATGTGTAATGTTTTAAAATTCTGTTACAGATTCATAGTACAGTATGGATTTTATAAAAGTGAACCATATTCAAACACCATTAAATATTTTAGCCTTTTTGCAAATCAATTTTTAACCTGTATTGATACATCAAGGAATCAATATGTAGACGGGTTGGATTGAAAGAACGCTTACAAGAACATTTGAAGTACATTTTGAAGCAGTATTCTTTATTAAACTTTACACGATAGTCTTTCACGTCCTGGTCATTGACAGCTTGAATTCTCCTAACCACTGTTTGATAGAACGCCTTCTTGATTTTCAGAACATGATTTATGTCGCAATTGCGATGATGCTGACAGCAGTTTGGCTCACAGTTTTCGTAATTGTGACGGAACTCGAAGAGACTGTGATAAATGTCAGCATTATTTCTACGCGAGGACTTGGATTTAAGGGTTTGTCTCGTTTTAATTTGAACAGGATTGAGCTTGAAGGTCTGCATTCTCTTTATGTGTTCTCCATTCACATTGTAAATCTATAAAGACTTTAAAAATTTAGCATTTAGTATGCGAATCGTTTTAACGTCTGTCTGGCATAAACTGAAAATGGAAATTATAATAAATGAGTTATATTGAGATCACACATTAATTTAGGGAGCTGTGGTTATTGACCTTAAAACATCTATTTGAATTATTATCTTATTTATTTTTTAACTGCCAAACATTTACAAAAATTGCGGTGACATTATCATGCAATTGTAGTTTTAACTAATTTATGAAGTATGATGTCTACTACAGAGCACAAAACTGACATGATTGAGGACTATTAGTGAGGCATTGTGCCTGAGCAAGTAGAATGTCTACACATTCCGCTCTTCGGAGGGTGCGTTAGCCTTTCGGTCCTGTATATGATGTGATCTGGACACGTGAAAGATCTCTAACCTTCCTACAAAGGACAGGAGTCTAGCAAAATTTCCACGTTTATGAGAGGAAACTGGACCCTGGCTATGGAGATTGGCCATTAGTCAACGTTTATGAAACAAAAGGCACACAAGTTGCTTCGGACGTATGTTTTTTATAATAGGCGAAATTAACAAGCCTCAATTTAGTTAGAAGTACCTTCTTTGTACTATAAGTAGTAAGTGCGGTAATGTTGTTTAATGAAAAGTGGCCGGTATTTGGAAATGGGTGGGTTTGACAAAATATCAGATGAGGGGTTATATTTGAGTTTTCCAAACCAACCATAAAACATTTTTTCACGGAACAATCTAACAAAGCGATTTTCTTTTACTTTGAAAAAAAAACACAGAAATGGATCTTTCTGGTTGGGCTGGTTTTCTAAATAATTTGTTTTGCGCTTCCTGGGATTGTATAAATTAAAAGCGAAGATGTTAGTAAAAGGCTTTCGGAAGATTACGTTAATCGCTACACACACATGCGCGCGCACACGCACACACACCCCACAATTTTATTTTCTTGGTGAAGAACGTTCTAATTATGTGAAATTTTATGATATGAAGGCTTGAAAAAAAATTAACACAATGTAAGAGCCTCGGTGGTTCACACATACCATGCTTGAAATAGTTACATATATAATTAAGACGCTTATTCCAAAATTAGTTTAACTTAAACTATATCCACGACCAGGCCCAGCTGGTTTTGTCATGTGTTTAATTCCGTGGCCTTTTTATTGCAGTAATCAGCTTTACTAATATAAAAAAACTCAATTATTTCATGATAGTAATCTTTATCAAATAAAAATTTAATGAAAAATATAGCACTAAGTTCGATTTCAGAGATATTAAGTGGTTTATACATACTTTAATAATTGCATTAAAGCTGTTTTGTAGTCGGTTACAGAAATCACCCAAAATATTTTTCTAATAACTGTTTATGTATAATTTAAGAGAATTCTAACAGTAATACCCCACTTTCTCCATAAAGTTACAAAAAAGCCTAAATTAAAAATAATTTATTCAGTGTTTGAGTGTACTATGGAAGTTAACTGGTTACTATAGATTATTGGCAAAGAAAAATAATTAGGCATGACCCCATTATTCTGTGGTATTATGTTTGCTATACATTTTAGCACATTAATGTCAAATCACAATTCATTAACATTTGTAAAGACGTTGTGATTAAAACTGACTACTGTTATTCTACTTTTTAAAAACTAATTCGCATTATACATTCCATGTTGCACAATTGTTAATATATGTGGTCAAAAAAAGTATTGGATAGAGCCTTGGATATAGTAAACAGAGTTGTCAAAAGATAAAAACAAAGCAGAACATTATTATACTATGATTAAAGAGGAATCGACTAAAGGTTTTTTTCTACCAGACAATTCCTTTTTAATTATCTTAACCCCAGACATGTTGATGTTCAAAAATATATTTTTTATACATGATTATTTTGAAGTAAACAAAATATATAACTGGAAGTGCGGCTGACCTAGTAGAAAGTGATATAGATATAGATAACCCACTATATGGTGGAATAATCCATCCTTGTCTAGCTAGGCTTACGTTGTACTAATGTAAGATTTTAAATTTAAAATATGCAAACTAAAAGTATATAAATTCAATATATAATCAGAAGGTGAATAAATTAAATTTTAAGCGAAACTATATAAATACATGCTATGTTCGATGTAAACTGTTGTTTTAGTTTATTCCAATGTTAAATATTTTTCAACCTTGTTTATTTTTAAGTTAGTTATTGTGTTAAGATGACATGACACATTTTTCTCAAATAGTGAAATGAATACTATTTTAACAATTTATGCACAGCAAAACTTCAATGGGCAATTTAATATCCTAATCGTAGACAACCACATTGTCTTTCTTTTCAAGAAATTTTTCAAGATTGAGAGAAACAGCTTATACATATAAACAACTTACTACATCGTAGTAAGTTGTTTATTTCCTGTTTATCGATTTTTCTGCTATTTTCTTAGACATTACAAAAACAGCCTCTTTCAATCATTTTCTATTTATTCAAATGGAATAGACAAAATCAGCCTATCTATCTAACCACTTCATTTTTAGAGAGAAAAAAAAACACTAGTTATATAGTGTGAGCTATGTGACAAATTCGATTGAAAATTTCATGTAAACACAAAAATGTAATAATATACAGGGTGTTCTTAATCAATATGAGAGTTATGAATAATTTTTCGTTTATTGTATAATAGCTGTAAAACTATGTACACTATGTACATGATATGTAAAAAACAATATACAATGTAAACACATATATAAATTCTATTATACAAAAGAACACCTGCATATATATATATATATATATATATATATATATATATATATATATATATATATATATATATATATATATATATATATATTAATAAAATTGACACCTTAAAATATAGTCTGGCCTAAAATCACACATTTGATCTTAGCTAGTACTTAGACTAAATAACAGCTGACAAGAAGGAAACATGAAATATCATGTTTTAAAAATTGTTTAACGCTATAGCACAGCATAAGAAGACTGTTCACTATGCTGTGGCTATAGTAACATTTTGTTTTTAAAAATACTTCAACTTAATTTCTGAAACTACATATGCTTAGGTTTTTAAAAACATTAGGCAGTTTATTGAATTATTTTTTCACTATAATACGGAGACTTTTCAAAGCTAGCAGTCGACTTTAGTTCTAAGTGATTTCTGGTAGGGTAAGAATGAACGTCAGTATTTTGCTGAAAGAATTGTTGTTGTAAATAAGTAACAAACACTCACTCACACACACACATACACAGATATATATATATATATATATATATATATATATATATATATATATATATATATATATATATATATATATATATATATATATATATATATATATATATATATATATATATATATATATATATGTATATATATATATATATATATATATATATATATATATATATATATATATATATATATATATATATATATATATATAGGCATAATATTGGAATTGTATTATATTTAATAAACAATGGTCACATGTAGACGTAAATTTAGTGGCCATTTGTCTGGGTGATATACGATATAGTGCAGGCATCTGCCGCGATATTGCCGTTTCCTAATTCATGTTTTACACCTTCACCTTTTCTACGGGCTCCTGTGACTCTGACATGGTCTTTGATATCACTTAGACCACTGCTATTCGCGTTGTGTTAAATTTAAAAAAATACTTCTTCCTCTTATAAATTGTTTGTTTGCCAAATATAATATTGTGATAGATAAAGCTAACAAAGCGCACTTGAAAGTAAATGGCGGAGAAATTAATTTTATCGCTTTACGCAACTGTTGTTTAATAATTTAATAATGGTAGAGAAACAAAATAAAATGGCGTCACCTAATGTGAAATTAAAAGACTAGGTCTATTCCATTTACTTTTTTTATGTTACCTGCCAATCTTTTGTACTAATTAACATATTTTATAGCTTAAATTTTGGCCGTACCATGTGCATTAATAGGTATATTTAAGCACCTGCTTATTTTCCACCATATGAGTTATTCCAGAGAAAAAACCTAACGGTGTCGATGCACAAATATGCAAATAAGAAGAAATCCGTTTAACGGTTGCAGTATTCTAGTAATAAGTCAATATATCTCAGAAGGGAGCACAGCAAAAAAAGATGGCAGGGGGAAACATAAAAAAACCCCAAACAAAAATCCTGTAAAGACTGTGCAGTCAATGTGCGATCACATCCAAGCTATTTTCAAATATGTATGCCATTATAGCTGGAAAGTCGATTAAGGCAGAGTATTTTCAAATCGTGGCTTTAGTATATCCAGCCCTTAGAAGAATCACTATATAGAGTGATACAAAAGATAACGCCAGTGAAGAAAGAGCGGTATAGGCAAACAGTTTGTTCGGAATATAATATAATAATAATAATAATAACAATAATAATAATAATTAATAGTCTTTATTAAAAGTATGACAGAGTGATAATTATAACGGTATTATTAATTAAAATCAGAAAGGTTTAAAAACACTATTTTGAGGACAACATACCGAAGCCCCGGGGAAGTCTAGCAAAATGCTTACTCATACTCAATTGCGGCCAAGGCACCCTGGCGAGCAAACCACCCAACCCTACCCAGACACCTAATATATATATATATATATATATATATATATATATATATATATATATATATATATATATATATATATATATATATATTAATGTAAAATGATTGTATATTTTTGTAGTTGGTTCTGTATGTAAAGTGGTGTTGTTATTTGTTATTTTTTGACTTCTGTTTTTGTAATTATTTAAGACTGACATTTTATGTTTTTCTAATTCTTTGACGTGCCTGTAGTATGTATGTACTTAATCAAAGGCTAATAAAGTCATCTATCTATCTATCTATCTATACATAAACAATTAATACTCAACCATTACCAGTAAAAGTGCTTCACATTACTAAAAGGTGACACCTGTGATGCGTTTTTTGAACGCTCGAATCCCTGTAAGGAGAACAGAAGTATAGTGAAATGGTCTCAGATGCAAGCGGCAACTTCATCAGATAAAATCACAGGCGATGCAAGAAAATGTGAAACAGGGAGTCAAGAACAACGAGAAGAATAAGACAAATATATAAACTCCTTCGATTTCCAACAAACACTTCTTGCGCCATCATTAACTGTAGGACCTGCATTCTATTTGGCAAAAGTGTAGACCTACAATCTGGGCGTACACGATTGTGTGAATGGTACTGGCTCTATGTTCATGTGGCTGGAACCTATTGCAAAAAGTGTAAGAGAAGAAATTGGGATTATTTTGTTGAAACACCTTATTTTGTTGAAGTACTTTACTTTGTTGAAATACCCAATAAACAAAAATTATCTTCTGCAGAACACTTATTAGTGTTAGCAGATAACTGTGGAGACCAAAATAAGACCTGGATCATTATATCCATCTGGATTTAGCTGGTACAAGAAGGAATATGTAAATCAAAAGAGCATTGTTTTCTCTATTAAAAGATAACTGTGGAGATCGAAATAATAATTTCATCATTGTATCCCTCTGGCTTTAGCCGGTACAAGGAAGGACGTATAAAGCCATAGATCGTCGTGTTTGTCATTTCTGGACACACCCCTTTTCTCTCTTATCGTGATTTAGTCCCAAAAGCATAAGAAGTACATAAAGCAGATGTGCTGTCCAGAAGAGTTGCAGTAACAAAGAAAAATATCACCATAAACAAATAGCCACTCAAGATTAGTGAGGCACGATGTTTTAAATTTGGTACCGAAAAAAGAAATGTCTGGTTAATAAAGGACGCGAGTTATTCCTGGAGTCAATGTTAGGAAAAGAAGTATAGTGAAATGGTCTCAGATGCAAGCGGAAACTTCATCAGATAAAATCACAGGCGGTGCAAGAAAATGTGAAACAGGGAGTCAAGAACAACGAGAAGAATAAGATAAAAGGGAATATTAAAATTAAAATTATTAAAACATTAAAATTTATGTTTTGATAGCTTTATGGCTTAGATATTCCAAAATATGTACCAAGTTCAATAAGGCAATAAACTAATTTAGTAATTTTTCTCAAGCAGTTCCTGGCATTTTTAAACTCATTTTACTATGTTCCAGTTAACTGCCACCGACATAAAAATTATAATATCGGGGTTAAAGTTTTCTGGTTGGGTCAGAGTGGACTGTATACCTACTAAGATCGTCACGGCTGTTGCTGAACAGGTAGATGAGCCATTGGCCTATATCATAAATTGATCCGTTATACAGGGCCAATGTCCAGACCCAGTAAAGATAGGCCAGGTAATTTTGCTATAAAAGCTGGGGACCCATTCCTAATTGATAGATCCATCACAAATTTAATTATAATTACAAGAGTAATTGAAAGGGTGATGTATAATCATATTTTGGGATTTATTAAGTACAAAATTTTGGCGGACAGCCAACATGGGTTTCGTTCGGGTAGGTCAACGGAGGGTGTGGCCTTTGAATTTTTGAAATATATTAGTAAAGAAGTTTCTAAGGATAACTATGCAGCGACTCTTTTCTTTGATGTGTCAAGTGCGTTTGATACTCTTGATCTTGATAAAGCACGTGTTACATTTTTTGCTGCGGAGTGTATGGGAATGTTCTGGACTGGCTTACATCGTATATGTATAATAGAAAGACATATGTGGGGGTAAAGAAGATGGCTTCAGATATACAGGAAATTAAGTTAGGTGTTCCTCAGGGATCAGTTTTTGGCTCACTGATGTTTCTAATTTTTACTAAAGACTTGCCTTAGCATATTAGCTATGGTTGCACCATTTTCTATACTCATGACACATCTGTGGCTATTTCAGCTGACACAAGTGAGTAATTAAGTTGTTCTAGACTTAATAGAGTATGTACTGATTTGTTGACTGATACTGTGTAATCGTTTGATCATTAATTATGAAAGGACAGTTTGTAATCAATTTAATACAAAAGCGGATCTCTTTCGAGCTAATGCCTTAAAAGTTGAAAGTTATATCATCCAGTTTTCACCCTCTGCCAGATTTCTGGGCCTTTAGATCTACCAAGATCTTCAACGGGAGGTTCAGATCAACTACGTCTCAAAGCTTTTAAGCTCAGCGTTCTATGCAATCCTACAGTTAAAATTCAGACGATCTAAAAAACCTTATTAATATCTATTACGCTCTTGTTTATTCGGTGTTGCCATATAATGTGGTTTTTTGGGGTGGTGCAGTTTATTGTGGCTGAATAGTTATACAGAGTTCTGCCGACCATTGTTTATTAAATATAATACAATTCCAATATTATGCCTATATATATATATATATATATAGGCATATATATATATATATATATATATATATATATATGTATATATATATATATATATATGTATATATATATATATATATATATATATATATATATATATATATATATATATATATATATATATATATATATATATATATATAGGCATAATATTGGAATTGTATTATATTTAATAAACAATGGTCGACAGAACTCTGTATAACTATTCAGCCACAATAAACTGCACCACCCCAAAAAACCACATTATATGGCAACACCGAATAAACAAGAGCGTAATAGATATTAATAAGGTTTTTTAGATCGTCTGAATTTTAACTGTAGGATTGCATAGAACGCTGACCTTAAAAGCTTTGAGACGTAGTTGATCTGAACCTCCCGTTGAAGATCTTGGTAGATCTAAAGGCCCAGAAATCTGGCAGAGGGTGAAAACTGGATGATATAACTTTCAACTTTTAAGGCATTAGCTCGAAAGAGATCCGCTTTTGTATTAAATTGATTACAAACTGTCCTTTCATAATTAATGATCAAACGATTACACAGTATCAGTCAACAAATCAGTACATACTCTATTAAGTCTATAACAACTTAATTACTCACTTGTGTCAGCTGAAATAGCCACAGATGTGTCATGAGTATAGAAAATGGTGCAACCATAGCTAATATGCTAAGGCAAGTCTTTAGTAAAAATTAGAAACATCAGTGAGCCAAAAACTGATCCCTGAGGAACACCTAACTTAATTTCCTGTATATCTGAAGCCATCTTCTTTACCCCCACATATGTCTTTCTATTATACATATACGATGTAAGCCAGTCCAGAACATTCCCATACACTCCGCAGCAAAAAATGTAACACGTGCTTTATCAAGATCAAGAGTATCAAACGCACTTGACACATCAAAGAAAAGAGTCGCTGCATAGTTATCCTTAGAAACTTCTTTACTAATATATTTCAAAAATTCAAAGGCCACACCCTCCGTTGACCTACCCGAACGAAACCCATGTTGGCTGTCCGCCAAAATTTTGTACTTAATAAATCCCAAAATATGATTATACATCACCCTTTCAATTACTCTTGTAATTATAGTTAAATTTGTGATGGATCTATCAATTAGGAATGGGTCCCCAGCTTTTATAGCAAAATTACCTGGCCTATCTTTACTGGGTCTGGATATTGGCCCTGTATAACGGATTAATTTATGATATAGGCCAATGGCTCATCTACCTGTTCAGCAACAGCCGTGACGATCTTAGTAGGTATACAGTCCACTCTGACCCAACCAGAAAACTTTAACCCCGATATTATAATTTTTATGTCGGTGGCAGTTAACTGGAACATAGTAAAATGAGTTTAAAAATGCCAGGAACTGCTTGAGAAAAATTACTAAATTAGTTTATTGCCTTATTGAACTTGGTACATATTTTGGAATATCTAAGCCATAAAGCTATCAAAACATAAATTTTAATGTTTTAATAATTTTAATTTTAATATTCCCTTTTATCTTATTCTTCTCGTTGTTCTTGACTCCCTGTTTCACATTTTCTTGCACCGCCTGTGATTTTATCTGATGAAGTTTCCGCTTGCATCTGAGACCATTTCACTATACTTCTTTTCCTAACATTGACTCCAGGAATAACTCGCGTCCTTTATTAACCAGACATTTCTTTTTTCGGTACCAAATTTAAAACATCGTGCCTCACTAATCTTGAGTGGCTATTTGTTTATGGTGATATTTTTCTTTGTTACTGCAACTCTTCTGGACAGCACATCTGCTTTATGTACTTCTTATGCTTTTGGGACTAAATCACGATAAGAGAGAAAAGGGGTGTGTCCAGAAATGACAAACACGACGATTTATGGCTTTATACGTCCTTCCTTGTACCGGCTAAAGCCAGAGGGATACAATGATGAAATTATTATTTCGATCTCCACAGTTATCTTTTAATAGAGAAAACAATGCTCTTTTGATTTACATATTCCTTCTTGTACCAGCTAAATCCAGATGGATATAATGATCCAGGTCTTATTTTGGTCTCCACAGTTATCTGCTAACACTAATAAGTGTTCTGCAGAAGATAATTTTTGTTTATTGGGTATTTCAACAAAGTAAAGTACTTCAACAAAATAAGGTGTTTCAACAAAATAATCCCAATTTCTTCTCTTACACTTTTTGCAATAGGTTCCAGCCACATGACCATAGAGCCAGTACCATTCACACAATCGTGTACGCCCAGATTGTAGGTCTACACTTTTGCCAAATAGAATGCAGGTCCTACAGTTAATGATGGCGCAAGAAGTGTTTGTTGGAAATCGAAGGAGTTTATATATTTGTCTTATTCTTCTCGTTGTTCTTGACTCCCTGTTTCACATTTTCTTGCATCGCCTGTGATTTTATCTGATGAAGTTGCCGCTTGCATCTGAGACCATTTCACTATACTTCTGTTCTCCTTACAGGGATTCGAGCGTTCAAAAAACGCATCACAGGTGTCACCTTTTAGTAATGTGAAGCACTTTTACTGGTAATGGTTGAGTATTAATTGTTTATGTATAGATAGATAGATAGATAGATGACTTTATTAGCCTTTGATTAAGTACATACATACTACAGGCACGTCAAAGAATTAGAAAAACATAAAATGTCAGTCTTAAATAATTACAAAAACAGAAGTCAAAAAATAACAAATAACAACACCACTTTACATACAGAACCAACTACAAAAATATACAATCATTTTACATTAATATATATATATATATATATATATATATATATATATATATATATATATATATATATATATATATATATATATATATTGGGTGTCTGGGTAGGGTTGGGTGGTTTGCTCGCCAGGGTGCCTTGGCCGCAATTGAGTATGAGTAAGCATTTTGCTAGACTTCCCCGGGGCTTCGGTATGTTGTCCTCAAAATAGTGTTTTTAAACCTTTCTGATTTTAATTAATAATACCGTTATAATTATCACTCTGTCATACTTTTAATAAAGACTATTAATTATTATTATTATTATTGTTATTATTATTATTATTATATTATATTCCGAACAAACTGTTTGCCTATACCGCTCTTTCTTCACTGGCGTTATCTTTTGTATCACTCTATATAGTGATTCTTCTAAGGGCTGGATATACTAAAGCCACGATTTGAAAATACTCTGCCTTAATCGACTTTTCAGCTATAATGGCATACATATTTGAAAATAGCTTGGATGTGATCGCACATTGACTGCACAGTCTTTACAGGATTTTTGTTTGGGTTTTTTTTATGTTTCCCCCTGCCATCTTTTTTTGCTGTGCTCCCTTCTGAGATATATTGACTTATTACTAGAATACTGCAACCGTTAAACGGATTTCTTCTTATTTGCATATTTGTGCATCGACACCGTTAGGTTTTTTCTCTGGAATAACTCATATGGTGGAAAATAAGCAGGTGCTTAAATATACCTATTAATGCACATGGTACGGCCAAAATTTAAGCTATAAAATATGTTAATTAGTACAAAAGATTGGCAGGTAACATAAAAAAAGTAAATGGAATAGACCTAGTCTTTTAATTTCACATTAGGTGACGCCATTTTATTTTGTTTCTCTACCATTATTAAATTATTAAACAACAGTTGCGTAAAGCGATAAAATTAATTTCTTCGCCATTTACTTTCAAGTGCGCTTTGTTAGCTTTATCTATCACAATATTATATTTGGCAAACAAACAATTTATAAGAGGAAGAAGTATTTTTTTAAATTTAACACAACGCGAATAGCAGTGGTCTAAGTGATATCAAAGACCATGTCAGAGTCACAGGAGCCCGTAGAAAAGGTGAAGGTGTAAAACATGAATTAGGAAACGGCAATATCGCGGCAGATGCCTGCACTATATCGTATATCACCCAGACAAATGGCCACTAAATTTACGTCTACATGTGACACAGCCGTCTGTAGTATCGTCTAGGCGACCTCAGCTACAGGCAAATATTTCAAACTTTATAACATACGCACAGAAAAGGATTATTCTCTGACACTAACAAAATGATACAGCTCGTCCAGAATGGTCATTTATATTAATTAAGATCTATATACATTTGCCACCGCCAACTTTCTGAATTAAAGCACCCTCTCAGGGTAAATAAAAAATGGCAACCATCTGTATGGGAACCTTACTTATTTTAAAGTACACAATTATTCAAAAAGTTCCTATTTTAGAGGAGTTATATATTTAATTAACAATCTCATAAAAAATCAGGACGCACTAAGCACGATCTGGTAACGAATTTTCGTTACAAAATGTTTCATCATAAATATGGGGCTGTCTCAGTCAGGTCCGAGACGTAGGAGTTTATGTAAAAATGGAAAGATCTTTGATTACTTTCTTTGCGGGATTTTAGTCAAATAATTATTTTTTCGATATAATTTATTATATTAATTAAGGGCAAGAATACGTAGAATATAGAAGTATTCACAGGCCATTTAGGCCCATAGCTTGCTGATATTTCTACACTGCTTTATGTATTTTGCAATGATCTTCCAATTCTCCTTTTTCTTGCAAGTCTTGTTCAACTGAGTCAAGCCATCTTTTTTCTTTTTGGTCTGCACTTCTTCCTTTTACTTTCTGGATTTTACCAAACACACTTCTTTCTCATTCTCTCCTCACCCATTCGTTCAGTATGGCCTAACCACTGTAGTCTGCGTGCTTTAATTACCTGGGATACAGTTGGTTCTCCATACATTTGATACACTTCCGCATTGGTACGCGTTTCCTAAAAGCCATCCATTTTCTTTCCTCCGAAAATTCTGCGCAGTATCTTTCTCTCCCATATTGCCAATCTATCTTCTATCTTTTGTTCATTGTCCACGCTTCACATCCATTAGTCAATGTTGGTCTCATTACGGTCTTATATACTCTAAGCTTTGTCGTGTGCGAGATGTTTTTCGATCTAAAAAAGCTACTAAGTCCACCTGGACATCTGTGGGCTTTTGATATTCTCAGGTTAACTTAGACATTTTTATTACATCTAGTGTGTATTAATACACGTAGGTAGATGTAATTTTTAACCTCTTCAAAGTCCAAGACACCCATCCTCTAATTTTTCGTGCAATAAAGGTCACTGTTAGTTAATTTTCTTTAAAAAATTCACTAATGAGGAGATCGCGACTGAATTTTTAAAAAAAATCTTCAAATGAGTAAATGAGTGCAAACTACGCCTCCTAGAACACATATCCGAGACCATTTATGAATTTAAAAAAAAATTCCAAATGAGTGCAAACTAGGCATTCTAGAACACATATCCGGGGTCAGTTTTAATTATATATATATATATATATATATATATATATATATATATATATATATATATATATATATATATATATATATATATATATATATATATATATATATATATATATATATATGTATTAGTGTCATACAGATAACTCAAAAAATAATAAGCCGATTTTGGTGAAATATGGATAGTACGTCCTTTTGCAAGTGGCTTGAATACATCCGACGTCCGTTAGCCATCGGCTCTGTTTTGTCCGGAAAAATGTGTTTTCCTTCAGAAATTTTTTATATAAAAAAAATAACAAAGTTGAGACAACCAAATTGGTACGCGGGTTTATATTATAAAACGTAAACTACGTACCAAAATTTAGATATGTAAGGTAAAAGGAAACAATTATAGGCTTTTAAAGAAAACATTTTTGTGTTTTTCTACTTACAACGTCAAAGTCACGATTTTAAGCGCCAAAATTGGCAACTTTTAGGCAAAGAACCTGAAAGGAAAAAGGATGATGGGGAGAAAATGTTCCAAGAAGACTATTTTACAAACCCTTATGGTTCAGCTTCAACCGTCCTTGCTCTTTATTTTACGATAATGATTCCAGAAAATTCATTTCCAATAGACCCTTTCTCTGATGCTTTGGCAGTACTTTCAGTTATAGAGTTTATGGTTTAATAATCTATAAGTTTTTGCTCATTTTCATAAGATTAATTCGCTAAAGAGAAGAATGAAACTTTTGTATTTTGACAAGATTTTACTAAACGAGCGCGAACTAGGTCCTCTAGAACCTAACCCGAGGTTAGTTTCAGTTTTTATCTGTTTACATATATACAGCCTGGTGCATTTCTACGGTAAAAATATATCCGTTATTATCCAAGATACGAGAAAAAGTTGTATGCGATAATCATATGGTATCATGAGCTGCATCTTATAAAATTATTCACAGGGTGGCCCATAAGTCAATATATTTTTGCATTTTTTTTATCGAATTATAATGCATGTCTGTAGGGGAAAAATTGTTAGCGTTCATTGTTTTTAAGTTATTTTAATTGTTTAGCAACTTTTCCCATTATTGGCACATATCAAAAATTATGCTACGGCGTACCAATAGATGAGGTCCAGCTGCCGTAACTGAATTGTTACAATTGGAACATCCTGCATTTTCAGAAGTGAAGGGCATAATAATATAATATAATAATGTTTAACAGACCATTGTAAGAATGTTTTCGGATTTTCGTGAATTTTTTGTAAATTTTCATGCAAATTTTTTTTTCGAGTTTTCTCGAAAATTTTTTGGGATTAAATAGCTTGAAGAGGTTCGTTGGCCAGCAAAATCGGACCCGTTTTTTTGGGTACATTTCAGGGTTATTTTCAGAAAATGTTGGTACTTTTTCAAACAAAAAGCTTATTTTTATGAAATGTGGTACATTGTTTCTACTACATAGGTTATACTGGTAACCAAATTTGATGCCTGCTTTCATTAAAAAGACATGTTTGCTATTAAACATATTTTTATGAAAATTCACTACCATAACGCACTTGCTGCGTCCAGACTTTTAGTTTCTTTAATCTTTTTACTTGTCTTGTTCTGGTCTTTATTTATTTGAAGCCCTACACTGTCTGCTACTTCCACCCAACTTCTAGTGATATTTTCCACATCTTCTCTATTCCTGGCCATTAAAAAGATATCTTCCGGGTAAGCAGGGCACTGATGACCGCTGTCGAATAGGGTTCCACTTATATTTATGCCACCGTCTCTTATTGCTTTCTCCATAACTACATCAAATAATCATGTTGACAGCGAATGTCCTGCCTTACTCTCACCTCAAACTTCAAACTCGTCTGACAGCTTTCCATTTACCCTAACTGTGCATGTGGTGTTACTTAGTGTCAGAATGACTAGTTTTACTATATACTCGGGTATTTTAAACTCTCTCAAGTATTTCAATAAGTTTGCTTCTTTTCACTTAAAGGTAGGCGGCCTTAAAATCGATAAAGATCATGTGTACTGAAATTTCATACTCGTAACAGCCTGTCAAAGTTTTTTTCAGCAGATATATCTGGTCAGTTGTCGTCCTATCATCGATATTCTTCTGGCAAAGGCTCCACATACGTCTCTAGTTGTTTTTTAAAATTAATGTTGCGACAATTTTGTAGGCCACATCTAGTAGAGCTACGCCACTGTAGTTACCACATTCCATTATATCTCCCTTCTTAAATAAAGTTACCATGATAGCCTTGTTCCATTTTTGTGACATTTCTTTTGTATTCTCAATTTCCTTTACCAGTTTCCACATAACGGTAACCAAGACGGTCGCTCTATATTAGCTAATTTTCATTAAGAAAAATTCGCCAATAGAGAGGTTACGATGAAAAGCTTTTGAAAACATTTTTTCAGATGGGCGCGAATTGGACCCAAAACCAAGGTCCTTTAAAATTTATATATATATATATATATATATATATATATATATATATATATATATATATATATATATATTGCTATAAATTGCAAATATAGCTTAAAAATAGAAAGCTTTTTGTGGAGAAAAAACGAGTCATGTATATAAAATTTATGCATCCTGAAATTTAAATGCACTGTATAGTTAAAAGAGTGTTGGTGAAATAATAAATATTATTGGAATCTAAAGAATAGAAAACAATGCGTTGGGTTTAATTATAATAAAATTGTTTTGGTTAAGGAAAATATTAAATATGGTCGAATTGAATAGATCTAATATATCTATAGACACATTGTATTTAGGAGATAAGGTTAAAGGTAAAAATTATTGTGACTAAATTCCAAAAAGGCACAGAATGTTATCAGTGAAACATCGATACGGTTTTTTGCCTGATAAGCAGTTTGGACGATAGCGAGGTGGCGTGATAGTGAGCTCTGTCGCACAGCCTGTGTTAAAAAGAGAGAGACGTTTTCAGTTTTATAGAAGCGAACATTTTTAAAGTAGAAAGTATGTGTTTATTCGGGGGGATTCGAGATGGAACCGCCAGAATGCAAGGCAACAGTGTAATTGGAATTCGCGATTTGACTGTGAGAAGGACAAGGAAGTAGTATAAATTAATAAATCCCTGACTGCCAAAAACGCGTAAAGTGATGATTTTCAAATGAAAATTAGCCATTCTATTGCTAGAATGTAAATGTCATTATTATGTTTTGAACTGCGAGAGTGTAAAGACAAAGTTTGGACAACAGTTTGGGGAAAGAACATTTAATTAAGAAAATATTGTTGGTTGAGTATGATTTGCACGTGAATAAAATAATTAGAAACAATAGTAAAGATCAGCAGTATATGGATATTAACAAGATAATGGTAACCAAGATAGAAGAGGATCTTTAGTGCAAAAGGGCCATTAAACATAGGCTCTATAATAATTAATTACCACAATGAAATAGTGACAATAATAAACTCCTGTATAGACGGTCTACTAGCGAATATTCGAAATTTCCAATAAAGAAGCAATTAGAGACATTTTAAGCAGTAAGTCTATTTTTTAAATCAACGATAAATATGTAGATTTCTACATTGTATGTTTCGTTTTAAGGATTTTTTTACATGATGATTTTTGTGTATATTTATAATATTAATGGGGATGTCCTTATAAAGGCCGAATTAATGACAAAGTCATAGAATATAGGTCGATTCATTTGTTACAACAAGATTTTAATTTGTTTGATTTATTAACGAAGATCAATATTTTTTTTATGTAACTATGTTTTGAAAATAATTTAAATTATCAGAAATAAAACATTATAGATTTTATTTATATAGTCTAAAAATATCACTAAATAAGCCAATATTTAAATAATTATAAATTAAAGGAAAAAAATTAATAAAAACTCAATTGCAAATGTTTTTAAAAAATGCCTAACACTCTGGATTAATATGAACGTGAAAAAAAATACAAAGATGTTACATCAAAACAAAAATGATAGCCCAACAGTAGAACTTAAAAAAACCATAATAATTCAAAATTCTCATGCCCAATAATTAAAATTGCGTACCATAGCAACATATATATATATATATATATATATATATATATATATATATATATATATATATATATATATATATATATATATATATATATATATATATATATATATATATATATATATATATATGCGTGTGTATATGTATGTATGTATGTATGTATCCGAGCGATAACTCAAAAAATACAAAACTGATTTCAATCAAACTTGGCAAAAGTCTTGTTTGGGTAAAAAACGAGGTCTAGTTCGTTATGCTCAAGTTTTTCCGTTGGAAAATTAGGGAAAACTTTTTGAAAACGCTATATTTCTTAATTATTAAAGTGAGTGGAATTGAATTTTTCACATATATAGAGCATTGCCGATTTGACTGACTCTCTAGCACCAAGAATAAAAAGTCTGGACGCAGCAAGTGCGTTATGGTAGTGAATGTTCATAAAAATGTTTTTAATAGCAAATATGATGTTTTTTAAGAAAGCAGGCATCAAATTTGGTTACCAGTATAACCTATATAGTAGAAACAATGTGCCATGTTTCATCAAAATAACTTTATTGTTTGAAAATGTACAAAAATTTTCGAAAGTACACTTAAAGTGTTCCCGAAAAAACTGGTTTCTTGTTCAACCTTATAGGTTAATAGCAATTGAGCTATTCAAATTTGAAGCATGTAATGAAAATTCACTACCATAACGCACTTGCTGAGTCCCGAATTTTTTTTCTTACAAACATGTATTATATTTTGATGGCTAATGCAAAAATGCTATAACATAAGGCGTGTTCGATTAAAAAATTTTTTGATTCACCGACGACTCATCGCCACCCTGTAATTGTAGAAATATATTTTTAAATTGTAGCTCGAGACACCCTATAATTAATGTATACAATTTTTTGTATCTTGTATAATAACGGATATATTAAGCATTATTGATTTTTTACGAAAATTCGACAAAAATTATATGCCATTAAACGATAAACTCTATAGCCAAGCTACTGCCAAAGCATCAGAGATAGGGTCTATTGGAAATGAATTTTCTGGAAATATTTTAGTAAAACGAAGGACAATGACCGTTGAAATTAAGACTTCAGGCTTTGTAAAACATTTTTCTTGAGACATTTTCTTTCCAAAGCTCATATTAGTTTCAGGTTCTTTGCCTAAATATTACCAATTTTGAGGTTTTAAATCGCGACTTTGACGTTTTGAGGAAAACCCAAATTTATTTTTCTTTAAATGCCTATATGTCTTTTATGTCTTTTAACCTACAGAGCTAACTTACTTAGGTAACTTACCTACAATGATATAAATCCGCGTACCAAATTTGGTTACCCTTACTTTGTTAGTTCCCGAGATATACTTTTTTTCAAAAGAAAACACGAACTTGTCCAAGCCACTTGCAAAAGGAAGGTATTCACTAAATTTAATCAAAATCGGCCCATTAGTTTTTGAGTTATCGGTGTGATATATATATATATATATATATATATATATATATATATATATATATATATATATATATATATATATATATATATATATATATAAATTGAAACTGACCCCGGATATGTGTTGTAGGGGGCCTAATTAGCGCTCATTTGAAGAATTTTTTTCAAAATTCAAAAGTCGAGATCTTCTCAATAGAGAATTTTTTTAAAGAAAATTCACTAAAAGTCAGCTATTAGTAGATATAGATGGGGGTTTCTGGAGCCGGCTCCCGCATATCGCTACTGAGCATGCGTGTGGCGAAACAATAGGACGGTTGTATAGAGTGTGACTTAATCCAAGATGGCGGTCAAGATATCGGTTGTTGGCGTAAAAATTCAAAAAAGTAAAAACTTTAAATGAAAGTTGAGGCAATCAGTAAAAATAAGAAAGCCCACCATTTAAATTTTTATAAAAATGACGGTTATCAAAATGGCGGTTAACCCATGCGCAAACCTAACTTTTTTAGTTTTTAAGTTAGACCCCATATGGGTGGTATCATTTTACTCGTCTCAATGAGTAGAATTCAAGTATAACACATGCGCATGCTCAAACCAACTGTTTTAGTTATTACCTTAGAGGATAGTTGATCCAGGGTGGTTCTTGGTGACCGCCGAGGATGGTGAGTCCCTGAGTTGGCTTCTCAACGGTTGGTCCCGGACGGCGGTGGGGGAGATCGCCTTCAGTGCCATAAGGGCATGGGGCGCCCCATGGCTGGTCCGGATCGGCTTTTGGCTAAGAAGTCAAGAGGTGGACTTAGAGGATGTGGTCAGGATGTTTGCGCTCCAGAACCGCTCGCTCAATGTTGATCAATGGCGGCACCTGGAGACGACAGGAGGACCTGGGGCATGGCTTCTGGTCTTCTCGGTGGTGCCTCACGAGCTGGACGGGCAAGGCTGGCGACTGTACTTCGAGTTGGTGACTCTAAATGTAACCAGAGTTCCAATATGGAGTGCGGTCGCCTACGCCCGTCCCGCGGCAGGCGCGCGGACGGCCTGTGACTGGAGGGGGTCTCCGCCTGGTCGGCGCCGCCATTAAATTCGCGGGGCTTCTGCGGGTGGGCCACACATAGCTGGGATACCATTGGGGAGCTGGAAAAGGTCATCGCAGGCGGTCCAGGCGGCGTTGTGCTGATCCAAGAGCCTTATGTGTATAGGAAGCAAGTGAGAGTTAGTTGGTGGCGAAGCAGAGGAAGAGCAACCTAGGGCATGCATACTGGCGTCGAGGGATCTGGACATTATGTTGCTGCCGCAGCTCGAGTCCAGGGACGCCACCGGAGCTGTCCTAGAGTATAAGGTGAGTAATATTAGGCTTAAGGTTATGATGTGCAGCCTTTATGTTCCCTACGATCGACAGGGGCTGCCTCCGTAGGAGGAATTAGTGCGTATCGTCGATTTCGCGAGGGAGCATGGGTTACAACTGATTATAGACTGCAATGCCAATTCTCACCACAGATTGTGGGGCAGCACAAATACTAACCCACGCGGTGAGGCTCTACTTGAGTATTTGGCTACAACGAACCTAGAGGTATTAAACAGAGGTACAGCTCCGACGTTTGTCAATCGTATCCAGCAGGAGGTGATCGACATCACGTTAGCGAGCAGAGGAATAACGAAGGATATATCTAGCTGGAGGGTTACGGAACACATATGAATGTCTGATTATCGTATGATCAGCTTTGAATTGGATGTGGACCGTGAGAGTCCTCCCTCAAGAGAAATCCAAGGAAGACCGACTGGGATGCCTACGTAGCAGGCCTCGGTGGGTCGCCAAGGAGCCCATAGTGGAGAAGACTCTCTATAGAGGCATTAGATAGCGAGGTCGAGGCCCTTGAATGTAAAATAATGGCAGCCTACGAGGCCGCGTCACCACTTAGGAGGGAACCGTCCATCAAAGTTAGATGGTGGAACAGGGATCTCGCCGTACTACGTGGAAGGACTCGGAGGGCCTTAAACCGAGCCGTCCGAGAATCGGGTGAAGCGGCCTGAGGCGAGTTTAGGACTGCCAGAAGGGAATTTAACAAAGAATTACGACGGAGTAAATGTGCCAGTTGGCGCGCATACTGCAGGGAATCCAATTCCCTGCCGGACGCAGCCACTCTTGTAAGGGTACTCAAAGAGGAAGTAGGCAGTAATGTAGGATCCTTAAGGAAAGCGGACGGGAGCTGGACTAGCACCGGCGAGGAAACCCTGCGACATCTCGCCGAAGTTCACCTTGCCTGCGGTGGAGCCGTCACGGGGGCTGCCGACCTGTGCCGATGGACGGTCCCAAATGCGGACTGGCAGCTGGCGGAGGGGGTGGCCACAGATGGCTCTATAACTTGGGCGGTGATCGAGTTCGCTCCATTCAAGTCCGCAGGCTGTTATGCGATTTTTTAGGCCCTGCTCCAGAGGGGCCTGGATATACTGCTTCCCAACATGAGAGAGGTTTTTCTGGCCAGCATGGCGTGGGGCTACGTCCCAAAGGAATGGCGCCGGGTTAGGGGGTCTTCATTCCCAAACCGGGAAGGGAGGACTACACGCCAAGGCGTACAGGCTAACCAGCCTTACATCCCTTCTGCTTAAGGCATTGGAAAATATAGTAGATAGGTTTATGTTAGGAGGGATCCTTAGGGATCACCCCTTCCATAAAGGTCAGCACGCGTACCAGCGAGGGAAATCAACGGAGACGGCGCTCTACGCTGTGCCGCGGAAGGTGGAAAGAGCACTACACTACGGGGAGAGCACATTAGCTGTGTTCTTCGATGTGGAGGGGGCCTCTGATAAGGCAAGGACGGATGCGGTCTGTGCCGCCTTACAGGATAGGGGAATGCCGAGGTCCCTAAAGACCTAGGTGGCGAGCATGCTGGAGGACAGGAGAGTCTCGCTGACCTCGAGGGGGCGGGGGCTGGACGTTGGGGTGTCTTCAGGGCAGCTGCCTTTCGCCTCATCTATAGTGTCTGGTCATGGACGGCCTCTTGGAGCGGCTCTCTGAGGATGGCTTCTACGCCCAGGTGTACGCTGACGATGGGCTGGTCCTTTTTTTTTTTTTTGTTCCCTCAGGGCTCGTCCGCGGCCTTGCCGCCCCGATAGCACCGCAACCCTTGGTTGATTGTGCATACCCTTAGTCTTACTCCACCCATTCCAAAATCACTGTGCCTTGAACTAGTCTGCACAGCGATTGGTAGGGTGAAGTTTTATATTGCTCTGTCTCCGGTCTAGAGTGACCGTAGATCAGTTGTCTTTTCCGGTCCAGAGCTATACACTCGCACAAGATGTGCTGGGCTGATTCCTCCCCCTCGCCGCAGAGTCTGCATGCGAGGTCCCCTTCGAACCGCCCCATTTTATGTAGGTGTTTCTTGACGGCCATGTGTCCCGTCAAGAGACCTGTTGTGTTTCTGAGCTGTCCTCTGCTAAGGTTTAGCAGCTCCACAGCTCTCTTTGAACTGGGTCCGTCAATTATTGACTTCCCATGTCTGAGCCCTGGACAGTCCGCCCAGTACACCTTGTGTTGGTTTCTGACCCAGGACTTAATGGCTCCCCTGGCAGTGCTCTTTGACACGCCCAGAGCCGGTTCTGGTCCCATAAATGGTTCTGCTGACCCTCTCTTCGCGAGACTGTCAGCTTCTTCATTGCCTTTGACCCCCGAGTGACCCGGCACCCAGATGAGGGCCACCTCATTCTGCCCAGCCAGGTCGCTCGTCTCGTCTCGGCATTGACTCACCAGCCAGGAATTTACCCGTGGGCTACTTAGTGCCTTAAGGGCTGCCTGGCTGTCTGTGGCTATGAGGATCCGCTTGTTGGTGTAGCCCCTCCTCTTGTTCTCCCGCACACAGTGCAGGATGGCGTACATCTCGGCCTGAAACACTGTTGCATGGGCTCCGAGGGAAATACTGTGACTTACCCTCGGTCCTTCCGAGTAAACACCTGCCCCTGTCCCACGCTCCCCGCCAGATCCGTCCGTGAACCAGACGAGCGCGTCCCGTGGTATGCCCGGCGTCTCCTCCCGCCATGCCCCGCGATCAGGGATTTCCACTGTGAAGTTGTTTTCCCTGCACATTCGCGGGCTCGCGAAGTCTGACCTCATTTCAAGCATGGGTTCCTTCACGATCTCCTGAATTTTGCAGTGGCCCCTGAAGCCTGGGTTGATCTTCAGTCTACCATTGCAGGCTAGTCTGTATAGTCCTAGCCTGGCCTCTCCCATAATAACTAAGTGTAGGGGGGGTAGATCCAGCAACACCTCCATGGCGGCTGTTGGGGTTGAAGACATGGCCCCTGTGATGCCTAAGCAAGCCATCCTTTGGATCTTGCCTAGTTTTTGTTTGGCACTGGATTGTGTCACCTTAGGCCACCAGACCAGTGCCGCATATGTTAACGATGGTCTGACCACCCTTGTGTACAGCCAGTGGGCCATACTAGGTCTTAGTCCCCACGTTTTTCCATATAGCCGCCTAGTGACGGCTAAGGTCATGACTGCCTTACGCAGTATTTTTCCAATGTGACCATTCCAGGTTAGCTTAGAGTCCAATACGACCCCAAGATATTTTACCTCCCTGGCCATTGGAACGCTCCTACCGTATAGAGTGAGAGTTCTGTGGCTTTCACACTTCCTCCTCCTCGTAAACGGCACGACGGTTGCTTTCTCGGGGCTCACCCCGAGTCCTTGATCAACCGTCCACCCTTCCACCACTTTCAGTGCAGTCTGCATACGCTCCCACACTACCTGTGTGACCTTTCCTCGGACTATGATGACAATGTCGTCCGCATAGCCCTGTACCTCATACCCCCCTCCCGAGAGCCTCCCCAGCAGGCCGTCCACGACTAGACACCAGAGCAAGGGAGACAGAACGCTCCCCTGCGGACACCCCGCCGCGACCCCCGCCAGCAGAGTCCCACGCGCGAGTGAGGTGAACACCGCCCTGTCCCTGAGCATGGAACCGATCCACCTGCAGCAGGTCTCCTCTATTCCACGCTCCCGGGCAGCTGCCAGAACCGATCCGAACGAGGTGTTGCTAAAGGCCCCCTCTATGTCTAGGAAGGCCCCCAGCGCCACCTCCTTGTTCTCCAGCGTATTCTCCAGTTTCAGCACCAGTTGGTGCAGTGCTGTTTCTGTTGAGAATCCTGCTCTGTATGCATATTGTCCGCAGTGTAGAGGATATGCTTCCAGTACACCGCCCCTAATGTGCCGGTCGAGCAGTTTTTCCACTGTTTTCAGCAAGAAGGACATGAGACTTATTGGCCTCAGGGACTTTGCCTGGTCTGTTGGACGCCCAGGTTTAGGAATAAATACAACCCTGGCCAGTCTCCATGCCCTCGGAATGTACCCCAGAGCCAGGCTGGCCCCCATAATGAGGGTAAGCACCGGCGCCAGTATATCTATCCCCTGTTGGAGCATGATGGGCATTATTCCATCAAATCCCGGCGATTTGTATGGCTTAAAGCTGTTAATGGCCCATCTGATTTTGCTCCAGGTAACCACCTCTTTAGCGACTGTCCAGTCTACTCTAGATGCCCGCCTATAAGGCGCCTCTATTTCTGAGTGTTCCCAGTCCGGAGGTGATTGGTTTATTATGTTACAGCCGGGGAAGTGCGTCTGGAGTAAAATTTCCATAGTTTCCTCCCCCGAGCTTGTAAAGCCTCCCGTGGGTGTTCTAAGGGAGCCTATGTTAGTCTGAGGGCCCTTAGACAGGATCTTGTGTAGTCGAGCACTCTCGGACGTGTTTTCCACTTCTTCGCAGTGCCTCCTCCACGACTCCTTCTTGGCGTCCCTCAGTCTTTTGTTATAGGTCGATAGGGCCTGTTTATATTCATCCCATGCTCCCGACCTTTTGGCCGCGTTAAACAGCTTACGAACCTGCGTCCTCCTTTGCCTGAGGTCCTCGTTCCACCATGGGACGTTCCTGGTGGACACCCTCATTTTCAGGGGGCAGTTGGCGTTATAGGCCGAGGTAATTGCGTCTCGCAATTGGACTGCTGCAATCTCGAGGTGTATTGAATCCCTTATGGCACTCTCAACCCCCCGCAGTTCCACAGCTAGGTCTGCCCTGTAGGCTTCCCAGTCCGCCTTGCAGGGGTCCCGGTACCATACCGTTTCTCTTTCGACTTTGGCGATTTCAAACCGGATGTATCTGTGGTCTGAGCTACTCACTTCCCCAGACACAGCCCAGCTTTTAACAAAGTCACCCAGAAACTGGGTGGAAACTGTTAGGTCTAAAACTTCCTCACGCCGTGTTGTGACGAATGTCGGTTTATTACCTCTATTCAATATGTCTAAATTAAATTTCATAAAGAATTGTAAAAGTGCCTCACCCCTAGAGTTTGTGTCCGAGCTACCCCACAACTCATGGTGCGCATTCGCATCCATGCCGATGATGGTCTGCCATCCACCTGCTCTGCTACCCACCATCAGCTGCTCCAATTCGTTGGGTGGAGGAGGGTCCGTGCTGTCCCCTGGCAGATAGGCTGACGCGACAGTAATGTCCCTCAGCCCATCCGCTCCTCCACATCGGATTTTGACCGTTGCCAGGTCCCTGGAACAGAAATTCATTAGAGGGAGAAACTCTATCCCTTCCCTGACAAAAATGCAGGCCCTCGGATTCTCGCTGGACCTGCTGTAGATGAGCTTTCCAGTAGCTCCGCCGAGTCCCTTGATCTCTCCTTTGTAGGAGTACGGTTCCTGGATGAGGGCCACATCCGTGTTCCTCAGAGCCACTAGTAGTCCGGCCGTGGCTGCCCTACTGTGTTGGAGGTTGACCTGAAGGAACCTAAGTCCCATTAACCCTTAGTTGCTTCCCCAGTGGGCGGAAGCTAACCCTTCCCATGCCCCAGAATGCCTTGAAGGAGGTTCCTTCAAGGGCTCTGTAAGATGTCGGGTCGATCGAGAAGGCGAGCGTCTGTCCTTTCTCCTCTGCCTTCCTGCTTAGAACCGACCAGTGTTGTGTCCCCAGTTCAGGGTTCTGGATCTTAAGTCTGCTGATCACCGTCTCCTGCGGGACGGTGTCAGGGATCCGTACGAGGACCTTGCGTCTCTTTGGGAGTTCCTTGGGCTCGACGGCTGTCAAGTCCGCCCCCTCCCAAATCTGACCGAGGCCCCCGATCGTTTTCCGCAGCCAGTCCCGCGACTGCGGGCCGGCACAGGTTGTCCAGAGGATGCCCCCCGTCAGGCGCGTCCGGTGGAACTGAGGCGGGCTCTCCCCTTCCTGAAGAGAGTCCACTGCAGCTACCACCGCAGCCTGGATCAGGTCCGCCTTCCCCTGGTCTAGCGTGACCTCAGGATGGCGTCTGTCAATCACCGCCATCCCGAGGCCCTCTGCAGCCTCCCTGTAAGAGCCAGTCTGCGCCGGTGTTCCGGCCTTGGTTCCTTTGGGAGGTCTGTCTGTAGTAGGCGTGCTAGAGCCAGAGCGCGGCGTCTTCCGACTCGCACTCTCCTCTTGCGCCTTTACAGGCACCCTGGCCCTTTTGGAACGTCTGTCTGTAGTGGGCGTGCTAGAGTTCGAGCGCGTCCTCTTCTGACCCGCACTCCCCTCTTGCGCCTTTACAGGTTTCTCGACCGTCCAGGTCCCGGCCGCCATTTTTTGCGCCCTCCGGAGCTTCTTTCTTTGCGCCCCGGAAAGACGCTTGGACTGCCGGGGCAGTCCCTCTACTCTAACAGTAGAGTCCTCACTGGTGGAGGGGCCCCCGGAGTCCGCGGAGCTCGCCGCCCTCCGGTGGGACCCAGCCTCCAGCTTGGGTGTCGGGGACAGGTCTCTGGCCGAAGCTACCCCCTGATCCCCCATATCTACGCCGGTCGTGGGACCTCCAGAGTCCGCTGCCGCCCCCTGGCTCGTCTCCGTTTCCGGGATAGACTCAAGGCACAAGTCTGTAGCCGGAGCCACTCCTCGAGCCTCATTGGTTTTGGTTTTGTATGTGTTTATTATCTTCATGTTGTTCCCACGAGAATGGGGGAAATACTGTCCACACCATCAGAACCCCCTGTGTGGTGCAAGGCGGGTTACTCTGGAGGGTTGCCTGGTACTCCAGAGGTTCCGTTCACGACACCATCGCCCTGGTGCCATCCATCCATAGGCACGGGTCACGTGACACCGTAGATTGGGGGAGTTTAGTTCGACCTCCTTGTCTAGATCCGTCATGTTTGGTTATTAGCAGGGTCACCTCGTGCAGGATGCGGATTTTTACCGCGCATGACGGTCTTGGGGAAAGCTTCATCGGGAGTTTATGTTGTTATTTCCACTTCCTCAGCTTGCCCCCTGGAGTCCTTTGGCCCGCGACTCCTTAACCCCATGGGCTGGTCCTAGTCACCGGCAAATTTCTCGGGGTCGTCTGTGAGTGCATTCAATCTACCTGTAGCATAATTCAAAGGTGGTGTGGTGAGCTGGGACCCTCCGTAAACCCGGCGAAGACGAAGATGCTCCTATTCACCAAGAAGAGGAATGTAGAGGGGTTCAGGGCGCCCGTGATGTTTGGAAAATCTTTAGCTTTAGTGAGGGATGTCAAATATCTGGGGGTGGTCCTGGACTCCAAACGAACATGGAGGTCGCAAATAGAACGAGTAGTGAGGAAGGGAGTAGGGGCCCTCTGGCAGCTGAGTCGAGTGAGAGGGAGGACCTGGGGACTTAATTCTCGGATCCTTTATTGGATTTACACTGCGATCGTCAGGTCGAGAATCCTCTATGTGGCGTTGGCCTGGTGGTGTGGTGTGAACCAAACTACCAGCAGGAAGCTGGCCAAACTCTAAAGGCTTGCAATCCTAGGTATCACATGCGCTATGAGAACGACACCCTCAGCCGTGCTAGAGGTCTTGTTGATGCTGCTACCGCTTGCCATCGGTATCAGAAGGGACGCTATGGCGTCGCATCTTAGAATGCGAGACTCTGGAAACTGGTGCGGAGAGGGAGCAGTAATAGGGCATGCAAGAGTCGCCAAGGAGGTGGGAAAGTAAATTCCGATTTCCGCCATCAAGGTACGGGATGCCGAGGACGATATTAGGTTGACTAAGCCATATACCCTCAGGATCCCCAGTAGGGATCAGTGGAGGGAAAATGAGGTTGCATTCCATCCCGCAAGCCTGGTCTGCTTCACCGACGGATCGCGGCTGGAGGATCAACAATCCTCCGGGGCTGGAATATGCATCGAGGGCCTGGGGGCGCGCGAGAGTTATGCTCTTGGCGCATATACCACGGCATTCGAAACAGAGGTGTACGCTATCCTGTCTGTGGCGAATAGACAATATGTGAGGAGGAGTCCCGATAAATGTGTGTATATTTGTTCGGATAGTCAGGCGGTCCTCCAGGCAGTCTGCGCGGCCAGAATCAGGTCAACACTGGTTCAGGAGTGCGCTGACGCCCTCAAAGGACTAGCCAGGACAAAGGAGATGCAACTGGTGTGAGTTCCGGGACAGTGCAGCGTAGTGGGAAATGAGGTAGCGAATAATCTCGCAAGGCTTGGTTTCCGGCGGCTGTTCTGTGGCCCGAAACCTGCGATAGGCATAAGTAGGAAGACGGTCTCTGTCGCCTTAGACAGGTGGACTGAGGAAGCAATGGAGATGCACTGGGGATCAGTTGGTGGCTGTAGGCAGGCGAGGGACTTCGTGGAGGGGCCGGACAGAGATAAAGCTCTCTCGTTACTCGGTAGGAGTCGACCTACGCTATGCCGCATTCTTGAAGAAACGTCCTACCACTACCTGAGTGAATGCGATGCTTTTGGGAGTCTTCGAGCAGAATTGTTCGGATCGAGGAATTAGGTAAGTACCGTCCAATTAAAGACCGCCACGGCCTTCATTTCGAGGCCGAGGCGGTTTGGCGATGGATCCGAGGAAGAGTACAGCATGGTTGCCGGGTTCCTGGGGTTGGCAAAAAGGGCCCATTGTGGCCTACTTGCTTGGCGTTAGCCTTCCCACCACTGCTACTACTACTAGAGGTATGGTGTTTGGTGTCATTTCACTCGGCTCAATAAGCATAATTCAAATATAACTTACGCGACTTAACTTTACAGTTAAGACGTTTGGGTTTTTAAAACAATTTATTTAATACTTTGAACGATCAATACTTAATTACTTAGTTACAAGAAAAATTAATAATATAATATACTAAAAATAAGACGATCAACCTACATGTGATCTAATATCTATGCACTCGGTGTGCCAATGACTAACTCGGAACAAGAATGAACGGTTCTACCTCTGTGAGCAGCCTCTTTATAGTCTTCCCTCCAGGCGTGGCACTATGTCTCTGGATAAACAAGGAATCTGCTGATGTAGATTCTCACAGTGATATTCCGTTCTACTTGCACTTTGAACCTGCATAGTTCTTGGCTCCTGTATGACGATTGCTGACTCAGCGGTTCTTACCGTGGGAAGGCGACATTGTAGCATAACGGGCCATTGTTTGGGCTCCATTTATCTCCTCCCCTTTTTAAAGACGAAGCTATGGTTCGTTCCGGATTTTCAATGGAAATCCGGACACGGTGGTTCCTGTTTTTGTTCTTTTATCTTCTTTGCTGGTTCTTCGTTTCTTCAACCCCATTCGGACGGCTATAGTTGTGATGGTTATTAAGCCAGCTATGTACAGTAATATTGTCCATATACTCAGGTGATGGATTGGTATTGTTATAGGTCCTGGTATATTTTGTTTAATTTTTTGAAGTTGGTGTTGGATTTGATTGATGTTGTGTAGCTGTACGTTTTCTAATGATATTTCGGGTACTGGTCCTGGATTTGTTTGAGCTTCTGAAATGGGGGTTTCTAGTGTAGGTAGGTTGAATAGTTGTTGTGTTTCTGCTATTGCTGGGCTGGTCTTGTTGATTTTGTTGCCTAGTTTCAATTGGCAATTTGGTTGCAGGTTGATTAAATTTGTACCCTTGATAATGTTGGTCCACTCCTGTTCCTGGCAAGTTATTCTGGCGTTAGTTTCTTCGGGTGCTATAACTATATACTGACTGGTTCCATATCTCGAAACTGTGGTTCTATTAATTTTTACTAGATTACAATTGTTAATAGGTTTTTAAAACTTGATTAGCTTTATTTCACATGGGTTTTGATCATTCATGGTTGTTGGATTGTCGTCTTTGCAAAAATATATCTGTTTCTTTAAATTTTGACATTCTTCATTACGATAGGCATATTGTTTACTGCTTAGGATAAGGTATTCGGTTCTAGGAATTATCATGGTAAAAAGGTGTGTCTTTCTAAGGACAGGTAATGTATATAATTGATAATAATCATATTCTGATTCATCTACCAGAGGTATTTCTATTTGAAATATAATTTTGAAATTGTTTTTGACTGCTTTTATTTTAAATACTTTTTCGTATAGATTTAGATCAGTGGTTGTTATTACTTTAGCTTTAGTTGCATAATTTTGTATTTTATTGATTTCTTTTATTATAAATGTTGGTTTTAGTATGGATGTGTGAAAGATTCCTAATTTTGCAAAAGTGATGGCATTTTCTGTTGTTAATGCTATTTCTTGAATATTGTTTAATAATTGTCCTAGCTGCATGAGTAACTCTAGGATCTTAATGCGATGATAGTGAGTTAATTGTTCACTTCGCAGGCTTTCTACTGTATTACCTAATTCATCTATCCTATTTACTATCGTGTCTTGGTTATGACTCAATCCTACTATCGTTCTATTAATTTCGACGATTGCCTCGAGCATGACCGCATTTAGGGACCTAAAAGTTCATGAATTTTATTTTAATCTGTTGTTAAGATTTCTAATGCTTGCTGAATGCGTTCCCCATCCTGTGAATCGAGATTCCCTGTGATTGACTTAAATATAGAACCTAGTCCGTTTATTAAGCCACGTTTTCGTCTATTAATAATATTGTTATTGGGAAAAATCCTGTAAAATGTATTATCCCTGCTTGCTGTAGTAAAATTTAATTATCATGGAATTTTGCTATGCATCATTGTAATTTGTTATTGTTAACTACTGGTGGATATTTATTAGCTCTTATTTAATTTATTGGGAGTTTATTCCTAAATGATGGATTCGTTACCTTACCTTATTTCTAGCTGATTATATAATTTATTAATACTATGGTTACTTGAACCGGTCTTATAATTACGTTAATCGTTACGTGCGTTAATTCATTTAAGAATTTAGCTTGCTATTTAAATTGTCTGTGTCGGTCTGTGCATTGTCTCGTACGTTATGTATCAATTCCAATTTGTTGCTTACGTAGTCATATATATGTCGAGTGTCTTATATGTACTTTTTACATTGTAGGTGCTTTGAGTTGATTATCCGTTTCAATTCTCCGTTATGGTTTCTTGGAATAGTTTTGTTATGATTTAAAGAAATGACATTATCGAACCGTGTCCTTTACTTGTCGTAATCTATCTATGAATATACATATATATCATTTTTATTTTTCTGTTTCTAATCATTTGTTCTCCAATTATAAAATATGGGTGAATTCCCATTATTAAAAGTTTTATTGATTGCTGAATTGGCTACTTCTTAATCTGCATTATATACAACCCAATAATATTTCTATTGTTGTCAACGTGTTCTGTTATAATTTTCCTTATTTGGCTGGGGTCTATTTAATTTAAATTTTACTTGTATGAAAGTCTGTTGTCTATTTACTGACTTAGAATATATATGGTTCGTCCGTAATTTTGCACTTTTTGATTACTTTTGTTGTTAACTAATTCTTTTTCCTAGTTACGGTCGACAGATTGCTGAGTGTGAGTCTGAAATAATCGGTTGCCCCTATGATGGCTAGTAATTATTTCTTATCTTTGTTTTACCTCGATTTTGTTGTTAATATAATATTTCTTTGAAAAAGTCTGGTGTTATAACACAGGTGAATGCATTAAAATGTCTTTACACTAGTTAAAGGCACCAATGTAGTTCCTGTCGTTAACGTTTATTTATAATTTTACTTTAAGCCTGTTGTTAGTGGCTTCCCGACTGCATCGTCGGTTTATGATCAGATATACAGTATGGTCCTTATTATCTGGATTTTCTATTTTTAATTTTTGTCTTGAATGGTCGATAATGTTCGATAATTGTGTTGTGAAAATCCTTTAAAGTGTCTTACGGTCGTGTGTTTTCTTAATAGAGTTGTGAAGAAGTTTCGACATGACTTTGTCTAACATTTTGATATGAATATTTATAATAAAAAATTTTTTTCTTTCCATTATTATTATAATTATATTTTTTTTGAGGGTTAACCTATTACGTATATTTCATACATCTATAAAATTTGGGTGATTCTACGTTATTACAGTTTTTATTGATAGCCGAACTTACCAGTTCGTAATCTTGTTCATTTACAAAAATGCAATAATATTTCCTTTGAGGTAACCAATATTCTTTTCTAAAATTCTCCATTTGATCTGGTTTATTTAAATTGAAGTTTGCATATATAAAATTCCTTTTGTCTCTTCTGACTGAGAATATGTTTGGTTTGTCAGTATTTTTTAAACTATCTGATTTTAAATCTGTGTGCCATACACAGTGGTGTATCGGTGAATTATCTTTCTAAAATGTGTTCTTATTACGTAATGAATGGTTTTCTTATTGATTTTACTTTTGAGAAGGTGATAACGATAAGATTTATTACATACGCCTATATGTCCTTTTTCTTTACGACAATATTAATCATCAGCTTAGTTATTCAATTTAAAATTTGTTGAGTGCGGTCCTGAATATAATTTTTATTTAATGTTTATCTACTGGTATATTTTAGGTATTTGTTACAATAAGTGTGTTTTTTCGTTATCTTAGTCGCCTGTATCTATTTGTCATGAATGTAACGGTGTCGGCTTAGTGTCGTTTTATTTGTTTGTAGTCTTTAGGTAATTGTATCAAGTCATGTATGTCATTTATCCGATTTTCCCGTTTTACCTTACTTAGGTAATATAAGTCGATTGCTTATTTAGTTTATTTAATTTAAATATATTGTAATCTTTTTTGTTACAATATTCACAGGTTTTAATATAATTCTCAATTGTCTGTTTCATCTGGGTAAAAGTGAATTTGTTTTGCATCTGTGTACAGGTTTCACTAAATGATCGATGTCGCCTTTTAGTTTCATGCGCTAGCATGATTTGCCGCCTAATATCTGACACTGATTCTAATTTTTCTAATATGGGTGGTTGTGTTTTATAATTATTAGTCGTATTGGAATTTTGGATTTTTATGCGTTTTGTTTCAGTACTATTTTTATTTATGGCAAAAATTTGTTTATTATTAATATTAGAGTTTTCTGCTTTAGGGTTTGTTTCACTGACTACCTGTTTTACCGTTTTTAGCCCCGTATTCCCCGTATTATCATGTCGGCCTTAAGGTTCATCTTTATCTGGTTTTCTTACTACTAATTTATTTCTACCTAGTGCTCTATCCGACTGCTTAATTAAATTAGTACTAGATTTTAATTGATTTTTACTTTTTGTTTGGACGTCGTATATATTATATAACCTATTCTGATCAGTTTCCTCCTTACAATGTTCGTTTGTAGTGGGAACTTCATTTAAACTGCTCTGTGGACTTTTGTTTAATCTCCTTATTATATTACCACTGGTGAGCCAGGAATTTACATAATTCATTATACTGTTATTTGTCTGTTGAACGTTCTGCTTGGAATTTGACTCATCAGCGAAATCAACCAAATGCATAGGTCTCATGTCGCTTGCGTCATTATTCAAGTTCAAGTTTAAATTAATTTTATGGTCATTCATTCCTTTCTTACAATTATAACTACTATCACTGCCCTCGTTAATTAAATTATTTGTTGGCATATCTATATGGTTAATATGTACTACCGGTTGTCCGTATACGTGTCTGCTATTTAAAAATTTTGCTGTTGACTATCGTATTCGTTTGCTGGCGAATTTTCATAATCTAATTCATCATTTATATCATTTAAATCGTAATTTGTTTCCATTATATCATTATCATTAACTTCTATGTTATTTATTTGAGCTGCTCTCCTTGGTAACGACAGTCTAGTGTTATAACTATCTACTTCCATTGGTTCGTGATAATTTCTGTTAGCATTATGATTTACATTGGGTCGACCCGGTTGATTACTGAAGTTGGGTCGCCTAAATTGACTCGAATAATTTTTCCTTGGCACAAATTGTTGATTTTGTCTAGGCTGGGAATTTGTGTGATTGTTTTGATTATTATGTTGTTGAAATGGTCTAAAGTTTGTTTGGAAAGGTCTCTGAAATTGTACATTCTGAAAAGGTGGGTTATTTTGTCTCTGAAAGAAGGTACGGTTCTGTCCTTCTAATTTATTATTATTACTGAAATTCCTATTTATTGTTTTATCTCTATAATCGAAATTTTCCTCTGCGAACACGAATTTCAAAGCTTGTTCTATGCTTCCAGGTGCTTGACTACGCAAGACAAGGCCTATCGGATAGCGTAACCCTCCTAAGAACGCTTTTAATGTTTGATTCTGGTATATGTCTTTCTTAATTAATCTCACGCCTACATTTTGCTCGTTAGCTATTAAACTCGAGATGAGCAATTGCTCTATATGACGGCATCTGTTCGCGAACGACAGTGCGTCTTCAGCATTACGTTGTTTCAAGGTTAACATTTCAGCTAATAAACTGTGATCATCTCGTTGATGACTGAAATTCTAAACAATGGCCTCTCTCAGGTGCCCACGTGTTGATTATCTTTGTATTTACTATAAGCCTGGCTGTTCCCGTTAATTTAGTTTGAACAAAATTCAGCAAGAAGTGATTTATATACAGATTCTCGTTTGGCACGTAGAACTGGTTCATGACCAAGTCACATGCTTTTAAAAAGTTGCCTACGTTGGCTGGTTGCCCGTCGAACTCGGGAATAGCTTTCAGAAAAAATTCTTTGAATTGGTCTGTCATGTTGCTACTATTACTACTCTTATTAATATTTGAATGATTTACTGTTATGCTATTGTTGCTAATGCTGATTGATCTAAATCTATACTCTATGTTACATAAACTTTGTGATTCTTCCTCTGAATCAGACATATAACGTTTCAATACAACACATATAAAAAATTGGAAATGTAAACTGGGATAGCAGTGAACTTACCATAATACGATGGTTGCTGCTTCCATTTGGCTCTGCTTGGCCACTATTTCTGCTTTAACTTGGCTCTGCTTGGCTAGAATTGGTTATTAGGCGTCGATACGCTTAAAAATCGATATGCTTTCGGTTTTCTAACCAATACTAACGACTGCGCCACTTAACTTTACGGTTAAGACGTTTGAGTTTTTAAAACAATTTATTTAATACTTTGAACGATCAATACTTAATTACTTAGTTACAAGAAAAATGAATAATATAATATACTAAAAATAAGACGATCAACCTACATGTGATCTAATGTCTATGCATTCGGTGTGCCAATGACTAACTCGGAACAAGAATGAACGGTTCTACCTCTGTGAGCAGCCTCTTTATAGTATTCCCTCCAGGCGTGGCACTATGTCTCTGGATAAACAAGGAATCTGCTGATGTAGATTCTCACAGTGATATTCTGTTCTACTTGCACTTTGAACCTGCATAGTTCTTGGCTCCTGTATGACGACGGCTGACTCAGCGGTTCTTACCGTGGGAAGGCGACATTGTAGCATAACGGGCCATTGTTTGGGCTCCATTTATCTCGCGCATGCCCAAACCAACTGTTTTTTTAGTTTTTAACTTTAAAATATGGTGTTTAGTGTAGCCTCGACTCGAAGTGTAGAATTCAAATATGTGTAAAATCAGCAGGAGTTAAAATTAATAACACACGACCTGTCCAAAAGCCAGACATGTAAAAAAATTCCAACATGTGTAAAAGTAGCAGCAAGGCGATTAGATGGTAACCTTGAACAGTTTGCACCTGCAAATTGCGAGTGACCTCTAATACAATCTGAGTTCCTGTTAGAGCCTGCATGTGACAGCAAATGAGTCATGTGTTTATCAATTCAGTTAGATGATGTCATTTAAGGAAAGCAAGATGTTAGCAGTTTGTTTGCTAAAAAGTGTCTCATTTCATGTTAAATTCATCGTTTATGGTTGAAAATAAAACAACTGATTTAAATATAATTAATCTATTAGGATTAACCCTTAACTGGTGACGTGGTGCCATATAAGACCCAGATGAATCTTTATTCCCTAATATATCGACTGCGTATGCGCCGATGTTTGTGTCTCTGTGGTTATGTACATATTCGATAGTGTGTTTGCAGCTGCCGATAGAATCACACGCGTAAGTACCGTTTCCGAGATAACTCGTGTTGCCTTACACTTCGGGTCATGAATGGCACCACCTCACCACTGACGCTACTTTTTTTGTTTTCATACAATAGCCAGTAATTCTAGATATGTGCAATATGGTGACCACAATTTCGAAGAAAATGTCATGAGGTCATGAGTTGGAAAGCGAGGACTAGTGTGAGAATAATGATGATTTTGTGCAAGATGACTCTTCAGATACAGAGACAGAAATGAACAGCGATGATGAAAAAGACGCGAACGAGGAAGAATATGTGAGTGACGATCGTGAAATGGTGAGTTCCGAAAACCAAATACTTTCTGCCAATCAGACTAAATGTTATTATGGGAGAGATAGATTCAAGTGGCCATCTTCACCAACAATTTGAACCCGAAAAACGGCGTCTAAGAATATTGCTTCATTCCTATCTGGTCCTCGAGGTCCAGCAAAAGGTTTAGGCACTTCTGCTAAAGCTGTGGACGCCTGAAATCTAATTTTTCGGAAGATATGTTGCGGAAGATTGTAGAAAGAACGAATCCGAAACTTCAAAGTAACAGACACAATGAAAATAAAATAGAAATGCAGGAAACGGATATTATAGAAATCAGAGCTCCAATTAATTGGTCTCTAGAATTACTCTAGTGTCTTCAAATCGAATGATGAAGATCTAAGTTCACTATTTTCAACAGATGGAACTGGCGGATATATTTTCCGATGTACAATGTCTCTGAACAGAACATTGACACACTTGAATTTAGGGCTAGATGTATTCTCGCCACAATTATAACCGTACACCGGTTTCGCTCTAATTAGAGCTCTTCAGTACGGCACACTACTTGTAGCGAAAATACACCAATAAGGTAATACGGCTATGGTAGCCAGCTTTCCAACACTAAGTGAGTGGTAAGACACGAAGCAACGTGCCGCCACCTAGTTGCGGAACCAAGTAGTATGTTATTACGCCAGCTCCAAATAATACAAAGTGTTAAAAAATACAGACTGTATACAACCAACTAACAATTTAGTAAATTGTCAGCCCTGGCCCATTTCTACCCTAATATAGGGATTAAGTATGTAAGGCTAGATGTATTCTCGCCACAATTAGAACCGTAGATCGGTTTCGCTCTAATTAGAGCTCTTCAGTACGGCATACTAATTGTAGCAAAAATACACCTATGAAGTAATACTGGCTGACAATTTACCAAATTGTTAGTTGGTTGTATACAGTCTCTATTTTTTAGCACTTTGTGTTCTTTAGAGCTGGCGTGACAACATACTACTTGGTTCCGCAACTAGGTGGCGGCACGTTGCTTCGTGTCTTACAACTCACTTAGTGTTGGAAGCCTGGATACCATAGCCGTATTACTTTATAAGTGTATTTTCGTTACAATTAGTATGCCGTAATGAAGAGCTCTAATTAGAGCAAAACCTGTCTACGGTTCTAATTGTGGCGAGAATATATCTAGCCTTACATAATTTATGGTAGAAATGGACCAGGGCTGACAAATTACCAACTTGTTAGTTGGTTGTATACAGTCTCTATTTTTTAACACTTTGTGTTATTTGGAGCTGGCGTGACAACATACTATCTGGTTCCGCAACTAGGTAGCCGCACGCTGCTTCATGTCTTACCACTCACTTAGTGACTCTTGAAATTCTTATATTTCAATGACGAAAAATCGAGTGCATCTAGAAGAAAAATAAACAAGTCTGCTCCAGTGGGTTGGATTTTACAGAGGTTGGTCCAAAAGTGACAATTGTGCTACTGCATTGGTAACTATGCCTTCATTGATGAAATGATTGTTGGGTTTATAGGCAGGCGTGGTTTCAGGATTTATATGCCTAATAAACCGAACAAGTACGGTGTAAAAGTAAAGGCCCTGACTGATACTCGCACTTCCTAGTTTTATAATGGATATGTCTACACTGGAAGAAACTGCGATGGAAGAAGTCTCTCTCAAGCAGAAAATTTGCGATACCAACGAAATCTGTATTGCGATTAACCCAACCAATTTATGGCTCTAAAAGGAATATTACAGCTGACAACTGGTTCTCCTCTCTGGAACTCGTTCAGGAGCTGATGAAGCAGAATCTAACCTGCGCGGACACACTAAAAAAGAATAAAAAGTGCATACTAAAAGACCTTTTACACAGTAAAGAGAGGGCAAATAATACACCAATGTATGGCTTTGCAACAGGAGTCACACTATTGTCGTTTATGCCAAAAGAACGAAAGCTGTGTTGCTGAAGGGACATAAGTTACAGGCGATCCAATGAGGCAAGAAATAGAAGAAACTGTTCAAACAATGAGAAACAACAAGAGTCTAGGTGAAAATGGCACCACGGCCCAAATTTTAAATATGGAGGGACTGTTTTGGTTACAATTATGTAGGAACTGGTAAAGTAAATTAAGGAAACAAAAGAAGTGCCACAAAAATAGAACAAGGCTATCATGGTAACTTTATTTAAGAAGGGAGATATAACGGAATGTGGTAACCTCAGTGGAGTAGCTTTACCAGGGGTGGCCTACAAAATTGTCGCACATTAATTTTTAAAAACGACTAGAGAAGTATGTGAAGCCTCTGCTAGAGGAATATCGATGATAGGACGACAACTAACCAGATACGTCTCCTGGAGAAAATTTTGACAGGCTGTTAACAGTATGAAATTCCAGTACAGATGATCTTTATCGATTTTAAGGCCGCCTACGACTCAGTGAAAAGAAACAAACTGATTGAAATACTTAAGAGTTTCAAATACCCGATATGGTGAAACTAATACACTAAGTAACATCACAAGCGCAGTTAGGTTAAATGGAAAGCTGTCAGATGAGTTTGAGGTTTGAGGTGAGAAGAAGAGTAAGGCAGGGCGATTCGCTGTCAACATAAGTATTTAATATAGTTATGGAGAAAGCAATAAGTGTGGCATAAATATAAGTCAAACCCTGTTTGACAGGGGTCATCAGTGCCTTGCTTATCCAGACGATATCTTTTTAATGTCCAGGAACAGAGGATAACTAGAAAATATCAGTAGAAGTTGGGTGGAAGTAACAGACAGTGTAGGGCTTCAAATAAATAAAGACTTATTAAAAAGATTAAAGAAACTAAAAGTCTGGACGCAGCAAGTGCCTTATGGTTGTGGATTGTCACTAAAATGTTTTTAATGGCAAACATGTCTTTTTTAATGAAAGCAGACATCAAATTTGGGTACCAGTATAAGCTATATAGTAGAAACAATGTACCACATTTCATAGCAATAACTTTATTGTTTAAAAAGTACCAACATTTTCTAAAAATAAACTTGAAATGTTCCCGAAAAAACTGGTCAGATTTTCTTGGCCAACGAACGTCTTCAAGCTATTTAATTCCAAAAAGCTTTTCGATAAAACTTGAAAAAAATGTTGCATGAAAATTTACAATTTTTTCACGAAAATCCGAAAACATTTTTACAATGGTTTATTAAACATTATTATATTATATTATTATGCCCTTCACTTCTGAGACAAAAAAATACGGGATATTCCAATTGAAACAATTGAGTTACGTCAGTTTGACTGTATCTATTGGTACGCCGTAGCATAATTTTTGATATGTGGCAATAATGTGAAAAGTTGCAAAACAATTGAAATAACTTGAAAACGATGAACGCTAACAATTTTTCCCCACAAGCATGCATTATAATTCGATAAAAATGCAAACATGCATTGACTTATGGGCCACCTGTGATTGTTATAATAATTTTATACGAGGCAGCTCAAGATACCATATAATTATGGCATACAATTTTTTCTCGTATTTTGTATAATAACGGATATATTTTTAGTGTGGAAATGTAGCCTGTATATATTTAAACAGATAAAAACTGAAACTAACTTTGGATGTGGGTTCTAGGGGGCCTAGTTCGCGCTCATTTGGTAAAATCTTGTCAAAATACAGAAGTTAAAACTTATTGATTATTAAACAATAAACTCTATTACCAAAAGTACTGTGAAAGTATCATAGAAAGGGTATATTTGAAATGAATTTTCTGCAAATATTACAGTAAAATAAAGAGCAAGGACGGTTGACTGACCCATAAGGGTTTGTAAAATACTCTCCTTGGAACATTTTCTCCACATAACCCGTTTTCCTTTCAGGTTGTTTTGCCTAAAAGTTGCCAATTTTGACGTTTCAAATCGTGGCTTTGACGTTGTAAGTGGAAAACCACAAAAATGTTTTCTTTAAAAGCCTATAACTTTTTTACTTTTAACTTACAGATCTAAATTTTGGTTTACGTTTTATAATATAAACCCACGTACCAATTTGTTGTCCCAACTTTGTTATTTTTTGAGATATACAAATTCTCCGAAAGAAAAGTCAAAATTTTACGGGCAAAATGGGGCCGATGGCTAACGTACGTATTCAAGCCACCTGCAAAAGGAACGTACTCACCAAATTTCACCAAAATCAGCTTATTATTTTTTGAGTTATCGGTATGATCCTAATACATATACACACACGCATATATATATATATATATATATATATATATATATATATATATATATATATATATATATATATATATATATATATATATATATATATATATATATATATATATATATAAATTTAAAATGGTCTCGGATATGTGTTTTAGGAGGCGTAGTTTGCACTCATTTACTCATTTGAAGATTTTTTTTTAAATTCAGTCGCGATCTCCTCATTAGTGATTTTTTAAAGAAAATTAACTAACATTGAACTTGTTTGCAGTGAAAATTGAAGGAGGAATGTCTTCGACCTTGGAGAGGTTAAAAACTACATCTGCCTACGTGTATTAATAGACGCTAGATGTAATGAAAATGTCTAACTTAATATGAGAATATCAAAAGCCAACAGGTGTCCAGGAAGACTTAGTAGCTTATTTAAATCGAAAAACACCCCGTATACGACAAAGCTTAGAGTATATAAGACCGTAATGAGACCAAAATTTACATATGAATGTGAAAGTGGACAATGAACAATGCGCATATGTTATATTTGAATTCTACTTATTGAGCCGAGTAAAATGACATCAAACAAAATACTTCTAAGTAAAAACTTAAAAAAGTTGGTTTGCGCATGTGCTTTATTTGAATTTTACCCATTGAGCCGAGTAAAATGATTCCTCACACATGGGGTCTGACTTAAAAACAAAGAAAAGTTAGGTTTGCGCATGCGTTAACCACCATTTTGATGAACGTAATTTTTATAAAAATATAAATGGCAGACTTGCTTATTTTGACTGAGTGCCTCAAGTGCCATTTAAAATTTTAACTTTTTTGAATTTGTGCGCCAACAACCGCCATCTTGGATACGTCGTATCAATTTAGAGCTTACGTCACACTAAATACAACCGTCATATTTGTTTCGTCACACGCATGCTCAGTAGCGAGAGGCGGCTCCAGAACCTGCATCTCTATCTACTAATAGCTGACTTTTTATTCTTGGTGCTAACGAGTCAGTCAAATCAGCAGAGTCTGATATATATATATATATATATATATATATATATATATATATATATATATATATATATATATATATATATATATATATAAATAAATAAATAAAAATTGAACCTGACCCCGAATTTTCGGTTTAGTGGTCATAATATGCGCTCATTTAAAATCATTTCTTTTAATTCAATAGTCGCGATCTCCTCGTAAACGAATTTTTCCTGTGGAAATTTGCTTTCAGAACATTTAAGAAATGATGGTTTTCAGTTTATTCAGAAAAATTTTTAGCGAATTGTTTATATAATGTCATGATAATGAGTATACGCAGTTCTGCACAACGTTGCTCGTTAAGGGACTCTCTCACTCCATTAATAGCAAAGATACCCGTGTAGTCCACGTGCTCTTCTATAACTTGTACTTGGATAATAATATTGCACAAATGTGAAATTCTTTTAAAATTTACAACTTAAGTACAACAGTGTAAAGTGTTTCTGAAAGAGAAATATTTTTAATGGCATGTCACATGTTAATATATCCATTTGTATAGTAAATTGTTTACAAACCATAGGTCTCATTAAGAAGAATACGAATTTACTCTCACAAAAATCTACTCCTAGCAATGTGGTTAACGTAATTACCAAATCTAATTTACCAGGCATTCTCTTTCATCATTTTGCATATACGAAGTGCGAGAAAAGCTGCATAACTAGAATTTTTTGCTGTATTTTCGTAGACGGTATTGATAGGATGAATGTGGTAGACTCATTCACACTAGTTACCTAATATATAAATTTGCCGTGCCAGACATCTTGTAAAATAAGCGACCGTATGCAAATTACAGTCACTGAAACAGCTGCACTAGACTTTATTAATTTTCATGGCTGTAAAATTCATCTATAAAAACAAATCATGAGTCGTAAACAGACATTCTTTTTATACCTTTTTGTCCTAGGGAAAATGTTCGAGGCTTTAATGAGTTTCGCAATTTGGAAATTCTATAAGTACAACGATTTACGTTTACAAAGCGAAACCCAATATAAATGAGTGGGTCGCCTCATGTGCACCTCATAGCCAGATTTTAATTTGGAATTGAATCATGAAAATGCTTTGCTTTATCCCCGGACTCCTCACCGATTATGAAATTTCTGCTTAGGTTTCCATTTTAAAATTTATTTAAAATTGAAAATTGACAATCTTTTTGTACAGTAAATTCTACGGTCACTATAAATTTATTTTGTTAAGTTCGAATTATTATTATTATTTTATATATATATATATATATATATATATATATATATATATATATATATATATATATATATATATATATAAAGACTTAAAATGACCTCGGATATGGGTTTTAGGGGCTCTAATTTGCGCTCATTAAAAAATTGTCGATATTTTGAAAGTCTTACATCTTTTTGTATGAAATTTCGCTAAACACGGGTTTTCCAGGAATTTTATAATTAACAGGTAGTCACTTTTTATTACATTAAGTGTCGGTGCCTTGGATTTACCACAAAACAAAATATTTTCTTGATATATATATATATATATATATATATATATATATATATATATATATATATATATATATATATATATATATATATATATGTTGTAATATGTTACACGTTTTACATCCTTTCCCATACTATAAGGTTTATAAATACATTTGCAATATTATTCAGTCAAGGAACATTGGCAACATAAGCTAACGTCATAACCATCAACGTGAATTACCAGGACCATAGTCAATGATCGCACCGTTTTGTTAGTCAGTGAGAGTTACTACTTTGCAACTTGTTTAGATCCCTGCTCATAGAGACACACACATTATCTGATACCGGTCCTGCTTTCGTAGGAATAATTGACACTTGGTAGAAGATGTAACGCTCGTTTGTTTTATAATAATGAATTTGCTTTTATCGATTGCTTTGTTTTACTACATAATTGCTATATTGTTTTCATGGTGGCTTGTCAAAATGTTTTCGTTTGATTCAATATTAACAATCAATTTTTTTTAATAACATGCTGATAAGTTTTGTATTTAACCTGAACATGCTACATGCCGCCACATGTGAAAGACCACGAACTCGATAAACACTCATACACCTCAACTGCTACAATCCATCGAGGAACACATAGTCATTATGTTTTATATAACTTCAGTCTTTTTTTAATTCACCTTTATATATTATATATTATATAAATTCAACTTTTTTTAATAAACCAATTTTAATCGTATATTGATTTTTATTGGTACATCTAACACCATACCAATTGTAAGTGCAATACCCTACGCATTTCTTGTTTAATTTACATTAAATCTCATGTCTTCGACTGAGCAGTCAAATTAAATTTTTGTTATGTTTTATATAAATTTTAGTTATTCATCATATTAATATAATTAAATTAGTTTCACTGGCACTTGCAACGTGGGTCGAAAGTCTGGAAAGACGTCTGTAACTTGCATTTGATGGTGTTGGATTTACAAATTTGGGTTCTTATTTTACATTTTTTCGACCGCAGCAGTTATTGTGATGCATTTTGCTAAAAGAAAAGAACGGGATGACTCACATAGTGTGTGTGCCGGCTCTCTGAAGCTTATTGGTCAGTTATTATTGCATCTCCAAGTTATTTTATAGTTTATAAATTTATCTATCGTTAGAGAAATATTTTGACCCATATATGCTTTTGATCCTTTTAGTGAATTTTCTTAAAAAAATTCACTAATAAGGAGATCCCGACTTTTGAATTTTGAAAAAATTTCTTCAAATGAGCGCTAATTAGGCACCTCAAAACACATATCCGGGGTCAGTTTCAATTTTTATATGTTTATATATATATATATATATATATATATATATATATATATATATATATATATATATATATATATATATATATATATATATATATATATATATATATATATATATATATATATATATATATATATATATATATATATATAGGCACACTTAGAGAACACCCAAATCACCACAACACATATTTCAGAGACCTCACGATCGTTTCGTTGACAATGCCAACATCTTCAGAGGAAGAAAATTCTTCAGAGGAAGATGTTGACATTGACAACGAAACGATCGTGAGGTCTCTGATATATGTGTTGTGGTGATTTGGGTGTTCTCCAAGTGTACTTATTAGTGCTCAACACAGGTTCCCTATTTCACATAATATATATATATATATATATATATATATATATATATATATATATATATATATATATATATATATATATATATATATATATATATATATATATATATATATATATATATATATATATATATATATATATATATATATATATCACACCGATTACTCAAAAAATAATGGGCCGATTTTGATTAAATTTGGTGAATAAATTCCTTTTGCAAATGACTTGGATAATTTCGTTAGCCAAGAAAATCTGCTCAGGTTTTCCCGGAAAATTTTGTGTTTTCTTTCGAAAAAAATTTATATCTCCGGAATTAACAATGTAAGGGGTGCGCGGGTTTGTATCCTTTTAATTAACTTACCTACCAAAATTTAGCAATGTAGGTTGAAATACAAATAAGTTATAGGCATTTAAAGAAAAATAAATTGGGGTTTTCCTCAAAATCGGCAAAATTTAGGCAAATAACTTGAATCTAATACGGGCTATGGAAATCAAATGTCTCAAGAAGGATGTTTTACAAACTCTGAAGTCTTAGTTTCAACCGTCATTGTCCTTCATTTTTCTCAAATGTTTCCAGAAAATTCATTTCAAATAGACCCTTTCTCTGATGCTTGGCAGTAGTCAGCTATAGAGTTTATCGTTTAGTGGTATATAATTTTTGTCGAATTTTCGTAAAAAATCAATAAAGCGTAATATATCCGATATTGAAAAATGTGCGAATGGTCTGACGACCGCAGCCATGAAAGAAGACAACACACACACATATCCGTTATTATACAAATGAAAAACATGTGTATATATTAATTATAGGGTGTCTTGAGCTACATATTAAAAAACTATTTCTGCAATCACAGGCTGGCCCATAAGTCGTTGGTGATACAAATTTTCTTTTTCTTTTAATCAAACACGCCTTATGTTATTGCATTTTTGCATTAGCCATCGAAATATAATGCATGTTTGTAAGAAAAGAAATTCTGGATGCAGCAAGTGCATTATGGTAGCGAATTTTGATCAAATGCTTCATATTTGAATAGCCCAATTTGCTATTAACCTATAACGTTGACCAAAAAACGAGTTTTTCAGGGAACACTTTAAGTTTACTTTTGGAAATTTTTGTACATTTTCACACAATAAAGTTATTTATATGAAACATGGCACATTGTTTTTACTATATAGGTTATACTGGTAACCAAAATTGATGCCCGCTTTCTTAAAAAGAAAACACACATATTTGCAATAAAAACATTTTAATGAAAATTCACTACCATAACGCACTTGCTGCGTCCAGAGTGTTTCAGTATCTTCTCTCAGAGATAATATTATAAATGATAAATGTTATTTTATTCTAGAGAAGAGCCTATAAAATTTGTGAATTTTTATTATTGACTAATTTATTATTAATTAATTTTATAACAAAATAAACTATATATTTTTTTTCTTTAGAAAGGAAATACACTTGCCGAGTTTTAAGTGATTAATTAATTTATGCAGGTTTATTTTGAGGTGGAATAAATTATCTATCGTATCGTTACTTCGATAATATATTATTTGGCCTTACTGCTGGAAGCTTTTGATAGTTTCTAATTTTTGCAATATTTAATTCATTTAATTCAAAAATTTGTCTTAATATAGACTAAGGTTGTCATTTTCTCTGAACGCATTATAGAACTTGTGTTTTAATAATAAGTTGGATTTTTTTACAGTTTCCTAATTGATATTAAAGTACGCTGTGTGTAATTGGAAACACAGCATTTGATGGATTTTAGATAAAATTTAGTTTGAATTCGACTTCACGCAGCTAACCTAAACTTGTATATTAGCGAATTTTTCGCTAAACGAAAAATTCACTAATGAGGAGATCCTTGTATATGTATATATATATATATATATATATATATATATATATATATATATATATATATATATATATATATATATATATCACACCGATAACTCAAAAAATAATGTGCCGATTTTGATGAAATTTGGTAGGTATTTTCCTTCTACAAGTGGGTTGGATAAGTTCGCTAGCCAGGAAAACTGGACTAATTTTTCCGAGAAAATTTTGGGTTTTCTTCCGGAAAATTTTCGTATCTCCGAAAATAACAAAGCTATGACAACAAAATTTGGGAAATACGTTTCTACTATCAACCGTAACCTACCTGCCGAAATTCAGATCTCTATGTTAAAAAAAGAAGTTATAGGCATTAAAAAGAGGAGAGCACAAAAAGAAAATATTTTGTGTGGTTAACAAAACCAATTGACGATTACATACAACGGATAAGTTCTCCTGACGCAAAAAGGTCAAGAAGAAGCAGAAAAAATATTTTGAAAATTTTAGAATTTTTCTTCTTAAAACGTCAAAGTTGCGATTTAAAACGTCAAAATTTGCAATTTTAAGACAAATAATCTGAAACAAATACGGATTGTGAAGAATAAATGTCTTAATAAGTGTGTTTTAAAGCCTTAAGTTTCAGTTTCAACCATCACTGTCCTTCATTTTACTAACATATTTTCACATGGACCCCCTTTCTGCTGCTTTCGCAATAGTTTCAACTATAGAGTTTATGGTTGAATAGTCTATATTTTAGCAAATTTTCGTAGAAAAAATTCGTTATTGAGAAGACCGCGACTTAGGAATTTTGAAAATATTTCCTCAAATGAGCGCGAACTAGAACCTCTAAAACCCATATACGGGTGAGGTTCAGTTTTTGTCTGTTTACACATATACAGGGTGACGCATTTCTACGGTAAAACTCAATATTTTCGTTTATATACAAGATACGAGCAAAAATTGTATATATAATTAGATGGTCTTTTGAGCTGCATCTTCTAAAATTGTTTTGACAATCACAGGTGACCCATAAGTCGTTGGTGGTACACTCTTTTTTTAGTAGAACACCCCTTATTTTATTGCATTTTTGCGTTTTCCATTGAATTGTCACGCATGTTTGTAAGGAAAAAAATGATATCCTTCATCGTTTTTTAGTTATTTCAACTGTTTTGCAACTTTTCACGTGTTTGGCACATTGCGCAAACGCATATCACAAATTGTGAGACGGCGTTTTTACCAATAGATGGCGGAGCCCCATGAAAATGATGCATTCAGAGAGCTTTTTGTTTGTATTATTCGTCGAAAAAATCAAGCTGCCGTATATAGGCACTCTCAAATAGTCGCTGAATTTGAAAATTATTCCCAGAAATGTTTTTTGTGTTTCTGTAGAAATCATTTTTTGTAACATTTTCGTGAAATATTGGTAATTAATAATAAATGTTTAGTAAGTTATTGTAAAAAAAGTTGTCGAATTTTTGTAAAAAATATAACTTATTGTAATATTACTGAAGGTAATTTCGGCAAAAAAATAGTGAATTTTTGTAAAAGAATTTTTTGCAAATTTTCAAATTTTTTTAAAACTTGGGTCATAAAGCTGTTTGTCAATAATTATAGCTCAGCAGGTGTGTAAATAGCTTCTAGAGGATCTTTGGCCAGGCAAATCAGACCAGTTTTTTTGGAACTTTTTATTTTATTTTCCGAAAATGTTTGTACTTTTTGAAACAACAAAGCTATTTTAATGAAATGTGGGACATTGTTATTACGATATAGGTTATACTGTCAACTGAATGTCCTATTAAGAACAAGACATATTGGCTATTGAAAACATTTTTACGAAAATTCGCTACCATCACGCACTTGCTGCATCCAGACTTTTCATTTTTTTTTATTTCCCGATTAATATTTTAACAGGCATGAATGTTAATGACTTTTTGAGCCACGAACTAGCTTATGAAATGTTTGCACATGGACTTCAAGTTCCGTCTGCATTTGAGGAAAAGCGACGAATTTTAAGAGGACTGCTTGCACAGCAAGCCGACAATCAAAGTTTATCTAAGACTGTAAGATGTCCTTTTGCTGATGTATTAACTGATGTAACCACGTCTTTTGAAAAATTAAGAGGATGTATTAACAAGTTTTCTGGTCAGGTTACTTCTGTAGATCATCGAAGGATTTCCACTCGCCTACAGGATTTATCGGCTAAAATTCACTTTATGACTAGCTCTACCGATAAAGAAGTCTCTTAAAAAGCCCAACTCAAATATCAATTGCTGATTTTTGAATCTGACGTCCAGAAAAAGTTAGAGTCTTTAACACTCCATCTTGATGCCGACTGTGCAACTTGTTCAACGCCGCGTTCTCAGCCGGCACAACCTCAGGTTCAGACATGTTTTGGTTATGTATCTCCTAGTCAAGCCTTACCTCTGCCCAATTCTTTATTTTTGGAACTGGTAGAGTCCTTGATACATTCTCGAGGGTGCAGTAAAGCTGATCTCTATTCTTCGGGGGGTGATCTTTTTGAGGGCATTGCTTGGACATGGTGGCACAATGGCCATGTAAAAGGTCTGTTTGATGACAGGGATAATTTAGTAGTTAAACTTAAACAAACCTACTTAAGGGAAAACTATGACCGTAATCTTCTGGAAGATATCCGTAGGCGTAAACAGGGCCCTCATGAGCAGGTAACAACCTTCATCTGCTTCATGGAGTCTCAGCTTAATAGACTTATTAATTGTCGCCTTTTAGAAACCGAAATGCTTGATATAGTTCGCCGAAATTTACTTCCAGATTACGTTGTCTCTAGCTCTTCCCCAGATTGATATTTTCGCAGAACTTACGTCTCTTTTTCGTTGTTTGGATGGCTCTTTTCTCTTATGTCAACAGGAATGCCGATCACGTTTGCCAAATATTAACGCCCTTGACACTGCTTCCTTTTCGCCTAGTAGTTGGAATTGTGATCGCAGGGGGCATGTCGTTCGTCCAGAATACTGTTTTGTTATTCCGATAGTCGGAAAAACACTACAAGTCGTAAATGTCTGTGATGTTTAAGAAAACTTCGGTTGGCCAGAGTCTCCTGTACCAACACCAGGGACTTTACAGGTCCAAAATCAAATTGGCAACGGAAAGGGAAAGAAAACTCAAGGAATTCCTCTATAGACCATGGAATAAATTTCTCCAGAACATCGTCCGAATGGCTTAAGTGGCTTGATCGTCTATAGGCATTCATGCAAACCTGCTTACCTTCCGCTAAGTCTTCGCTAGGGACTGACACGCCTAGAGTCTCTGCGCAGCCTTTTTTATTACATCTGCCTAATGAAAACCGGCCTTATGTACCTGTCATAATTGCAGGTACACAAATTTCTGCTCTACTAGATAGTGGCAGTTACGCTAGCATTCTTGGCTCATCAGGATTGTATCTTTTAACGTAACTTAATTTAAATATTAATTATGACATTTCACTAATGTTAACGACTGCAGATGGCCAAGTGCAGAATACTCTGGGTTATGTTATGCTCCCTGTTAGTTTTGATGCCATGACATACAAACTAAACATTTTAATTGTACCTACCTACCATTACTCATGAACTCGTGCTAGGAATGGACTTCATTTTGAATTTTCGTTTAAAGATTTATTTTACTAAATTTTCATGTCTTTCGACGTTGTCTTTCTGTATTATCAATTCTATACAGGGACAAGAGACACGCTCAGTTTAACAAAAAGGGAAATTGGGTGAGGTTATTGATTTATTTAAAGTTATAGGTCCCGAAGACAGGTTAGGGTGTACTCAATTATGTACTCACCATATTGACACTGGTGATGCAAAACCGATTAGACAAAGACAGTATCCCCTCCTGGTATGCTTGATTCACTCAACAGATTAACGAGATGCTTAAGCTCGATGTCATTGAGGCATGTAATTCTCCATGATGTTCCCCCCTATGGTTGGTGAGAAAGAAGGATAATTCTTTTCAAGTTTGTTTCGATGGGGGAAACTGAACTCTGTCACGGTACCAGATTCATATCCACCTCCTTTAATTGACTCCATTATTATGAATTACGTGACTCTAAATTTCTTTCTTTCATAGACCTAAAGTCCCCCTTCTTCCAAATACATTTGGACCAGGGATCCAGGTTAAAGACGGCTTTTGCTGTACGTGGCAGGGGTCTCTTCGGTTTCACACGCCTCCCTTTCGGGTTAAGTAATGGTGGTAGCGCCATGTGCAGATTATTGGATACTGTCATTAGTCCTGCATTGAACCCTATGTCTTTTCTTATTTAGATGGCACTATTATTGCGACACCTGACTTTAAAACCCATCTTAAGATTCTTCGAGAGGTTTACTTGAGGTTAAAAAATGCTAATCTTACCGTTCATCTAAGCAAGTGTAATTTCTGTCTTCCGTCCCTTAAAATTCTAGGGTTTGTTGTTGATGACCAGGATCTCAGAACGCATGCTAAGAAGATTTCTGCCATCCTTAACAACCCTACTCCTACAAATACCACAGAAATTTGTCGGCTGATAGGGCTCATAGTTTATTACAAGGGCTTACTCAAAGATTTTGCCCTGCATCTCATCCCCGATTAACGACCCTCTGAAGGGAAAAGCTTAGGGACAGTCCATTACCTGGACTTCCGAGGCTGATGAGGCTTTCCAGTAGATTAAACGCTTCCTAACCACTGCCCAGTCCTGGCTAGTCCAGAATTTTCTAAGCCTTTTTCGATAACGTGTGACGCGTCTGATTCTGGAGTGGCGAGAATTATTTTCCAGGAAACAGATGGCCTCGAGCATCCTATTGCTCTCTTCAGCAAGAGATTAAATTCAACTTTACTATTGTGCAAGGAAATTCCTAACGTTGATGCTCTTTCAAGATCAGGCATTAACAGTTTTCAGGCCGCTGTCCGTGACCTTCCTCAATTGCATGCAGATAAATGGTATGATTCAATGTTGCATAAGGTCAGGAAAACCCCAGAACCTTTTCCCTTTTTTAAGGTGGAAAATAATATTCTGTAGAAATCCATCTTACCGAGAACTTCTTATACGGATTCATCCCCGGCATGGAAAATTGTCGTACCAACACTTAATAGGGCAGCTATTGAAATGTACCACGATGACCCTACAGCTGACCATTTAGGTGGTTTCAGAACCCTCTTCAGAATTTCGCACATTTATTATTGGCCTAGGATGAGAAATTCTGTCCAACTTTATGTTCGGGCTTGCAAGACCTGTTTGCAATCCAAACCTGATAACTTGCCTATAGCTGGTTTAATGGGAAAATTAAAAGTAAAATTCTCCAGAACATTGTCCGAATGGCTTAAGTGGCTTCATCGTTTGAAGATATTCATGCAAACATACTCATCTTTTTGTGAAGCTTCGTCACGAGCTGACAAGCCTAGGGTCTCTGCACAGCTTTGGTCTTACAGCTACCTAATGATAACCGCCCTTACATACCCGTTATGATTGCAGGTAAACAAATATCTACTCTATTAGATAGTGGCAGTAACGCTAGTATTATCTGTTGATCAAGGTTGTATCTTTTAAATCAACTTAATTTAAATATTAATTATGCATTTCATTAATGATAACAACTGCAGATCGCCAAGTGCAGAATACCCTGGGTTATGTTATGCTTTCTGTTAGTTTTGATGACGCGACACATGTAATTAAAATTTTAATAGTACCTACCATTACTCATATACTCGTACTGGGAATGGATTTTATTTTAAACCTTCGCCTTAAGATTGATTTTACTAACTTTTCATGTTTTTCGACCCTGTCTCCCTGTTATGAATTTCACACACGGACAACAAACACCCTCTGTCTCGGAAAGTGCTGAATCGAGTGAAGTTATTCATTTATTTAAAGTCATAGGTCTTGAAGACAGGTTAGGCTGTACTCAATTGTACAATCACCATATCGACACTGGCAATGCGAAGCCAATAAGGCAAAGACAGTATCCCCTATCTCCTGCTATGCTTGACTTCCTCAATCAACAGATTGACGAGATGCTTAAGCTCGATGTTATTAAAGCATGTAATTCTCCATGGTGCTCTCTGGTTGGCAAAGAAGAAAGATAACTCTTTTCGAGTCTATTTCGATGGGAGGAAACTGAACTCTGTCACTATATCGGATTCCTGCCCACCTCCATTGATTGATTTCATCATTCTAAAGGTACAAGACTCTAAGTTTCTTTCCTCCATAGATCTGAAGTCCGCCTTCAAATACCTTTGGACGAGGAATCCAAATTAAAGACGGCTTTTGCTGTACGTGGCAGGGGTCTCTTCTGTTTTAAGCGACTCCCTTACGGGTTGAGTAATAGTGGTAGCGTCATATGTAGACTATTGGATACTGTCATTGGTCCTGCATTGGAACTCTGCGTCTTTTATTATTTAGATGACATTATTATTGCGACACCTGATTTTAAGACCCATCTTAAAATTCTTAGAGAGGTTTACTTGAGATTGAAAAATGCTAATCTTAGTGTTAACTTCAGCAAATGTAATTTTTGTCTTCCGTCTCTTAAATTTTTGGACTTATTGTCGATGAGCAGGGTCTCAGAATGGATCCTGAAAAGATTTCTGCCATTTTGAACTATCCAACTTCCTGGCTAACAAACTCGTCCACGCCATTAATAAAAGAAAGGCACTTGACGAGTTTTATCGAAATCGGTTGATTATTTTTTGAGTTATCGGTTGGATAACTATACATTATATATATATATATATATATATATATATATATATATATATATATATATATATATATATATATATATATATATTAAAGCGAATTTGTTAAAATCTTCTGTAGTTATGCATCTGCTGCATCTGATTGGTGTTAAATATACTATTATGAATTGCTTGTGAAGATAAATATTACAAGCTAACGATGTTCATCGACTAGTATTTGTAACTGATGTAAAAAAATTGAGGAAAATAATTACCTTAATGGATCTATCAGTATAAGTACTATTCTAACTATGCTTTTTACTGATATAAATCTGATTTATTATTTTGCATGTTTCACAGATATACTCTATAACCGCAAACCACAAGTGCAATGCAAATTGAATTATGATTTACCCACATCTTTTTTTACTAGAAGTATATCCAAAATAACAACTACTTGACTAATGATGACACCAATGACTTATAAGATTTCTCCCCGTGAAATTTATAGTCAAAAAACACGCAAAAATTACGCTAATATTTGCTAACTGTATGTACATCGATTTAGATGTTTTCGTTTAGTTTTTTCGTAGCATCAACACCAGTAGTTAGTTTTCTTAACTTTTAAATTCAGTTCTCCGGAAAACCTTCAGGAAATAACATCTGCGTTTGTTACTCCATGTTATGATTTTCGGTTAGTTTGAATAATAAACCACTTACAAATACTTAAATGTTCGGATTATAATAAAATAGTTACCAGTATAACCTATATAGTAAAAACAATGTACCATGTTTCATCAAAACAACTTTATTGTTTGAATATGTACAAAAATTTCCGAAAGTAAACTTAAATTGTTCCCGAAAAAACTGGTTTTCTGGTCAACCTTATAGGTTAATAGCAAATTGATTCAAAATTTGAAGCATTTAATGAAAATTCGCTACCATAACGCACTTGCTGCATGCCGAATTTCTTTTCTTACAAGGATGTATTATATTTCGATGGAAAATACAAAAATGCAATAACATAGGGCGTGTTCGATTAAAAAAATTCACAAAAAAAAAAGAAAATTTGAATCACCAACGACTTATGGGCCACCCTGTAATTGTGGAAATATTTTTTAAGATGTAGCTTAAGACACCCTACAATTAATGTATACAACTTTTTTTCGTAACTTGCATAATAACGGATATATTGCGCTTTAATGATTTTTTACGATAATTCGACAAAAATGATATTGACCATTAAACGATAAACTCTATAGCCAACACTACTGCTAAAGTATCAGAGAAAGGGTCTATTTGAAATGAATTTTCTGGGAATATTTTAGTAAAATGAAGGACAATGACGATTGAAACTAAGAGCTCAGGCTTTGTAAAACATTATTCTTGAGACATTTTCCTTCCATAGATCATATTAATTTCAGGTTCATTGCCTAAATATTAACAATTTTGACGTTTAAAATCGCGACTTTGACGTTTTGAGGAAAACCCAAATTTATTTTTCTTTAAATGCCTGTAACTTTTTTTGTCCTTTAACCGACAGCGCTAAATTTTGGTAGGTAGCTTACACATAACGATATAAACCCGTGTACCAAATTTCGTTGCCCTTACTTTGTTAATTCCGGAGATATAATTTTTTTTCGATTTTTTTCGAAAGAAAACACAAAATTTTCCGGGAAAACCTCGGCGGATTTTCCTGGCTAACGAACTTATCCAAGCGACTCGCAAAAGGAAGGTACTCACCAAATTTTATCAAAATCGGTCCATTCTTTTTTTAGTTATAGGTGTGACACATAAATATATAAACATATATATATATATATATATATATATATATATATATATATATATATATATATATATATATATATATATATATATATATAAACATATAAAGTCTGAAACCGACCTCGGATTTGGGTTCCAGGGGTCCTAAATAGCGCTCATTTGAAGAAATTTTTTCAAAATTCAAAAGTCGAGATCTCCTCATTAGTGAATTTTTTTTAAGAAAATTCACTAAAACAGTATGTTTCGACTTTTGGTATTTTGAAAGAAAATTAATAATCAAAGATTCTTATGGGTTGAGTAGACTAACAAATGAGTTTACTTGTGTTTTTCTGCATATATTCTTTATAAACATTTAAGTGAGTTTGTAAAAACCCTGACCTAGCATGTGCATTATGATATCAAATTTAATTTAAATGTTTTACGTAATTGCTGAAGACAAATTTTTTTACTAACCCAGAAGCTTGTAGTCTGGTAGATCGATTTTCGATAAATTACTACTTTCAACTTTGCTATCCCGTTCTAGTGAAACTTTCTTTGTTTATTCGTCATTTATTATTTCTTCTCTGTTTTTTATCATTATGTATGCTTTATTTTTTCAGCGAATTTTAATAGAAAAAATCGCCAATCAGGAGACTGTAAATTTGAGAATCAAATTTTTTTTAAGGAGCGCGAATTGGAACGTCCAAAATTTTCATTTTCAGATCAGTTGAATTTATAATATATATATATATATATATATATATATATATATATATATATATATATATATATATATATATATATAGGGTTAGTAAAAAGTATAGAGTGTGTACTTCCTGAGATATTATTCAATAAAAATGTTTTAACATTTTGGAAATATTTTTTGCTACAAACTATTAATATTAAATTTCTTCTAGCGTAAACAACTTCGTTGATATGTCAACTAAATCTTTTTTTAACGGCAAGATATGTTTTTTTTTTGGCCATCGGAACGGACGTCTCTTTCTTGATACGCTACTATAAAATTTTAATTGGGTTCGATAAAAAATAAATTGAGAAAAGAATAACATTAATTATAAGATAACATGATAACACAAAAATTAAATAAAACCATAATAATAATAATTTGCTAATTTCAATCCACTTTTCTGGAAAAACTTTTACCGCACGCGTCTCCCAAAAGAACTGGGGTTCCTCCTGCTGAAACTAAACTTCGTTAACTTGGCGCACTGCAGCCACAGCGGGTATGATTTCTCCTATTAATAAATTTAAATATTTTTCAGATATTAGATCCCTCTCAATAAAGAAGGGCCCAATAATACTGGTGTCTAGTATATCGATCAATACATTAATTTTTTGGAGTCGTTATGCCTGATGTCAAACGTCAATACATTAGATAAAAATAAAAATAAAAGAGGTTATGCTGTATACCTGAATTTAATATATTATGAAAATAAATTATAAAGAAGATATCGATAACCACCAAGATATATGATAAGAAATCACTGGATGTATATAACTGAGTCTATATTATACTATAATGAAAATTAAGGTAAGTAATTTTAATGCACTAATTGCATAAAGTTGAGCTAACTAACAGCATAAAAAAGTGTACACAAAAACGATCGTTAGCAAGTGTACATTCTCTACATGAAACTATATCAATTTAAAACTATTACAACAGAAAATTATGAAATCGCTTGGTGGCGATCCTTAAGTAGACGGGTCCCGTCAAACCGCAGTGAACTCGCAGCGCTCACTTAGTGCGCAGTCTTGCCAGCTTGTGCCTTCTACCCTCTCGCCAGGAAAATAATAAATAATAAAATGTGTCATTTTCATTTGAATGATATTAAATGAGCAGACCCAATTTATATAACTAATATATTAGTATGTAAATGAGTTAAATGTGCCAACTTAACAGACGGTGAAAGTATGCTCTATTTACGTAAAGCAATGACAAAAGTACAGCGCATTAATTGTTTTGTTGTGTCTAAACGAGTTAACAGAAAATTATGAAACTTCGTGGGCATAATAAACACGCTACGCTCTGTTCACGTGAGCAAATCAAAACAATGTAGCGCAACTTGTTGTACCGGAAGTCGACAGTAACTTTATTTTTTCTAATGGCAGTGATGCATTTTTTTGTCATTTTCGAACAGACCCCGTGATTCTACAGCAGAACCATGTATCATACACCCGCTATCCTTCAACACATTAACAAAAACGAAGGGACCCGTGTACTTTAGTAGGTGGCTCTACAGCGCATTAATGGTTTTATTGTGTCGAAACGAGTTAACAGAACATTTTGAAACTTTGTGGGCATAATAATCACGCTACGCTCTGTTCACGTGAGCAAATCAAAACAATGTAGCGCAACCATTTGTACCGGAAGTCGACTGTTACTTTATTTTTTCTAATGGCAGTGATTTTTTTTTGTTCCCTAAGGGCTTGTCCGCGGCCTTGCCGCCCCGATAGCACTGCAACCTTTGGTTGATTGTGTATACCCTTAGTCTTACTCCACCCATTCCAAAATCACTGTGCCTTGAACTAGTCTGCACAGCGATTGGTAGGGTGAAGTTTTATATTGCTCTGTCTCCGGTCTAGACCGACCGTAGATCAGTTGTCTTTTGCGGTCCAGAGCTTTCCACTCGCACAAGATGTGCTGGGCTGATTCCTCCCCTCGCCGCAGAGTCTGCATGCGAGGTCCCCTTCAAACCGCTCCATTTTATGCAGGTGTTTCTTGACGGCCATGTGTCCCGTCAAGAGACCTGTTGTGTTTCTGAGCTGTCCTCTGCAAAGAGTTAGCAGCTCCACAGCTCTCTTTGAACTGGGTCCGTCAATTATTGACTTCCCATGTCTGAGCCCTGGACAGTCTGCCCAGTACACCTTGTGTTGGTTTCTGACCCAGGACTTAATGGCTCCCCTTGCAGTGCTCTTTTACATGCCCAGAGCCGGTTCTGGTCCCATAAATGGTTCTTCTGAGCCTCTCTTCGCGAGACTGGCAGCTTCTTCATTGCCTTTGACCCCCGAGTGATCCGGCAGCCAGATGAGGGTCACCTCATTCTGCCCAGCCAGGTCGCTCGTCTCGTCTCGGCACTCACTCACTAGCCAGGAATTTACTCGTGGGCTACTTAGTGCCTTAAGGGCTGCTTGTCTGTCTGTGGCTATGAGGATCCGCTTGTTGGTGTAGCCCCTCCTCTTGTTCTCCCGCACACAATGCAGGATGGCGTACATCTCGGCCTGAAACACCGTTGCATGGGCTCCGAGGGAAATACTGTGACTTACCCTCGGTCCTTCCGAGTAAACACCTTCCCCCGTCCCACGCTCCCCGCCGGATTCGTCCGTGAACCAGACGATCGTGTCCCGTGGTATGCCCGGCGTCTCCTCCCGCCATGCCTCGCGGTCGGGGATATCCACTGTAAAGTTGTTTTCCCTGCACATTCGCGGCCTCGCGAAGTCTGACCTCATTTCAAGCATGGGCTCCTTTACGATCTCCTGAATTTTGCAGTGGCCCCTGAAGCCTGGGTTGATCTTCAGTTTACCATTGCAGGCTAGTCTGTATAGCCCTAGCCTGGCCTCCCCCATAATAACTAATGTAGAGGGGGCAGATCCAGCAACACCTCCATGGCGGCTCTTGGGCCTGAAGACATGGCCCCTGTCATGCCTAGACAAGCCATCCTTTAGATCCTGCTTAGTTTTTGTTTGGCACTGGATTGTGTCACCTTAGGCCACCAGACCAGTGCTGCATATGTTAAAGATGGTCTGACCACCCTTGTGTACAGCCAGTGGGCCATACTAGGTCTTAGTCCCCACGTTTTTCCACATAGCCGCCTGGTGACGGCAAAGGTCATGACTGCCTTACGCAGTATTTTTCCAATGTGACCATTCCAGGTTAGCTTAGAGTCCAATACGACCCCAAGATATTTTACCTCCCTGGCCATTGGAATGCTCCTACCGTGTAGAGTGAGAGTTCTGTGGCTGTAGCACTTCTTCCTCCTCGTAAACGGCACGAAGGTTGCTTTCTCGGGGCTCACCCCGAACCCTTGATCAACCGTCCACCCTTCTACCACTTTCAGTGCAGTCTGCATGCGCTCCCACACTGCCTGTGTGACATTTCCTCGGATTATGATGACAATGTCGTCCGCATAGCCCTGTACCTCAGACCCCCTCCCGAGAGCCTCCCCAGCAGGCCGTCCACGACTAGGCACCAGAGCAAGGGAGACGCTCCCCTGCGGACACCCCGCCGAGACCCCCGCCAGCAGAGTCCCTCCCGCGAGTGAGGTGAACACCGCCCTGTCCCTGAGCATGGAACCGATCCACCTGCAGCAGGTCTCCTCTATTCCACGCTCCCGGACAGCTGCCAGAACCGATCCGAACGAGGTGTTGCTAAAGGCCCCCCCCCCCCCCCCTATGTCTAGGAAGGCCCTCAGCGCCACCTCCCTGTTCTCCAGCGTATTCTTCAGTTTGAGCACCAGTTTTTTTTTTTTTTTCCCTCAGGGCTCGTCCGCGGCCTTGCCGCCCCGATAGCACCGCAACCCTTGGTTGATTGTGCATACCCCTAGTCTTACTCCACCCATTCCAAAATCACTGTGCCTTGAACTAGTCTGCACAGCGATTGGTAGGGTGAAGTTTTATATTGCTCTGTCTCCGGTCTAGAGTGACCGTAGATCAGTTGTCTTTTCCGGTCCAGAGCTATACACTCGCACAAGATGTGCTGGGCTGATTCCTCCCCCTCGCCGCAGAGTCTGCATGCGAGGTCCCCTTCGAACCGCCCCATTTTATGTAGGTGTTTCTTGACGGCCATGTGTCCCGTCAAGAGACCTGTTGTGTTTCTGAGCTGTCCTCTGCTAAGGTTTAGCAGCTCCACAGCTCTCTTTGAACTGGGTCCGTCAATTATTGACTTCCCATGTCTGAGCCCTGGACAGTCCGCCCAGTACACCTTGTGTTGGTTTCTGACCCAGGACTTAATGGCTCCCCTGGCAGTGCTCTTTGACACGCCCAGAGCCGGTTCTGGTCCCATAAATGGTTCTGCTGACCCCCTCTTTGCGAGACTGTCAGCTTCTTCATTGCCTTTGACCCCCGAGTGACCCGGCACCCAGATGAGGGTCACCTCATTCTGCCCAGCCAGGTCGCTCGTCTCGTCTCGGCACTCACTCACCAGCCAGGAATTTACCCGTGGGCTACTTAGTGCCTTAAGGGCTGCCTGGCTGTCTGTGGCTATGAGGATCCGCTTGTTGGTGTAGCCCCTCCTCTTGTTCTCCCGCACACAGTGCAGGATGGCGTACATCTCGGCCTGAAACACCGTTGCATGGGCTCCGAGGGAAATACTGTGACTTACCCTCGGTCCTTCCGAGTAAACACCTGCCCCCGTCCCACGCTCCCCGCCAGATCCGTCCGTGAACCAGACGAGCGCGTCCCGTGGTATGCCCGGTGTCTCCTCCCGCCATGCCCCGCGATCAGGGATTTCCACTGTGAAGTTGTTTTCCCTGCACATTCGCGGGCTCGCGAAGTCTGACCTCATTTCAAGCATGGGTTCCTTCACGATCTCCTGAATTTTGCAGTGGCCCCTGAAGCCTGGGTTGATCTTCAGTCTACCATTGCAGGCTAGTCTGTATAGTCCTAGCCTGGCCTCTCCCATAATAACGAAGTGTAGGGGGGGTAGATCCAGCAACACCTCCATGGCGGCTGTTGGGGTTGAAGACATGGCCCCTGTGATGCCTAGGCAAGCCATCCTTTGGATCTTGCCTAGTTTTTGTTTGGCACTGGATTGTGTCACCTTAGGCCACCAGACCAGTGCCGCATATGTTAACGATGGTCTGACCACCCTTGTGTACAGCCAGTGGGCCATACTAGGTCTTAGTCCCCACGTTTTTCCATATAGCCGCCTAGTGACGGCTAAGGTCATGACTGCCTTACGCAGTATTTTTCCAATGTGACCATTCCAGGTTAGCTTAGAGTCCAATACGACCCCAAGATATTTTACCTCCCTGGCCATTGGAACGCTCCTACCGTATAGAGTGAGAGTTCTGTGGCTTTCACACTTCCTCCTCCTCGTAAACGGCACGACGGTTGCTTTCTCGGGGCTCACCCCGAGCCCTTGATCAACCGTCCACCCTTCCACCACTTTCAGTGCAGTCTGCATACGCTCCCACACTGCCTGTGTGACCTTTCCTCGGACTATGATGACAATGTCGTCCGCATAGCCCTGTACCTCATACCCCCCTCCCGAGAGCCTCCCCAGCAGGCCGTCCACGACTAGACACCAGAGCAAGGGAGACAGAACGCTCCCCTGCGGACACCCCGCCGCGACCCCCGCCAGCAGAGTCCCTCCCGCGAGTGAGGTGAACACCGCCCTGTCCCTGAGCATGGAACCGATCCACCTGCAGCAGGTCTCCTCTATTCCACGCTCCCGGGCAGCTGCCAGAACCGATCCGAACGAGGTGTTGCTAAAGGCCCCCTCTATGTCTAGGAAGGCCCCCAGCGCCACCTCCTTGTTCTCCAGCGTATTCTCCAGTTTCAGCACCAGTTGGTGCAGTGCTGTTTCTGTTGAGAATCCTGCTCTGTATGCATATTGTCCGCAGTGTAGAGGATATGCTTCCAGTACACCGCCCCTAATGTGCCGGTCGAGCAGTTTTTCCACTGTTTTCAGCAAGAAGGACATGAGACTTATTGGCCTCAGGGACTTTGCCTGGTCTGTTGGACGCCCAGGTTTAGGAATAAATACAACCCTGGCCAGTCTCCATGCCCTCGGAATGTACCCCAGAGCCAGGCTGGCCCTCATAATGAGGGTAAGCACCGGCGCCAGTATATCTATCCCCTGTTGGAGCATGATGGGCATTATTCCATCAAATCCCGGCGATTTGTATGGCTTAAAGCTGTTAATGGCCCATCTGATTTTGCTCCAGGTAACCACCTCTTTAGCGACTGTCCAGTCTACTCTAGATGCCCGCCTATAAGGCGCCTCTATTTCTGAGTGTTCCCAGTCCGGAGGTGATTGGTTTATTATGTTACAGCCGGGGAAGTGCGTCTGGAGTAAAATTTCCATAGTTTCCTCCCCCGAGCTTGTAAAGCCTCCCGTGGGTGTTCTAAGGGAGCCTATGTTAGTCTGAGGGCCCTTAGACAGGATCTTGTGTAGTCGAGCACTCTCGGACGTGTTTTCCACTTCTTCGCAGTGCCTCCTCCACGACTCCTTCTTGGCGTCCCTCAGTCTTTTGTTATAGGTCGATAGGGCCTGTCTATATTCATCCCATGCTCCCGACCTTTTGGCCGCGTTAAACAGCTTACGAACCTGCGTCCTCCTTTGCCTGAGGTCCTCGTTCCACCATGGGACGTTCCTGGTGGACACCCTCATTTTCAGGGGGCAGTTGGCGTTATAGGCCGAGGTAATTGCGTCTCGCAATTGGACTGCTGCAATCTCGAGGTCTATTGAATCCCTTATGGCCCTCTCAACCCCCCGCAGTTCCACAGCTAGGTCTGCCCTGTAGGCTTCCCAGTCCGCCTTGCGGGGGTCCCGGTACCATACCGTTTCTCTTTCGACTTTGGCGATTTCAAACCGGATGTATCTGTGGTCTGAGCTACTCACTTCCCCAGACACAGCCCAGCTTTTAACAAAGTCACCCAGAAACTGGGTGGAAACTGTTAGGTCTAAAACTTCCTCACGCCGTGTTGTGACGAATGTCGGTTTATTACCTCTATTCAATATGTCTAAATTAAATTTCATAAAGAATTGTAAAAGTGCCTCACCCCTAGAGTTTGTGTCCGAGCTACCCCACAACTCATGGTGCGCATTCGCATCCATGCCGATGATGGTCTGCCATCCACCTGCTCTGCTACCCACCATCAGCTGCTCCAAATCGTTGGGTGGAGGAGGGTCCGTGCTGTCCCCTGGCAGATAGGCTGACGCGACAGTAATGTCCCTCAGCCCATCCGCTCCTCCACATCGGATTTTGATCGTTGCCAGGTCCCTGGAACAGAAATTCATTAGAGGGAGAAACTCTATCCCTTCCCTGACAAAAATGCAGGCCCTCGGATTCTCGCTGGACCTGCTGTAGATGAGCTTTCCATTAGCTCCGCCGAGTCCCTTGATCTCTCCTTTGTAGGAGTACGGTTCCTGGATGAGGGCCACATCCGTGTTCCTCAGAGCCATTAGTAGTCCGGCCGTGGCTGCCCTACTGTTTGAGCACCAGTTGGTGCAGTGCTGTTTCTGTTGAGAATCCTGCTCTGTATGCATATTGTCCGCAGTGTAGGGGATATGCTTCCAGTACACCGCTAATGTGCCGGTCGAGCAGTTTTTCCACTGTTTTTAGCAAGAAGGACATGAGACTTATTGGCCTCAGGGACTTTGCCTGGTCTGTTGGACGCCCAGGTTTAGGAATGAATACAACCCTGGCCAGTCTCCATGCCCTCGGAATGTACCCCAGAGCCAGGCTGGCCCTCATAATGAGGGTAAGCACCGGCGCCAGTATATCTATCCCCTGTTGGAGCATGCTGGGCAGTATTCCATCAAATCCCGGCGATTTGTATGGCTTAAAGCTGTTAATGGCCCATCTGATTTTGCTCCAGGTAACCACCTCTGTAGCGACTGTCCAGTCTACTCCAGATGCCCGCCTATAAGGCGCCTCTATTTATGAGTGTTCCCAGTCCGGAGGTGATTGGTTTATTATGTTACAGCCGAGGAAGTGCGTCTGGAGTAAATGAGTTTTCCTTCGTAAAAATTCTTATCTCAAAAAGTAATAAGTCGATTTTAATAAAATTTGGCAAGTACCTTCCTTTTGTAAATGGCTTTTACAGGTTTGCTGGTCAGGAAAATCGGACGAGGTTTTCCGGAAAAATGTTGAGTTTTCATTCGAAAAAATTTTTTATCTAAAAGAATAATGGGCCGATTTTGATAAAATTTGGCATGTACCTTCCTTTTGTAAATGGCTTTGATAAGTTCGTTAATCAGAAAAATCGGACGAGGTTTTCCGGAAAAATTTTGAGTTTTCATTTGAAAAAAATGTTTATCTTAAAAAATAAAAATCTATGATAACCAAATTTGGTAGGTAGGTTTACGATATAAAAAGTAAACTATACACCAAAATTTAGATTTCTATGTTACAAGAAAAAAAAGTTATAATAAAATATTTTGTGTCAGATCATTTCTATGAAAATTCACTACCATAACGCACAGGCTTTTATTATATTGTATTATTCATTTTTTTGTAACTAAGTAACTAAGTTGTGATTGTTTAGAGTATCTAATAAATTGTTTTAAAAATTCAAACATCTTAACCGTAAAGTTAAGTGGCGCAGTCGTTAGTATTGGTTAGAAAACCGAAAGTATATCGATTTTTAAGCGTATCGACGCCTAATAACCAATTTGAGCCAAGCAGAGCCAAGTTAAAGCAGAAATCGTGGCCAAGCAGAGACAAATGGAAGCAGCAACCATAGTATTATGGTAAGTTTAGTGCTATCCCATTTTACATTTCCCATTTTTTATACGTGTTGTATTGAAACGTTATATGTCTGATTCAGAAGAAGAATCACAAAGTTATGTAACATAGAGTATAGATTTAGATCAATCAGCATTAGCGACAATAGCATAACAGTAAATCGTTCAAATATTAATAAGAGTAGTAATAGTAGCAACATGACAGACCAATTCAAAGAATTTTTCCTGAAAGCTATTCCCGAGTTCGGCGGGCAACAAGCCAACGTAGGCAACTTTTTAAAAGCATGTGACTTGGTCATGAATCAGTTCTACGTGCCAAACGAGAATCTGTATATGAATCACTTCTTGCTAAATTATGTTCAAACTAAATTAACGGGAACAGCTCGGCTTAGAGTAAATACAAAGATAATCAACACGTGGGCAGACCTGAGAGAAGCTATTGTACAGAATTTTAGTGATCAACGAGATGATCACAGTTTATTAGCAGAGATGCTCACGTTGCAACAGCGTAATGCTGAGGACGCATTGTCGTTCGCTAACAGATGCCGTCATATAGAGCAATTGCTCATCTCGAGTTTAATAGCTAACGAGCACAATGAAGGCCTGAGATTAATTAAAAAAGACATTTACCAGAACCAAACATTAAAAGCGTTCTTGGGAGGCTTACGCAATCCCATAGGTCTTGTTTTGCGTAGTAGATCACCAGAAAGTATAGAACAAGCTTTGAAATTCGTGTTCGCAGAAGAAAATTTCGATTATTGAGATAAAACAATAAATAAGAATTTCAGTAATAATAATAAACTAGAAGGACAGAACCGTACCTTCTTTCAGAAACAAAATAACCCACCTTTTCAGAATATACAATTTCAAAGACCTTTCCAAACAAATTTTAGACCATTTCATCAAAATAATAATAATCAAAACAATCACACAAATTCCCAGCCTAGACAAAATCAACAATTTGTGCCAAGGCAAAAATTTTCGAGTCAATTTAGGCGACCCAATTTCAGTAATCAACCGGGTCGACCCAATGTAAATCATAATGCTAACAGAAATTATCACGAACCAATGGAAGTAGACAGTTCTAATACTAGACTGTCACTAACGCAGCCAAGGAGAGCAGCTCAAATAAATAACATAGAATTTAATGAGAATGAGATAAATGAACCAAATTACAATTTAAATTACGTAAAAGAAGAATTAAATTACGAAAATTCGCCAGCAGACGAATACGATAGTCAACAACAAAATTTTCATATAACAGACACGTATACGGATAACCTGTAGTACATATTAACCATACGGATATTCCAACAAATAATTTAATTAACGAGGGCAGTGACAGTAGTTATAATTGTAAGAAAGGTGAATGACCATAGAATTAATTTAAACTTGAACTTGAATAATGACGCAATCGACATGAGACCCATGCATTCGGTTGATTTCGTTGACGAGTCAAAATCCAAGCAGAACGTTCAACAGAACAATAACAGTATTATGAATATAATATAATAAGGATATTAAACAAAAGTCCACAGAGCAGTTTAAACGAAGTTCCCACTACAAACGAACATTCTAAGGAGGAAACTGATCATAATAGGTTATATAATATATACAACGTCCAAACAAAAAGTAAAAATCAATTAAAATCTCGTACTAATTTAATTAAGCAGTCGGATAGAGCACTAGGTAGAAATAAATTAGTAATAAGGAAACCAGATAAAGAGGAACCTTTAACCCGACATGACAATACGGGGAAGACTGGGCTAAAAACGGTAAAACAGGTAACTAGTGAAACAAACCCTAAAGCAGAAAACTCTAATATAATAATAAACAAATTTTTGCCATAAATAAAAATAGTACTGAAACAAAACACATAAAAATCCAAAATTCCAGGACGACTAATAATTCTAAAACACAACCACCCATATTGGAAAAATTAGAATCAGCATCAGATATTAGACAGCAAATCGTGTTAGCCCATGAAACTAAAGCGACATCGATCATTTAATGAGACCTGTGAACAGATGCAAAACAAATTCGCTTTCCCCAGATGAGACAGATAATTGAGAATTATATTAAAACCTGTGAATATTGTAACAAAAAAGATTACAATGTATTTAAAATAAATAAACTAAATAAGTAATCGAATTATATTACCTAAGTAAGGTAAAATGGGAAAATCGGATAAATAACATACATGACGACACAATTACATAAAGACTACAAACAAATAAAACTACACTAAGCAGACACCGTTACATTAATGACAAATAGATACAGGCGACTAATATGACGAAAAAAACACACTTATTGTAACAAATACTTAAAATATGCCAGTAGATAAACATTAAATAAGAATTATATTCAAGACCGCATTCGATAAATTTTAAATTAAATAACTAAGCTGATGATTAATATTGTAAAGAAAAAGATATATAGGCGTATGTAATAAATCTTATCGTTATCACCTTGTCAAAAGTAGAATCAATAATGAAACCATTCATTACGTAATTAGAAAAACATTTTAGAAAGATAATTCACAGATACACCACTGTGTATGGCACACAGATTTAAAATCAGATAGTTTTAAAAAAAATACTGACAAACCAGACATATTCTTAGTCAGAAGGAACGAAAGGAATTATATATATGTAAATTTAAATTTAAATAAACCAGATCAAATAGAGATTGTTAGAAAAGAATATTGGTTACCACGGAGGAAATATTACTGCATTTTTGTAAATGGACAAGATTACGAACTGGTAAGTTCGGCTATCAATAAAAACTGTAATAACGTAGGATCACCCAAATTTTATAGATGTATGAAATATACGTAATAGGTTAACCCTCTAGAAATATAATAACAATAACAACAATGAAAAAAAATATTATAAATATTCATATCAAAATGTTAAACAAAGTCATGTCTAAACTTCGTCACACCTCTATTAAGAAAACACGTGTAACAAAACGACCATAAGACACTTTAAAGGATTTTCACAGCCCAATTATCGAACATTAGCGACCATTCAAGACAAAATTTAAAAATAGGAAATCCATATAATTAAGACCATACTGTATATCTGATCATAAACCGACAATGCAGTCGTGAAGCCACTAACAAAAGGCTTGAAGTAAACTTATAAATAAACGTTAACGACAGGAACTACATTGGTGCCTTTAACTCGTGTAATGACATTTTAATGCATTCACCTGTGTATAACACCAGACTTTTCCAAAGAAATATTATATTAACAACAAAATCGAGGTACAACAAAGCTAAGAAAGAAGTACTAGCCATCGTAGGGGCAACCGATTATTTCAGACTCACACTCAACACTCTGTCGGCCGAAACTAGAAAAAAATTCAGTTAACAACAAAACTAATCAAAAAGTTCAAAATTACGGACGAACCAATGATATTCGTAGTCAAAAAATAGACAACAGACTTTCATATAAGTAAAATTTAAATTAAATAGAAACCAGCCAAATAAGGAAAATTATAACAGAACACGTTCACCACAAAAGAAATATTAGAGTGTTGTATAAAACCCAGATTAGGAACTAGACAATTCAGCTATCAATGAAACTTTTAAGAATGAGACATCATCCATATTTTATAATTGGAAAACAAATAATTAGAAAAAAAGATTATATATATATATATATATATATATATATATATATATATATATATATATATATATATATATATATATATATATATATATATATATGTGTGTGTGTGTGTGTGTGTGTGTGTGTGTGTGTGTGTGACTGTGTGTGTGAAAAATAAGAAGACAATGGGAGTTGATTGCCTATTACGACAACAACTTAGAGTTACATCACAATTAACACTTACAACCGTGTGAACTGTAAGTATAAAAATAAGTTGCAGGGTTACATGTATACGTTGTTCTAGAACGATTTATGTGTGATGGCTTACAAACTTTAAAGCTACAACTCAAGACAATTAGTTTGACTGGTCACATGGCTAAGGTTAGTCTAAAATAATAGAGAGTGTGCTGGTTTACAAAAATTGAAAGCTACAGATTAATACATTTAGTTTCATTTGTTACGTAAATTAGCTCAGGATGTGAATGTTTGAAAACAAATGATTGGTCTTTCTTTAGTGTTGTGCTATAACTCTTGATATCTTTTATTTTCAAATTAATGCTACCTTGCCATACTTAAGCTACATGGATTTTTTATTATTATTAATGTTACCATACTTAAGATATATATTACAATAATATGTTAGCAAACGAAGTGTAAGTATAAAAATTAAGTTGAATGGTTACATGAATAGGTTACTCTAAAATGATTGACATGTGATGGCTTACAAACTTGAAAGATAGACTTCAAGGCAATTAGTTTGACTGGTCATATGACTAAGATTACTCTGAAATGATAGAGACGTGTTGGTTTACGAAAAATGAAGACTGCTATTCAAGACATTTAGTTTGAGTACTTAGGTAAATTAGCTTAATAAAACTTGAAAGCTCAAGACCATTAGTTTGAGTGGTTACATGACTATGATTACTCTGAAATGATAGAAATGTGTTGGTTTACAAAATTAAAGGTTGCTCTTCGAGACATTTAGTTTGGTTTGTCAGGTAAACTAGCATGAATGTTTAAAAACAAATAATTGCTATTTTCTTAGTTTGGTACTTTATAACTCTTTTTGTATTTTAAAATTAATGTTACCATACTTAAGATATATGTTACCAAACGAAGTGTAAGTATAACAATTAAGTTGAACGTTCAGATGAATAAGTTATTCTAAAATGACTGACATGTGATAATTTGCAAACTTGAAAATTAACTAACTCAGAATGTTTGAAAACAAATAATTGTTATTTTCTTAGTTTTGTACTTTATAACTCTTTTCTGTATTTTAAAATTAATATTACCATACTTAAAATATATTTTAAAATATTGTTAGCAGAATGAACTGAAAGTATAAAAATTAAGTTGTAGGGTTACATCGATACGTTGTTCTAGAACTATTGATGTGTGATGGCTTACAAACTTTAAAGACAATTAGTTTGACTGTCACATGGCTAAGGTTACTCTGAAATAATAGAGAGTGCGCTGGTTTACAAAAATTGAAAGCTACACATTAAGACATTTAGTTTTATTTGTTAGGTAAACTAGCTCAGAATGTAAATGTTTGAAAACAAATAATTGTTCTTTTCTTAGTGTTGTACTATAACTCTTGATATCTTTTATTTTTAAATGAATGCTACGTTACCATACTTAAGATACATGGATACGTTGCTCTAAAACGATTGACGCTGATGGCTTACAAACTTGAAAGCTACAGTTCAAGAAAATTAGTTTGACTACCCACACGACTAAGATTATTTTAAAATGATGGAGACGTGTTGGTTCACAAACATCGAAATCTATAGTTCAAGATAATTATTTTGAGTAGTTAGGTTACTCTGAAATGGTAGAGTGTGCTGGTTTACAAATTAAAATCTACACTTCAAAACATTTAATTTGATTTGTTAGATAAACTAGCTCAGAATAATATGAATGTTTGAAAACAAATAATTGTTCTTTTCTCAACATGTGACGGTTTACATACTTGAAAGCTATACATTAAGATAATTAGTTTGACTGGTCACATGACTAAGATTACTCTGAAATGACAGAGGCGTGTCGGTTTACAAAATTAAAGACTGCTCTTCAGGACATTTAGTTTAAGTATTTAGACTACCTTGAAATGTTATAAACTTGAAATCACATATATAATTTAAATCTACACTTCAAGACATTCAAAGTGACTTGTTAGGTAAAGTAGCTCGAAATAATATGAATGTTTGAAAACAAATAATTGTTCTTTTCTTAAAATGTGACGGTTTACATACTTGAAAGCTATACCTCAAGACAATTAGTTTGACTGGTCACCTGACTAAGATTACTCTAAAATGACGGAGACGTGTCGGCTTACGAAATTGAAGACTACTTTCCAGGACATTTAGTTTGAGTAGTTAGACTTCCTTGAAATGATATAAACTTAAAATCACATATATAATTCAAATCTACTCTTCAAGACAAAAAGTCGATTTGCACATGCGCATATACAATATTTTAATTCCACTCATCAAGCCGTTTAAAATGATACCTCACACATGGCGTCTAAACCAGAAACTACAAAAGTTGTTTTGCGCATGTGAATATGCTATATTTGAATTCTGATTACTCAGCCGAGTAAAATCATACCCCACACATGCCCTCTAAACCAAAAACTAAAAAAGTTGGTTTGCGCATGTGCATATGGTATATTTTGATTATGCTTACTAAGACGATTGAACCGAATGAAGATCCAAACATAATATGGGATACTATCAAAACCACGATAACGACTTCAACAAAGGAGTTACTGAAGACAAAGAATACTGTTCGCAAACAAAAACCATGGAAAACTGACGAAATTTTGGAACTAATGGAAGAAATAAGAACGTACAAAAACATGGACAACAATGTATATAACCGTATACATGGTGAGATAAGATAGGGAATTCGTGAGGCCAAAGAAAAATGGTACAGAGAAAAATGTGCGGAAATACAGGATTTGATAGTGAAACACGATGATCTTAACCTCTATAAAAATTAGGGAAGTAGCTGGTATAAAAAGGCGAAACCAAAGCAATATTTTGCTAGACAGAGATGGCAAAATAATACCAGACACTGTAAGGAAACTAGCAAAATGGAAGGAGTATATCCAGGAACTATTCGACGATGACAGACAACGAGAAGCTGTAGAAGAAGACACAGAAAGAGAAAGAAAGGTAGGTCAATAATAAAGGAAGAAGTAATGCACGCATTATAAATGGCACAATCTAATAAATCTCCAGGACCCAACGAAATTCCACCGGAAATAATTAAACTAATCACAGAGGATCAAATGGGCATATTGGTGGAACTATTTAACACAGTATACAACACAGGAATCATGCTCTGTGAATGGCTTAGATCGACCTCCATTACATTACCAAAAAATATTAACGTAAAAGAATGTAGCGACCACCGAACCATCAGTCTAATGAGTCACGCTTTCAAAATATTCCTAAAGATAATACATCAGAGAATTTTTAGGAAATTAGAACAAGATATTGGCAAAACCCAATTTGGCTTCAGAAATGCAATGGGAACAAGAGAAGCCTTGTTCGCCTTTAAGGTGTTGACTCGAAGATGCATGGACATCAATCAATGTCAATATGTCTGTTTTCTTGACTACAACAAAGCATTTGATAGAGTTCGTCACAACCACCTTATTCAATTGCTAAAAGGAAAAATATAGACATGAAAGGTATTAGAATAATAAATAATTTATACTACAGCCAGACGGCCAGTATCAAAGTGGATAATGAACTCTTAGAAGAAGTAAAAATTAAACATGGTGTAAGGCATGGATGTGTACTATCGCCGCTACTATTTAATGTTTACTTGGAAGAAATCATTCAGAGAGCGCTGGAGGAAACGACAATAGGAGTAAAGGATAATGGAATACCCATTAATAATATCCGGTATGCAGACGACACCATACTCATTGCCAAAACAATAGAAGATTTACAGAGCTTAGTAGAGCAACTAGTGACGAGTAGCGAGGAGAGAGGACTTACCTTAAATATCAAAAAGACCAAATTTATGACCATTACAAAATTAGTTAAGCAGAAGGAAAACCTATGGATCAACGGAGAACTAATAGAGAAAGTCAGTATGTACAAATACTTGGGAACAACTGTCAATGAAAATAATGAGTACACTGAAGAAATTAAATCAAGAATTGGACAAGACAGAACCATATTTAACAGAATGAGAAGCGTGTTATGCAGTAGAGATCTTAACTTACAACTTAGAGTCAGAATATTGAGGTGCTACATTTTCTCGGTGCTGCTGCACGGGATGATATCCGGGACGTTAAAGAAAGATATAAGTGATCGACTGGAAGCATTTGAGATGTGGTCATATGGAAGGATCTTAAGGATAAGTTGGGTAGACATGGTAACAAATGAGGAGGTACTGGGAAGAATGAGAAAAGAAAAGGAAATATTGAACACAATTAAAATAAGGAACCTGCAATATCTGGGCCACCTTCTAAGAGGAGATGGCACTTGAAGAGGAAAAAAGACGATTCAAATGATACCCTACACATGGGGTCTAAGCTAAAACTAAAAGAGACGGTGTCCACATTCTGGATCTAAATCTTAATCTAACCTAGTCACATTTACACGCATAAATATTTGAACCTGTAACCATAGAAACACATTAAGTTTTGAACATTTAGTTCCATATACAGATACAACAAACAACACACATACATGAAGATTTGAACCTGTAACCACGCAAATATAGAATTTGAACCTGTAACGATACATGCACATCCACCACTTAGAAACCCGAGCTTACTGTTTTATTATTCAGTACCCCTTCGTATATGTTGTTCCTCGTATTTGTTTGACACTACCATATTAAGGAGCATATATCGGGATTCGAACCTGTATCTCTGTCAAATAAAATCAAAAATGTCAGACTATTATTTTTAATAAGTCAGATCGAATGTGTTGATCTAAAATTCATCTTCTTATTTTTTACTTAGAAACCTTAGCTTACTGTCTACTTATTCAGTACTCCTCGGATATGTTGTCCCTCATATTTTTTAGGTATTAATATCTGAAGGAGCTATAGCGACCTCTAGTGTTGGTAATCTGTGTTATGTTAAACGAAATTCACAACTTTATTTGTCATATGATACATGTGCAGTAATTGCAAATAGCCGTTCAGCTAGCTAATTTCATGTAAATAATGTGATACCTTTCTTCCACAGAACATTTGCGAGATAATGATTAGTCATTCACCTAATAAAACTGTTCAACGAGTTAGTTTGTATAATAACAAAACTATGAGCTTTTATTTAAACATGTTAATTATTAACTGGTTGTTTAGGGCTAACCTTAAATAAATGAAATTATTTGGTTATTTTACATATTAATAATTGCATTTGATTTATATACGGGTATAAACAATTAATAAGATAGAGATTTAAGTATTCTAACTAGATATGCCCGGATCAGACCTGAACCGGTTCAAAGATTCGGATCTTTAAAAAGAACGGAATAAACAAACTCTTAAAATTATAAATGACGGATCCTGAATCTGAGTTTGATCTATCCTGAGTCATGAGTCGTGAGGCAACGAACCGACCGCTAGTGACTCTGTCATTCTGACGTGTGCTATGGCTGATCCGGCTAATCCGCTGTTACGTTCTCGTTCTCGGTTCTCGGATCACGGCGCTGCGAGCTGCGAGCTGCGAGCCACAAAAGGAGGAACGAAAGATTCGGGTTGAATAGGGCGCACCTAAGTAAAAATATAATTTCATTTATTTTTTATGTCTTAATGGAATTATTTTTTTCCGTTATAATTTGACAATTTTTACTAAATTTTTTTTTACATGGCACTGAAGTAGCCATAAGACATAATCTTTTTTAAACACATTCATATAATCTTGGTTATATATCGCAATCCGTATAATAGGTTCTCGCTCTTGATTACCTATTTTGTTTTGGTCGATCTTACTGAATGCAGTATGTATCAAGCCATAGACACGCGAGAGACAGATTAACTGAGATCCGACTTTTCTAAAATATCCGAATTTCCCATCTCTAATTCTAACTAACAAACCGTATCTTATTTAACCTATTTAGTCGAACATATGCATCAATATTAAGCTCTAAAATAACAAGTATCCGTAGCTTAGGCGATAGTACATCGGACTTTCGTTCGACGTCCGTCGGTTCGCTTCTGGTCTGATCCCATTAGTTTGTGTCACGTGGTGCAGCCGCCGGCAGAGCAGAGCTCTCTCTCCCCGGTCTCTCTCAGCAACTGGGGGAGGACGTAAGACGCGGCGAGCTCACTCTAACATGACCCTGGTTAGGTCTCTCTCGCACACACAGCTCAGCTATACCCCCTCTCGCGCTAAAAACCCCCATAAAACACATTAGATCTGTGACATAAAACAAAACATTGGCTTTTCCCATAACTTTACCCAGATATAGGGGGAAATGATCTGACAACGTTGTAAAAATAGCCCGATTTCGTCCAAATGCGTCGAAAAACAGCTGTTTTCTAATGATTTGAGGTATTTTTGGTGGTGGCGGCTAGGAATTTTCCCTAGATCTGGGGAGATACGCGGTTTTGGCTACAGAACCGGCAGTTTACTTCTACTATTGTCAATTTGGCCTTTAATTTATTGTCGAATTTGTGATGGATTTCAAGAGGCTTTGTGACTTGAAGAGATTATATCAGAAAACACCAAACATCTAAAGCCATTAGTTGTGCCAAATCTATGCATAAATTTGTTACATGTTACATTTTTCATAATATAATGTGACAATATTTAGTTCTAGAACTGTGAACTTTTCAAGTTTCCTACCGTTTACGTGACAATCGCTCTAACGTGCCGATATAATGTCTGCAAGACTATAAAGTCGAGCTCATGTTCATATAAGAAATCTAACGAGTTCACTTAAATCCAAACAAAATAAGAATAAACTGGAACTCTCAGAAGCTCTTCTGCGCACATAACCTTCCTGATCACGTACCAATAATACTAAAGTCGACTACAGGTGAAAAATAAAATATGACAGACGGGAGAAAACTTCTGCAAAGTGCTTAAACAACATTTGGGAGAGGGAATAAGGGAGTAGTCACGTTGCCTGAAGCTGGAGAGAAGGTTTCCAAATACCCCGGACCTCGACTCTGCACCATATCTCCAGAGGCCTCCAAGGGCAGAGCTTTTATTACTAGTATTAAACCGGACGAATACTTGGCAGAGTTAGTAAGGATTATTCACCACTATGTGATGTACGGTGGTTATAAAACGAACTCATATCTTTCAGTTTAATGTACTCTACATTTCTAATTGCACTTTATAAATTACTTTATGGGGTCATTTGTTCTGATTATATGACTACATAATCAAATTTGGCGATGACAAATGGTAGATAAAAAGGTTTCTGGTTTATATGTACTAGAATAAGCTTTTAAATATAAATAAATACTCGCTTCTAAAACTGAAAAACTTCAGTTGCGAAACTAGCCATCTTTGTGGGTTAAAATGATTCTAGAAATAATGTAGGTAAATGGGCTTGCTCTTGGAAATTATGAGGCTGTTATTATGCAATATAAGGTTAGATTTTAAGCTAAAGTAAAAAGTTTTCGATAGTTTGCTTGTGTTGTCGTTAAATTATAATAACACGCTATATAGAAACTTTCTGTTTTGGACCACTTCTAATTTGATCGTGTTATCACAATAATTTATTGTTTTATTGCTTTTCCATATCGACTCGATACACGCTGAACGGTATAAGTCTGAAATTAATTGGGATGTCATTTTATACAGGGTACGCATTAGTGCGAAGAAGTCCAATTACATCTTCATAGTAAGAGCCAGAAAAAAAGGTGTTGAGATAGAACTTAAAGCATATGATTTACAGGATGATTTATACAAGAAGGCGAAAAATTAAACTTCGAGTTCCAAATTGAATTATAAGCAAGAAATTAAGAATAACATTCTTTCCCGATCGGCCTCTGTTTCGGAGATATCGTGGTTCAAACTTTTGAGAGATTAATTAGTGACCCATAACAAAACTTCATTTAATCACTGAATTATTACACCAGAATCAAAATAACTACTTCAACTTATAATGAATGTTTGAAAAGTCCACCGCCAGCAGAGATGCTAGCCTGGCAACGTAAAATAATGAATTATAAACTACAACAAAATCTTGTTCGTTTTCAATTACACTTGCAGCACCCATCTTTCACGTAATTGATTTTCATTGTGACTTTCCGCCCCGTAAACTAGTTGTTTCACGGGGCCCTAGAAGTAGAAATCGAGTGGATTTAGATCCGGTGATCAAGCAGGCCACTGAACTGGACCACGACTACCGATCCACCTGCCATTACAATGGTTGTCCATCCATTGTACAATAACCCTAGTAGAATGTGGTGGCGCACCCTCGTGTTGATACCACATCATATTACGCAATGCAAGTGGAACATCTGCTAATAACTCATAAGTAATTGCCTAAAAAATATAAGTAGGGCTCAGCACTTAGACGATGCGGCAGAATTTGCATTGGCAGTAGACGACCGTTGAAAATACCACACCACGTGCTGACTGAAAATCTATGTTGAAAACGATGTATCTTAAATGCACGTAGGTTCTGTAATGACTATACGTGCTCATTGTCACAATTATTGATACCATCTCTGTGTTACTCATCTCCTGGTTGTAAAGGATGAACACGCTGGTAATGGCAAGGATGTAACACTTCTCTCTTCAAAGTCCGCCAAACTATGCAGACGGGTGGAAATTTTCCTAGTACTAATACCTGGATCGTCAAGCATTGCATTAATTACTTCCTCTTCCCTCTTAGCATTGTATCGTGTATTTACACCACCAGTATAATGGTATTTTGATTTCACATTGTCGCAGTCTTTGGAATGCATCGGAAAATACACAGCGGGATGGCAGACGTCTATGCGAAAATCTTCTTCGATATTCCTGGCTACCTTCTAGAGTATTTCCGTTGAAAAAGCCGTAAACATATCCTTCATTGCGGAACTGCATTTTTGGCGAAATTTGTATCTTTTTGACACTGGCAATTGAGAATAATATTTAACTATGTGACAACTGTTAACAATAATAAATTATATATATATATATATATATATATATATATATATATATATATATATATATATATATATATATATATATATATATATATAAATTGAAACTGACCCCGGATATGTGTACTCGGGGGCCAAATTAGTACTAATTTAAAGGAATTTTTTCAAAATTCAAAAGTCGGGATCTCCTCATTAGTGATTTTTTAAAAGAAAATTCACTAAAAAACCAGCAGCTATGGTTGGCGAAACATCTAGAAACCTACAACGTGAGTTGGACCGTGACAAAACAGGCACCAACCCATTTAACATCCTAAATAATGTAACTGCTCTTTTTTGATTAAAGCTATATTTTTAAGCAAAAACACGTTTCACCGCCATCTGTGAGATAACATTATTTGTATAATAAAAAGTATATAATTTTAATTAAATACTGTAGTATGATATTCTTCGAGATATTGGCAACATATCGTCGTTGGCCTTACTTGCTTGGTGAAACCGTTCGCTACTACCTACAGGTATAGAGACCTATTCTATAGCTTCACAAATGCTTGTTATTTCTCTGCAGCCGGTTTACCTTGTTTTACTTATTTGCACGACGAAGCCGTAAGAGGGGAGCCGGTTGTTAAGAAGTAAACAAGCTTTTGTAAAATCAGAAAAAAAAGTCTAAGCGTTTGTATTTTTACAATTCTGGCGTATTGGATAAAGATATAAATCTGTGTATTAATACACACACAAGGGTGTTTGGCGAGTCGCGTTCATTACAAGTTTATGACTTTCTAGTCGGAATTCGAAGGAGAAAATTTGGGTTCAGTGATAAGCGGTTATGCAGAATCCGGAAGACTTGTTCTAAGTAAAGCGCAGTTAATGTTTTCTGTAACTTATACAGAGCGTTCTACACTAAATGCTTAACTAGAACAGCATATTTCACTCATTACTTGATATTTTTAAATAAAACACCTTGTAATTATTTGATACGTCTTATTGCACATTCAAATATTTTTGAAATTTGTGAACAGTAACCCATACCTATATTTTACCATTTTCGAGATATATTGAATGTTACTTTAAATTATGTTGCCGATATTCAGATATCTATTCATGCTTAGTCTGGACCGAAAAAGTCAAAATTGTGTAAATTTCAACTGACACTTCCTGGTATGTTTCATTGGAACATCTGGGCAGGAACGGGAAACACACTGAAAATTCCCCATTAACTTTGACTTGAGATTTATTTACATTTGCTATTCATTATTTTCACAGCTTATGAAATTCATGTTCCTGTTCGTAACAAATTGTTCGGTACTTTTTTACTGATGGCAGCCAATTATGTTACAACCAAGGCAAATTTAGTAGAAACTGATCTATAAGACAAAGCAAGATTTTAGGTAAGTGAGTTTAGATTGAGATTTGCCGTGGATTCTCATTTTTATAGTAGGTTAGGTTGTATGTGAGTAGGCCATAACGGCCCCTCCACTGAGACCTCAAAGTATATTGTGGCTCATGCCTAATTATCTTATACTTCACCCAACAAATCCAGCCTCCTACAGAGGTCGACAATTTTTGTGGGCGAAAGTTGACCCAAATCTTCTGGTGCAAGTTGTGTCTTGCCAAAAAGCAGGTGTCTTGTCCTGTCCGCAGCCGTACTTTCATAATTTTGATAGTAGCTTGTATAGAAACGTTATACAACTACCTAGAAACCATATTCATATTCTGATGATTTTAAACTACTGAACTCAGATCTACAGAAAATATTTTTTGGTGGAGAAACCCTGTGAAATATAACAAGAAATGGATGATGTTTTTGTAGAAAACTGACATTTATTTTACAAAATCTTAAACATTTTTGTAGAGGGTCTAACGGCGTCATTGATTGCTTGAAAGTCTTAGTATTTTACATAATATGCTAACCTGTAAGGGGGCGACCAATTTTAATTTGTCTGTAGAAATGGAAAAAACTTTAAAAAATATGTACTTAGAAAACTGTTTCTTGTGGCTCTTTTCCAGATTGCGATCCACGGCACTCTTTTCAAGGCCATCACTAGCTTATACTGAAAAATATTGTGGGTTTACAAAGTGAGACTAAAATTAAAGTTATAGAATTTTAAGACTAATTTATTTAATTTCAACATTTTATAAAAGAGTTTTTGGAACTTTTGACATTTTATACAACAACATGAATTCAGTTCTGATAAGTGTATCCCGGTGAGGCATATTGCACTGCTCCTGGCCTGTGGTTAATTTGGAGACCAGGTTCATTTACAGTCCTTCCCGTATAGTCCCTTCCATTTACCTGTACGATGGGATCGCCACCAGGTCTGGCATTTACATTTATGTTTCCTGGTCCTACTGGACGTCTGTTATATCCTCCATTATAAGTTTGCACATTACCAGGTTGAGTGTTGATCTGAAATAAATATATATTTTTTTGTGTTTTAAGAAACTTTTATAATTTTTTATTAATTTTCAATATTTGAAAATAAATATCCTGCTTAAATGCCCTAAAAAATAGACAGTTGAGTTTTTCCTTCTCAAAACGCACTTCTTTAATTAAAAACACACACTCCCGCGCGCACAGACAAATATATATATATATATATATATATATATATATATATATATATATATATATATATATATAAGTAGTGAAGAGAGCTCATTTTATTAGTTCAAAATTACCTGTATTATCATTTGTGTTTGCTTTATTAAATTACTTTTGTGCTTTACTACGTGTTGTTTATAGTTATCATAGTAAGTGTTATAAATTGTGTTGAATAATTTCGATAATTTTTTTCACCAGAAACGTAAAATTTTAAGTTTATCTTTCGAAACACATTTCGCATCCTCTAAAATAGGAAACTATTTGCAATAAAATTTTGTCCAGAAATTAGTTTCATACGGACTATGAAGTGCACAAAAAATTGAGTACTAATAAGAGAAAAGTATAAAGAACTGTTGGGGACAAAAAGTCACGACAAGATGACATCGCATTTTAGAGTTGTATGTTGGAGCTAAAGGAAATTCGCTCATAAGCATTAAATATTGGATACTCCAGGGGAGGCAAAGAGCGCACTAGATCAAAAGATGCACATTATTCATAATGAAGAAAGTTCAATAAAATTTAAAAACAAAAGTTGACTGCGTTGAAGAAATTAAATGTTTAGAAACCTTAATATATAGTGTTTGATATTTTTACTAATTTACATTACTATATATATATATATATATATATATATATATATATATATATATATATATATATATATATATATATATATATATATATATATATATATATATATATATATATATATATATATAGCTGTTAAGTTAGACCTTAGTTAAAAAACAACTAAAATACAAATTAGCTATTAAACTTACTTGAAGAATACCACTGCCAGGGCGGGACGGTCTTCCAGGATATGCACCGCCTGATCCACCGTAAGGATTGTATTGAGGTGGACCAATATATTGCCTGCTATTTCCTGTTGTATCTAGTTGCAGGTTATTTCCACCAGATAGATCTAGTTGTCGTGGATTTGAATTGTACTGAGCTTGGGCAGCGGCCAGTATGGCAGTAACAACCAGTATCTAAAAAAAAAGATTTTTCAATTTCTTTATTAGCGACTTGTTTTGGAAAGACAGTTTAATCGTTTATGATAATATTCTTTCGTGGCGCTGGGCAACATTGCAGTTTAATCAGAAAGCATCAGCTTTGGTTTACCAGAAGAAACATTGTTATTGCCTGTTGCAATTGAAATGAAAAGTTAATAGTTTGACGCAGCACTGAGTTATAGTAATTAAAAAAATCTATTTGATAGAGTGAAAAGCCGATGGAAGGCACAAGGTTTAGATATCTTTAATGATCAAGATAATTTTTTACATTTAATAGTAACGAAATGAGTTTTAAAGTGATGAGGACTAAGAAATGATTTTATTTAAAACTAAGTTTCAGGTGTTTATTTATTTGATCATACAGTAGGGAAAAGGTTTTATAAGCAAACCTCATTTTCTGTCAAAATACGCTACCATAACCTATTTATTGCATAATGATTTTTTTATTACCGTAGGTAATATATAAGTTTATAATATTAATTTATAAAAATAAGAAACAAAATGAATTAAAAGAAAATTAGGGAGATTTGTAAATAAGTTTAGATATCAAGTTATAATAATTTTCGATAGATTTACATTTTGTGTACTATTACTGCAGAACCTGAATAAATTTGTTCACTTATAAAACGTCTAAGATTCAGAGAGTTGACATTAAATAATAAATTTTAACCTATGACAAGACGCAGTGCGTATGTAGGTACTTTCGCCACAACTTTCTAAAACAATTGTGCTACATTCTAGTCATCCTAAACGGGTTGTTATGCAGACAGTTGTAAAAAAAAATATTTTTTCCCAGCTATTTTTTAGAGAAAGAGTTTTCTTTGATCCTATTAAAACTGCGAATAAAATATTTTAAATATTTTTATTATAAACTAGAACTGGAACCCATATCCAAGTCTAATTTCAATTTTATAAAATGTCTGATTATTTGTATGCAGAAAGCAGGTTAACACGTTTAGATTTAAGCACTAAATATACACCCTTTGGCTGATACAGAGTAGTACCCAGCTAAAATATCTGGAACAAATAGTTGACATCTTTGTTTGAAGCAAATAAAACATATTCAACTAAATTTGAGAGGGTATTAAATGGCTAAAATTAACTGCAATCACGTTCCATAAGTAGGTCACAAACATCCATTCTTTAAACAAAACACTTCCTCTGGTGTGGTAACCTGATATGAATTATGCTACTCTTTTAAATTAAATTTAACTTTTTGTATCCATTTGAAAGAATCATCATGTAATTGGTGTCGCTTAATCAGTTACCATAAAAAATAATTAGTTTCAGATTTTCTCAGTTTTTTTTAAATTAGCTTCTTATAAGGGGCTAAATGGTTCGATGATGTTTTAAGACACCCACGTGTTTATAAAGATATATTTAAGGGTCTATTGCTGCAGAGACTTTTCAGAATTTAAACACTTTTCGTAATAATACAGTTTGACTACTTTTTTGCTATGATTCTTCCATTATGAGTAAAAAATGTAACAATTATTAAAAAAAGGGGGAAAGTATGAATGTTGCAAGTGCATTATAGTAGCGATTTACCATAAAAATATTACAAATCACAAAAAATAACAAAATCATCGATTTTGGAAACATTTTCCGCAAAACAGTTTTATTGGGTTGGTTAACAAACTCCTACAAGCGTTTAACAAAGAGAAGATTCTAAATATGACATTTTCTTTTGGAGTGCGTCTTCAAAAACAACAGTGGCGGCTCGCCCGATGACGCAGGTGAAGCGCTGCATCACCTATATTTTTCGGTTAAACTAAACTTTTTTATTCAAAGTCCACCATAATTTAATTTTTTTTCATTATCTCAAATTCATTTGGTACAACCACATCAAGCGCCTCCGTGTCCGTATGGGAGAGTCGATTCAGACTTTCCAATTCGGACTCGGGGGACGACGGTTCGAGACTCACCGGCAGCCGATGATTTTTCAAATCACTGCTGTCGTTGAGATCGAGCTTAAGGTGGAGGGTAGGCTAGTTTAGATGAGCAAAAAGAGTCAGCAATATGGCCTAATTGCCAGCAAGCATCTTACCTTTACCTTTTTTTTACAACCACATAAAAATGTTTTGTTACGTGGCGCCGCAGTTGATGATGTATTTTTATAGTAATTTATGGTACGATATAATTTGCAAGCCCGTTCCTGATCACCGAATTGAATGTATACATGCCGCAACGCGCAATGCTTGTAGAGCGTCAAGCAGCTGCGGACTGACTCTGAGCCAGATTTGTTCGTATACAAATGCTGCTTCTGTTTCGGGACGCTTGCATGAGACGGTTGACATGGCAACGACACGGACACTGGTAGGTTAGGCCACAAAAGTGATGCAGCCTTCTGTGCCTGCTTCAAATCCTAGTTTCTGTTGTTTGTTTACATTGAGTCGGATCGTCAGAGGCGTATTTTTATTTTTACTATGGTGCCGTTAAATAATCTGGTATGTATCACATTTACAGACTTTCAAAAGCTCTATTTTTCATGTGTAGTTTTGGTAAGTGAAATTGATTTGTTTATTATCACCTCTAAAAGAATAATTTCAAAGTAATAGAATATTATATATAAAATTTGAAGTTTCAAAAAATTAGAAGGGCCTTGGATTTGAAAAAAAAAATGCTTGTAGCTCTTTCCTCTATAAACAGATTTTCATAGGTAATACGCGCCATCTTATATTAACGTATGCGTGTGTGCAGTATGTGTACAGTGTCCTCTCATCGAATATTCCTGGTCATTATTCCGAAAATTATTCCTTTTGAAAATTTATATTTTTGTACAAATGGATTTTTCATTTAAATACTGAAGTGCAGGGAGAACGCGTGACCTTGAAAATTAAAAAAAAATCGTCTGCGGCGCAGAGGGATCTTCGTCTCCCTGGGCCCCCCTTTGGGGTCGCGCCGATTCTGCGTCACCCACTCCCAAAGTCACGAGCCGCCACTGAAAAACAATAAAGTTATTTTATTACAATTCTAAACATTGGTTGCCTTTATAGATACCATATCCCACATTTCAAGTTTAGCTAAGTGAATTATAAACATTTTTTGTTTCTTTTAGAAGACCCACATAGGCACACGATTCAAAGTTTTTTATGATAAAAACAATTTATTTAATTTCAAGGACAAAAAAATTGTAAGCAAATTCGCTTCGAAAATTTTTTCTACGCAAATTAAACGGTTTTTCTTTGAAAATTCGCACAAACGTTTGTTCATGAAAATCCGCCAAAAAGAATTTACTATAAAAGTTTATTGAAATTCGCTAAAAAAATTGCTGCCTGATGAAAAATTCGCTGGGACAATTTTTCACGAAAACGTATTAAGAACATTTTTGTCTAAGAATGCCAAACAGTTTTACAAAAAATATAGTTACACAGAGATATAATTTTTACGAAAAATGTTCTACGAAAATTCACTAAAAAAAGCTTTATACAAATATCTGACCCGGACGAGATCACAAACCGACGATCCACCTGTCAATTAGCAATTTGACCTGACACTTGTCAAACGAAGTGGTCAATTATATGCAAAAAAAGTTAATAAAAAGTTACTACGATCCACTTGTTGCCTCCGAGCTTTTACTACTAGTCATATATCGTATGTCCGTTTATCGATTTGTTGAATAAAGAAAGATATTTGTTCAAATCTATCTTCTTATTAAAAAAAATAGAACACGTTAAAATAAAAAACTCAGTAGCTTCAGGTGCTGCGAAAACTACCCAGAAAGGGTCATTTTAAAATAAATTTTCTGCAACTATTCTATAAAAATAAGGAACAACAGCTGTTAAAACAGAAATTTCACGCCTTGCTAAAAACACCTTTTGCAATATTTATTGTCCATAGCTTGCATTCGTTTTAGGATATTTGTTTAAACATAACAAATTTTAAAGTTTCTAATCGTTACTTTGACGATTTTGGGATAAAAAGCAAAAAATCATTTTCTTTGATAATTCCTGTTCTTTTTATTACGACAAAACTGATTCTTCGACTGTAATATTTAATAGATTTTGTTAACCACACATAATATTTTGATTGTATTCTTTTGTCCTTCAGTACGACCATCATTTTAGTTAATTTTCGCAGAAAAAAATTCACTATGGGGAGATCCCGACTTTTGAATTTTGCAAAATGTTTTGCAAACGTGCAAGAACCCATGGAACCCATATCCGGGGTCATTTTCAATTTATATATATATATATATATATATATATATATATATATATATATATATATATATATATATATATATATATATATATATATATATATATATATATATATAAATAAAAGGTATTGACATGGTCACAGAAATTAAGCAAAGAGCAACTGACGATTGGAAAGTAGAATGGAGGGAATATGTTGAACAATCAAAAAACCACTATACACTAATTCACCCAAATCTCCCAAGAAAAATAGAACTGTATAAACACATTGAATCAAGGAGTTACTCATCTGCTTTGGTCAGACTTAAATCAGGCCACGGTAAATATCCAGCTCACTTAAGACGGATAGGTATAGTAGGTTCGGATGCCTGTCTCTGTGATAATATGTAACTTGGATCACATATTTTTCCAATGTATATTTTACGAACAAAGACAGAAAACCATGTACGAACAACTCTTTAGCAAACATATTTATTTACCTCTAAATTTGACCTGCTGTCCAAATCAGATAAATTTGTTAACACAGCCTTGATTACATGTCTTAGTCAAAATAAAATACACATATAATGTTTCACTGCATATATTGTGTAATTGTAGGTATATAGTTTGTACATACATTGTGAGTTTGTATACAGTTTGTACATACATTAGAAACTTGTATATTTGTGAAGAATATGGTAAAAACAGTTTAATTGTATATATTGTAGAATTGTATATAGTTTGTACATAAATTGGGAACTTTTAGATTTGTGAATAATATGGTAAAAACAGTTTAATTGTATATATTGTAGAATTGTATACAGTTTGTATATAGTGTGAAATAGTAGAATTGTGGAAAAGAAAAGAAAATATATGATTCCTATAACCAGAAAAAAAAAGATATGTATATATATATATATATATATATATATATATATATATATATATATATATATATATATATATATATATATATATAATAAAAACTAAAATTAAAGAAATATAAAAAGAGAAAAATAATAAGAAAAAAAAAGTGTAAAATAGGTATAACATAAAGTATCAGTAAATACTAGAATTGTAAGTATAGGTCTAGATGACTGAAATTTGTGTGATATGGCAATTCTGCATGAAAGTGCAATCTTCCCACTTAAATTGGAAATTCAAAGTAAGTAAAAAAGTC